>CAKJTW010000107.1:2400000-3600000 GCA_917880005.1 Nanger dama
GAAAAGACACTAAAGTTTGTGAGGTGCCAGCTCTAGGTCAAGTGCCTTGCCATTTGATTTGCGTGGTTCTCTCTGTTAAATCTCCCCATCATCATGAAGGTTCATGGGACTATTCTGGTTCACTGGGAAGTTCACTTAAGCACAGAGAAGCGAAGCCACATGCCCAAGGTCATACGACACACTCAGTGTGAGAGGAAGACTGAAGCTGAAGCCTGCTGGTCATCAAGGTCTGCCCTCTCCCCTGTCACACTACCTTCTTGACATGTTTGTTTTTACATTGTTGCCTCTCCTAACCACATAGAGGCTAATGCACGCTCCCCAACACAACCTGTGTATAACACCCCAGACCGCAATTATCCTGTGATTCTTCTTCACTGTGATAGACTGATTCTTAGGAACTGACGAGGCTGGAGATTCCGGATCAGTACGTGCTGATGGAGGTTCCGAATCACTGCCCTAATGCACTACACCATCGATTCATGTACGCTGATCTCTAGACTAGATGTGCATTGAGAGAAAGTGGGAACTCCTTGTAATAAAACCCAGCTAAGCTTGCAGAGTGTACTCCACTGGGCATTTAAATTCTGAGGCAAGCATCAGGCTGCCCTGTGAACAGGTGCTGCAGCTGAGTCCTGGAGGAATTACAAGAAGATGCTGAGTTCACCCAGAAGCCTGTGGGGGTCCCAGGTGGTAAATAGGAGCTTCTCCATCAATGTCCAGGGCTCACACTCAGGCCTATCTTCTGGCCCCACATCATCAGACTGAGAAAAGTGTGGCTTGTACCTAGCGTTGAGGCAGGTGGGGGTTTGTATGCTGCTGTCATTCACTTATTTATTTTGTTGTTCATTCATTTATCTTTTCTCAGTAGAGTATTTGGTTGTGCCGTGGCATGCAAGATCTCGTTCCCTGACCAGGGACTGAACCCAGGCCCTCTGCATTGGCAGTGCAAAGTCTTAACCCCTGAACTGCTAGGGAAGTCCCTATTCGTTCACTTCTTTAACCAAGCATGGAGAGTCTATGTTAAGTGGTGAGCTGACACCAGTGAACCGGATACAGACCTGGGAAGGACCTGAATACAGACATGTCTGTCGAGATACAAAGCACCACCGCCTTTTCATCCATCCTCACTCACAGGATGACAGTCTTGGGCATAGTGGCTGTTATTGCTCCACTTCTTTGTATAACTAGAGTTCCTCAGTGTGTTACGCTTCCCAGATGGCACAGTGGTGAAGAATCTACTTTCCAATGCAAGAAACGGAAGAGACGTGTGTTCCTTCCCTGGGCTGGAAGATCCCCTGGAGGAGGGCATGGCAATCCAACCCCTGTATTCTTGCCTGGAGAATCCCATGGACAGAGGAGCCTGGTGGGCTATGGTCTGTGAGGGCCGCAAAGTGCCAGACGCAACTGAGCACAGACACACACAAAGTTACAACACTCTGCTTAGGGAGGGATAGCGATTCAGTACACATGGTCCATCTGTTATCAGCCAGCCTCCTTCATATACCTCACAATGCAGAGTCCTTTACTAAGTAATCGAATCATGGGATATTGGATATTCACACCCTTACTAGGCAACATGGTGTCACAGAAAGCCTACGCATCTGAGAATGCATCTTAGGCTTGCCACATGTTAGTCAGTGAAGAAGGACAATCTCTCAGCCACAGGGATTACTTCCTCTGTAACAAAGGGTAGGGTGGCAAACTTTGCCCTGAGGTCAGGTGGGAGGATTAATGCGATAAAGGAAATAAATGTTCATCCCCCACATCTCAAGCAATTACTTAGTTTCACAGCAGTTCTTTTGCTACCCACGAAAGCATGTTTGGAAATATTTGACTCGAGGTAGAGAAAAATCCTCCTGAACTGGGCCCAGTTTATCCTCCACCCTCCCAAGGAGAGAGTGAATGATCAGCCAGCTCTGTCCAGCAGACTGGGAATCCTGAAGGGCTAGAGTCATAGTCAATTTATTCTTGTATCTTTAGCTCAGTTCTGGCCTGCCATGTTACGGGCACTTCCTAAATGCTTGTTACGTTAAAGGATGTCTCCATCTTAGAACCCCACTGCTATATGCCAGGCACCTCAATGACTTTATGATGGCATTTGAATTTCTTCACCATCAGATTAGATCTTATCTCCTGAGTCTCTTTCATTTCCAGAGCTGTTATCTTCTTAGAAAACAATAATTTAGAAAGACTTTGTATTAAGAATGTCATTTCAAACTGCTTGACCGTCTTGGGTTATAGCCATTTGATTATACAGCCCAAAGTGTTACTGTGAAAGCCTGCAGCTTCCTTGGAAAACCCATACGGCTCATACTTGATTACAAAATCACGTTTGCTACAACTGGAACAGAGCTTGTGTCAGCAGAGTTTCTCTAATGAGAAGGTGATTTGAACTGAAATGTCTACATTGTTTGTTTACTTGAGGTCTAAGTGTGTGACCATTTCTTCATGCTTCACTCAATCACATTAAAGACATACTGTAAAACATCTTACTCAAGCACAGAATTTAAAAATTTAGTGAATTCCAAGGATGGGGAAATGTACATTGCTCCATTGTTTCTATTTTAGGGGTAAAAGAAAAATGAGACTGAGATTAAAATGAGTATAGGTCAAAGAGAAGCCCAGGCATCAATGCAATATTATATTGGATTAATGAGGGGGAAAGGGCTGTGTAAATTAGTGAAATCTAAATATATATTACAAAAGTACAAGATTTTTATTTCCAGTGACATAAAATTATGCAGGGAAAATCTTCCTTGATATGTTTTACTTAGCAAATTATTTAATAATAAGACAGAGGGAATTGGAATTAAATTGATTTTTTTGCAACATTGATCCTGTAAGTGAGAGCAGTCACTAAAATCCTCAGCTAAACTACTGAGTTTTCCCACATTTCTTAGAAATTAAAAATAAGGGAGAAATAGTTGATTAATCATGATAACGGATATCAAAATAATAGGAAGAAATTATTACAGTGGTCTTAGGCCAAGCACTAAGGAGTGCATGACTCTGGTTTTGGTCCAGCTTTGAATCCTTGGTTGGAAGTATCTGGGGGAGGTCCATGTACAAAGGCCCATTTTCCCTCTTGCAGGGACACTACTCTTTATTATTTAGGATTTTGGTCCAGTAAGTTAAGCTAGAACCATAAGGAGGGCTTCTTTTTCCTAGGATATTTAGGATTAAAAGTACTCAGAAAGTGAAATGTAAGACCTAGTCTTGATACTTTTTAAGTCCAAAGAGGAGTTTTCCATCTTTCCGCTTAGTGGGGAAAGAAGCTATCCAAAGCAAATCAGAGACAGCAAGTGCAGCTAGGACAGAGGGGAGAGGTGGCTTCCCTCATGTGTGGGCTGAAGTGGCCCAGGCCTGTTTCCTTCATCCTACCATGTGGGGAGAGAGAGCAAGACAGACAGAGGGACAGACAGAGAGAAAGAGAACAAAAGCTAATAAGCCCTGGATATTCTTCCCACTCAGATGCAATGGAAAAGCTAGAGAAGAGAATGAATTCCTACTAGGAACAAGGATCGTTTAATTCCACTAAGTGATAACATTTAAGGACTCAGTGTCAAAAAAGTGTTGTAAATCCTGATGTAACGACCCACTGTGGGTCTCCTTCCTCTTGGGATCCAGTAAGGGAAAGGTACCCAGAATTCCTCCTGAAGGCCACTGCTAGGACCACTTTCATAAATTTTCTCACCAGGTGTGTCAAAGGGTCCTATTATTAGATCCATTTTACAAATGATTAAACTGAGTTTCAATGAATTGGAGAAATTTGCCCAATTCATAGAATCAGTAAGCCATGGAGATTCTACCACAAGTCTGTCTGACTCCCAAACCAGATTTGGCAGTAATTCCAGTGCTACCAATGATTCATTGCTTGATCTCCAGCAAAGCAGATGAATAAAAAGCTATTGGATGAGTAAAGTCCCAGATGAAGTTAACTGGTTTATTAGCCCGAAAATAAGTAATCCCTACTTCCTAGGGTTGCTGTAAAGATTAAATGATATAGATAAAAGATAAGTGATAGGTAGGTGTATAGTAAGACTCTTAAAGGGCTGAAATAAATTTTGACTGATTAAAAAGGACTTGCTAGGACATTTTGTTCTTAATTGATAATGTTGAGGTACATGGCAGAAGGAGCAAGTTCTTTTGCTGTCTATTGTCAGGAATCTAATGAAGAGTGAGACTGTGCAATCCTCTGACTGACTGTGACCACTCTGATATTCTTATGTTCATGCACAATAGGTGTTTTTAAAGTGCTTTCAAGCACTTAGTTCCCCAAAGAAATAGAAAAGTTCTTCCTCACTATTTTATGCACATGATTATTTTACCCGTGTGCTGCTTTTCTTTGCTAAATACAAACATACCAATTCAAAGATGAATAATCCCATTTTCAAAGGAAGTAAAGAATTGGTGAATTTTCCCTCCCTGTGTAAACACAAGCCCACTTAGATGCCCGATGAAGAACCACGGGTCAGCTGAGCTACGTGGAAGCCAGCCCTCTGGTGACGTTTTCATCTGAAGTAAAGCTTGTGGTGTGTGAGACCCCTGGACCGTACCCTCTGCGTGTGTGCTCACTCACTTCACTTGTGTCTGACTCTGTGACCCAGTGGACCCAGTCCCCCAGGCTTCTCTGTCCATGGGATTCTCCAAACAAGAAACAGTGGAGTGGGTAGCCATTCCCCTTTTCCAGGGGGTCTTCCCAACCTAGGGGTGGAACCAGCACCTGTCCTGTCTCCTGCACTGGCAGGCAGGTTCTTTACCACTAGCACCACCTGGGAAGCCCTGACAGTACCTTCTACTTGGAACTTTTTCCGTAATACTTGGAGCCTTTTGAAATTGCTAGCTTCTCTGTGTTTAAATCACTTAAATTTGGAGAGATTTGTCAGAACCACTCCAAAATACTGACGGCTTCATCAAGGATTGCCTTGATCATTCATCCCAGGAGTCTCAACACATATCCTATATGTTAGACTTGACGCAAATTCCTGCCCTGTTTACAGGCTTATGCTACACTTTCCCCCCACTCACCACATATAATTCCAACAAAGTACCTTGTAATTTCCGTTCCTCACTCTCCCTAAGCAAGCTGAGAATATATCTTAGTCCTAAGAAGTATTTGATTTTAATCAAAATATTGTCTCCTTTGGCTCTTGCCATACTTCTTATTATCTCTTGAAAGGACCTACTTTATCTTCACTTTTTCTTATCTTCTCCTCCAAGAGACACCTCTATTTTCACAGCTGAACTCTGAGAAAACACAGAAAAATTAACACATTTTATTTGGATCCAACTGATAACAATGTCAACAGAATTCATCCTCAGGTGCTAATCTGCTCTTGCCTCCTTTTTTTAATCAGCATCATCATTCATCTGTGTCACCCAAGGTGGGAGAACTGCCTCTGAGAGCACATTTGGTCTGCAGCCTTGATAAGAGAGCTTTATAACTTGCAACCCTGATTCCCATATTTTATTCATGATTTTGATACTCCTAGTCATTATTTCCAGTAACCTTCCACTCAAAGGCTTCAGGTTAATGCATATGGTAAATTTCTCTACCAATGGCTCTAACAATTGACTGGCATGGCTAGAGCAGTCCCTGGCAAACAGTATTAGGCTCTTGGTTGGTGATGCAATTTTAAGTACAGACTAATTCAAGGGGACCTAAACTATTCAAGGGAAGGTGCTCAAGCAAATTACATTTCTACAGTGTGAATTTTAAGGATCATAATTAAGCTCATTTTAAACACTGTAGTTCATAACCTTATTTTTGTAGCATTTTAGAGGGATGAGTCTGAATTCATTTTACTGAGATAACTGGAATGTCATTCTGTGTAAAACATTGAGCTATAACTAATGCTGGACTGGAAGACTCCATTGTATCAGTAATTACCTGTGACCTTAATTAATTAAATTAACTTCTTTGGGTCTTAGTTTTCAGATGTTGGTTCGAATTCTTTGCTAATAGAAGATTCGCAAGTACTGTTCAACGAGTGAGGTAGAATGTAAAATCCTCTGTTCAGCCAAAATTTTATTTGGCAACCATACAAATAAAATTGTCTGTTCTCTCTGTTTCTATTTTCATTCTTTTAGTTCAGATCACTATCATCACACTACAAGATTATGTCAGCTTGCCTGTTTTCCTTCTTCTGATCTCACCCCTCTGTTTATATCTTTTCCATAGCACAATAACAGTGACTTTTCTGAAACACACACTTGATTGTCACTTTCAAGATTAAAGTTTTTGCCATAGACTGAATTTCTCTCTCCCTCCCCCCACCCCCACTCTGTATGTTGAAGTCCTAAATGCAGTGTGATGTTATTTGAGCTGGGGCCTCCGGGGAGGTAATTAGGGCGGAAGGATGGAACATTCATGAATGGGGTTAGTGCCCTTATCAAAGGCACCCAGGGAGCTCCTCCACCTCTTCTGCCACGTGAGGTCACACAAGGAAGAGGGTCATCTATGGAACAGGAAGTAGGCTGTCCCCAAACACAGAGTCTGCCCAGCCTCTAGAGCCATGAGGAGTAGATGTTGGTGTTCAGGCCGCTCACTCTATGGCTTTCTTTCTCTGTTTCCCTTACTAAAAGCTACAGGTTCTTTGCCATTGCTTAGAATTAGCGCCAGGGCCTTCTCTGGCCGTCCAGTGGTTAAGAATCCACACACCAATGCAGGGGACACTGTTCAATCCCTGGTCAAGAAACCACGTGCCTCTGGATAACTAAGCTCCTCTGCCACAGCCACTGGACCTGCGCTCTCCAGAGCCTGTGCCGCGGCTCAGGACCCACCCTGAGCACAGTGAGGATCCTGTGTGCCCCGGCTAAGACAAGGAAAGTACTAAAAAACAACAGAAAACGTTGCCTCCAGGTTACTTCTCCAGCTTCATTTCCTCACTCCTCCTTTCCTCTTTGAACTCTTCGAACTTCTAGAAATTTTCAGATGTTCTCTCACCTATTTCATATGACATTCTTTCTCTACAAAATGCTAGTCTCTCTTCCCTGGCAAAATGACTCTTCCTACTCATCCTAGGTCACACCTCGCAACCTGTTTTCTCTAGTAAGCCATTGCCGATGTTCTGAATTTAGTGTTCTTGTGGCCCCTCTCTTCCTCACCCATCTCAGCAGACTTTACACTGGAGGGTAATAGCCGGCTTCTTTATAACAATCCTTAGACTGTACCAAAGGATAGGAACTACGTTTGTCTTGACCACTGTGGAATCACCAGTCCCTAGCAAAGTGCCTGGCATACTATGTATATTTGTGAAACGTATTAATACATGCACTAGAGGAGAGGACGTTACTAGGTTCTCTTTTTAAAAATGATTGATTAATTTTGGCTCTGCTGGGTTTTCATGGCTGCATGGGCTTTTCTCTTGTTGCAGTGACGGGGGCTGCTCTTCGCTCCAGGCGCAGGCTCTAGAGGGCACGTGCCTCAGTAGTCAAGGCCCGTGGGGGCTCCTGGGCTCTGGAGCACAGGCTCAGTGGTGAACGGGCTGTGCTGCTCTGGGGCATGTGGAATCTTCCCAGGCTAGGGACTGGGCTCATGTCTCCTGCATTTGCAGGCAGATTCTTTACCACTGAGCCACCAGGCAAGCCCACTAGGCTCTTTCATTCTTTATCTATAAAACATGAAGGTGAATGTGCTACTTTGTACTGTTTTCAATTTTATACCCTGTCTCATGTAAAATGCATTTTATACATACAGAGAAAATAGGAAACAAAAAAGAAGAGAGAAATATGTAAGTATTAAGAGATGGTAATAAACGAATGATTTCTTTTTTCACTAATTACCATACAGGCACAGTAAGCTAAAAATGGTACATCCTTGAATTGTATTAATAGGCTCTCTGGAGGGTTCTCTTATGTGCTTCTGGGGGAAAAATAACTACTTTCTAATAATGAACTAGCTGTGAGACATCAGCATCTGTGGAGAAAGAGATTTAGAAAAAAATAAAGCTGAGATTAAACCAAAACATAATTTTATTTTGTTTAATATGTTCAGAGAAGAAACTCAAAAACATAGTTTCAGATGACATATGCTGATTGTTTAGGAGGTTTGTGACATTGTGCAGAAATCCATGTGAGGATTGGCATGGAGCAATACTTAAATTATCTTTCAGGAGCTTGAACTGTTTTTTTTTTTTTTTTTTTTTTTTTGTCTATCAGTATTTTTGGAATGGTTGATTCTCTGGTTTAATACTTTGAAATTAGAGCCAAAGGGATTGGCTGATTAATTGGATGTGGGTGTCAAAGAAAAAAGAAATCAGTCAAAGATGCCTATAAGTTCTGGCCTGAGCAAATGGACAGATGGCATTGCTAACCAAAGGGAGAAAAAAGGCTGAAGATAAAACAGATTTGGGGGAGAAGATCAGAAATTCAGCCGTAGTTATGCTAAGATACATGCAAATGAAGATGTTGAGTAGGCAAGGGATAGAGGAGTCTGGATTTTGGGAAAGAAATCTGTGCCTGAGTACAATGTTGTACATGTTTGTGGCTCACAGGCATACAAATGATACCTGCAGCTCTAGGTAAGATCACCCAAGGAAATGAGGGTAGATGGAGAAGGAGAGAGGAAAAAGGAGGGAGTTGGGAATGTTCTGATGTTAAAGGTAGGGGAGGAGGAAACAGCCAAAGAGAGTGAGACGGGGAGGACCAGTGAGGGAGTAGGAACCACCGGAGAGTGGTGTCCTGGAATTCAAGTGAAGAAAGTGTATTGAGGAGCAGCGAGTGATTCTCTGTGCTTAATATGTGTATTTTTTGTAGAGCCACGGGACGAAGGCTGAGAACTGACCATTAGGTTAGCGGTGTGGAGTCACTGGTGAGTTTGGGAGGAATGAAGGAAGACAGAACAAGACTCTGAGTAGAGTGAGTTGAAGAGAGACTGGGAAGAAAGGAACTCTAGACCAGAAGTGTAGACCACTTTCTGTAATCCTTGTAGCATGTATTTAAAAGCATTTTTGACCCAATTCTGAATGATATTTTTCTAAGTTTTTACATATTAAATGTTCCATGGAACTAGAATCACTCTTTTTCAATGAAAACAATTCCTTAGTAACAAAAATACAATGTACGTGAGCAGCAGTGAGGAAGCATATGGGTTTTAATGATTGCTAAGAATACTGCAACCCACCTACAAGCTTGCTGGCTAGAATAATTTTATTTTAAATGGCATTTGCCATGAACATATTGGCAGAAATATATCAAGTGTCTTCATGAAGACTGTGGGTCTCTTGGTTTTCCTAGTCTATTTCCCCTGAAATCTGGTATCTAACTGCTTTGTTCAGTGTCAGTTCAGCTATTTTAATGTCTTGCACATTAAACAAAAGGCTCCTCTTATGCTTATTGGGCTTAAAGAGGACCTTATGGACCAGTGTAAGAATGGAAAAATGCCCTGAGTTTCATTAGCTGTTGTGGCAGTTCTGAAATAGGCACGCTTTTCATTAGCCTGCTCTCTGTGTCATCGTCACAAAGTTAAGAGATTCTTTTTGACCCAAGGATGGGATTTCTTCTTTAGATTAGTGTGATAAGTCTCACTCTCTTATAGCTCTAAGTAGCTGCCCATAGAGAATGGTCTGGTAATAGTCTGCAACTCGCTGTTTCTACCGTGTAGGGTCCTTAGAAGTAAATCAAACACATGAGTGCCTCCTGGCAGTATTGCCCCCAAGTGTGTCTAGTCCGTTTAGTGGACTATCCTGTGGGTTCCCTTCTATTCCATGCTAGAATGGCAGCTTGACCTACTCATGCCCAAGCAAAGGATCTCAGCAAGGATATAGAAATTTATTTTCCTTCCCTCAGATACACCTCCTCTAATTAAAGGCCTGAGTAGTTAAAGGTACCTCTGTGGAGAACCTTATTAGAGTAACTGACTCATCTTTGTGGGTCCGTCTTTTTGTCAAGTTCATAAGCAAAAGAGCCCAGGGATGCATATGTAAGTTGGAATATATTATGTTAAAAACTAATTGAGTGTGTATGTGAAAATGCTGTGGGGACATGAAGGAAGGCAACAAAATACCATCAGACATTTGAACTAGATATTAAAGCAAGGCTAGTAGTTGACCAGATGGACAAGAGTCATGGCACATGTGGCGAGGGGGCTGACAGCCAGCACGAACAGAGGCTTGGAGGCGGCACCGGGCATATGGGCTGGGACAGCGGGTGTGCAGGATGGACATGTATGCAGTGAGGCTTACTGTCTTATCGCTGGATTAGTACCGAACCCAGACACACGAGACTTGTCACTTCATCAAAGCTTTCATCTTCAGTTAACTATTTTGGTCATTTCTTTAATAAGAGGCTAATCAACTCTGAGCATCTATTAGCAAAGAAGATAGGATTCATCAGTTCTACGGGTCGGGCAGAATGAGAGGACATTGTACCTGAGGACTGGGAGGAGCCATCCTCCTTGGCATATTCTCTGAAGATGGCAGGTGGCTTCTGGGGCTCTGTCTTGACATGACACTTTCATCTCCCAGAGTTTCTCCATGCCTCTGTGACCATGACTACAAGTTTAAAATTTAAATAGGAAGAGTGACAGATGACCTCTTTTTAATATCCTTTGAAGCCAAATCCAGCCTCTGGACTTCAACACTGAATTAAATCTCAGAGTTTTGGGTGAAGTAGAAAAGAACAGCTTTGTTCCATTGCTTGGCAAAGGGGGCCAGAGCAAGCTAATACCCTCCAAACTAGGGATTCTGACCTGGATGGGTAATGAAGAGTCTTATAGTAATGGTTCAGTGAGGGTGTGATCAGCTCATGGACATTCGTCTAATTGGTTGATGTTGTAGTAAGTGGGAGTCAGCAACATCAACCTTTTCTTTTCAAGTGATTTGGCGTCTGCAGGCTTCTGAGCAGCATACAGGTAATTTCTCCCACCTGGTGGGGGTTTCAGTATCTGCAAAACAACTCAAAAATTCTGTTGTGTGTGTCCCTTGATGGGAAACCAGGACCTTGCCACAAGGCTGCACTGGTGTTTCTTGATTATTCTTCCCTGGTTTCTGTATCCCCTCCCTTCCCTGATTAGCAACTCTTTGAACCTGCCTGTTGGAACTCAGAGAAGTTTGTGGAAGCTGAATGAAGGCTATTTCTTGTAACCAAGAAAGGTTTTTGTGCCCAGGAGCCCCACAAGGTCCTACTCAGATATGCCTTTTTTCAGTTCCAGAGAGAGAAGCTCCTGATGCCGTGGTGTGTCTTCTCACAGGCTGTCTGCCTTTAGCTCTGCATGGGTGGAGTCCCTCATGGCAGAACCTACTTTTTCTCTGACCTGATCTCTGTTCCAGTCACAGAGCACATCTCTCCTTGGTCATCAGAGAGCAAGTGGAAATAGAGTTCCAGCATATGACATTTTTCACTCAACTTCCTGCTTATTTCCTAGGCAGAACTGAAGAAACTTCAGTCCTAACTTCTTAAGTAAATTTTTGTCTCTTATTCTAAGTCACATCTTCTTTTACTAAACCTTTGTATTTTGAGTTATTAAATTGCATTTTAGAAGCATCTGGCAAAAATGAGTAATAAATAAGAGATTTCTCCTTTGCCTTTCTTTATATCTTATTAAAAATATATATTTATTAGCTTTCTGGAGAATGAGTCAGTCAATGTGACTAACTTGGAACGTAGCTTTTATCTCCAGCTTAAAATTCATAATATAATTAGGTCATGGTTTCCTATGTTGATATTTGTTCCACGGTAATTCTGAGAGCTGATAGTTTAATTGAATTTTCATGTGTCTGAAACAGATGCTATAAGCCAACTCCCCATCAAAGTAGAAATTTTAGTCATGCAAATTTAGAGGAGAGCGTTCCCTCATTGTTCATTCCTGCATTTCAGGGCTATAGCTGATTTAACAATTGACTCATTTAACCACAAACACTGACATTAATCATAAGAGTTGTGTGTTTAATTATAGGTGGCTACCAAAAGACATTTAAAAAATGATTCAAGCCAACAGTGTGATATAAACTCTTTTTAAAATTGCTTTCCATAAGCAAACACTAGGGAATAAAATGACTATGCTTTTCAAGATTCTACATTCAGTTCAGTTCATTTCAGTTCAGTCGCTCAGTCATGTCCTACCATGATTCTACGTTATTTAAACAAAATTTCAGTGTGTCAGAAATTATTTTGCTTTTCCTCTTGATTAATGTCAGAGCATACTATGTGCATTTTTGGTATAGTGACTGAAATTTGGGGGAAACAGATGCATGCATCAAGAGAACCTGAAATAACATTAACATGAGCTCTATTATATCATATGAAACATCTAGAATTTAGAGTAATTACAAACAAACTTATAAATAATGGAAGAGACTTAATCACATTGACCTTGCTCCATCATAAATAACAAGGCTGCTTTAAACTCACTCTAATTGCCCCCTCATTATAGAGAAACTTTTCTAATCCTTTCCAGCCCTGAGAAGCTGTGTAACAAGCTATAGCACTCCTTTGGGTGGATGGATTTCTTTGAGAAATGACTCTTTGGTTATACCCTTTTCTTTGCACTCTCCCCTGTTCTTTGGGTGTCATCTGCCGTGTGATCTCTAGCTTAGTGATACAAGTGATTTTCCACCTGCTTGTCACAGGAGCTCTGAAGTCTTGGGAGTGCCTACCCATGCAGAGACTTAGACAACACTTGCTGCCTTTCAGCTGTGGCACCCAGAAGTGCAAAATTTCAGTGCTGAAACTACTACTGCTGTGCAGAAAATTATATGAATGATCCTCCCACAATGTTGTTAATGTTTTTTGAGAAATAGGACATATAAGTGATGTGAGAATGATGTCTGCTTTTTAAAACAAAACAACATGTGTTTGGGGCATAACAAAATATTAAAAGGACATAGTAAAATCCTATTGCATTATTTATATAATAATAATAAACATGAATAAATTATTTTTCCAAAAATTAAAAAAATTTGAGTGGAATACTGATACTCCCGCAGCTCCAGTCAAACACTTGGAAGGTATGGACAGAATACGCCAGAGCACGCCAGAGCATATTTTTTTCTTAAAATTGTATATATAATATCATAATATGAAAAACAAATCTGAATCCATATTAGATCTGTTTCTTTAACTTTGATATTCAATGGCTTTTTGCTTTAAGAATGACCTGAAACATACATGACAGCCCATTCTCAAGGCTCTCATCTTTAAGTGTGTAACCCTTTCCCATTCAGTAGAGATAAAAGTTGCAGAATACAGATAACACTCGTCTTATTGAAGGTATAGGAGCATCACGACCTGACTCCCCGTGGACAGCTGCAATGACCAAGGATTCTGGCACCAGGGAGCTCACAGCAGCCAACTTCATCCCCCGTCACCTTGTCTTTGAAGCACTTTGACACTCCTTTAGGGAATGCAGGGTTTGCAGGGGTATCTCCGTGCATAGTCTGGCAATAAACTTTTTTCTGCTCCAAACCGTGACGTCTCAGTGTACTGTCAGGCCTCACTGTGCATCAGGCACACAAGCTTGAATTCAGTAACAACATAAAGGCAACGGGGCTTCTCTGGTGGCTCAAATGCTAAAGAATCTGCCTGTAATGCAGGAGACTCAGGTTTGATTCCTGAGTCTGGAAGATCCCCCTGGAGAAGGGAATGGCTACCCACTCTCGTATTCCTGCCTGAAGAATCCCGTGGACAGAGGAGCCTGGTGAGCTACAGTCTATGGGCCACTAACACTTAAATGGTTACTTATGAAGACAACTGTGCTAAGTCGCTACAGTCGTGTCTGACTCTTCCAGGCAAGAATGCTGGAGTGGGTTGCCATTTCCTACACAACATAAACATACAAACATACATATACATGTGTATGTTTATGCATGTGTGTAAAACAAATCCTGGGCATTAAAAAAAAGCAACATACATTAAAATATTAATGATGACTATTTTTTGGAGCAATGTGAAACAATAAAAATTTAATATTTTTCTACTTTGTTTTCTCAGTATACTATGTCACATTAGAATGAGACATAACTTAAAAAACCTAGAGTATAAACCATGGCAGTGTGTTTGGACTGAGTTGTACTCTGTACGTGTTAGGCTCAACAAGATGGACATTGGAAGTCTGGTGCTACATACTCTGATACCCACACCCTCTGGAGAAGGGGTCACACAGAACTAATACTCCTAACTCCCTTCGCTGCATGTAACACAGCACAGGGGTGAGCATAAGGAAAGAAATAGTACAAATAAGATAAAGGATTGCTATCCTGGTCTTCATTCAGCTCAGTTCATTTGCTTAGTCATGTCCAGTTCTTTGTGATGCCATCGACTGCAATATGCCAAGCTTCCCTGTCCATCACCAACTCCTGGAGTTCACTCAAACTCATGCCCATCGAGTGGGTGATGCCATCCAACCATCTCATCCCCTGTCATCCCCTTCTCCTCCCACCTTCAATCTTTCCCAGCATCAGGGTCTTTTCCAGTGAGTCAGTTCTTTGCATCAGGTGGACAAAGTATTGGAGTTTCAGTTTCAGCATCAGTCCTTCTAATGTATATTCAGGACTGATTTCATTTAGGACTGACTAGTTGGATCTCCTTGCAGTCCAAAAGACTCTCAAGAGTCTTCTCCACCACTATAGTTCGAAAGCATCAGTTCTTCGGTGCTCAACTTTCTTCACAGTCCAATTGTCTTAGTAGTTAGTGTTGGGTTATTTCTGGTCTTAACAGTTAGTACTTTTTGTCTATATGACTTGGGCGTGAATAAATAATGGACATAGATATACTGTTTGGGCTCTCTGTGACTTTGTTGTGAGCATGCCATTCTTATCAGTGGGATAAATTGGTAAATTCCTGGAACACAGGTTGTAGAATAAACCGTGTGATAGATCCACATTAGTTTTCCCTATTATTCCTGCCAGCTTGTAAGGTTTGTCCTGTAAGTTTCCCTGGGCATGCTACTAGCCACTCAACACATATTTCTGTTTAACAGCAGAATTCACCAATAAGCAAATGGAAAACAAATCAGCGTAGCAATAAAGTTGAAAAGTAATCACAGCCTCATAGAAGAAACCTGCAAGGTGACTTCACAGTAAGAGTGATAGCAAAATTGCTGGGATGTGACTTGAACTCACACTGCAAATGACTGTCAGGGGCCATACTACTGAGTGGCAAACAGTGCTGACAGGATGGCTGTGAAAAAGCATATTTGTGCTTTCCAGTTACAGACAGATTGCCAAGAGCTTTCGGCAAGGATGTAAACCTCTGAGTACTTTGTCATGTGCTACTTCAGAGTAGGAGTGTTCTTGTCCAGCATGGACTCACACTGTACAAAGAGAGCAGGCATCATCTTATTGGCAGGTGGCTTCTGAGCATTTGATGATGACAAAAATTATAGATACATTTTTGCATATTACTTACTGCTGCTGCTGCTGCTAAGTCGCTTCAGTCGTGTCCAACTCTGTGCGACCCCATAGACAGCAGCCCACCAGGCTCCCCCTTCCCTGGGATTCTACAGGGAAGCACACTGGAGTGGGTTGCCATTTCCTTCTCTAATGCATGAAAGTGAAAAGTGAAGTCATTCAGTCATGTCCGACCCTTAGCGACCCCCCATGGACTGCAGCCCGCCAGGCTCCTCCGTCCATGGGATTTTCCAGGCAAGAGTACTGGAGTGGGTGCCATTGCCTTCTATGCATGTTTTCTAAGCATTGTGCTAATGATTTTAATATGCCTTGTTTACTGACCTCAAATTCACATGAGCTCTTCAGTGTTTATCTTATTATTTCCAGACTGACTTTCTGTCTTAGACGCATACTTTATTCTTATTGTTTGGTTGATAGGTCCGACCTTCTGGATCTCCTTCTCAGTTCTTATTTCTCACATGATTTCTCTGTCTTGTGCTTAATACTCCCAGGGTACATATAATAATCCTGATAGGAAAGACTTCTCAGATGCTTACTACATGCCAGTGAGAACTGTTCTCTCTCTTTAATCTGTCATCAATGCACTTCAGTCAAAAACCTCATGAACCCCTCAGATTGACCAAGTGGAGTTTATTAAAGTTATCTAGAGGGAGAACACAGGAGAACAGGAGAAGGGAATGATGGGTGTCTCAATGATAGGATGTTAGAAAGTACTTATAAAGGATCTAGGATCTAATTGCTCAAAATTCTCCAAGACAGGTTTCAACAGTACATGAACTCTGAACTTCCAGAGGTTCAAGCTGGATTTAGAAAAAACAAAGGAATCAGAGATCAAATTGCCAACATCTATATGATCATTGAAAGAGCAAGAGAGTTCCAGGAAAACATCTGCGTTATTGACCACACCAAAGCCTTTGACTGAGTCAGTTCAGTTCAGTCGCTCAGTCGTGTCCGACTCTTTGTGACCCCATGAATCGCAGCACCCCAGGCCTCCCTGTCCATCACCAACTCCTGGAGTTCACTCAGACTCACGTCCATCGAGTTAGTGATGCCATCCAGCCATCTCACCCTCTGTCGTCCCCTTCTCCTCCTGTCCCCAAACCCTCCCAGCATCAGAGCCTTTTCCAATGAGTCAACCCTTCGCATGAGGTGGCCAAAGTACTGGAGTTTCAGCTTTAGCATCATTCCTTCCAAAGAAATCCCAGGGTTGATCTCCTTCAGAATGGACTGGTTGGATCTCCTTGCAGTCCAAGGGACTCTCAAGAGTCTTCTCCAACACCACAGTTCAAAAGCATCAATTCTTCGGCACTCAGCCTTCTTCACAGTCCAACTCTTACATCCATACATGACCACTGGAAAAACCATAGCCTTGACTAGATGGACCTTAGTCGGCAAAGTAATGTCTCTGCTTTTGAATATGCTATCTAGGTTGGTCGTAACTTTTCTTCCAAGGAGTAAGTGTCTTTTAATTTCATGGCTGTAGTCACCATCTGCAGTGATTCTGGAGCCCCAAAAGTAAAGTCTGACACTGTTTCCACTGTTTCCTCATCTATTGGCCATGAAGTGATGGGACCGGATGCCATGATCTTTGTTTTCTGAATGTTGAGCTTTAAGCCAACTTTTTCACTTTCCTCTTTCACTTTCTTCAAGAGGCTTTTGAGTTCCTCTTCACTTTCTGCCATAAGGGTGGTGTCATCTGCATATCTGAGGTTATTGATGTTTCTCCTGAGAATCTTGATTGCAGCTTGTGTTTCTTCCAGTCCAGCGTTTCTCATGATGTACTCTGCATATAAGTTAAATAAGCAGGGTGACAATATATAGCCTTGACATACTCTTTTTCCTATTTGGAACCAGTCTGTTTTTCCATGTCCAGTTCTAACTGTTGCTTCCTGACCTGTATACAGATTTCTCAAGAGGCAGGTCAGGTGGTCTGGTATTCCCATCTCTCTCAGAATTTTCCACAGTTTATTGTGATCCACACAGTCGAAGTCAGGATTGCCGGGAGAAATACCAATAACCTCAGATATGCAGATGACATCGCCCTTATGGCAGAAAGCGAAGAGGAACTAAAGAGCCTCTTGATGAGAGTGAAAGAGGAGAGTGAAAAAGTTGGCTTAAAACTCAACATTCAGAAAACGAAAATCATGGCATCTGGGCCCATCACTTTATGTCCAATAGATGGGAAAACAATGGAAACAGTGACAGACTTTATTTTGGGGGCTCCAAATCACTGCATATGATGACTGCAGCCATGAAGTTAAAAGACGTTTTCTCCTTGGAAGGAAAGTTATGACTAACATAGACAGCATACTAAAAGCAGAGACATTACTTTGCCAACAAAGGTCTATCTAGTCAAAGCTATGGTTTTTCCAGTGGTCATGTATGGATGTGAGAGTTGGACTATAAAGAAAGCTGAGTGCCAAAGAATTGATGCTTTTGAACAGTGGTATTGGAGAAGACTCTTTGAGAGTCCCTTGGGCTGCAAGGAGATCCAACCAGTCCCTCCTAGAGGAAATCAATCCTGAATATTCATTGGAAATACTGATGCTGAAATTAAAACACCAATACTTTGGGCACCTGATGCAAAGAATTGACTCACTGGCAAAGACCATGATTCTGTGAAAGACTGAAGGTGGGAGGAGAAGGGGATGACAGAAGATGAGATGGTGGGATGGTATCACGGACTCAATGGACATGAGTTTGGGCAAGCTTCAGGAGTTGGTAAAGTGTAGGAAGCCTGGAATGCTGCAGTCCATGGGGTCACAAAGAGTTGGCCATGAGTGAGAGACTGAACTGACTGAACTAAGGATCTAATTGAGGGATTTAGGGGGAAGGTCTAAAGAAGTGGGAATTTTTCCTAAATTGGATGCTGTCAAAAAACAAGGTCATACTTACAATGGAGGATCTCTAATTCTTATACAGAGTGGGGAGTTTAGAGGCAGAATCAAGTTGTGGTAAAGAAGTAGTGGTTACTCATTTTAGTCAAGAGGGTGCGGTGTGTAGCATTTTTCTAGGCAGCTCAGTGACCTTGGTTTGTCTGTTCCTCCCAGGCAAAGCTAGTGGTAAAGAATCCATTTGTCAAAACAGGCAGCAGGACACTTCGAGACATGGGTTCCATCCCTGGGTCAGGAAGATTCCCTGGAGGAGGAAATGCAACCCACTTTGTTATTCTTGCCTGGAGAATCTCTTGGACAGAGGAGACTGGTGGGGAACAGTCCACAGGGTCGCAAAGAGTCAGACACGACTGAAGTGACAAAGCACACACAAAATTATATAGTGGCTTTTCTTCCTCTTACTCTTTCATGGTCTCAGAGTAACTTTGGCTGGGGTTGGTATTTCATGAGAAGTTTAGTGCCCAACGGGAGACTAACATGGCCTGGTTGTGAGTGCCTGGCCAGATTCCACATGTTAAGGATGGTTCTTTTTTATTATCAATCAATCAATCTATCTATCAGCCATCTATCTATGCTCATTTAATAATCACACAACTCTCTGGGATAGGTATTATAGTTATTTCCATTTTATAGATGATGAAATCAAGGAGCAGAGAGAAGAAATGTGCTCAAAGTCTTCTGCTAACATATAAAGACCTGGGATTCAGTCTCAGGTAGTCTGATGCCATGGTCCCTGTGAGTCATCACTCTCCTGTACTGGTTGCCAATGAAGTCATCTGTTAGGTAGCTCATCCTTCCATCACAGGTAGCCTGGACCTTTCTATAATGATTTTCCACACTGCTGTTTCAGTGCAGGAGAGAGAGAATATTGGACTAGTTAGAAGGAAAGCAAGTTCCTGATATGGAAGCCTGATGGAAAGTGATTTTTGTGTGTGTGTGAAGAAGAGGTTTAAGAGAATCTAACTTTCATCCTGAGGTGTGTTCATGTGTGTGTGTGTGCTCAGTCATGTCGGACTCTTTGAAATCTCATGGACTGTAGCCTGCCAGGTTTCTCTGTCTATGGGATTTTCCAGGCAAGAATACTGGAGTGGGTAGTCATTTTCTCCTCCAGGGGATCTTCCCTACCCAGGGATCAAACTTGAGTCCCTTGGGTCTCCTGCATTGGTGGGTGGATTCTTTACCACGTGAGGACAGCCATCCAGTTCACCCAGGGTTAGCTCTATGTGGGCTGAGCAGCTTCGGGCATGTCAGCACCAGCGAGCTGGAGAGGGAACTGCACCACCCTGTGCCTCCTCGCCTCCTGGGAGGAGAGAGTGTCTGAGGATAGGATGAAAGGTACACTCATCTAGCCAGGGGGAAAGGCAAGAAAAAGGAAAGACAGACTGAAAAGGTGGAGTGGGGAGGAGAAGGGTAGGGGGGAGAATGGGAATGAGGAAAAGCAGTCTCTGCTCTTTGCCTTACTTCCCTCGGGTCTAAGAGTGAGACAGTCCCCAGGGAGCAGAAGCAGGTGGCCAGAGCATCCTTTGTGTTCTGTTACGGCTTTGACCCATGGAGGTGTTTGCCCATTAGAGGCTGATTGCTATGTTACTCTAGAAGACTCTTCCCCTGGATACCTAGGTCTGTCCAAATCTTTAGGACAGAGAGAGGGGATAATATAGATCCGAGAAATAAAGAGAAGGCCCAGATTCTGTTGGAAGCTAACAGCAGGAAGGACAAAAATAACACATTCATGGCATCGGTCCTGAGCTTTAATCTAAAAATTCAAAAAGAGTAGGAACACTTAACTTCAGGACTTTCAGTTTATCAGATTAGACACATGGAAATTCAGAACAACAACAACAAAACCCAAAATCCTAATTAAACAGAAGTAAGTGACATAAGGCACAGTTCAGTTCATTTCAGTCGTTCAGCCATCTCCAGCTCTTTGCTACCCTATGGAGAGCAGCACACCAGGCTTCCCTGTCCATCACTATTTTCCAGAGCTTGATCAAACTCATGTCCATTGAGTCAGTTATGCCATCCAACCATCTCATCCTCTGTTGTCCCCTTCTCCTCCTGCCTTCTATCTTTCCCACCATCAAGGTCTTTTCCAATAAGTCGGCTCTTCATATCTGGTGGCCAAAGTATTGGAGCTTCAGTTTCAGCATTGGTCCTTCCAGTGGATATTCAGAGTTGATTTCCTTTAGGATGGACTGGTTTGACCTCATTGCTGTCCAAACAACTCTCAAGAGTCTTCTCCAGCACCATAGTTCAAAAACATCAATTGTGAGGGACTCAGCCTTCTTTGGTGGCTCAGAGGTTAAAGCGTCTGCCTCCAATGTGGGAGACCCGGCTTCAGTCCCTGGGTCGGGAAGATCCCCTGGAGAAGGAAATGGTAACCCCCTCCAGTATTCTTGCCTGGAGAATCCCATGGACAGAGAAGCCCTGTAGGCTACAGTCCACTGGGTCGCAAAGAGTCAGACACGACTTCACACACACACACACACACACACACACACACACACACACACACACAGAGCCTTCTTTATGGTCCAGTTCTCACACGCATGCATGACTAGTGGAAAAACCATCACTGTCTAGCTTTGTTATAGTTTTTCTTCCAAGAAGCAAGCATCTCTTAATTTCATGGCTGCAGTCACCATCCGAGGTGATTTTGGAACACAAGAAAATAAAATACTGTTTCCATTGTTTCCCCATCTATTTGCCATGAAGTCATGGGACTGGACACTATGATCTTAATTTTCTGAATGTGGAGTTTTAAGCCAGCTTTCCCACTCTCCTCTTACACCTTCCTCAAGAGCCATTAGTGCCTCTTCACTTTTTGCCGTAAGTGCTGTGTCATATGCATATCTATGGTTATTGATATTTCTCCCGACAAGTACATATTGATAATTTGAGGTTTAATTTTTTTTTACTCTCCCTTTTATTATTTCCATCATTTATCACCTATTTATTCAGCATTTGCAGTGTCTCAGGCACAATGCCAGGCCTGGGGACACAATGATTAATGGGTCAGTCAGGATCTCTGCTGGGCACAAAGTAAGCCCCAGACACTAGGTCATACCACTGCTTCAGAGACAAGTGGCCTCCAAGTCTTAAATGTATTCTGCTTCATTTCTCTCACTCACACTCTCACAGACTCTGAGAGTATCTGTGAATTTGACTTTTAAAGTGTTAGATTTATACCAATCAGGCTGCCATGTGGGAATCAGCTTACCTAGTTGGAAGAAATGCAATTTGAATTTTTGAATGGCTGTACTTCCATCCTGGGTCGTTTATGCTTCTTACTTCTTCAGGAAGCAGACAAAAGCCTGGCTGTCCATGACTTACCCAGAATTCCTATGTGATTAGGTGGGTTGAATTTGCAAGTCTTATCTTTCTCCACCTTTGCTTTATGCCTTCTTTTTACAACTTAGAAACTGAAATCCTAATTGGATCAGTGCTTCCTCAGGTGCCTAGTGGAGTGCAGCTGCTCAATAAATGAAAATAGGATATTGTCAAGGTAAAGAGACCTCTGAACTTAGGTGAATGGCACTTCCTAAGTACTGCATATCACTGTGCACTCTCCTCTTCCTTTTAACTCTCCCCAAGGGAGGACGGGTTAGTTGACAGGTCCCAACCTTTCCCACCTGAATTGAGTCTTCTAAATACCCAGAGTCATTCCTCCAAGACTCCAAAAATGGTCAATACGTCCAGTCACAAAAGAGTATTCAGGGATTTTGTTTCTCAATAGAAAGAAAGTAGGGGAGAAAATCTCTCTGATACCATCACTCTTTTAGCTTTAATTTCTCATTACAGAGATATTTCAAAAAGTCTAGAGAAAGCTTTCAGTAGCCAGGCTTCTTGTGAATACAAGCTATTGTGTTGCTAAACTGTCTGTGTCATAAAACACGAGGTCTGAGTGAGTCTGTCCTGTTGATCCACTTTAGATACCTTTTGATTGTCTGTAAAAGACCTTTCATCACAAACCTTTTACCTTCTCATTCTCAGTGGTTGCAGATCCCCTGGTGGCTCAGATGGTAAAGAGTCTGCCTGCAATCCCGGAGATCTGGGTTCAACTCCTGAATCAGGAAGACCGCTTGGAGAAGGAAATGGCAACCCACTCCAGTACTCTTGCCTGGAAAATGCCAAGGATTGAGGAGCCTGGAAGGCTATGGTCCATGGGGTCACAAAAATTGGACATGATTGAGCGACTTCACTTTCTTGCTTTCTCAGTGGTTACAGAGCAGTTAGGCTTTTATTTTTTTATTTTTGCAACTTTAATTTTAATGTTTATTATTTAATATTTTATATGTCTTATTTTATTGTTTTTCCTGCAAAACATAATTTATAGTCAATTACAATTACCAATCAACTTTGAAAACACAAATCAACCAAAACTGGCATAATGACTGAGTGGGTTTTTCCCACTCAAGCAGTTGGGCTTTTAGTGTAGCTCATTAGCTGATGAAAGTGAGTCATCTGGTTCAGTTTTAATGTTTTGTCTTTTCTAACAGGAAAATCCTCACAGATACTACCTCCTGGATTTGGACTATGAGATTTCTGAGAAAAAAAAAAAAAGAAAACCCTCACCTTCAGCAAACCAAAACCAAAACTCCACCACAAAAATAAATAAACAAACAGATAAAAAACAAAACCCCCAAAATAAAAAGTGGAGGAACAAGAACAAAAACAAATCCCAATTAAAAAATTAAAACGCCTATAAAGGGTGATTTTCATCCTCTATCTCAGACAGCAGTCTTCATGAAACCTTATACATTCTACATCATAAATTTACTTTTGCTTTAAAATAGAGGGATAAGGACATGTTCTTATAATGTCTGAGACTGCAACTGAAAAGTGTCTGGGCAGTCAGGGTAGCATAATTGCACAAAATTGGCAATTTATCAGCCATTCTTGCAAGTAGCCTCTTCGACTGTTAGCAAAGAAATGGATTTCTAGAATTTTTTTCCATTGGATTTTAATGAGCAGTCATCTCTTGATGAGAAGAAGAGTGACAGTGAGATACTACTGAACTGTCACTAGATGCCACAGGGGACAGTGCAGTGCCATTCTCCCTGCTCATGCCTATGCCATCTAGTCTCACATTTGAGCAAAATTCTAAAGCTCTGGCATCAAATCTGACTCTTTTGTAAGTGGTCTCAGCAGAAGGTGCACTGACCTCGTTAATCAGATCCTATGAGGTTTGAGTTCAAGATTTCCTGGTTAAGGATTTGTTTGGCAGTAGTGGTGAAGAATCTGCCTGCCAATGCTGGAGACACAAGAGAGGCAGGTTTGATCCCTGCGTTGGGAAGATATTCTGGAGGAAGGCATGACAACCCACTCCAGTAGTCTTGCCTGGAGAATCCCATGGACAGAGTTGCCTGTTGGGCTACAGTCCATAGTATCTCAAAGTGTCAGACATGACTGAAGCAATTTAGCACACATGCAAAATACCAAATTGGGAACCTACCTTTGTCCATGATTTCTTTGGAATCATTTAATGACTCACTTGCATTATCTCTGCCTTCCACAGTAGAAGACTTGGAAGGCTTGTTAACAATTGGAAGGCTTGGAAGGCTTGTTAACAATCTTTTAGGGCTTGTTAATTATATTTCAAGATTATATTTATTTTATTATATCATATTTTATATATTTTAATAATTATATTATATTTCAAGATCTAAGCATGGTGTAGGCTGAATAAGTACTAAAGAGTTATTTATGTATCCATATTTTTTAAATCAATAGTTACATATGAAAAAGAGGGCTTCCCAGGTGGCACTAATGATAGAGAAACGAACTACCAATGCAAGAGACAAGAGACATGATCCCTGAGTGGGAAATATCCCCTAGAGGAGGCCATGGCAACTCACTCCAGTATTCTTGCTTGGAGAATTCTACTGATAGAGAAGCTTGGTGGGTTACAGTCCAAGGATCACAAAGAGTTAGACACGAGTGAATTTAGCACACATGCACATTTATTTAAAAAATAAATAAGTGACTGAAGGAATAAGTGGATTTGAAAAGTTTTGACTCTTGGAGTCTTCCCTGGTGCAGATATGAACACATGATTTCAGGTGCTAGGAAATGAGATAACCTAGAGACATCTCTGGCATATGGCAGGTGCCCTCCAAAGGCCAGCTCTCTTTCCACCGCATACCTTGGTGGGGGTTTGGTTGAATTCTGAGGATAATGGAATCTGGAAATACATGAAACAGGACAAGCCTTGAGTGCTCAAAGGGCAAAGAGCTGTTGTAAAGGATGTGGGGAGTAACCTGAACCACACTTTACCAGACCCATAGTTTTCCTTACATTGGGCCCGAAGCACTACCCGAATTGCCAGTATCCCCTCCTACTCAGGAATCCTAATTTAATAAACCAACTTTATTAAAATTCCACTCAGTGATGGCAGAATATCTTGAGTAATAACAATGTTTACATTTCTATTTGTGATCTTACATCATATAAAAAAAAGTAACTCCACATGAACCAAAGACCTAAATGTAAGACCAAAAACTACAAAACTCTTAGAAGAAAACAAAGACAAAGCTTCATGACACTGGGTTTTTGCAATGGTTTCTTGAGTATGACATCTAAAGCACTGGTGATAAAACAGCAAAAAATAAATAAATTGGACTACATAGAAATTTCTAGTTGTGACAGGTCTAAATCCTAGCAAGGGTTCCTCTATCATATTACTTAGCTGATGTTTGTGCCTTGTAAGCATGGGTGGACTCACACACTGTCTCCTGTGTTGACTGCACAGTGGCAAAATCCATCTGAACGGCACTCATTCCCACAAGTCTTATAGTTGACTGAAATTATTCCCTCTCAGCCCTGCAAGGTTGCGGTATCATTGCATTTTCTGTTTTGGTTGTTTTGGAGTGTTCTTAGGTTTTGGTTTCTGGATAATTTAAGCTATAATAAAAGCATCTGAGTTGCCTCACAGAATCAAAAGGACATTTGAGGATCCACTGTGGGAAAGTTTTGGAAAAAGGGAGCTCTTGGAAAATCAGGTAGCAAGAGTTAACCCCTGTCTCATCAGAAAACACTGAGGACCAATCAGCTCCAGTCAACTATGAGAGTCTTTGTCTCTACGCTCAAGATTGTATTGGCCAGGAATGAATCGTGCATCTCCCAGTCTTCCCTTCAAGAAAGAAATGACTTCTTTATTTAGGATCCACCAAGACCAAAATTCAAGACCTCTGTCTATCAAAGGGAATAAAGTGATCTTTACAGTGAAAGGGAACTCACTATGCAGAGAACACACAAACACATCAAACCAACCCACCCAAGTCCACATACTGTGAATTAACAATTATCACCTCTTCATGCGGAGAATCTGAGATCTAAGAATTGGATCCAAAAGGAACGTAAAAAGTGGTACAGATGTCCTTCAAGTCGCTGTTTTTCACCTGAATTGTATTCCTATGTTAGTCTGCTTGAGCCCTACCACAGCACTTGAGGCTGATAAGAGTTAAAAAGGGAGAAAAAAAAAACAAACTTGTTTCTCATTACAGAATAGTCATTTAGTCTTTAGCTATGTTAGACTGCCCTGTTTCAGGTTTATGGCCATTTTTATCAAACAGATGGTGAGTTCTGAGTGTATATGGAGATCTGAAACTCTGGATCATAGTCTGATGGCATGAGCTCTTGGTCTCTCTTCTTGATCTACAGCATGTAATAGTGATTTCAGTAGGAAAATAAATAGGCTTTCCTAAAGATTCTTCATCCTGATTATTGTTCTGCTGCTCCCTGGCTCATGCTTCAAATATCCATAAGTAGCACAGCTTTGCAGCCCCTTGCAAAGTCTACTGAATTCTTATCCTATCAGTAATCATCATCCTCTCCTATCATCTTTGCTGAGGAACAGAACCACACCAGTAGCTCACACGTTCAAGTGTATGAACAGTTGCTTTCTCACTCAATTCTCATTAAAAATCTGGGAAATTCTGTGTGCAGGGCAGCAAAGGAACACAGACAAAAAGAAGACTTTTGGAGGCAATGTGAGGAGAGGGTGGGATGATTTGAGAGAATAGCACTGAAGCGTATATTTTACCATACATAAAACTGTATGCCAGGGGAGTTTGATGTATGATGCAGGAAACCGAAGCCCAGGCCCTGTGACAGCCTGGAGGGACGGGGGAGAGGGAGGGAGGTGGCAGAGGGCTTCAGGAGGGAGGGGACACAGTTGTGCCTATGGCCAATTCATGTGGGTGGCAGAGGCCATCACAATACTGGAAAGTCATTGTCCGCCAACTAATAGAAATAAGTTAAAGTATTAAACAAAATCCTGGAAGAGAGAGATTTACCATTCCCATCTTACAGATGAGGAAATGAGGCTCAGATTGGCCATGTCTTTAACCAAAATCACATAACAAGTCAAGTAAATGATAAGACCAGGTCTCTTGCTTCTAAACTGTAATAGGCAACACTTGCTCAAGTCAGGATCATCTTGTCTACTGCCTTAAATTATTACTTTTAAAATTTCTGATAACATGGAGTATGATGGTGGATAAAAAGATGTTACTCTGAATAAATGCAGAGGGAAGAACAGATTTTATACTTCCTAGTGATCATTTTTTTCCCTCTTATTCACTTTTCCCCTCATTCCTTTTATATCTTGCTCTGTTTTTAGTCAATTTCTCTCTCATTTTCAGCTTATTGTACATTCACTCATGTCTTTTAAGTACTGGAGGGCATAATGATATCTCTATTGGCATCTGTTCAGTTCAGTCGCTCAGTCATGTCTGACTATTGGTGAACCCATGACTGCAGCATGCCGGGCTTTCCTGCCCATCACCAACTCCTGCAGCTCACTCAAACTCATGTCCATAGAGTAAGTGAAATCATCCAACCATCTCATTCTCGGTCCTCCCCTTCTCTTCCTGCCTTCCATCTTTCCCAGCATCAGGGTCTTTTCCAAGGACTCTGTTCTTCACATCAGGTAGCCAAAGTATTGTGGTTTCAGGTTCAGCATCACTCCTTCCAATGAATATTCAGGGCTGATTTCCTTTAGGATTGACTGGTTGGACCTCCTTGCAGTCCAAGGGACTTTCAAGAGTCTTCTCCAACACGACAGTTCAAAAGCATCAATTCTCTGGTGCTCAGCTTTCTTTCTAGTCCAACTCTCACATCCATACATGACCACTGGAAAAACCATAGCTTTGACTAGATGGACCTTTGTTGGAAAAGTAGTATCTCTGCTTTTGAATGTACTGTCTAGGTATGTCATAGCTTTTCTTCCAAGGAGTAAGCACTTTTAATTTCATAGCTGCAGTCACCATCTGCAATGATTTTGGAGCCCCCAAAATAAAGTCTGTCACTGTTTCCATTGTTTCCCCATCTATTTGCCATGAAGTGATGGGACTGGATGCTATGATCTTAGTTTTCTGACTGTTAAGTTTTAAGCCAGCTTTTTCATTCTCTTCTTTCACTTTCATCAAGGAACACTTTTGTTCTCCTTCGCTTCCTGCCATAAGGGTGGTGTTATCTCCATATCTGAGGTTATTGGTATTTCTCCTGGCAATCTTGATTCCAGCCTGTGCTTCATCTAGCCTGGCATTTCACGTGATGTACCCTGCATATAAGTTAAATAAGTAGGGTGACAATATACTACCTTGATGTACTCCTTTCCTGATTTGGAACCAGTCTGTTGTTCCATGTCCCTGTTGCTTCTTGACCTGCATATAGATTTCTCAGGAGGCAGGTAAGATGGTCTAGTATTCCTGTCTCTTGAAGAATTTTCCAGTTGTTGTAATCCACATAGTCAAAGTCTTCAGCACAGTCAATAAAGAAGAAATAGTTGCTTTTCTGGAACTCTCTTGCTCTTTCGATGATCCTACCAATGTTGGCAATTTGATCTCTGGTTTCTCTATCTTTTCTAAATCCAGCTTGAACATCTGGAAGTTCATGGTTCATGTACTGCTGAAGCCTGGCTTGGAGAATTTTGATCATGGTGAGGTAGTTTGAGCATTCTTTGGCATTGCTTTTCTTGGGATTAGAATGAAAACTGACTTTTTCCAGTAACTGAAAGATGAACTCCCCAGGTGGGTAGGTGCCCAATATGCTATTGGAGAACAGTGGAGAAATAACTCTAGAAAGAATGATGAGATGGAACCAAAGCCAAAACAACACCCAGTTGTGGATGTGACTGGTGATGGAAGTAAAATCCAATGCTATAAAGAGCAATATTTTATAGGAACCTGGAATATTAGGTCCATGAATCAAGGCAAATTGGAAGTGGTCAAACAGGAGATGGCAAGAATGAACATTGACATTTTAGGAATCAGTGAACTAAAATGGACTGGAATGGGTGAATTTAACTCAGATGACCATTATATCTACTACTGTGTGCAAGAATCCCTTAGAAGAAATAGAGTAGCCATTATAGTCAACAAAAGAGTCTGAAATGCAGTACTTGGATGCAATCTCAAAAATGACAGAATGATCTCTGTTCGCTTCCAAGGCAAACCATTCAATGTCACAGTAATCCGTCTATGCCCCAACCAGTAATGCTGAAGAAGCTCAAATTGAATGGGTCTATGAAGACCTATAAGACCTTCTAGAACTAACACCCAAAAAAGATGTCCTTTTATTATAGGGGACTGGAATGCAAAAGTAGGAATTTTAAAGATACCTGGAGTAACAGGCAAATTTGGCCTTGGAGTACAAAATGAAGCAGTGCAAAGGCTAACAGAGTTTTGCCAAGAGAGTGCACTGGTCATAGCAAACACCCTCTTCTATTTGCATAGCACATAGTTCTTTTTATAAAGAACATTTACCTATATCAGCTCACATGACTTGTCTGATACTCTTAACAATTCTGCAAAGTAGTTATTGTTTTCAGCTTCCAGATGAGGCAGAGACTCAGGGAGCTTAAGCTTCCACTTTAACTTCACATAGCTGGTGAGACCTGGAACAGGTTGTGTAACTGAGATTTGAATCCAGATGTTTTTGAAACTCTACACACTGTCTTTTCCTATTGCTCACATTGCCTTCCATCAGCTCATCAAAATTCAAGACAGGGCATACCAAAGACTGAAGCCTTTGCAGCCTCCCTCACCTGTCCCCCAGCTGTCTGCTAGTCAGGATATTTTCTCATTGGGAAATTACTAGATTATATATGTGTAATAATGAATGGAAGACAAATTTTTCATGCTCACAAACAATAGCATTGCCTAGAGGTTTCCTAAATATAATATTTGTTTAATTTTATCATGCAACAGTGCTTTATGTCATGAAAATGTGCAGTCTGGTATTTTTATTGCATTTGATTTGATTCAGATTTACTTTGCTGAGGACTTACTGCAAATGGAATAAACGACACTTGGAACATTGAAACAACGGATAGATATCCACTTAGCGATGTTATAGAATGTTGTATATCATGACTGAAGTTAGGTTCCATTACCCTAAATGCTTTATCCATAAGTTTTACTGAGGTGATCTTGGGCCAGTTACATACAGATTAGGAAAAAATGATATGGAGAATGAATATGTTATAGGTAGTAAAAAAGATCTTTTAAAAATGATTTAATTTGGTCACTGGTAATCTATATGGAGTGGATCTATCAGCATAAAGAATATGACTTTTGGAGTGAAGTAGACATGCTTTAGTGGCCCTGGGGAAGCATTTACCATCTGTGAGCCTTAATTTCTCAACTGCAAGTTGGGAATAATATGCCTTTCAGAATAATTGTTTAGTTAGACATAATTCCTGCAAAGATCTGATACTTGACATACGTTTTTGTTGTTGCTTAGTTGCTAAGTCGTGTCTGACTCTTTGTGACCCCATGGACTGTAACCTTCTAGACTCCTCTGTTCATGAGATTCTCCAGGCAAGGATACTGGAGTAGATAGCATTTCCTTCTCCAGGGGATTGTCCCGACCCAGGGATTGAACCCATGTTTCCTGCATGTACAGGCTGATTCTTTACCACTGAACCACCAGGGAAGTCCCTGACATATGTTAGGCATATATTATATTGGTATATGACTAACACAGTTGAAATGGTAAATAGCTAGACCACAGAAACCATACTGTTTACACACTTAGATTTTCTTAAAAATTAGCTGTTTCAGAAGACTTTCCTTTCATAAGCCTGAGTTCTTCTTTGCCCCTCTCTGGATGCAGTTAGCCAGGGCTGGCTTCATGAGTGTGCAGCCGGGATGTGCTATTGACCACCTTTGTTAGAGGGCCGTGTGCTCAGTTACCTGTCTGCTGTGGCTGGCCTAAAAATTCTTTTTTTTTTTTTTAAAAATTCTTGATGATGTTGTTTTTGATCTTGTGTTTTGTAAGTCAAGTCCAATGGGAAAACAGATCATGTGTACAAGCAGGGGAACTACCCGTAACCTGCATGCCCACTGCTCTCTGCTGTCCCATTTGCATATGGTTTCTACAGTGCCTCATGAGCACAGAATTCTGATGTACTGACCACGCCTGGGAGTTCAGTGAGACTCAGAGCAAGTACAAGGCCAACGTGCCGTATGTAAAAGAAGTCACTGAGAGCCTGATGCGACCACCTTGAGAGACCTTTAGAACCCGAGCTTGCTGTGAAAACAGAAGCCAGTGATGATCTAGGAAAAATGACCAGGAAACACTATCATATCCTTTCTTGCTTCCTGTTATTAGCCAGCTGCTTACTCTGAAAATGACAACATAGAAAGAAAGGGAAAGATAGATTAGCCTATAGTTCCTTTTCCTTGCAGTTCTTCCTTACTCCTCACAAAGTCAAAGGTAGAGAGTGTTGGCAGAATGTATCAGGAAGTGAAATAAAAAGAGCTGAATTCATTCTGTGCACTGGTTCCACTGTTCTGGTAAGAACAAAATATGCATACACGCACATGTGTGCAAGCTACCAAAGCCAAATTGTGAATCTCAGTGACTCCATATATGAATTAACTACTCATATTTGTACAGAGAGCTGGTATTGTACAATACAGAGGTGAATGGAAAATTCATGCTATTAATCTAGAATTTATATTCTTTCCTTAGAACAACTGTCAAAGGAAATCAAATTAAAAAAAAAAAAAACATTATGAAAAAGAGAGAGAGAGACCATAAAAGAAAAGTAAAAGCTTCATATACTGGTATCTTTCACAGCATGTTTTCCTGCTTTTTCAAAAAAGTTCTCCAGCTTTTCATTTTTAACAGTCTAGAATCCATTTCTCAGTCTTGACTGTAGTTTGGTATAGCTCTGTGACTGAGATCCCACCAATAGAATATGAAAGAAAGGGATATATTTTGCTTTCAAGTTCATAAAACTGTTACTGCACACATGAAACTCTTCCTTTCCCACTTGAGAGACCACCTTGAGAGACCCTCTGAACCTGCAAAAGTTCTAGGTGTCCTGAAAGTGAAAGTCCCTCAGTTGCGCCTGACTCTTTGCAACCCCAAGGACTATACAGTCTATGGAATTCTCCAGGCCAGAATACTCGAGTGGGTAAGCTGTTCATTCTTTTCTTGATGGGATCTTCCCAACCCAGGGATCAAACTGGGGTCTCCTGCATTGCAGGTGGATTCTTTACCAGCTGAGTCAGGGAAGCCCTAGGAAAGCACATATTCAAGATGACAAAGCCTCTATGTGTTTAGATTCCTAAATGCTGTTTTGGTAACAAGTCCTCCAACTGATTTGGATACATTTTGGACAGTATATGGATGCAGAATCTACATGAAAAATATACATACACTAATTCATGTTTCAGCCCATGTGTAATGTGTCTATAGTGACCATCTGGCTTGCAGTTCTTTTATCTCTCTTGTGCTGCAGTTCATGGGGTTGAAGAAGAGCTGGACTTGACTGAACAGCAACGAAACTTTTTACAGCACTTTTTTTGTCCCTACCACAAAGTTGATAAATACTGCATAAAATCTATTGTTATTTGATTTTTATATTTCTCCCCCTGCCCCGAGATAAAGTAGCTTAGGGCTAGAGTATCTCCAGTGCCTTAACCATACCCTTTGGGCATTCACCATTCTTGTTCATTCCAATCCAATATTGTGCTGGTCTACTATGTTGATGATACCAAGCTTGTCTGACTTGATGAGTAGAAAGTGGCAAGCACTATAAAGTCCTGTGTAAAGCACCAAAATGTGAAGGATAAAACTTACAATGTTTCGGGGCACTGTGCTTCAGTAAAGGAGTCTAGGCCAAGTCAGGATGCTCCTTCTTGAGATAAACTTACTGGTCCTGCACTTTTACCATTGTACTTTCTAGGCAGTTCAGTGGTAAAGAATCTTGCTGTCAGTGCCAGAGCCACAGGAGATGTGGGTTTGACCCCTGGGTTGGGAAGATCCCCCAGAAGAAGAAATGGTGGCCCACTCCAGTGCTCTTGTTTGGGAATTCCTATGGACAGAGGACCCTGGTGGGCTACAGTCCATGTAGTCCCAAAGAATCAGACATGACTTAACAGCTGAGTACACGTGCAGCTTTAGCCACTAGAGACAAATACAGAAGCTTCGAGCATATTTTTGGATTGTATACATATGTATGCTATACTTGAAAATATTATTCCAACCTATTTTAAAGTGACTCTTAGAAGGCTACCAGTTTTGAGTCAGACTCAGAGCAACAGGCTATGAGGAATTCTGCCTTTTGGACCTAGTAGATGCAATGGTGCTAAAGGTATCTGTTTTAGATGAGAAGGTTGAGTGGAATCTCTGGCAAGGCCTGAGGGCAAAATCATAACACATACTGCTAAGCCGGAGCGAAGGCAGGGAGTCCACAGCAAGAGCCAGTCACTGCTCGAGGGCAGTTCCTGCTGTGACGCTGAGTCTTAACAGAGATGAAATGACTGCCCATTGGACCATCAGTGACTGTGCAGCTGGAGTTGCCTGTTAGGAGTGTTGTCAGAACAAACAAGTCATCAGTTTGGGCAAGCGGAGTAGTAATCCATTAAATGATGCCTATATGATGGATATGGCAATGAGACATCAGACCTGAGCTGGAAGGCAAGGTGATTTACTTGAATAGGTAGCAAAGAATTCCAAATTACCTATATCTGTTGCACTGGCGTCTTTCCTTTAGCTCATGCCTGAAGTCCCATGGTCCTCTCTCTGTGGCCTGATGGAAAGTAAAAATCTCGGTCTCCACACATTATCTTCATGGGGCTTGGGGGCAATGGGAACTAATGCAATGATTTTGATGCTCATGCCGCTTGCTGTGCCTTGAATGCTAAAGCTCTTGGTCTCTGGTCTAGAAATTAGGTATCTTCTGCTTGTGCCCATTAAACATCAGCAGCAGGCAGATCAACCGCCAGATCCAGTGACATGTATACTTGCATATTTATGTGTGTCTACATATGTGCATGTACACGAAGTATGCACATATTTGTCTAAATACATGCTTATATATATTTGTATTAGCAAATATAATTATCTCTAGAAGTAATAATGTTATTTCAGGATTATTTTTCACATTTTTGTAACTGACAAATTCTTTACAATCAGGAATAAAGCAATAAATGTACTTTTAGAATTAAAACAAGCAAAAATCACAAAGCCCCAAATAAAGCTAGGGCCCAGTTCATGAACACATTAACCTAATATGCTGCTGCTGCTACTGCTAAGTCGCTTCAGTCATGTCCGACTCTGTGCGACCCCATAGACGGCAGCCCACCAGGCTCCCCCTTCATATGCTAGTATGAACTAAAAGATAGTGTTCTCAAATCCGAGGTGAAAGATGTGGTGAAGAGGAAGCTTCCTGGTGGACAGAGATCTGAAGAGTTGTCCTTCTGTGAAGGGTGGCAGATGTAAGGATAATGATGTACATACTCCTGGGAAGTGGAAGGTGGCTCGGCTGGTTGATCTGAAGCCTGGAAGGAGCAGTATTGGAAGACAAGAGTCAGGAAGGCCTGGGGAAGGAGCAAATAGACGGGCCTGGGAGAGTGTGGATCCACAGACGTGTGGGTCTCTGCATCTTATGACAATGCCCATCAGACTGTGGAAAGCAGATGCTAAAATGGCTCCAGTGATCCTTGTCCGATCCTTGTCCTCCTGTTTTCCATGCCCTATGTAACACCCTTCTCTTTGTTGTGGGCTGACTTAGCTACTATATCTGATATATTGTAGCAAATAGAATGTAATGTTATTTTCAGATTTTGTTATATAAGATAGCTATTTCCACCTTGCTGGCAGTTTCTCTCCCCACACTTACCTCTATCTCTCTATGTCCATCTTTCTTGCTGGCTTTGGTGAAATAAACAGCCATAGTGAGGGAGACCCACTTAGCAAGAGCTGAAGGCTATTTCTAACCAATAGCCAGGAAGGAACTGTGTCTCTCAGTGTGAAATCCTGCAAGGAACTGAGCCCTGCCAACAACCCCTTGTTTGGAAGCAGATCCTTTCCCAGTTGAGCCTTCACATGGGATGGATCCCAGCCGTAGTAGAAACCTTGTTGTGACTTTGTTAGATACTGGAAGTAAAGGACCCACAAAACCAGCACCCAGATACCTGGCCCTTGGAAGCTGATGTAATAAGCATGTATGGTTTTAAATTACTAAAGTGAATGTGAAAGTGAAGTCACTCAGTCGTGTCTGACTCTTTGCAACCCCATGGACTGTAACCTACCAAGCTCCTCCCTCCATGGGATTCTCCAGGCAAGAGTACTGGAGTGGGTTACCATTTCCTTCTCCAGGGGATCTTCCCAACCCAGGGACTGAACCCGGTTCTCTTGCATTCCAGGCAGACGCTTTAACCTCTGAGCCACCGGGGACTTTAGGGTAATTTGTTATGCAACACTCAGCAACTAATACAGAGAGCATGTATGACAGAAGAAGCATTGAAAAGCCAGGTGAGTTGGTGACTCATCCAGGTAACACCAGCCAGGTTCGGTCTTCTACCCCGAGAACCGCACAGCTCATCAGTGACAGAGCAGTCTGAGCGGCACAGACGGGGCTCATGCGTGTGCACAGCACGGGTGCCTTCTTGCCATGGCTGACCTGGCTGCTTCTGCTGCTGGTGTGGCCTGTCACAGTAGAGGCGGCGCGGACTCTTCAATACGCCCCTGCTGCTGTTTAGTTGTCTAGTCCTGTTCGACTCTTTGTGACTCCATGGCCATAGCCCTCTAGGCTCCTCTGTCCGTGAGGTTTCCCAGGCAAGAATCCTTGAGTGGGTTGCCGTTTCCTTCTCCAGGGGATCTTCCAGACCCAGGGATCAAACCTGCATTTGCTGCATGGCAGTCAGATGCTTTATCACTGAACCCCCAGGAAAATCTGCAATATTGTCCCTGCTGCTGCTAAGCTGCTTCAGTCGTGTCTGACTCTGTGAGACCCCATAGACGGCAGCCCACCAGGCTCTGCCATCCCTGGTATCTTCAGGCACGAACACTGGAGTGGGTTGCCATTTCATTCGCCAATGCATGAAAGTGAAAAGTTAAAGTGAAATCGCTCAGTCGTGACTGACCCTCAGTGACCCCATAGACTGCAGCCCAACCAGACTCCTCCACCCATGCAATTTTCCAGGCAAGAATACTGGAGTGGGGGTGCCACTGCCTTCTCCGAATATTGTCCCTAAAAGAGACCAAAGAGCTACTTGAGCTATCTGAGCTCAGAGTAAAACTTAGGTAGTAGAAAGACTAATTATTAAGTTGCCTCCTTATTATAGTCACCGTCTGTTTGCTATAACTTTGCTATGAAAATGTTTTGGCCTCTTCACTTTTACTGACAGTCTGGCCCTGTAATTGGAATCACTTTCCTTAAGGCATCGCAGAATTGATATTCCCCCAATTTAATTAAGCAACTATGAAAACCCAGTAGTTCTAATTAAGGAGAGACACAAATACAATTATTTGGAAGGAAAGAATCTAGGAGAATAGCTAGAATGTGTTTTTTTCATATTAATGCAGAACTCTCTGGAATGCTATGCTATTGATTCATTCTCCTCAATAAAGAGCAATACTTTCTTCTTTTGTGGCCATTTTATTAAGCAAAACCTTTTGAAGCTGTCTAGGTGTGTGGGTATTATTTTGGATTCCAAAGGTAAAGAATTTAACTTTCAAAGGCTCCTGTTAGAGGCCAAAGGCTATCTGTGTAATTCCAGAGCTGAAAATAGACGCTGGGACTCTTGTTCCTCTCTGTATCCATCAGTCACCTAGCTTTCACCCTCAATTTATTCACCATGAATTCCCACTGACCTAGGCACTGTACAAAACATACATCAAAATGGGACCCTGCTCTCAAGGACCTACCTTGGAGCAGGCAGAATCTGTATCAAGTGAATTGTAGGTGTGATTTTCCATGGCCTCTAGGTCCTCAGGCTGTATTCCTTGTCTTTACTTTTTGTGCTTAACAAGGAAAAGAGAAACCTCAAATCCTTTTAGGAAAAAAAAATATTGGAACTTATCTTTAAGAAGCTAACATTTATAGTGAGCCTGGAAAAAGCCAGTTCACCCCCTTTTTCTTTTAATAAAGATGAATACCTATGATTTACAAAACATTATGTTAGAGATAAGTAAAATGTGAACTCTTCCCTCAAGAAAATTTTTAGACAAGTCAACAACTGAGGATAACAGAAGACAAGATAAGGTAAACTCTGAAACAGAATCCCTGTGCAGAAGCTCTGGAAACACGGGGCAGCGGCAGGTGGTTGAGAACCATACAACTTGACCGAGATGGAGCCAAAATCATCCCCACTGGTCACGTTCAGATCTTCAGTGCCAGGGATGCACTTCATTATGATGTTTTTCTTTGCCTCCACTAATATTTTAGAAAAAATTTGCCTATCAAACAGGATAACTTACAAGTGATTAATGAATGCAATGTTATTGTCTGGCGATCAGAAGTACAGTTAAGCAAAGCTTGTTTGTTGGGTGGGGAAATATTGGAAAGCCAAGGAGGAGAATTGAAGACAGTGAAGTCCTGAGAGAGGGAGAGAGCAAGAGAAGTAAAAGACAAGGCCCCTTACGGCATCAGAGGGGTTGGAAACAAGGGTTGGCAGCTAGTTCTTCCTTAGGGACAGGTGAGGGGATGGAGAGAGGGTGAAGCGCCGTCAGGGCTAGGGTGGAGAGGCTGGAAGGGTAGAGTCAGGAAGGGTGCTTCTGCTGCAGGAGGAGAAAGGAAACTGAGGGGGTTAGAAAGGGGAGGTCATACTCTTCTAAGGCAAGAGGCCATTCTGCCTCAGGAGGTGAAGGAAGGGGAGCACCAGCAAGGGCATCAGAGCCGGTGGACAAGGGTCGAGAAGGCTGTGAGAGCACTTGGTACAAGGGCATTTAGGAAAAGAAGAGAGCTCAGTGGACTCCGCGAGAAGTGCAGCAGAGATGCCATATAGTTGCTCTAGGGCAAACCAGCAGGTTACTTTGATTTTTGCCAGCAGCCCCAAGCATTCTGGAAATAAGACTGAAAGACCAGCTGAGTGGGGGACCAGGGAAGCAGCAGGTGCTGAATGCAAAGAGTCTAAAAGATTATAGGGTGTTTACAGGTAATCTGAGGTTTGGGGGCCAGGTGAGTTCCCGAGAGGCAAAGTGTAAGGAAGACAGGTGATACATTGGGATGGCAGGGAAGGGGCGAGGACTAGAAATTCACCACAGTGGCAAAGGTTAGACTCAGTGAGCAGAAGTAGGAGACCAGGATGTCAGGGATACCTGCAGCACAGGGAAAAGTGGAAACAGTGACAGGTTTTATTTTCTTGGGCTCAAAAATCACCATGGATGATGGATGCAGCCACAAAATTAAAAGATGCTTGCTCCTTGGAAGAAAAGCTATGACCACTCTAGACAAGGTACTAAAAACTAGGCACATTACTTTGCTGACAAAGGTCCTTATAGTCAAAGCTATGGTTTACCCAGAAGTTAGGTAAGAGAGTTGGACCGTAAAGACAATTGAGCACTAAAGAACTGACGCTTTTGAACTGTGGTGTTGGAGAAGACTCTTGAGAGTCCCTTGGACAGCAAGGCCATCAAACCAGTCCATCCTAAAGGAGATCAGTCCTGGGTGTTCATTGGAAGGACTGATGCTGAAGCTGAAACTCCAATACTTTGGCCACCTCATGTGAAGCGCTGACTCATTTGAAAAGACCCTGCTGCTGGGAAAGATTAAAGGCGAGAGGAGAAGGGGACAACAGAGGGTGAGATGTCTGGGTCGCATCGTAGACTTAATGGACATGCATTTGAGAAAACTCCAAGAGACAGTCAAGGATAGGGAAAGCTGGTATGCTGCAGTTTATGGGTTTACAAAGAGTCGGACACGACTTAGGAACTGGACAACAACAGCAGTGGCTATTTCCTGTTAGACAGCAGTGTGTAGGCCAGCTGGGAGCTGAGGGAAGACCTCTGAAGGTCAGCAAGTTCACAGATCCTGAGGCTAGCATGTTTCTGGAGAATCACTTACAGGGATGATGAGGTTGCTCAGGGAGCTGAAAGACAGAGAAACAAAGGGGTATCTTCTTCCTACTGCAGTTTTCTGATGGAAGTACTCTTAAGATCAGGCCTGCAGCTTCAGATAAACGCTTCTTTTTCTTTCTTTTTTTTTTTGAAAACATCTGAGAATAGTTTTAAATTTTCAGAAAATTTGGAAAAATAGTGCAAAGTTCACATACACTTCACATGAAATATCCCCTAATAGTAATATCTTACATTAGTACCAAACATTTGTAACAATTAATTGAACCAATCATGATACATTATTATTAACAAAAGTCCATACTTAATTCAGATTTCCTCAGTTGGTATCTTACATCATTTTTGTCTCTTCCAGGATTCTGTGTAGGATGCATGAGTGCATGCTATGTACTTCAGTCCTGTCCAACTCATTGCAACCCGTGGACTATAGACTCCAGGCTCCTCTGTCCATGGGACTCTCTAGGCAGGAATACTGGAGCGGGTTGCCATGGCCTCGGGGGACCTTCCTCACCCAGGGATGAACCCACATCTTGTGTGGCTCCTACATTGCAGGCAGATTCTTTACCGCTGAGCCACCAGGGAAGCCTTCTGGAGAGGAGACCAAATGATATTAACTTATGCTGTCTCTTAAGCTCCTCTTGGCTGTGATAATTTCTCTGACTGTCTTTGCTTTTTAAGACTGTAACAGTTTTGAGCCACTACTGTATGGTCAGGTATTTGGTAAAATGTTCCTCTATTGGGGTTTGTTTGATATTTTTTCATGATTAGAGTGGGGATGTTAGTTTTTGCAAGGAAGACCATGGAAGTAAAGTGCCATTTTCATGATTTCATGCCAAGGCTATATGCTACCCGTATGACTTAGCTCTGTCAGTGTTGACCTTCATCACCTAGCTGAGCTGGTATTTCCCGGGTTTCTATTCTGTAAAGTTCTTTTTCGTCTTTCCTTACTGAACTCTTCAGAAGGAAGTCTCTATGGGCAGTTCAGATTGCTGGGAATTACATTCCACTCCTGTGAGGGCAGAGCATCCACATAAATTATTCGGAATTCTGCTGCGCAAAGAGATCTGTCTACTTTTTGTATTATTCACCAATTCTTTCGAATTTAATTTTTTTCTGAGGAGCAGCACACTGGTGAATTTGGCCTCAAGCTAGACTCAAAGTAAGAGCAAAGATTGCCCGAGGGCCTTGCCCCACGCAAAGAGCACTAGACTCTTGGTCCTTCTTCCCCTTCTAATCCTTAGGGTCTGAGAGTTTAATATCTCGTTGGGCTTATTTTTGCTATGAGAGTAAGGTGAAACACATAGAAGCAGAAAACTCACTAAAATATGCAGAGTTAAATATATATATATATATATATAAAATTATTTTTAAATGCTTATCTGAAAACCAGAAAATTCAGAGTCATAAAATACTGATAGATCATGATAGAAACATTCTGAAATTTTTTCAGTCCTTCCCTCATTTGAACCACATATTTTGCTATCAAGCATCTCCTTAATATCAGACTCCTGAAAATTCCTTGGACAGCAAGGTGATCAAACGAGTCAATCTTAAGGGAAATAACCCTGAATACTTGCTGGAAGGACTGATGCTGAAGCTAAAGCTCCAGTATTTTGGTCACCTGATGTGAACAGCTGGCTTATTGGAAAAATCCCTGATGCTGGGAAAGATTGAGAGCAAAACAAGAAGAGGAGGTCAGAGGATGAGATGGCTGGATGGCATCACCGATACAATGGACATGTACTTGGGCAAACTTCGGGAGATGGTGAGGGACAGAGAGGCCTGCTGTGCTGCAGTCCATGGGGCTGCATAAACGGACACAGCTGGGCAACTGAACACCATAAGGGCAGGGATATGTGTCATTCATTCAATCAATAAACAAATATTAATTGAGTGCCTACTATATTTTTGGGCTTCAAAATCACTGCAGATGGTGACTGCAGCCATGAAATTAAAAGATGCTTACTCCTTGGAAGAAAAGTTATGTAACCTAGATAGCATATTACAAAGCAGAGACATTACTTTGCGGACAAAGGTCCATCTAGTCAAGGCTATGGTTTTTCCAGTAATCATGTATGGATGTGAGAGTTGGACTATAAAGAAAGCTGAGCATCAGAGAATTGATGCTTTTGAACGGTGGTGTTGGAGAAGACTCTTGAGAGTCCCTTGGACTTCGAGGGAGATCCAACCAGTCCATCCCAAAGGAAATCAGTTCTGAATATTCAATGAAAGGACTGATGCTGAAGCTGAAACTCCAATACTTTGGCCACCTGATGTGAAGAACTGACTCACTGGCAAAGACTCTGATGCTGGGAAAGACTGAAGGTGGGAGGAGAAGGGGATGACAAAGGATGAGATGGTTGGATGGCATCACCCACTCAATGGACATGAGTTTGAGTAAACTCTGGGAGTTGGTGATGGTCAGGGAGGCCTGGTGTGCTGCACTCTATGGGGTCACAAAGAGTCAGACATGACTGAGCGACTGAGCTGAACTGAACTACATGGCAGGAACCAGTCCAGGGCTAGTGATACAATGATGAATAAGACTTCAAGTGCTGAAGGAGTTTTCATTCCAGTGTTTGCTGGTGGTGGTGAATGAGGAAGCAGCCAACTACTAAATAAACAAGAGGATGAGATAATACAGACTGCTAGTCTTCACTATGGCCCATGTACACTAGTGTATTCCTTAGCACGAAGTCTAGTGTGTGGTAGGTGTGTAGTAGGTACAATAATTATCTGTTGACCAAAACATATAAATGCATACCTAGAAACTCATTTCCTCAGAGTTCAACACTCTGCTTTTTTTCAATAGATAACTTAGTTGAATTAACGTATCTTGTCCTAAATGTGCATTTCAGCATAAGTTTGGTTAACACTGAACCAAAATGCAGCACTGAAATGCAGCATTGGTAGAGCCAGTTTGAAGCTGGGGCTCAGAAACCTTGGGTCACCTTTTAGCTTTCACTTTATTATGGCATCTCCTCTCTTTGATTTAAGGTCCATTTTTCAAACAAGTGAGGTAATATAGTGTTAATAAGTGAATGGAATTATGAATTGCTTGAACATAATTCAGGTCATTATTTAATCAAATACAAGCTTGCTGAAGACTAAACTCAACATGTAGAAAGCTTAGATGAATTATTTGGTTAAATGCTTGCTAAGTACAAGTGTAAAAATAAAACCCTAAGGGAACTCTTGAGGGGATAAGATATTTTACATGGACTTGGGTTTCTTGATTGGGCTTCTCTGGTGGCTCAGTGGTAAAGAATCTGCCTGCCAATGCTGGACATGTGGGTTCAATCCCTGCACTGGGATGATCTTTTGGAGAAGGAAATGGCAACCCACTCCAGTGTTCTTGCCTGGGAAATCCTACGGACAGTGGAGCTTGGCAGGCTATAGTCAACAGAGTCTCAAAGAGTCAGACAAAACTTATCAGCTAAACAACAACAACAGGATTCTTGATAAAGAATGTGATTTAACATTTTTTCCATGGGTTCAAAGAATAACTATTTTTTAAAACTTTAATTCAATATAATAGTCTATAAGCTAAAGATCTCACTTCCTTTGCACCATAATTTGGTTGCTTGATTTTTATAAAAGCAATAAATGGCTATAAAGGATGATATGTAGTCAAATTTAAACCCATGCACTTATGTGAGTTGTATGCTTAGTTGCTCAGTCATGTCATAGTAGGATTTAATCTAGTATTTGCTTAATTAACAATTTAAAGATAATACAGCATGAGAATAATTGAAAACATAATTCTAATTTTCAAAAGATAACACCGTATTTGTTTACATTGATTAGTTTTACAACACTATATATTTCAGTACACTCTGAATTCTGAGGGAGGAGGGAACATTAAGAGTGTGGCTCGTGGAACTGGGAATCAGATCATGTCAGCTCTTCCAATTATAAGCTATGTTGTCTTGAGAAAATTAAAAAGTTACTTAACTTCTTTGACCTCCTGCTCCAAAGCTGTACAATTTGAAGGTTGGAAAATGTAATATACTTTCTTTATAATACTGAATGACCTTTTTGATGCCTGATTTTAATGCTTTAATTGCTGAAATAGGCAAGAACCATTTCTTTAATATACAAGTAAGAATTCCTGATAAATTAAGCACAATATAATCTTATTTACTATGTGTCCTGTATCAGTGGTACTTAAAATATTCTGACTTCATTTAAGATTTTTCCTTCTCAAATGATACTCATGCAATTTGTCTTCTGGTTATTAAATACCAATTTGAATTAGAGAGTTCTCATTTTCAAAATTCCTATGAATTAATTATCATTATCTTAATTAATTGTTAGTAAAGTAATGGTACAGAAATATAAAAACAAATCTAAAGGATCTAGATAAATTCTCTAGTTTTTATTTCCCCAAATTACACAGGATGAGATTTTTGCAACAGGCTGTGAAGGACTTCCCAAGTGAAGCAGTGGTAAAAAGAGACACAGGTTCAATCCCTGGGTAGGAAAGATCCCCTGGAGGAGGAAGTGACAACCCACTCCAATATTCTTGCCTGGAGAATCCATGGAGAGAGGAGCCTGGTGGGCTACAGTCCATGGGGTCACAAACAGTCAGATACTACTAAGTGACTGAGCACACACACACAAATGAAGGACAAACTGATATAGGAATTGCTGTTCCAGTGTGAGAAAGTAGCACACTGGGGAAAGTCCATGAAACAGTTAGGTTCAGACACTGGACCAGAAAGAGGATGTGCAGGCTGTGATCCCCGCAGCCATGCCACCCTCCACCCCACCACCTCCATCCCCAGTACCTCCCACCTCGCCACACACCCCCACTCCCAACCCCCACTCCCAACCCCCCTCCCCCCACCCCCAGCCTAGAGAAGGGCGCTGAGGAGTGTCCTGTGATCACTCTGGCTTTCTGCCTGGAAGCAGTTTTGGACCGTAAACTGGTGCAAGGAGGAAGAAGTCAGGCAGAGCATGGAGTTTTGTAAACTGTGAAATAAACCTTTATTAGATGCGTTTAGTAGAAGCTTAGATTCTACTGAAGCAATGGTTGCTGAACTGGAAACCATTGCAGCAGAACACCGGCACGATGCAGACTAGAGAGAAAGGGAATGTGAGCTGCCAAGGGCACCTCAGTGACCTGGTGGGCAGCAGGAAGGAGTTTAACCTTGCTAACAGGTAACTGAATTCTAAGGAGAAGGGGAGAAGGAAAAAATAGTTTAAAAATAGTTGAAAATTTTCCCTGTTTGAAGAACATTTCTGTAGTTTTTGATACACAAATCCATGAATTTCAGTGAATTTCAAGCAGGGTATACTCCAAAAAACAAACCAAAGACAAATTACACAAAGGAGAAAAAAGATAAAAATGTCTTCAGATTCTATTCAAAATCAGGGAAGGCAGGAAACAACAGAAAAACATATTGAAAATGATTAGAGAAAAAAAAATTCAACCTAGAAAACTATAGCCAGTGAAATTGTATTTCAAAAATGAAGGCAAAAATGAAAGCTTCTTCAGACAACCAAATCTGAGAGATTCCGTGGCCGGAAGATCTGCATTATAAAAAATATTAAAGGAAGTTCTTCAGACAGATGGAAAACAATACCAGATGGAAGCATAGATCTATGTAAAAAAATAAAAAGTAGAAATACAAGCATTAGAGACTTTTCTTTTTATCTCTTTAAAAAATAATTCACTGTTTATCTCTAATAAGATGGGGTTTATAACATAGTAAATTGCAAGTCACAGAACAGGACAGGGGAAAAACATTTTTACATTAAATGTTAAGTGGCAGAATATTTGATTTGCTTAGGATGTACACCCCAGAACACTTGCTTGAAGGAAAAAGGGGAATATACAGCTAATAAACTTAAAGCATAGATAAAATAGAATTTAAGAATTCAAAAATTCCCTAGTGATTCAGTGATTGATTAGGACTTGGTGGACTTTCACTGCTTGGGCTCAGGGTTCAGTCCATGGGAAACTAAAATCCCACAAGCAACATGGCAAAAAGTTTTTAAAAAAGAAGTCCTATGATTAAAAATTCACTTAAACCAAAGAAGACAAAAAATATAAAATAATAGATGAAATAACTAAAATAACAGTATAATAGATTTAAATCAGCCATATCGATAACTACTTTATATGCTGTCTAAACATAGCATTTAAAAGCTGAGATGCTTGCCACTGGATTAAAAAAAAAGTCTAATTAAATATGAATCCCCAAATAAATTAAAAGTAAATTAATGCAAAGCAAACATGAATCAGAAGAAAATAGGAATAGCTATGTTAGTATCAGGCTGAGTGGTCTCTCAAATAACAAATATTGCCCATGATAATAAGGGAATTTTGCTAATGATTAAGAGGTTAAGTCATTATGAAGAAAGAACAAATTTCAATAAAAGGAGATGTTATAAGCATTTAGAAAAGGAAGCAGTGCTTATTATTAGAATTCAGGGATTCTCCAAGAGTATATCACCCATGGTAGAATCATTTCCTTCTTTGGAGAGTTAGGTATATACAGTACTTGTTTAAATTTCAACATGATGTTGAAGTCCCCTGTGACATCTTTGAATAGATGGAACAGTAAGAAGATAACTTAGTATAAATAGAGTAATTCATAGGAATTCCAAGGGCTAGATTCAAAGGGTCACTGTTTATCTGAATGGGGATATTCCTAGAGACATAGGACCCTTCATTCAACCTTGTGTGTGTAATTTTTATTTGTTTTTCTTTTTTGCATTTTAAACAATGTCATATTTTTTTAAACAAGTTCTTCCATTTGTAGAAAATACTTTACACAAGGACTTATTATTTAAATATGATATTTTAAATAATTTCAAAGTGAAGTGAAAATTACTCAGTTGTGTCCAACTCTTTGTGACACCATGAACTATACAGTCCATGGGATTCTCTAGGCCAGAATACTGGAGTGGGTAACCTTTCCCTTCTCCAGGGGATCGTCCAACCCAGAGATCAAATCCAGGTCTCCTGCATTGCAGGCGGATTTTTACCAGCTGAGCCACAAGGGAAGCCCAGAGTCAGGCTGACCAGAATTTCATATGGTTCACAATTGAGAAGGATAGTTAAAATATCTGGTTCTGAAATTTTTATCCATAAGAAATTCAAGTGACTCTTAAATAATAGGTGAACATTTGAAAGAAATAAAAGTAAATAGGGAAAGGTGAAATCATGCCACTGTTTCCACAATGAAATTATTGTACTAGTGAAATGTGACATATAAAAATACTTAAGTATTTTAAGGTGATTGAAAATGGGATATAGATTAACCATTGACATGCCTCTCCAAAATACCAAAATTTGTAGTAATAGTTATAGTTTATTGAATTTCTATTATATGCCAAGCATTATTAGATCAATTTTGAATACATTTGCCTGTCAGTTTTATGTCCATCTTTAATTTTTAAGGTTAAGTTTTACAATTTTATAAATTAAGATATTAAGTTCAGAGAGATGAAATAAGTTGCTCACAAAGCTAATGAGAGCAGGGACTAAGATTACTGACCCTAGATTCTTTTTTCACAAGATTATTTTCTTCTTTCCACCTCAGGTGTGCGTGTGTTAGTCACTCAGTCATATCCGACTCTTTGTGACCCCCATAGCCTGTAACTCACCAGGCTCTTCTGTCCATGAAATTCTCCAGGCAAAAATACTGGAGTGGTAGTCACTCCCTTCTCCAGGAGATCTTCCCAATCCAGGGACTGAACCTAGGTCTCCTGCATTGCAGGCAGATTCTTTACCATCTGAACCATCACAGAAAAATACCATATTAAAGTGAGAATTTAGATGGTAAAGAATCTGCTTGGAACGCAGGAGACCCAGGTTCAATCTTCGGGTTGGGATGATCCCCCTGGAAAGGGAATGACTACCTGCTCCAGTATTCTTGCCTGGAGAATTTCATGGACAGAGGAGCCTGGTGGGTTACAGTCCATGGGGTCACAAAGAGTTGGACATGAATGAGCATTAAGGTAGAAAAAATAATTAAAATAAAGGATGTAATAGGCACGTTTCAATTTAAACTATTTAGAGTTCCATTTGGAGTTTTCCCTTTGATTGAGAACACTGCAGTTTAAGAGGAAAGCTGGACTTCTAGAGTAACAAGGTGAAGAAGAAATCTGAACTTACTTTACATGAGGAATAATCCAGAGAACTAAGAACTTTTGATTGAACAACTGAGCACATAGTAGCTTAACATTTGAAGAACTATTATATGAAAGAGAGGATACATTTTCCTCTGTAACACACAATGGAACACAATGGAACTAGGACTAATAATTTTAAGTATCATGAAGCCAGCTTGCATAGCATAGGTTAAAATTTTCCAACAGAGCTGTTCGAAAGTGTACTGGGATCTCTGCCTGGTGGTGAGCTGACAGGCACTGGAGGTGTTCAAGTAGAAGGTAGCTGATTGCTTAGTTGGAAACCAGTATAAAATCACTGGTAGTCTCAGGTAACTTTTAAATTTCCTTTCAGTGTTTGGAATCTTTAATATTATAGAAACTGCTGTGTATTTACAGAGTGGGTGTTAGCACACCTTTCTTAAAAGGTAATTTTATCAAATACTTTCCTTATGGAACCAGATTTCACAGAGACATGTAACAGCAGCACACCTGCGAGCTACAGCAGGCAAGCAGTCGGTGCGGAGAGAGCAGGATTTATGTACGGATTCCACTCACTGCTCTAAACATTCGCCGAACAATAATTATTTACTTTTGGAGGAAAATCCCTGGTGTGTGTTTCCGACATTCTTTAAGGGAACTGATGCTGAATGCTTTCCTCTCCAGCTCCAGCTTGAGTCTTAAGTCTTGGCAAAGGAAGAAGCCAGGGGAACCTTTACTCTGCAGAAGGTGAATGTTCTTGGCTGTGATCGAGGTAACTCTGCAGTTACGTGGGGCTCATTATTTCCATCTCATACACTGAAAAGACCTCCCAGGAAGAGCTGCCAAGAAGTGCACAGTGCACGTGGCCACCTCAAGCCACACTAGGGCCCTTTGTGGCCACACCGAGGGCCACCATGCAGCACTCTCAGAAGATAAGACCCGTTCTCCCCACCCTCGCTCTCCCCCAAAACTCCCACCGCCACTTTTCTTTACTCATCTGTAGTTAATAAAAAATCATGCCCATCTGAGTAGAAGAATCTTGAAAGCCTTCTTTTTCATTTTACAACCTTGAGACTCAAAGTGTGGTCTGTGGACCAGAATCAGCATCAGAGGGAGTTTGTTAGAAATGCTGAGACTCAGAACAGACCTGCTCAGCCAGAGCCCCCATTTTAATAAGGTCTCCAAATGATTTCTGTGCACATTAAAATTTGAAAATCTCTTTTTAAAGTATCTGCTCTTGATATTACACACTTTATAAGCATGCTGTATGGTTTGGTAGTTTGTCACAGTGTTCTATACTTGCTCTTAGCCAAAAGGCCAAGAAGTGATTTCTCTCACATTGTTCTAACTTCACTTTTCAGTCCTTCAAGGTGTATCTCTTAGGTTGAGGATGATAAGATTTTTGGAATCTTCAACTAATCTTTGCTTTCAATCCTCAGCACCCAATTGCCCACCAATTATAGAACTTTAAATCTTCCCTTCTGATTGTTCCCCCAGACACCTGGTTACAACAGAGCTGGTAAGTCTCCATCATCTCCCTCTGGACTGTGAAGGTTTAGCTCACATGATGTTTAATTCATAACAATGACTCAGTTTTGCTCTAAAGGGAAACAGTACATTGGGAGGTAATCAAGGCAAGGGGCAGAAATATAAGCATGGAAAGTGATATGAATCCAAATTATAGAGTTAGAAGGCGGGGGTGAGGCTTCATCACAGGGGAAGTAAAGAAGCCCAATAATTCGAGCTGAGATGTAGCCTCAGAGGATTCCCTGGGACCACTCATGACGCTGAGCTCTCTCAACTGAAGCTACTGTGGACTGACTCTTGTGGCCCCAATGGGAGATGCGCAGATGGTGCAGGGCTGGAGCGCAAACCGCGCCCGTCTGGGGTGACCTGCAGGCACCTGCATAAAGAGTGATGCTGTGCTTTCCACTGTGTTTCCTCTGTCTTCCTGCTGACACCCAGCGCTTTGTGGGTCTTGGGACGTGATTCTTCCTGCCTCCAACTCTCCTTCCTTCCCACCTTCCTCGTTCTCTCCCCCTTCCTTCCTCCCTCCTCCTCCTTCCCTTCCTTCTTTCCTTCTCCCTCATTCTCTCTCCTCTTCCTTCTGTTTTGATCTTCATTCTCCCAGCTGAAAATGCCAGAAAGATCTAGCAAAGCTAATTTAGTAACAGTGTCTATTTGTTTAATATTCACTCAGTTAAAACCAATAGACAGAGCACACCCGGATGAAGACAATTGTCTGTCATTATTTGCACTGACAAATTTGAACTAATATCCTAGAATGGAAGGTGACCTGCCGCTTTCTGTAAGTTAAATACTGTGATTCGGATTGAAGAAGATAGTACTAAATTAGAGGTATAATCCATACATTAAAATAAAAAAACACCTTAAATCTTGATCCCTAACATGTGTCCTGAAAGGGCTTTATTCTTGGAATACTGATTTATCATCCAACAAACCCTTGTTCACTTTGAAGGGAAGTAGGAAGTGAGAAGGCAATGGCACCCCACTCCAGTACTCTTGCCTGGAAAATCCTATGGGCAGAAGAGCCTGGTGGGCTGTAGTCCATGGGGTCGCGAAGAGTCGGACACGATTGAGAGACTCCACTTTTATTTTTCACTTTCATGCACTGGAGAAGGAAAAGGCAACCCACTCCAGTGTTCTTGCCTGGAGAATCCCAGGGACGGGGGAGCCTGGTGGGCTGCCATCTATGGGGTCCACAGAGTCGGACATGACTGAAGTGACCTAGCAGCAGCAGCAGCAGGAAGTGAGAGAGAGGTGCCTTTCCGAGGATGTAGCCTGTGTGTGTAGGACTCAGATGACTTGGGGATTTTAGGATGGGGAGCAGACGTAGACTTCCTTGTGGTCTGTTTGGAGCCCAGTCGCAGGTGGAGGCGGGAGCAGGCTGCTCACGGGCATGCGCCGGGGTGCTCTCAGGTGTGCGGCACATTTTTGTTTATGCACATCAGTCTTTGCTGCAACTGAGCACATATCCTGTCTTAGGAAGTCGGGGAATATGGTATAGGATAAGAGCAGTCTACTGCAGGAGTGAAGAGAGAGTGTGAGGCCAGGCTGGTGCTGGAAGAGCGGCACTGACTGGATTACATGAGACCCTGGCCTGTGAGTGTGCGACGAGCAGTTTCACAGTGAACAGTTTCAATCGTGCAGAAATGTGGTGGTGAGAGGCAGACAACAGCTAGATAAAGTATGCAATGACTGTGGATGTTTCATGCCAGAGAAGTCACTGGGCTGTATTTTTGTTTGTTTGTTTGTTTATAGGTCTAATGTCTTGGGTCTTTGTTTCACTCAAGTTTGACCTACAGTTCTAGAGTTTAAGTGTGCTAAAGGAAAAAAAAAAAACAAAAACATGCAACAGGCTATTATTATTTTCTCTTCTTTTCTCAAGTTTGTAAAAAGTATGGGAAGTTTGATTTTTACTACATAGCTGCTATGTGCCAGGTTGTACCCAGTATTTTACCCATGTTGTTTCATTAAATTCTCAAAATCATGAAGGTAGAGATTAACATTTCCATTTCATAGATAAAGATACCAGTTTTGAGGGTTTGAATAAGATTTTTAAGATCACAAAGCAACTGAAGATAAGTTTTAAATATAGATTACTTAGAATATACACACACACACACGTGCATATATATGTATATATATATATGGTCACTAAGTCATGCCTGACTCTTTTGCGACTCCGTAAACTGCAACCTGCCAGGCTTCTCTGCCCATGGGATTTCTCAAGCAAGAATACAGGAGTGGGGTGCCAGTTCCTTCTCTAGGGGATCTTCCTGACTCAGGGATTGAACTCACATCTCCTGCATTGACATGTGATTTCTTTACCACTGAACCACCAGGGAAGCTCAGTGTGTGTGTGTGTGTGTGTATATATATATATATATATGTGTGTGTGTGTGTATATATATATATATGTACTCATATATGTATATGTGTATATATATACACACACATATATATAATGTATAGAAACAAATGGGGACATATATGTATACATATAAATGCACACATATGGATTTTCCCCATTTGTTTCTACAGCTCTTAGATTCTTAGATTACAAGGCTCACAATCTCAAAATACCCTGAGAGAGACTCCAACCTGGATTCTGTTACTGCCCCCAATACTAAGTGTGTGACGTTAAACAAATATCAGTTTTCTAATCTGTAATATTAGAGGATTTGGGCCATTTCCTTTCAATAACCCTTTCACATACCAATCTCTGTGTCCACACAAAGTTATAAAATTATACTTGAGGACAAAAAAGTTAGAATCAATAGACTTGCATAGCACAAGGGAAAAACTTTAGGGAGTAAAGTTCTTGTCTGATTGGAGTGTCACGGGCTTCACGGTGGATGAGTGGAAATGGAACATTCATTAGGATGAGCTACTGCTGAGGCTGTGTCAGACTGTGGTACAGTAGAAAGAGCATGGAAGAACAGGTACTGGCTTTGAACCCTGCTGTGATCAATTACTAGTCATATAACCTGAGCACAATTCTGCATCTGTTTCCTGCTCTGCATTCTGGGAGTGACCGTGAGAATGAAATGAGGTCCCTGGAAGGAACCACCTTGCCCGTGACACAGATCATGGTTGGTTCTATGAGCGCCAGCTTCCTCCTCTTCTCTCCTATGTGTGTGACACTGGCACAAACTTTGCACATTAAAATCTGAGCCACGTTGGTACCAAATTCCCCAGTTGATATCTCCAGACCCTCAAACAATTTCAGGAAGATCAGAGTTGCAGAGAGGGGTCTAGACTGACTCCATTCCCACCTCCTGTTCCAGAAGCCCCACAACTTTCCTTTCTCTGGCCTTTCTGTTTTCTAACAGTCTCTGAGTAATGCCCCCTGCACTTTTGGGGAAAGTTTGATGTGTGTGGACACGGAGTCCTGGCCACACACCAGGGGTGTTAAATTTTCCTTCTCCCACCATGTCTCTTGAGGAAGCCTTAATCGGAGCTGTTGCTCGGGAAGGAGGTCTCCACGTTCTTTGCAGCAGCTGCTGTTAATGTGTGGTGTCTGCTGGTGTTTTAATACCTGGTTCAATATTTACATGTGAGGGCTTTACTTTTCTCTCTGACTGGGAGCTGTCTGGATGATGCCACCTTGGGGATTGCTACAAAGTAATCCCAAAGCTGACCACTCAGGATTCACTTGTCTTTCCAGATACATTCTTCCAGGTAGCAGGCTCTGAAATAAAGTCTGCTGCCATTTCCCACTGGAGTCTTGGAGCTGTGAACACCAGGCACGTGGTGAACTAATGCAAAGAAGCACATAAGTGTGTGGGTAACTGAAAGTTAGAAACAGGGGATGGAGGGTTTTATTGGCCTCACTATATACTCTTATGAGTCAGAGAATAAAACAAAACTCTTGACTCTTCAACTCTTTTTCAGCTTCCCTGATAGCTCAGTCAGTAAAGAATCTACCTGCAGTACAGGAGATGCAGTTTTGATCACTGGGTTGCAAAGATCCCTGGAGAAGGAAATGGCAACCGACTCCAGTGTTCTTGCCTGGAGAACCCCATGGACAGAGGACCCAGTGGGGTACAGTCCATGGGGTCACAAAGAGTCAGACACGACTGAAGCGACTCAGCATGTGCATACGGGCTCATGTGTTCAACTCTTTTCAACCCTGTGGACTGTAGCCCAGCAGGCTCCCTGTCCATGGGATTCTCCAGGCAAGAATACTGGAGGGGGTTCCCATGCTCTCTTCCAGGGGATCTTCCCCACCCAGAGACTGAACTCAAGTCTCTTACCTCTCCTGCCTTGGCAGGAGGGTTCTTCACCACAAGCACCACCTGGGAAACCTTTTCAGCTTCTACATCCATCTGCAAAGTCATCTTTGTGCAGCACCCTGAAATAAATATGGTGTTTTCAGATCCACTGTTTCATTCCAGTGTCAACCTGTGTCAGCGCATGGCTGGTGTTATTATCTTAAATATATTGGGTAACTTTTCAAGCCATTCCAAACACTTTGCTGAATGAAACAGGAAGTAACTAAGCAAAATAATACACATGCATTAAATAGTAGGAAACACATATGATCACTTGACAGCCAGATTTATGGAAGGACTTTTACCATCAACCCATTTTACAGATGAGAAAACATGGCTAACAATCCTGCCTTAATTTGCCCAATTATATCAAATACTTTTCAAAATGCATTTGTGCATTATTAGAAAAAAATGATTGTGGAAAGAAGTATGTCATGGATTTGGGGGCATGGACATGGGTGAAAAGCCTTTTGAATCCTTATTCTCCTATAGAAAAATTTAACTCTTCTGTTTTTTTGTTTTTTAAGAATTTTTTTTTAATGTGGATCATTTTAAAAGGCTTTGTCAAATTTGTTACAACACTTCTACTGCATTATATTTTGGTTTTTTGGCTGTGAGTCATGTGGGGGTCTCAGCTCCCTGACCAGGGATCAAACCTTCACCTCTAGCATTGGAAGGCAAAGCCTTAGCTACTGGACTGCTGGAAAGTCTCAGCTCTTCTGGTTTTGATCCTAGTTTCTCATCATTCTATAGCTCAGTGTCCTAATTTTTCATTTGGGCATGGATAACTTCTAATTAGCGCTGTTTTAAAAACTGAAGTCAATATTGTGTCTGGTATATGGAATCTGGGAGAGAATCAAGGCTGGATCACACAGTGGAGATTTGCGGTCAGTGTTTACGATTCCAGAAAGGTGCTCACACCATTTTGGTTTGTCTCTATTTTTGGCTCAGCCTCTGGGAATTGAGGAGAGAGAGGAATTGGCTTGAGGCAAATCATCCTCGCATGCACAGAGTCCTGGCTGGCTGGCCAGAACTGAGTCCTCTGTAATTACAATGACATCTCAATATGTTTTTATGTCTCAAGTAGTCTTGCTTGTATCACATTTGCATTTGAAAGTTACAGCTTCGGATCCATAAATGCTGAAAGGTCTCCAGGTAACTTGATGCTGTTTGGAGCAAGAAGCTCGCCTTCAAAACGCTGCCAGGAAGATTCACTTTTTATAGGAATTCCCGTGGAGGAAAATTCTCAGGAGAAGAATTTGGCCTCCTGGTTTGAAGCACATCTGGTTCTTTGAGCTGTCAAGGAGTAAGTAGTCCATAACAGTGGAGAAAATGAGGTAAATGTGAAATTCAAGCCGGACAAAGTCAGGAGAAATTCAAACTGCAGACAGCTTTGTTTATCTTTTAAAACATCCTGCTGGTTCATAAATTAGATTGTGTTCCTTAAATTAATAAAAATGAAAAACCAGTGGCATCCCAATGGAGCTATGATGATATAATTAATTCTCTTTATTCAGAGGCTACTTACAAATCTGTAGATTTTCCAAGACACTTACTTTCCCCTTTTACATGCAATTGTTTATGTATTCGTCGGTTCTCTGCCTAATGCTATCTTCTGGAATGTGTGGGTAGAGAAGGCAGAGGGGACCTAGGAAGTGAACTATTATTATAATCTAACAGCTTTGTCTCAGCAGCAGGTGTGCACTTATGAGATATATACTAGATGAAGGAAATCTGCTACTTCTGAGCAGTTCTGAATTAATTAGATTCTGGGGTTGCCATGAAGTTTGCTAATCCATTTTATTCTCACTCCCTACGTAGGTAACTGACTGAGCTGTTAGAAGTCATAATTAGAGGTTTTCCTTTGGGATCATTGTATTTTCATGATAGCCCATGGGTTAGAGAAAATATTCAGATTTGGAATTTTGTGAAAATTCAATTGTAACCAAACCAGGAGAGATATCCAATTATCTTAGTCAGAAGAAGCTTCCAATTGCTCTGGACTCTTACTAACTAGCAATAAATATTTGTGCGTCTCCCTTTGGCAATTCCCACATGCCCTGCGTTATGCTGTTTGGGCACAGAGCATCTCCCCTACTGAACTGTAGCGCCGGCACCCTGACGGCATCTCGTATTCGTCATCTCCAGGAAGACTATCATGTCAGCCACATCTGTAATTTCCCATTTCCTAGTGAATTGGAGAAGGAAATGGCACCCCACTCCAGTGTTCTTGCCTGGAGAATCCCAGGGACAGGGGGGGTGGTGGGTGCAGTCCTGGGGTCATGGTGAGGCGGCCATGTCTGAGGGACGTCCCTTTCACTTTCCTCTTTCATAAAAAAAAAAAAAACCCAGAATCAGACACGACTGAAGGGACGGGGAGCCTGGTGGGCTGCCGTCTATGGGGTCGCAGCAGCATCAGACACGACTGAAGCAACAGCAGGGGGCAGCAGCCGTCACATTAATTAAAATAAAAATAGAAAAACAGATGAAATTAATTTTGACAATATATTTGCTTAAGCCAATCCAGCCTAAGTCTTAGCATTATAACATGTAAGTGATATTGAGGCAGGAAGTAGATGAGCCTCCTCCCCCCACACACCACCCCCGCCAGGGTAAGCAGTTGGAGTTCATTCCCTGTGGGCAGAAACTCCTAAGTATCAACAGCAGGGCAATAGTGAGAGGAGGCTGGGCCCTGCCCAGATAAGAGGGAAGGTGAAGTCGCTCAGTCATGTCCAACTCTTGTGACCCCGTGGACTGTAGCCTCCCAGGCTTCTCCATCCATGGGATTCTCCAGGCAAGAATACTGAAGTGAGTTACCATTTCCTTCTCCAGGGGGTCTTCCCAACCTAGGGATCGAACCCGGGTTTCCCCACATTGGAGGCAGACGCTTTAACCTCTGAGCCACCAGGGAAGCCCAGATAAGAGGGAAGAGATCACTTATTTCTCCTTCTTGAAGTCATGGAAACCTTCCTAACTACAAATCTCCTTGGAGGTCAAATGGGGAATAATGTCAAGTCTACCCATAGGCCTCTTCTCTGGAATCCATCTTGGCTGAGAGAGGCACTCGCCTAGATGGAAGGATCCTGAGATACACCAAATATAGACTTAGAATCAGGCAAAGCAAGATGATCGGCGAGAGGAAACCTGGAGGAAACGCCCCATTAAAATGACTCAAACTACCGCCAGGGCGCAACTCTGAGTCCAGCCATGTGTCTGCACGTGCTGTACTTTTTCTTCCTAATAAACACTTTACTTTTTCACTGCTTTCTATCTTTGTAGGAATTATTTTCTGCAAAACTGAAGGACCAGGGGCCTTGTCACTGACCACTGATTTAGGGGCTGGGATTCAGCTCTCTCTCTGCCATGACCCGACCTCAATCTCTGGCTGGGAATCTAAACTCTGCTTCAAGTCACTGTAGGCTGAGCCCACCTGAGATCAATATAAGAAACTATTATAGATGTCTCACATTAAAAAAAAAAATGAAGGTCTTCAACATTTTGTATGTATTTTATACTTGTGGTATACTTGTATTTAGATTTCAAGTGCTCAATAGTCACATGTGGCTACTGGCTTTTCTCCTGGACAGCTGAAATCTAGACCACGTCATTGTCAAGGTGACATAGCTCTCTGCTAGCCGATTCTGAATCCTGTGGGTTCAAATCCCAGCTTTACTGATTCTCTGATCCTCAACTTCCTCTTCACACATAATAATGATAATAAGACTACTTAGCACACAGTATGCATTCAAAAGGCATTTCTTCAATGAGTGAAAGTAATTTTCATAGATGGCTGTCTTGATGAAAGTGAAAGAGGAGAGTGAAAAAGTTGGCTTAAAGCTCAATATTCAGAAAACAAGATCATGGCATCTGGTCATCACTTCATGGCCAATAGATAGGGAGACAGTGGAAACCGTGTCAGACTTTATTTTTGGGGCTTCAAAATCACTGCAGATGGTGACTGCAGCCATGAAATTAAAAGATGCTTACTCCTTGGAAGAAAAGTTATGACCAACCTAGATAGTATATTCAAAAGCAGAGACATTACTTTGCCAACTAAGGTCTGTCTAGTCAAGGCTATGGTTTTCCCAGTGGTCATGTATGGATGTGAGAGGTGGACTGTGAAGAAGGCTGAGTGCCAAAGAATTGATGCTTTTGAACTGTGGTGTTGGAGAAGACTCTGGAGAATCCCTTGGACTGCAAGGAGATCCAACCAGTCCATTCTGAAGGAGATAAACCCTGGGATTTCTTTGGAAGGAATGATGTTGAAGCTGAAACTCTAGTACTTTGGCCACCTCATGCGAAGAGTTGAGTCATTGGAAAAGACTCTGATGCTGGGAGGGATTGGGGGCAGGAGGAGAAGGGGACGACAGAGGATGAGATGGCTGGATGGCATCAGTGACTCCATGGACGTGAGTCTGAGTGAACTCCTGGAGTTGGTGATGGACAGGGAGGCCTAGTGTGCTGCAGTTCATGGGGTCGCAAAGAATTGGACACGAGTGAGTGACTGAACTGAACTGAACTGAGATCATGTAATGCCCTTAGCACAGGATGTGATACATGGAATCTCTTCAATAAAAATGAGCAATTACTGTTACTATGATCGTGTCTAGATACTAAAATGATTCAGTAGGTATGTCCCCCTCATGTCTCGTGGCCAAGGTTTTAGCCACACTTTAATACCCATCTCACAGAGGCTCCCTTTGAAGGCTTCCTTTCTAATCAAATCCATAACATATTTTCCTTCTGTTTTCTCACAAAAGTTAGTTCATCCTTTTAAAATTTCTCATCACATTATAACATAAGGATTTTTGTTTTTCATTTTCCTGCAGGTTGTAAGCCCCCACACAATTGCAGGGGCACTGTCTCTTTATCCAAGGATCCTTCGTGATATACCACACATTAACTGGCATGGAGCAAGCACTCAGTATAATAAGCAAATACATCCATTTCTTTGTAGCATAGGAGGCTGAGATCTTTTCCAGAAGAGATCTTGATGGATTGCTTTTCTATTCTGAACTGCTCTTAGATATAAATATGCTGTCAGCCATGAGTTTCCTCTCAAACATTTATTGGGCTGATAGAGATTTTTTGAGATATTAAAACTCATAACCAGTTTTAATATGACAGTTACAGGCCTCGAGGAGAGGACAAAGTGTTCATGAGTGCTAGGTGATGGAAACTTTGTAAAAAGCCACTGAAAGTAATATAAACAACACATTTAAACTGAAGATAATACGTTCCTTTTCCATCGTGGGTCACAGCTGTGTAGGGCACCAGCTAGTTCGTGAAAGGTGTATAGTTACCCAGGATTTAAACTTAGATAAACTCCAAATCTGCAGCTGCCAATCACAGAACATTCCCAGCCCTGGACAGAGTGGAGTTGTCACACAAATCTCCTTCTGCTTCTAGGGTTTGGCCCTTTGGGGCACATCAGTTTGGGCCCCAGGAAGCTTCCCTTTCTGGGGCTAATGTTATTCCTTTATTTTCATCAGATAATATAGCCATGGTACTGAGGTCATAATTTCTGGTGTCAGTTCAGTCAGTTTTATGTGTGTCCAGATTGTGTGAAAGATGTAACTTTTTTTTTTTTTTAGCTGTTCATTATACCTTCTCTTGACTTTCTTTCCTATTTTCTCAGTCTTCCTGTATAGTTTAAGTGAAAGTATTAGTGAATAGTGCAATCAACAAAAAGCTATAACTCAAAAATATACATGCACCCCAATGTCCATTGCAGCATTATTTACAATAACCAGGATATGGAAGTAACCTAAATGCCTATCACTGGAGAAATCGATAAAGAAGATTTGGTACATATATACACCAGAATATTACTCAGCCATAAAAAGGAAACAAAATTGTGACATTTGCAGAGGTGTGGCTGAACCTGGACACTATTACACAGAATGAATTAAGTCAGAAAGAAAAATACAGTGTATATTAGCACATATATGTGTGGAATCTAGAAAAAAAAATGGTATAGATGAACTTATTTGCAAAGCAGGAATAGAGACAGATACAGAGAATAGATGTATGGATGCCAAGGGGTAGAGAGAGGTGAGATGGATTTGGAGACTGGGATGGACACATGTACACTCCTGATATCATGAATAAAATAGGAAGGACTTCCCAGGTGGCATAGTGGTAAAGAATCTGCCTGCCAGTGCAGGAGAAGCAGGAAATGCGGGTTCAACCTTCGGGTCAGGAAGATCGCCTGGAGGAGGTAATGGCACCCTACTCCAGTAGTCTTGCCTGAATAATTCCAAGGACAGAGGAGCCTGGCAGGCTATAGTCCATGGGATCACAAAAAGTCAGACACAACTGAGCGACATGGCACACACATAAAATAGATCACTTATGAGAACCTACTGTAATTCTTTTCTTTAATTCAAAATAGAGTGGAAAAAAAAAGCCCCAAGTGTTTACTTATTCCACTGATACTGGTGTCACTGTGTCAGGCATTCAAGCACAGACATGAGCAAGAAGGGATCCGTCCGCTCATGTGTGGCATGAGAGATGGACAAATGTGCAATACCAGGAGTGTTGTCGGGTACACATAGTTATGGAATGACAGAGCAAGGACGGTCAGTAGTTGTGTATTCAATAAAAGTCAAAACAGAGAAATCACGAGGCTCTATCTGTTCTTGGCCAGGTAGCCATGAGTAGGTGAAATAACCCATCTAAACCCTGTGTTCTTCAACTGCAAAATGGGGATGGAAACCCACTCCAGTCTTCTTGCCTGGAGAGCCCCATGGACAGAGGAACCTGGCCAGCTACAGTCCAGGGGCTTGCGAGAGTTGGATACAACTTAGCGGCTAAACCACCACCACCACCACCACCAAACCTTGTGTTCTTCAGCTGCAAAATGGGGATAATTAAAGTACTTGTCTCTGTGAATGGAGTTGACTGCAACCATATGCCAAGCAGCAAGAGAACTGGATACATAATCCGATGCCTGCAGAACACTTGGCACAGTGATAAGTGTTGAGTAAGTGTTTCCTATTGCTGTATATATCCAAACCTGAGATAATTCTTTGAAGTGTATTGGCCCCTGCATTTTTTTGCAATGGGACAGATTTTGACAGAACTTAATTGTATATTTAGACTCAGGGTTTTCTTATGACAGTATGAAAATTCATAATTTTTTGTCAAGTCAGTATGTTCTAATTCAATTCCAAGCTGTATGGAAGAGTAATTAAGGAGAATTTACTCTGTCAACATGAAGAGAGATTATAAAGCCAAAACCATTTAAATTCATGATGTTGGTAAAAGAATAGTTGGGCAGATGACTAAATAGAATAGACAGTTCAGATATAACTTTATACAACTTTATATATGACAAAGGAGACATTGCAAATTAATTAAGAATGAACTATGTAAACTGTGTTGAAAAGTTGGCTATTTGGAAAGTAAAATCAACATATACCCTCTTTCGAAGACTATATAAAAATGCACCTCCTGTGAATTAAGGTCTAAATATGGGGTCGCAAAGAGTCAGACATGACTGAGCAACTGAACTGATGAAACACACACACACACACACACACTCACAAAACACATATGACCAAATACTTGCTCTTTGGTTAAACAGATGACTTCCCACTGCTCTTAGACCAAAATCTAAACTTTTTAATACAGCTTAAGAGACTCTTTCAGCTCTGCCTGGTACTTCGCTCTTAATCAAAATCATTCTGCCACCCTACTCTGCTGTCCTTCTCAGAGGACTTCTCTCATTCCCTCAAATACTCTAACTTGGTGGTTACTTTCTCTGAATGCTCTATTTCTCCTCTCTACCCTCACCCCTACTCCCCAGCCCCTAAACCTTGTTTCAGTCAGCTTAGCTATCGCACCTTATACTTTATATAATGTTAAATACCATTTTGGGGGTGTGATTGTGCAGTATTCTGAATGTTTCCTTTCTTAGGGTCCTCATATGTGTAATTAAAAGTTACATGAGAGCAGAGCCCAGGCTGGTCTGGCTCACTGCTGTTGTTGCTTTAGTCTAACCATTGCTTGATGTTATGTGATGGCACTTGAAAACTAGATCAAGGGAGGAAACCAAGGCAAGGAGAGATTTGATTAGATAAAAATGAAAATAAACAAGGAAACCTTTCATGCCATTATAAATCATTGGAGAAGAAAAATGATTTCAAATGGTAAAGACCTTTCCACTGTTTTTCTCTACCTATAAATCACCCCCAAAACAACTAAAGGCAAAACACAAATACCATCTGCAATGAAATTCTGACAAAAGGAAGAATGGAAATTCGATCCATGGCACAGAGGAAAATGAAAGTTAAATGCCTATGGATTACGGCATCAATGAGAAACATTTTTATTTTTTTGTCAGATATTTTTGTGCTTTATTTTTGGCTGAACTGGGTCTTTGTTGCTGCATATGGGTTTTCTCTAGCTGCAGCCAGTGGGGGCCAGTCTTTGCTGCAGTGTGTGTGGGGTTCTCATTGTGGTGGCTTCTCTTGTTGCAGAGCATGGGCTGTAGAACTCAAGCTTCAGTAGCTGTGGTGCACGGGCTTAGCTGCGGCTTGTGGCATCTTTTTGTACTAGGGATGGAAACCATGTTCCCTGCATTGACAGGTAGGTTCTTAACCATTGGCCAACCAGAGAAGTCCTGGAACTATTCTGGTTTAATCCACAAACTTTAATAAGGCCCTGGAACTTATTTATAATAAGACCCTGGAACTTGTTATAAGACCCTGGAACTGATTTAATCCATAAACATCAATAAGGCACCAAGCATAAGTTATGGATAAAGAGAGTGTATGTGGATGTATGTGTGTGTGGTGGGGAGGTTAAGGAGGGACTTTCTGGGAACTGAGGATTTGCTTCAAGTCTTTTAAGGAGCAATGAGATGCCTAATGCATTCAAAGTGCTGCACTCAACATGCCAGCAAATTTGGAAAACTCAGCAGTGGCCACAGGACTGGAAAAGGTCAGTTTCCATTCCAATCCCAGATAACTGCCAAAGAATGTTCAAACTACTGCACAATTGCACTCATCTCACATTATAGTAAAATAATGCTCAAAATTCTCCAAGTCAGGTTTCAACAGTATGTGAACAGTAAACTTCCAGATGCTCAAGTTGGATTTAGAAAAGGCAGAGGAACCAGAGATCAAATTTCAACATCTGTTGGATTATCTACAAAGCAAGAGGGTTCCAGAAAAACATCTGCTGCTGCTGTTGCTGCAAAGTCACTTCAGTCGTGTCTAACTCTATCTGACCCCATAGACGGCAGCCCACCAGGCTCTCCTGTCCCTGGGATTCTCCAGGCAAGAACACTGGAGTGGGTTGCCATTTCCTTCTCCAATGCAGGAATGTGGAAAGTGAAAGTGAAGACTCTCAGTTGTGTCTGACTCTTAGCGACCCCATGGACTGCAGCCTACCAGGCTCCTTTGTCCATGGGATTTTCCAGGCAAGAGTGCTGGAATGGGGTGCTATTGCCTTCTCTGAGAAAAACATCTAACTCTGCTTTACTGGCTACGCTAAAAGCTTTGACTGTGTAGATCACAACAAACTGTGGAAAATTCTTCAAGAGATGGGAATACCATCTCTCTGACCTGCCTCTTGAGAAATCTGTATGCAGATCAAGAATCAACAGTTAGAACTGGACATGGAACACAAACCGATTCTAAATAGCAAAAGGAGTACTTCAAAGTTGCACATTGTCACCTGCTTATTTAACTTACATGCAGAGTACATCATGAGAAATGCTGGGCTGAATGAAGCACAAGCTGGAATCAAGATTGCCAGGAGAACTATCAATAATCCACACATGCAGATGACACCACCCTTATGGCGGAAAGTGAAGAGGAACTAAAGAGCCTGTTGATGAAAGTGAAAAAGAAGAGTGGAAAAGTTGGCTGAAAACTCAGCATTCAGAAAATGAAAATCATGGCATCTGGTCCCATCACTTCATGGTAAACAGATGGGGAAACAGTGGAAATAGTGAGAGACTTAAATTTTTAGTTTCCAAAATCACTGCAGATGCGGAATACAACCATGAAATTAAAAGATGCTTGCTCCTTGGAAGAAAAGCTATGACCAACATAGAGAGCATATTAAAGAGCCAAGACATTACTTTGCCAACAAAGGTCTGTGTAGTCAAAGCTATGGTTTCTCCAGCAGTCATGTATGGATGTGAGTGCTGAACTATATTGTAAAGTAAAAAAAAAAAATAAATAAAACAAAACTACAGTTAGAAAAACAACAACAACAACAAAAAAGAAAGCTGAGTGCCAAAGAATTGATGCTTTTGAACTATGGTGTTGGTGAAGACTTTTGAGAGTCCCTTGGACTGCAGGGAGATCCAACCAGTCCATCCTAAAGGAAATCAGTCCTGAATATTCATTGGAAGGACTTATACTGAAGCTGAAACTCCAATATGTTGACCACCTGATGCAAAGAACTAATTCATTTGAAAAGACCCTGATGCTGGGAAAGATTGTAGGTGGGAAGTAAAGGGGAGGACAGAAGATGAGATGGTTGGATGGCATCGCTGACATGATGAACCTGAGTTTGAGCAAACTTGGAACTTGGTGATGGACAGGGAAGCCTGGCATGCTATAGTCCATGGCGTTGCAAAGAGTTGGGTATGACTGAGTGAACTGACTGAGATCCCTAGGTGCTGACTCCTTACCCTGAAGAAGCGAGTGACTCCAGTAGAATGGAACAAGAGAAATGAGAGTGAATGGTACACATGGAGAAATGAGGAACTGAGGCCTGGAAAAGCATGTATTAGTAGATGGACTAAGTACAGCTCTTCTTATTGAGCAGTGCCCCTTTCCAGATCTTAGCAGCCAGCCTGATATTTCTCAGGGAGAGTTGAGAGAAACCTTCCCTGGAAAACTGGCACCACCACCGAGAAAATTCTAGTGTGTACTTGCTTTTGACCACACCATTGAGAAGGGCTGCTGGCCACTCGACTCGGTCACCTGATGACTTCTCACAAACACTGGCCGATGGCATTACTTTACCTCCTCCCACAAAACTGCCGGTCAAAGTTTCTGTGTTCCACTCAGGAAAATGTAGAATAGCAAGGGTCGTTGACATTTGAGGCAGTCCAAGAAACAAGGATATTAAAAAACTAAATAAATAATGAAATAGATAGATAATAAAAGGGAATGTTGGAGTGATAGCAAATGCAGGAAGAAGAAAATATTACAAACAAATAAGATTACTAGTAATATCTTTGAAGAGTCATGAATATATATTACATTCATGAAACAAGAGTGAAATGCTAAATATATTATTTAACAAATGAAAAAAGGACTCCTGAAAATTAAAATTTTTAGGTTTTAAATTAATTAACATTTTAAATTAAAATGAAAGGCCATTTATTTATGCAGAAAACACATAATGGAGTGCTTATTATGTGCCTGGCACTGGTCTAGGCACAGATGGATGGACGACTTTGCTCTCCTAGTAGCCTGCATTCCAGCCGGCAGAGACAGATAATAAGAAATACAAGTAAAACACAGAGGTGATCAGCTGGGTAGGAAGTGCATTGGAGGAGTAAGACAGGGTAAGGGAGAAAACATCAGGAACGAGGGAGGCTGCTCTTTTATAAAGGGTGGGCAGGGAAGTCCTTACACTCAGGTGGCATCTGTGCGGAGATCTGAAGTAACTCTGATGGAAGGGGCTTCCCTGGTGGCCCAGTGGATAAGATTCCTGTGCCAGGGGTTCAGAGTCACTTCCTAATTGAGAAACTAAGATCCTGCAAGCCATGTGGTGTGGCAAAGAAAACGCTAAAATTAAAGTAAATACAATTGTTAGAAAAAACAAACAGCCCCATCAAAAAACCCATTAAACTCTGCTGGAGAGTCATGTGAACATATGAGGGAGGATAATCAGGGAGAAGGAAAGTCTATGCAAAGGCCCTGAGGCACGTCCATGCTTGGATTGCTAGGTGAGGAGGTGAAGTAGGGATGGAAGTGATTGGGCCTTGATGCCCTCAGAGGTGACACTGACCAGATTATATGAAGTGCACCTATTAGGCCCAACGGCCCATACCATAGCAAGTGTTTTGCAATACTTCCTATATTTTGCTGAAACTAAATTCATAGATAATATGATGACAGGGGTCTTCCCATGTGGAGCAGTGGTAAAGAACCCACCTGCCAATGCAGGAGACACAAGAGACGTGGGTTTGATCCCTCAATCAGGAGGATTCCCTGGAGGAGGAAATGGCGACACACTCCAGTGTTCTTGCCTGGGAAATTTCATGGGCAGAAGAGCCTGGAGGGCTGCAGTCCATGGTGTCAAAAAAGTCAGACCTAACTGATCACATGCTCACATTCATGGCTTCATACACAATTTCAAAACAACTTCTGTAATTTCCTGATAGGAAAATTTGTGAAAAATTTCTAAAAATATATGTAAATTCTAGTGCATGATTACATCATAAGATGTAACGGGTAATTCCCTGGTGGTCTAGTGGCTAAGACTCCACCCTCCCAGTGCAGGGGGCTCAGGTTTGATCCCTGGTTGGGGAACTAGACCCCACGTGCCGCAGCTAAGAGTTCACATCCTGCAACTGAAAAAAGATTCCACACATGCCACAACTGAAGATTCTGCAGGCCACAGTGAAGACTGAAGATCCCACATTCTGCAACCAATAGTGTAGCCAAATAAATAAATCAAAATGAATATTAAAAAAAAAAAAAAAGACATAATGAAGCAGTCAGATGCTTCACTTTTGGTCAAAATATCTATGAACATGACATCAGACCTGATACAATGGTAACTCAGATATCATGAATGGCAGTGCCACTGATGACATGGCTTTGTGAAAAGAGCAATTCTTGGTAAAATTCTGAAGGAAGTGATGCATAATGTCCAGAGAAAATGCCAGGAAGCCAGGCAGGAGGCCAGGAGACTCTCATTCTGTGGGCTGTCCGTGCATTGCCGATCATTCAGTAGCGGTGCCCTGCTCCCTAGATGAAGGAGAATGCCACTCACAGTCACAGCAGAAACACCCTGGAGAAATTTACAAAAGGACGGTTTCACTGCCTTACACCTCCACTGAGAAATACTGACTGAAGGCCTTGAAAGCCATTTTAAAGGTTTTTGGCATTTCTAGGGACTGCTATGGAAAGCCACTGGAAGAGTTTCATCAGGAGAATATATAATTTGACTGACATTTTAAAAGAAGACTGTGCTGACAACAGGCTGTAGAAAGGAAGGGCAGAAGCAGAAGTTTTGTTTAGGGGCTCTGTGATCAGCCAGGACAGCTGCCTCTCACGGTGTCAGTGAGAAGTAGCTGGAGACTGCATACATTTTTTTTTTTTTGGTATGTAGCAGAATTTTCTGATGAATTGCATGTGAAAATAATAAAAAAGGGATGGATCAAAAATCACATTGTCCATGATTCTTTTCTCCTTTATTGGCATGGAGGCTTACCGTACATTGTCAGATTTTGCAAAGATATATCATTTGTTTGTCACTCATCTGCTAGGTTATAATTCCTTCATTTTTGCCATTGACTTGTCAGTTGCTATCCATGGAGACCAGAGCTATGACTAGAATGTTAAAATGTGTACTCATCTAGAGTTCCTTTAATGAAGACCTAGGTATGATCCAAAACTGCAAATCTCATTAACCTGACCAACATAACGTCACTCTACTACTTGATCATCTTACTCCTCCTGCACAGCTGGGAAACTGGAGAAAGAGGTGAAATCAGTGTTCCAGCCCTCAGGGGAAGAGGTCAAATCAGCACAAAACCTCTGCTTTTCATGAACAATATCCTTCAAGTCTAGAGGCTAAGCACTAAAAACAGAAGTCAAATTGGGATTGACATATACATACTACTACACATAAAATATGTAACTAATAAGGACCTACTATATACCACAGGGAACTCTACTTACTACTCTATAATGACCTATGTGGGCAAAGAATCTAAAAAGAGAGTGGATGTATGTATTTGTCTAACTGATTCGCTTTGCTGTACACTTGAAACTAACAAAACATTATAAATCAACTATATGCCAATCAAAAGTTAAAAAAATAAAGCTATTATAGGGCAATGTTTCAAAACTCTCAAATCTTACAGCAGTGAGGAATCAACATGATCTAGCAGCTTGATGAAAGTATCAGGGACTGAATCTAAAATGGCCTTCAGTGGGTAATAAAGTTCCTTAAAATCTTGTGTTTTGTCTATAAAATTCATGTGAATTTTGTATTCTACCACACATTATTTTTATGCTTTCTAACAAACAAAAAGTAATGTTGTAAATTATTTGCTATTAAGTAAGACTGATGTTTTTGCTTTGGCTCTGTCTCTTCATTCTTTCTGGAGTTATTTCTCCACTGATCTCCACCAGCATATTGGACACCTACTGACCTGGGGAGTTCATCTTTTAGTGTTGTATCTTTTTGCCTTTTCATACTGTTCATGAGGTTCTCAAGGAAAGACTGCTGAAGTGGTTTGCCAATGCCTTCTCCAGAGGACCACATTTTGTCAGAACTCTCTATAATGATCCATCTATTCTGGGTGGCTCAAAGTTTCATTGAGTTAGACAAGGCTGTGGTCCATGTGATAGAGAAATAACACCAGAAAGAATGAAGAGATGGAGCCAAAGTGAAAACAACACCCAGTTGTGAATATGACTGGTGGCGAAGTAAAGTCCCATGCTGTAAAGAGCAATATTGCATAGAAACCTGGAATGTTAGGTCCATGAATCAGGGTAAATGGGTAGTGGTCAAATAGGAGATGGCAAGAGTGAACATCAATATTTTAGGAATCAGTGAACTAAAATGGACTGGAATGGGTGAGTTTAACTCAGATGACCACCATATCTACTACTGTAGGCTAGATGCCCTTAGCAGAAACAGAGTAGCCATCATAGTCAACAAAAGAGTCTGAAATGCAGTTCTTAGGCACACTCTCAAAAATGACAGAATGATCTCTGTTCATTTCCAAGGCAAACCATTCAATATCACAGTAATCCAAGTCTATGCCCCCACCAGTAATGCTGAAGAAGTTGAGGTTGAATGGTTCTATGAAGACCTAAAAGGCTTTCTAGCACTAACAACCCAAAATATATTCTTTCATTACAGAGGACTGGAATGCAAAAGTATAAAGTCAAGAGATGCCTGGAGTAACAGGCAAATTTGGCCTTGGAGTACAAAATGAAGTAAGGCAAAGGCCAACAAAGTTTTGCCAAGAGAATGCACCGGTCATAGCAAACACCCTCTTCCAATAACACAAGAGAAGACTTTATACATGGACATCAACAGATGGTCAACACCAAAATCAGACGATTATATTCTTTGCAGCCAAAGATGGAGAAGCTCTATACAGTCAGCAAAAACAAGACTGGGAGCTGAATGTGTCTCAGATCATGAACTCCTTATGGCCGAATTCAGACTTAAATTGAATAAAGTAGGGAAAATCACCAGACTATTGTTTACAACCTAAAGAGAATTCCTTATAATTATATAGTGGAAGTGACAAATAGATTCAAGGGATTAGATCTGATAGAGTGCCTGAAGAACTATGGATGGATGTTTGTGACATTGTACAGGAGACAGGGATCAAGACCATCCCCAAGAAAAAGAAATGGAAATGGGCAAAATGGTTCTCTGAGGAAGCCTTACAAATAGCTGAGAAAAGAATAGAATTGAAAGGCAAAGGAGAAAAGGAAATATATACCCATTTGAATGCAGAGTTCAAAGAATAGCAAGGAGAGATAAGAAAGCCTATCTCAGTGATCAATGCAAAGAAAAAGAGGAAAACAATAGAATGGGAAAGACTAGAGATCTCTTCAAGAAAAGGTAATGATAACCCGGTATGTGAGACAGCAAAAGAGACAGAGATGTACTGAACAGTCTTTTGGACTCTGTGGGAGAGAACGAGGGTGGGATGATTTGGGAGAATGGCACTGAAACATGTAAATTATCACATGTGAAATGAATCACCAGTCCAGGTTTGATGCATGATACAGGGTGCTCAGGGCTGGTGCACTGGGATGACCCAGAGGGATGGGATGGGGAGGGAGGTGGGAGGGGGGTTTAGGATGGGGAACACATGTACACTCATGGTGGATTCAAATCAATGTATGGCAAAACCAATACAATATTGTAAAGTAAAATAAATAAATTAATTTAAAATATAAACTCATAAATAAGGAGGAAAAAAAAGAAAAGTAATGATACCAAGGAAACATTTCATGCAAAAATGGGCACAATAAAATACAAAAGTAGTATGGACCTAAAAGAAGCAGGAGATATTAAGAAGAGGTGGCAAGAATACATAGAACTATACAAAAAGATCTTCATGACCCACATAACCACGATGGTGTGATCACTCACCTAGAGCCAGGCATCCTGGACTGCAAAGTCAAGTGGGCCTTAGGAAGCATCACTATGAGAAAAGCTAGTGGAGGTGATGGAATTCCAGTTGAGCTATTTCAAATTCAAAAGATGATGCTGTAAAGTGCTGAACTTAATATGCCAGCAAATAAAAAAAAACTCACCTATGGCCACAGGACTGGAAAAAATCAGTTTTCATTCTAATCCTCAAAAAAGGCAATGCCAAAGAATACCCAAAATACCACACAATTGCACTCAACTCATAAGCTAGCAAAGTAATGCTCAAAATTCTTCAAGCCTGGCTTCAACAGTATGTGAACCTGAACCCCTAGATGTTCAAACTGGATTTAGAAAAGTCAGAGGAACCAGAGATCTAGTTGCCAACATTTGTTGGATCATTGACAAAGCAAGAGAGTTCCAGAAAAAACATCTACTTCTGCTTTATTGACTATGCCAAAGCCTTTGACTGTGTGGATCACAACACACTGTGGAAAATTCAAGAGATGGGAATACCAGAACACCTTACCTGCCTCCTGATAAATATGTATGCAGGTCAATAAGCAACAGTTAGAACCAGACATGAAACAACAGAATGGTTCCATATAGGCAAAGGAGTACTTCAAGGTTGTATATTGTCACCCTCCTTATTTAACTTATATGCAGAGTATATCAAGTGAACTGTTGGGCTGGATGAAGCACAAGCTGGAGTCAAGATTGCCAGAAGAATATTTAGATGACACCACCCTACAGCAGAAAGTGAACAAGAACTAAAATGCCTCTTGATGAGAGTGAAAGTGGAGAGTGAAAAAAGTTGGCTTATATTCAACATTCAAATAACTAAGATCATGGCATCTGGTCCCATTGCTTCAATGGCAAATAGATGGGGAAACAACAGAAACAGCAACAGATTTTCTTTTTTTGGCGTACAAAATCACTGCAGATGGTGACTTCAGTCATGAAATCAAAAGCTGCTTGCTCCTTGGAAGAAAAGCTATGACCAACCTAGACAGCATATTGAAAAGCAGAGACATTATTTGCCAACAAAGGTCTGCCTAGTCAAAGCTAGTTTTTCCAGTAGTCATGTATGGATGTGAGAGTTGGACTATAAAGAAACTGAGTGCCGAAGAATTGATGCTTTTGAACTGTGGTGTTGGAGAAGACTCTTGAGAGTCCCTTGGAGTGCAAGGAGACCTGACTAGTCCATCCTAAAGGAAATCAGTCCTGAATATTTATTGGAAGGACTGATGTTGAAGCTGAAACTCCAACACTTTGACCACCTGATGTGTAGAACTGACCTATTGGAAAAGACTCTGATGCTGGAAAAGATTGAAGGCAAGAGGAGAAGGGGATGACATAGAATGAGATGGTTGGATGATTTCACTTACTCAGTGGACATGAATTTGAGTGAGCTCCAAGAGTTGGTGATGGACAGGTAGGCCTGGTGTGCTGCAGTCATGGATCACAAAGAGTTGGAAATGGCTGAATGACTGAACTGAAGATTGATATATTATTTTTTTGTGGCTTTCTGTACCCTCACATATGCTGAACGAGTAACCAGAAAGCATTTGTATTAATCTGAATCAAAAGATGATGCAGACACACAGGAATTGAAGAATGTCCAATGAAGGCATCATTTTTAATGCAGACAGGCAGAGTTAAGGAAAACCAACATAGAATAATGAAGTACTATAGTGGGTTGAATGGTAGCCTCCCCCAAATATCAGTATATGCCCACACCCTAAACTCTGGAACTGATAAATATTGCCTCATGTAGGTGAAGAGAGACTATAGCATTATAAGACAACAGAAGTGATTATATTAAGGATACTGGGATGGAGGAGATTATCTGGGATTATTCAGTTAGACCCTAATTGCTTTCTCAAGTGTCCTTGGAAGAAAGAGACAACACAGAAGGGAGATAACAGAGGAGAAGGAGGAGGCAATATGAAGGCAGAGGCAGAAATCAGAGTGAAGAGGCTGTAAGCCAAGGAATGTGGACAGCCATCACAGTTCACAAAGGCAAAGAAAGGGTTTTCCCCTCGAGCCTCTGAGTGTGACCTTGTTGGTACCTTGACTTCATACTCTTACCTCTGAAGCTGAGAAAATAAAAGTCTGTTGTTTTAAGTCACCCGATTTTGTGCTAAGATTGGGGCAGCTGCAAGAAAGTAACATAGGCATCTTTTTGCCAGCGATGATGTGGAGCCATTCGCATCACTAGGACGGAAGTTTCACAAAAGGGTCTACAGCGATCGAAGAGGGAGATAGCTGCAGCTCCAGCTTCAGCCAAAGAAGAAAGCCACTTGGCAGTGCCAGGGGGTCTGACGGAGGAATGGCCCCACAGGAAGGGAGCCTAGGGTGTGAAACTCGGCCCTCTGTGTCCATTCCCTTTCTGAGCCGTTCTGCACAGTTCCCAATGAATCCAGCGGGAAGCTTGGCCTCAGAAGAGACTGGTTGATACCATCGATGGAAAACAGCCTCCTTGAAGAGAGCAGAGTGGAGCAGGATGGTCAAAGAAGAACAGACTCTCCAGAATCCTAACTGTGCTTTAGTCTCTTTGGGATGCTGAGAAGAGTGCTATGAAACACTTCAGAAGTTGGAGATGTCTCAGAGACCGTCAGCTACACTGGGGCTTAAAAGGAGAAACAGACTTACACAGGGCACGTGACTCTTCAGGTCAAAGCAGGGGCCCCATCTCACGTGTCAGAGTGTCTGCTATTACTTTTCTAGGCTTTGTGGAAGAACCTACTGTCACACACTGAGAGAAACAGGGTGTAGAAGGTAAGCAGTCGAACATTCCCTGTTGGAGGGCAGGCTCAAATTTTCTGGGCGATCTGTGAAGTGTTTCTGCTCCTTACACTTGTACACCTGATGCTCTCTACCCCATTCTCTGTCCAAACCTAGCTCAGAGAGCCAGTGAAAATTCTGTTCCTTGGGGATGCCTTTCCTGACCTACCAAAGTACACCTGTTCTTAAAATAATCCAGGCCACCTATGCACTTTGTTTCTCTATGATTTCACTTATTGCATTGTATTTCTGATATTAAAATGAATGTTTGACTCTGCACTTCGACAGTAATTACCTCAAGGGCAAGACAAGTGTTATGTTTCTCCTTACCTCCAATTTTTAGCACAGTGTCTAACACCTGAAAAGTGAAAATATTAATTGCTCAGTCATGTCCGATTCTTTGTGACCGCATGGTCTGTAGTCCACCAAGCGCCTCTGTCCATGGGATTTCCCAGGCAAGAATACTGGAGTGGCTTGCCATTTCCTCCTCCAGGGGATCTTCCCACCACAGGAATGGAACCCTCGTCTCTTACATTGCTGCCAGATGCTTTTACCATCTGAACCACCGGGGAAGCCCTAGTAGATATTTAATATCACTTGTTTAATGGATGAAAGGAGTTGCAAAGAAATGCATGAAATTGTGTCAGAGGATTACTTTGCCAGAATCTAGATGTACCTGAGTATTTGTGCTATAGGCATAAATTCACTTGAGGATTCAAAAATAGTTCAGTCAAAATGTATTAATTCAGGCTGGCTTGTTGACTATCTTACTGTTTTTCATCACCTGAGTGATCCCATAGCTTCTTGGACAAATGTCAATCTAGACTATATCATGGTAGAAAAGTTATTCTTTGTCTGTGTCTCCTACTATTTTGGGAGCCTCTGGGGATTAAAACTATTTCTTGTTGTATTTCTAGCACATGTCACAATGTCTGGTACAGAATAATCAATTACAGAGTATTAAAATTAATTGAATGTCTAATTGACATTAACTTTATTTCTTTAGATTTGTCAGAGTATGCAAGAAATGGCTGAATAGATTTTTACTATTTGTTTGATCCTATGTTTGGAAATGTGTCTGTTGCTGTTGTGTTGTTCAGTCACTAAATTGTGTTCGACTCTTTGGGACCCCGTGGATTTTATTCTGTCAAGCTCCTCTGTCCGTGGGGTTTTCCAGGTAAGAATACTGGAGTGGGTTGCCATGTATGATATAAATTTTAAAAATATATATGTAGTGTATGCAAGATTTGGGCTTCCCAGGTGGTACAGTGGTAAAGAATCTAGCTGCCGATGCAATAAACATGGGCTTGATCTCTAACTCGAGAAGTTTCACCAGAGGAGGATATGGTAAACCACTCCAGTATTATTGCCTGGAAATTCCACAGACACACGGGGTTGCAAAGAGTCGGTCATGACTGAATGACTGAACATGCACACATGCATGCAAGAGTTATTTTTGCAGGAGCCCCAGGAAGGAAGTCAGAGTCGGTCTCTGGAGTACCTGAAACTGAGTGAGAATGAAGAGCCCTTGATGCTTTAGATCCAGAGAGACACAGCACATGTGTGAGAAAATACTCTGTGCTGTCAAACAGATCCCCAAAGCCAGAGTCACTGGGGTAGGTGCTTTGAACAGTCAGCATTGATTGGTGTCCAGGCTTCTTCTCATGGGGTGCATCCCTGCGTTGCTTGCTCCGGGACAATGAGCAGCAGGGATTTTTAATTTAACTACAGGTTAGTGATTCTCTCTAGCAACAGGAGACAGCTGGCTAATTTTCATTATGGCAACTGCTTTACAAATACCTTCTTATATATTAATACATTTGCTCCTCCCAATAACTCTGTGAGGAAGTTATCTCATCCTCAATTTAGTGACAAAGCTGAGGCTCACAAAGTTCAAGTGACTTGCCCGAGCCCACAGGTGGCACAAATGGGAAAGAACCTACCTGCCAATGTGGGAGACATAAGAGATGTGGCTTCAATTTCTGGGTCAGGAAGATCCTCCAGAGGAGGGCGTGGCAACCCACTCTGGTATTCTTGCCTGGAGAATCCCATGGACAGAGGATCCTAGGTGTGAGCTAGGGGTCATAGGGTTGCAAAGAGCTGGACACGACTGAAGTAACTCAGCACGCAGCCGCAGAACTAACAAATAGTCAACTGGAATGCACAGCCCCATCTCCCAGTGACAAAGATAAAGACTGTTTTACCATGTCACCCTCCCTTCCCCAACAAAAGTTGCTAAACAATGTCAGCCTTCAGATGGATGGATTCAGTGCTGTCATGAATCCTGGCCTTCCTCCTCCCTTCATTGATGGGTTCACATGTTAATGAGGCAGAAGCCTGAGTAACTCAGGGCTTAATCTACCGCCTGACTGCACTGAGGTCTGTGTCTCTTATTAAGTTTTTAATTTAGTCTTATGATGGAGACTAATGACACAGTTAGAAACTCAGAATCTTCCAAAAGAAAGCTCAAAGAGAAAGCTTTCTGAATGTGGTTGAGTCCTTAAACTTTTTTTCCCCTGCCCATATCTGTTTTAGACATTGAACAGGAATTAGAGTGGAACCAGTGGGGGCTTAGATGCTTAGTGGCAGGTGGTGGAAATAAGGAGACCTGCCACTTAGCGTCAGGAAACATGCCTTCTGCCTGACTCTTACCAGGACTGGGCATTCATCACTTGCCTCCGGGTTCTGGTCTCTCTGACAAGACGACTGTCATTCAAACTCATTTGCCACCAGTTTCATTCCCCTGTCCTCCCTCCTGCCAGGTACATTTGGAGGGATGGTGAGTGATTCCAAAGGGTGATTTCCCATTGATCCCTTTGCCAGTGTGGTTGGGAGAGGAATGGGCTGGTGGGCAAAGGTGAGAAGACTAGAAGGAAATCTAGTCTGCAAGTGAATTAGCTAAGATTTTTGCTACCTCCCACTTTCAGCTGGCCTGGAATTTTGATCTCTGTTGTCTGGCTTAGCTCCTTTTCCAAACAAAGTGGGATGACGATTAGCAGTGCAGTGTGAATATGATATTAAAAATTAAGAGAGACAGTAGATGTAACTCTAGAGGAGCAAGGGTGTGCCTTGTGCTATAAGTAAAATGACCTGCGGGGACTTCCATGGTGGCACAGAGGATAAGAATCTCCTTGCCAATGCAGAGGACATGGGTTCAATTCCTGGTCCAGGAAGATTCCACATGACTTAGGTCAACTAAGCTGGTGTGCCACAACTTCTGAGTTCTAGGGCTTGAGATCCACAGCTGCTGAGCCCAAGCACTTAGAGCCTGTGCTCTGCAACAAGAGAAGCCACTGAAAGAAGCCTGTGCTCTGCAACAAAAAGCGGCTCCTGCTCCTTGAAGCTAGGGGAAGCCCACCCACAGCAATGAAGACCCAGCGCGAAGACAACAGGAGTGACCCGTGGAAGTCATGTCTTCCCAGCCTTAGCTGGGCGCTACCGGCTTGGGCTTCAAAGACCGAGACCCAAATTCAAATCTCTACATTGCCATTTTATACCCGTAGGACTCTGGGGGAATTGATCATCTCTTTGATTCTCAGTTTCTTCATGAGTGAAATAATAGTGCTTGCCATGTAGAGCTGAGAGGATTAAATGCTTAACGATGTGACCATGTTTACTTAACGTCCATGAGCATTCATTCTTACTAGACTTTAACATATTATAGTCTCAACATTGGTTACACATTAGAATTACCTGGGGAGCTTTTAAAAATCCCAGTGCCCAGGCCACACCCCAAATCAATTAAATCTGAATGTCTGGTTTTGGATATCAGCAAATTTTAACATGTCCCTTGGTGATTCTAATGTGTGGCCAAGGATGAGAACTACTGTTAAAATCTATTATTAGCCCATAAAATTTCATCTTGTGCAGATTATATCTGGATAAAAATGAATGATGGAAAGAAGTTAAATTATCCTTAAGACCAATCATGCCTGGTGCTTCTCACAATAGTCCCATTTTATGGGTGAGCAAACTGAGGGGCTCCGGGTGTTAAAGTAGCATGTTATGGAGCTAGAATGCTAATGCAGGTCCACTAAGTGTTAATCAATGCAGTTTCTGCTGCAGGTGATCCCCATACTATTTTTAGGCTAGTCTTATGGACTGGTGTTTGGATTCTTTCAGAATTTGCTCTTGTTAAATTTTGGATTAAGCCCTGCAGGAAGGAAGCAGGTGAGCATTATACAGTATTTGCTGTTTTTTCACCCATTATCACACAGCTAAGAGAAGATTACAGCTGACAGTGGGTGGTTATTTGACTCCGTAGAGGCCTGGGAGGTGGATGTCAGTACAGATTCTGCTCCTATTGTGTATGACCCAGATGGTCTTAGACAGGCTGCTTAGCATCTTTGAGCCTTCCACTCCTCAGCTATAAAAGGACAAGAGACGATGCCCACAGAAAATCTTTCATATGGTGTTTATTTATAATTGTCTAAACTTAAAAGCAACCAAGATGTCGTTTAGTAAGTGAATAGATAAATTGTGGTACATCCAGACAATGGCTTATCATTCCACATTAAAAAGAAATGAACTATCAAGCTATGATAAGACATGAAAGAAACTTAAATGCACATTACTAAGCAAAAGAACTGATCTGATTAGGCTTCATACTATATGATTCCAGCTAGATGCCATTCTGAAAAGGCACAGTTATGGAGACAGTAAAAATATCAGTAGTTGTCCAGGACTAGGGGGCAAGGAGGATTGAGAAGCAAAGGACAGAGCAATGAAATTACTTTGCATGGCATCGTAATGGTGAATATATGTCATTATACATTTGTCCAAACCCATAGAATAGACACCACCAAGATTGAACCTGAGATAAACTATGGACTCTGGGCAAAAATGCCAGTCTAGTGGGGGTGTTGGTAGTAGGGGAGGCTATGTATGTACAGGAGCAGGAGGAATACGGGAAATCTCTGTACACTCTGCTCAATATCTCTTTTCTTATTGGAGTATAATTGATTTACAATATTGTGTTAGTTTCCACCGTCCAGAGAAGTGAATCAGCTCTATGTATACATGTGTCCTTTCCATCTTGGACCTTCCTCCCACTGCTCAGTATTTCTATGACTCTGAAACCATTCTAAAAAACAAAGTCTATTAAAGAAAAATAAGGGACTTGAAAGTTCTGATTATTTCTTTATTTTTTATGGTGGAATTAGCAAAGAGAGTTGAAACTCATGCAAGAGTCCTCATAATCCATCCCTTCCCCAAACAAACTCCAGGCAAGCCAGATACAAACCAAGGAGGCAGGGAAAGGCAGTTTTTTCTGATCATCACTGTTCGGGTTAGGTCACCAAGGCTGTAGAATAAAAAGTTTACTGAAGAGAAAGAAGCACAGTCGTCAGTGCTGGGGGCTTGCAAAGGCTCCGCCCTGGAGCTTCCGACCAGTGACCTGGGTTCATTACAGGCATGGACACACCTTGACCTTCTTTATTATCACAGCAGCTGGGGTGCGCTGAGGATGGCCAGAGCCACAGGCACCCTCCTTGGCCCACAGAGCCAAGTCCATGCCCTGGGGTCATAGGATATGATCCTGTCTTCGTGGATCAAGCTGCGAAGAAGCTAAGAGAGCTGCTGCTTTTGTTCCTCTTCCTCCCTCATTCCTCTCCGCTGCGTTCTCTCCTGGTCATCAGGCACTAAGTGCGTCTGTTCTAAGTCACTTCAGTCGTGTCTGACTCTTTGTGACCTTATGGACTGTCCTGCCAGGCTCCTCTGTCCATGGGATTCTCCAGGCAAGGATACTGGAGTGGGTTGCCATGCCCTCCTCCGGGGGCTTTGCTGACCCAGGGATTGAATCCTGGTCTCCTAAGTCTCCAGCATTGGCAGATGGGTTCTTTACCACTCGCGCCACCTGGGAAGCCCGTCAAGTGCCAGGGAGGCTCTAAAAAGAATGTTTACCAGAACGCTCTGCTGTCTGCGGCCACGGGATCCCGACAATAGGAGATGACTTTGCAGTGGCTTTGCGAGACACCAAGGGTCCGCTGAGGGCTCAGAGGCTTCCTTTGGTGTGGTCCTGGACAACCTGAGCTGGTGTTGGCAGTGTTGCTAGGTAGCTTAGCCCAGTGCCTGATCCCCAAAGGGGGCTGGGACAGCAGTGATTGTATAGTCACCCGACGGGTTTGTGCTTAAAGCTTTATGTGGCTATGCAAGGAGAGACAAAGAATTGGCCACTGGAGTCTCTGCCCTTGTAGAGGAAAACTTAACATTTTGATATGCTTAGGCTTGTTAAAGGGCTTCCCTGGTGGTTCAGTAGTAAAGAATCCACTGACAAAGCAGGAGACGCAGGAGACATGGGTTTGACCATTGGGTCAGGAAGATCCCCTGGAGAAGGAAATGGCAACCCACTCCAGTATTCTTGCCTCGAAAATCTGATGGACAGAGGAGCCTGGAAGGCTACAGTCCATGGGGTCACAAAGAGTCGGGCACAATGGAGCACGTGCACACATGTGAACACACACAACCACATTAAAGAGGATTTGGAGAGACCACTGTTCTAGGAATTAGACTGTGAAAAATCTTTCAGACCTAGGAGACATAAAGACTGTTAATAAAGTGCCAGAAAGTGCAACCGCTTTACTTTGTCTTAATTCAATTCTTATACAAATAAGAGAAATCTAATGTTTATGACAAGTTTGGCTGGTGACTAACAGTACAGGTGAGATTCATCCCTTGGAGACTCACTATTTGCATCAAATATGTTTAAAAGCCAGTCCAAAGAATGGATACCTGGTTTGGACATCATTAACAGGGGCTTGGGAAGAAAGTTTCCATCTTCAGAGAAGGAAAGTTACTTTCCCAAGAGTCTGAAAAATGGAAGGAAAGAGTGGGCGAATTTATTAAAGAGGCATATAAAGGTTCAGAAAGCCCTAAACTGTGTTTGAGGAGAGGTCGTCATAATAAAGAAAGTCAGGTCAAACTTCTAGTTGAGTCTTGCTGAAGATAGAGAAGCGGGCTGCTCCCCAGAATCCCTCCAGTCTGACCAACCTTATCCTCGGTTGGCAGGTCCCCACAAGACGGAGCTTGTCTTGGGGATCCTCACATAGCAATCTGTTTGATTTAACTCTCCCGTGTGATAGAGGAGGAGGTGGCATGAATACTTGTCTCCCACAGTATCCTCCCATCAGAGATCAGATGCTGGAGAGGACAAAGTCCTGGGTAGAGAACACCCTATCCTCTCGTCTGTTCTAGCAAGGGAAGATGAAGACCCCCAAGAGTCCTCTTCACCAGAGTCATCCTTGGCTCAGCCCTACCTTCCCTGGAAATAAGGAACATTGCAACACCAACCACAGGTCTGCTTCCGAAACACACAACCTAATACACAATCTGACAGATGATGTGATCTGCCTTCTACTAAGTGTATTTTGAAGATATAGAACAACAGCAAGATCCTTTTTGTATCTTTATACCAATGGCATCACCGGCTCAATGGACATGAACTTGAGGAAACTGGGAGATAGTGAAGGATAGGGAAGCCTGGCGTCCTGTAGTACATACGGTTGCAAAGTTTTGGACACAACTTAACGACTGAAGAACAACAGCCAGATAGTCTTTTGTCTTTTTAAAGTATTATTTTATTAAGAGATTATGCAATGACTCAGTTCGAAACAAGATGGGTTATAGTTACTGGAATCTGTATAATTAGAGCTGTAGAATATATATATATATATATAAATTGATTTCATTTTATGTAATTCACAGACAGTATAATTAGAGAATTTTTATTGTCATTAACTAAAATAAACCAGACACACAGTATATTGGTTGCTGTTTTACCTGCCTCCAACCATAAGGTCAACCTTGCTCAGAGTTTTACATGAAAATTTCCCCAGTGGAGACATTTTGAAATTAAGATTTATTTCCATATAATGAGGGCTCATTACTCTCTGCTTATAAGATGAATATTAATTACCATTATAAAATATGATTAATTCAAAAAACCAAAAACCCTTAGAAAGTGGGTAATAGACCCACATTTCTGAAGTACTCTTGCTTCTCATTGGTCAAGTATGTGAAAAGTTAATTATCCAGTATTACTGAGTTATTGTGGAAAGTAGTAGATTGAAAATACTTTGTATAATGCCACACTATTGTTTGTTTTTATGATGGTCTAGCCCCTTTCTGTACTTAGTGGTGAAAACACAGCCCAGATAAGTGTTAACTTGGCCAAAAAGACAGTGGATTCATGTTCGGGGTGGGAATGTATGCTAGATTTAGGATCCCATTCTTATTGTCTAAATGATGGTGTTTAGTCTTCTTCCATCAAGGTACCTGCTAATCATGAAATGTTCTGAACCTTGTTGTTATTGTTCAGTTGCTGAATCGTGTCAGACTCTTTGTGACCCCATCGACTGCAGCATGCCAAGCTTCTCTGTCCTTCCTTATCTCCCGGAGTTTGCTCAAACTGATGTCCATTGAGTCGGTGATGCCATCCAAACATCTCATCCTCTGTCCCCGTTCTCCTCCTGCCTTCAGTATTTCCCAGCATCAGGGTCTTTTGTGATGAGTCAACTCTTCACATCAGGTGGCCAAAGTATTGGAGCTTCAGCTTTAGCATCAGTCCTTCCAATGAATATTCAGGGTTGATTTCTTTTAGGATTGACTGGTTTGATCTCCTTGTTGTCCAAGGGATTCTCAAGAGTCTTCTCCAAAACCACAGTTCAAAAGCATCAATTCTTTGGCACTCAGCCTTCGTTATGATACAACTCTCACATGACTACTGGACTTAATACTATAATTAGCAACTAGAAAACTAACTTGACTCATAGTGGGCATACACATTTATACAAAGGAAGGATTCAGCATCAATCCCTTTGTTTAGAGCACTAATGGGAGTATCAGTCTTTCAGGCCACCTGAATCATTTTGCTACGCTTACGCATTATTGTGATTGCTGTATCATGTGGCTTGTATCAGGGTTATAGAATTAATATTTGAGTTGAGTTGAGAAGATAATATTTAAGCTAATGCTTAGAACTTGACTAATACTTGAGAATTAAATTGGAAAGCTTGTACAATATTTAATTTTAGGATCTGGGAATTTATAGTACAGTCATTTTATGTCTTCAGCTTAACGTGTCTGCAAGCGCAATGATTGTTACTGAACACTGCAGTGTCTGATAAAGCCCATGGTTTGGCAGAGAATTCACTCCAGGGGCACACCCATGTGCACTTTCAGGAGGAAGTTGCTTGGTGTGGATTACTCTGTGTCTGATGTGTGCCCAGGGACCTGAGTTACTTCCGTGCCGGTCTGGAGGCTGAACGGCTGTTATACTCACTCCCACCCAGGGCCGCTCTTCATCAAGCAGATTGCCGTGTGTCGGAAAGGACAGGGGCTTTGTGCTGAAGTGCGGTAGGGAAAGTAACATGAAAGACCCTGAAAAGTGTAACAGAAGTAGGAACGGGTAGAATGAGGTTCAGTCTTGGTAAATGCGATCTGATATGGATGGGGCAAAAGTGAGGTGAAATACAGATATTATATGGGTTAGAAAACCCGGGGAGCATTGACAATAAAAAACAGAAAACAAAAAACCTTGCAGTCTTGCTGCTGCTGCTAAGTCACTTCAGTCATGTCCGATTCTGCAACCCCATAGACGGCAGCCCATGATGCTCCCCTGTCCCAGATGATAAATTAGATTTGAACTTGTAACGGACAAGCAAAATAAGCTCATGCTATTTTTGGCTAAGGAGACTAGCTTAAGTGCCACACTATTTGAGATATAATCTAATATCTTAAAAAATACTATTATTCTTTTTCATCTACTGCTATTCCCTTTTCTTCAATTTATGCAGCCCACCTCCCCCAAATTTTTTGGTAGTGTTGGAGAAGCTGCCAGTTTGGTGGGAGACAGGCCTGCAGAACTTGCAATTTTATCTCTGGGACGTCTCATTCCACAGCTATGTGTATCATTTAATGTGTTGAAAATGACTTGGTACTTAGCAAAAATGAAAGAGAAAAGAATAAATTAATCTTTTCTGGAGTAAGTAACTTGCATTTCCCTAGTGATTAGAGGCAAAGAAATAAACTTATTCTGTATAAAAACAGATCAATTTCTGTAGGAGAAACTCAATGTGAGCCCACCAGCGTTGTGCATACATATGAATGCCAACTGGCGATTAAAGTAGATTTAGGGTTTTGTATACGTGGCCAAGATCAAGAGGTTTGAAATGGTTGGTCTAGTGTCTTAAGGAATTAAGATTAGATTTAAAAGATTGAGAGTCCAAATTCTGGTTTGATTTTAAAAATTCAAATAATTCATTTGTCAGCTGTACCTTGACATCCATAGACTTGTTTTGATAATGAATTACTTAAAAACATTTCTTTATTGAGTCCTTTTTAGTGTTTATGCACTATAGTAAATGCAGAAATTATTCTCCGGTCTGAGGGACTGGCTGCTATATCTAAGTGTAAGAATTCTGAGCAAAGTTTCCATAAGAGGGTAAAAAATAATGAAATAGTTCCATACTGAATCTTTCCAAGAATTTCTATTTATGCCAGAAAAGTGACCAGAGAGGTCAAGTTTAGAAGATTAAAAAAATAAAGCCCTAGAAAAAATATGTAAGCAGGAGAATCAACAGTGCAATAAAATAACTTTTCTCCCCTTTTGCGTGGGCATTCTGTTGCTCAGTCATGTCCGACTCTGTGACCTCATGAACTACATAGTCTGCCAGGCTCCTCCATGAGATTTCCCAGGCAAGACTACTGGAGTGGATTACCACTTCCTCCTCCAGGGGATCTACCTGGGCTGCGGGGTTGAATGCACGTCTCTTGAGTCCCCTGCACTGGCGGGTGGATTCTTGACCACTCTGCCACCTGGAAAGCCCTTCTTCCCGCTTACTATATTTTTTAGGCATACTTACAGCATATTCATTTGTCACTCTATTCGTTGCGTGTTTATCGCTCTATTTGTTGTGAAGACTAGTGAGACTGAGTAGACATGATGAAGACTGCAACTGGACCCAGTATAGAGACCCAAACAAGCGAAGACGGTATCTCAGATGGAGTTAAATGCCTTAATATTACACTGACTTCTTAGGGTTACAGACTAAATGAGCTTAGCACTGAGTCTGACACACAGCAAGTTGTTATTAAATTTTAATTCTTGCTATAAGATTATGATTCTTATCCTCAAAAGTCTATAGAGATATAAAAAGTTTAAGATAAGATGATAGGGAAAAATAAAGCTTTAGGACTGATGAACTTGACAGGAAAACAAAGGCTAGACTGTTTGTTCTTCAACTTGTACCATCTTATTACCTGCCCTAGAAGTAGTCAGAGCTTTTCAGGCCTGTCCTAGCAGGTTTTAAAAGATTCTTTAAACCAATACTCAGTTTAATTCAGTCACTCTGTTGTGTCTGACTCTTTGCGACCCCATGGACTGCAGCACACCAGGCCTCCCTGATCATCACCAAGTCCCGGTGCTTGCTTAAACTCATGTCTATTGAGTTGGTGATGCTATCCAACCATCTCATCCTCTGTTATTCCCTTCTCCTCCTACCTTCAGTCTTGACAAGCATCAGGGTCTTTTCCAAAGAATCAATACTACATTGATTTTAACTTTAGGGGAGAAAACATAATTTTCTTCAGTTAGTATATCCCCACTTAACTATGTGTAACATTTGAAAATTAGCAATTTGCTTATACAATCTTTTTCAGTAAGTCTATATTTGCTCAAAGTACAAAGTTGTTAGATAGCATGGAAAAAAATACAAGGGCCCAGCAATTGCTTACAGCAAATTCCCAAGAAGGTCCATGTGCAAACTGATTCTAACTGCAATACTAGGTTTGAAAGCATGCTTCACTGAAACTCGGAATGAATGAAAAGAGCATCTAGGAGAGAAGGGCCCCATGATGAACCATACATTCTGCAGCATGTGAAGGTTAAACTTGTTTTAACTTTTAAGGAGTTGCACGGTTGTGTTCCAGTTTGCAGTGCAGTCACGAGTACCAGAGCTCATTAATGTCTTTCATTGTGTTCTCTTCACATCTGAATTGAATCTCCATAAATTAAATGTTCATACTCCAATCCAGTGATGTGACTCATTTTCTCAACTTGCACAGACCCATAATCGCCGTGCATCAAAGAGATCTGTGATCTAAGAGACAACATTCAGCCCAGAAAGGCCTGATACTGAAACACCTTTGTATCTATAGAGATTTTTCAGATTCTTTTCAAGACATTTTCTGGATAGTGTGATAGTTCCTCAATTTAAAAGATTTATTGACGTATAGCTGATTTGCAATGTTGTTAATTTGCAATGTTGTTAATTTGCAATGTTGTTAATATATATTCTTTTTCATATTCTTTCCAATTATGGTTGTTCATAAGATGCTGAATACAGTTCCCTGTGCTATACAGTGGGGCCTTGCTGTTTATCCATCCTGTATATAATAGTTTGCTATTTCTTTAATTTGGAACAGGTACAACATGCTCCAAATAGATTGAACATAGAATATTAAACATAGATTGAATATTAAACACTAGAAATAAACATCGAAAGCTTTAGCTTTCCATACAAACTTAAGTGTCTGTCAAATTATTTGCAAATGGGATGTAATTCTTTATGCAAACCTATTTCAAAGTAGCATCCCATGGCCACAAGGCAAAGATGCTGAATCTTCTACCCGACTCACTTGGAAAAGTCAGCCTCCAGTGTCTGCCTTCGTCACAGGTAATCTAGAGCGGTTCCTCTCCCTTTATTATCAGTTGTCAGGTTTGTGTGTGTGCATGTGTGAAATAATATTTAATTCAAGCTTAAGGCTCAAATACCACACAACTCCCAATTAGGAGCGGGGCATGATAAAAAATTAATAGAGAAGCCCGAGCGAAATCCAGTGACTGAAGGTGCCACTGACAGGTGCCATGGAGCAAACTTTACTTCACACTCCCGGTTGGATAAAAGTGCCTTTGATTGCATTGCTGACATCATTTTTAAAAAGTTATTCTGAACCCCTCTTTAAAATATGTAAATGTCATGTGCTTGGCGGGAAAGAATACAAAGAAAGCTCTTGGTCTCATGTTTTTATTAAAATTTTTAAAACTACTTTTTATATTCCATAGGGTAAAAGGCAAACTCTATAGCAAGGTGAGAAAGTGAAAGCAAAGTCGCTCAGTCGTGTCTGACTCTTTGCGACTCCGTGGACTGTAGCCCACCAGGCTCCTCCCTCCACAGGATTCTCCAGGCAAGAATACTAGAGTGGGTTGCCATTTCCTTCTTCAGGGGATCTTCCCCACCCACGGATCGGACCCGGGTCCCCCGCATTGCAAGCAGACGCTTTAACCTCTGAGCCACCAGGGAAGCCCCTATAGCAAGGTGCTATGGACAAAATGGTGGATTTGTGGAATTCGTTTGTGGAAGCCCTAACACTCAGTGTGTCTGCATTTGGATAGAGGAACTTTGGGAGGTAATTAAAATCAAATGAGGTCATGCAGGTTGGATTCTCACCTAATAAGACTGATATCCTTATAAGAGGAGACATCTACTTTACCTGCACTTTGATCTTAGACTTCACCACTTCCAGACTGTTAGAAGTAAATTTTAGTTATTTAAGATGCCTAGCCTTTGGTGCATGTTTGCTGTGATAGCTCTAGCAGACTAATACTAAATTCAAGACGTTGGGTCCTGTTGTGAAAGTGAAAGTGAAGTTGCTCAATCGTGTCCGATTCTTTGGGACCTCATGGTCTGTAGCCTACCAGGCTCCTCCATCCATGGGGTTTTCCAGGCAAGAGTGCTGACTGAGTGGGCTGCCATTTCCTTCTCCAGGAGATCTTCCCAATCCAGGGACTGAACCCAGGTCTCCCGCATTGTAGGCAGATGCTTTACCGTGTGAGCAAGTACCGTCTGAGTAGTGTAGCAAGTAACTAAAAGGTAAAAAGGGCTTTGGGGCTGGGTGATGGGTGGAGGCTGGAGGAGTTTTGAGGTGCCTGCTGGAAAAATCCGAAAACAGAATGTTGATATAAGTACAATATTAAAGGCTTTTCTGGAGAGATCTCAGATAGAAATGAGGGGCAGCTTATTAGAAACTGGAGAAAAAAGTGATTCTTGCCACAAAGTGGCAAAGGACTTGGTTAAATCATGGTCTAGTAGTTTGTGTAAAATAGAACTTGCAAGCCATGAAATGAAATATTTAGCTGAAGAAATTTCCAAACCAAGTGTTGAAGGGGCACTTTGGTTCCTCCTGATCAGTTTAGGAAAATGTACAGGAGAGAAATGGATTGAAGAAAGAATTGTTAAGCAAAAGGAACTGGGATGAAAGATTTACAAAATTATCAGCTGATCTTTACTGCAAAAAAATGAAGAAGAGAGAGCATTTTGTTCTGGAGAGAGCACCAACAATGGAGCTGGCTAATCGCTCCATGGAGAGGTCACCCATGATGTTCATCAGCTTTCTCAGCAGAAACCAGGGATACAGACGGGATGATGCCAGCAGAGAAACTGCCATGTGGACCACAGGGGACAGAGAGTGGGACAGAATGAAAGAAAGCTGTCAGACTTCTTGGACTGTACAGGACCCAGTCATCTGCTTAGTCCACTGGGAACGTGCACTGTTCTCCAGGAAAAGGGAGGAAGGACCCTTGAGTTAATTCAGAGATCACCAAAGCTGCCTTGTCTACCAAGACCTGGGGCAAGAAGGCTTCCATCTTGGTTTCAGAGGGCAGGGCCACCACTGAGAGCTGCAGAGTGACCTTGCCATCCTGGGCCAGGGAGGAAGGACACTGGGCCAAAGGAGCTTATTCCCAAACCTTAAGATCTACTGGAATTTGTCTTGCTGGGTTTTGGGTTTGCTTGGGACCTGTCATCTGTTTCTTCTTTCTCTCTTTTCAAATTGGAATGTCTATCCTGTGTCTGTCCCATCATTGTATGTTGAAAGCATGGAACTTGCTTGTTTTCACAGGTTCACAAGTGGAGAGGAATTATACCTGAGGATGAATTGGACCTTGAGTCTCATCTATCCTGATTTAGATCATAGGTGGTGCTGATTTAGTCACTAAGTTGTGTCCGACTCTTGCGACCCAATGAATGTATCCTGCCATGTTCCTCTGTCCATGGGATTCTCCAGGCAAGAATACTGGAGTGGGTTGCCATTCCCTTCTCCAAGGGATCTTCCCGACCCAGGAATCCAACCCAGGTCTCCTGCATTGCAGGCAGATTCTTGACCGACTGAGCTATAAGGGAAGCCCTTGATTTAGATCATATTTATTTTTTTTTACTTGGAGGAAGATTACTTTTCAATGTTGTGTAGACCATATTTAGATAAGGCTTTAGACTGAAATGTTTTGTGCTGAAATGAGTTAAGACTTTGGGGGTTGTATGGGATAGAATGAATGAATTTTACAGCAAGCGTATGAATTCTGGCGGGCCAGGGGCAGAATGCTATGGACCTAATTGTGTCCCCCATACATTTATACATGAAGTCCTATACCCCAATGAGTGGAATTTTATTCTGACAGAATTGTTGTCCTTATAAGAAGGGAAAGAGAGATCAGAGATCACTCTGCATGCTCACGTACTGAGGAATGGCTCTGTTAGCAAACAGAGAGAAGGTGGACATCGGTGAGTCAGGTAAAATAACCTGGCCTCACTGGTACCCTGGTCTTGGAATTCCAGCTTCTAGAAATGTGAGAAAGTAAGTTTCTGTTGTTTCAGCCACTGCAGATGGGGTATTCTGTGTGGCAATTCTTTCTGAGTAATATGGATTAGGACCCTTCGGGCTACATTTGTAGTCTCTCGAACGTATCCTGCCCCCCTCACCCTTTCACCTTTAATGCCACCTCCAGGAAGCTGGATTTATCCATGCTATTTCTTTTCTCTCTTAGTTCATTCTCACCTGTAGTGGGAGGCACATCTGCCATGGAACTTGGAGCAGAGTTCCCTCCTCACTCCCGACAGAAGATTTGCATCATGCTGCCATGCTCCCTTCAAGCTTTACACATAACTCATGCTAGGCATTTTCACACAGTTATTCAGTTATTGATTCAAGTATTTGATGGCTTCCCTTGTAGCTCAGTTGGTAAATAATCTGCCTGTAGTGCAGGATCTTCCCTGGGTTGGGAAGATCCCCTGGAGAAGAAATGGCAACTCACTCCAGTACCCTTGCCTGGAAAATCTCATGGACAGAGAAGCCTGGTGGGCTGCAGTCCATGGGGTCGCAAAGAGTCGGGCACGACTGAGCAACTAACACAACACTAACACTGATCATGAAGGTAAAACTTGATTCTCAGTTCAATTGCTCAGTCATTTCTGACTCTTTGTGACCCCCTGGACTGCAGCATGCCAGGCCTCCCCTGTCCATCACCAACTCCCAGAGTTTACTCAAACTCATGTCCACTGAATCAGTGATGCCATCCAACCATCTCATCCTCTGTTGTCCCCTTCTCCTCCTGCCTTCAATCTTTCCCAGCATCTCAGTCTTTTCCAATGAGTCAGCTCTTCCCATTAGGGGGCCAAAGTATTGGAGCTTCAACTTTAGCATCAGTTATTCCAATAAATATTGAGGACTTATTTCCTTTAGGATGGACTGGTTGGATCTCCTTGCAGTCCAAGGGGCTCTCAAGAGTCTTTTCCAACACCACAGTTCAAAAGCATCAGTTCTTTAGTGCTCAGCTTTCTTTATGGTCCAACTCTCACATCCTTACATGACTACTGGAAAAACCATAGCTTTGACTAGATGGACCTTTGTCAGCAAAGTAATGTCTCTGCTTTTAATATGCTGTCATGATTGGTCATAGGTTTTCTTTCAAAAGCAAGTGTCTTTTAATTTCATGGCTGCAGTCACAATGTGAAGTGATTTTGAAGCCCAAGAAAATAAAATCTGTCACTGTTTCCATTGTTTCCCCAGCTACTTGACATGAAGTGATGGGGCCGGATGCCATGATTTTTGTTTTTGAATGCTGAGTTTTCAGCCAGCTTTTTCATTCTCTTCTTTCACTTTCATCAAGAGACTCTTTAGTTCCTCTTTGCTTTCTACCATAAGAGTGGTGTCATCTGCATATCTAAGGTTATTGATATTTCTTCTGACAATCTTGATTCCAGCTGGTGCTTCATCCAGCCCAGCATTTCACATGATATACTCTGCATATAAGTTAAATAAGCAGGATGACAATATACAGCCTTGATGTACTCCTTTCCCAATTTGAAACCAGTCTGTTGTTCCATGTCCAGTTTTAACTGTTGCTTCCTGACCTGCATACTGATTTCTCAGGAGGCAGATAAGGTGGTCTGGTATTCCTACCTCTTGAAGAACTTTCCACTGTTTATTGTGAGCCACACAATCAAAGGCTTCGGCATCGTCAATAAAGCAGAAGTAGATGTTTTCCTGGAACTCTCTTACTTTTCTATGATCAAACAGATGTTGGCAATTTGATCTCTGGTTCTTCTGCCTTTTCTAATTCCAGCTTGAACATCTGAAAGTTCCTGGTTCACATACTGTTGAAACCTTGCTTGGAGAATTTTGAGCATTACTTTGCTAGCATGTGAGATGAGTGCAATTGTGCAGTAGTTTCAATATTCTGTGGCATTGCCTTTCTTTGGGATTGGAATGAAAATTGACCATTTCCAGTACTGTGGCCACTGCTGAGTTTCCAAATTTGATGGGATATTAAATTCAGCACTTTAACAGTATCATCTTTTAGAACTTGAAATAGCTCAACTGGAATTTCATCACCTCTATTCTCTCTGTCTGTAGTGATGCTTCCTAAGGCCCACCTGACTTCACATTCCAGGATGTCTGGCTCTAGGTGAGTGATCACACCATTATGGTTATCTGGGTCATGAAGATCTTTTTGTACAGTTCTTCTGTGTATTTTTGCCACCTCTTCTTAATATCCTCTGCTTCTGTTAGGTCCATACCATTCTATTGGTATTTAAATTATTTGGACTCAGGGAACCATGGTTCAAGGGTCAAGGTTTGCAACTTCAGTCTCAACATCTATGGATCTCTCAGTTATTAACTTGGACAAGGGGCTTCCCTAGTGGTCCAGGGGCTAAGACGCCATGGTCCCAGTGCAGAAGGCCTGGCTTCAGTCCTTGGTCAGGGAACTGGATCCTCCAGACCACAGCTCAGAGCTCACAGGCCACAGCTGAGGATTCCACATGCCATGACTGAAGATCCCAGGTGCCACAACTAGGACATGGAGCAGCCACATGTATAAACAAAGACTAGCTCAGCGAAGGAGACAACAGAGGATGAGACGGTGGGATGGCGTCATCGACTCAATGAACCTGAGCTTGAGCAAACTCTGGGAGACAGTGAAGAACAGGGAAGTCTGGCGTGCTGCAGTCCATGGGGTCCCAAAGAGTTAGACACGACTGAGCAGCTGAAAAGAACTCACAGAAAGTACTCAACCTTCCCTAGTTTCTTCGTCTATAAAATGGGCATGATAACAAGATTAATTGTGACTGGAGGACTTGATAAAACACAGATGGCTGGACCACACCAGAATTAAGGATTTAGTTGGTCTGAATGAGGAGCTCAGGAATTACATTTCTCACAAGTTCCCAGACAGCATTACACTGATGTCGAGGGATCAACTGAGAGAATCATGGCTCTCTGAAATTCACAACAAAGTGACTCACATATTCATTTAACACATATTTGTTAGGTATCTTTATAAGTCAGATTGCAGATCGATGTTAGAGATGCAATAATAAGTCAGTCAGTTTATTTTCTTAGAGACCATAAAAATCTCTGTTGGAAACAGATGGAAAACAACAATAAATAAACAATGAAACCAACCAAAATAACTTCAAATGATCAATGTGAGAGTGAGAAGACAGCTTTGTGAAGAGTTTTTAATTAGATTGGTGAGGAAAGTCCTCTCTGAGGAAGTGATATTTGATTTGAGGGCTGAGGATAGGAAAGAATTTGCTCTGTTGATAACATGGTAACAAGGTTTGTAGGCAGAGGGAAAAGTAAGTATAAAGTTTCAGAGCAGGAAAGAGCCTGGCTTGTTCAGGGATAGAAAAGAACCTATCTGGCTAAGGGACAGTATGTGCAAAGGGAAGATGATCTGAAGTCAGCAGGCAGGAGCCAGACCACCTTACTGACTTACCGATGGTGAGCTGCTTGAATTTCATTCCAAGTGTGTGCATATACTAAGTTGCTTCAGTCATGTCCAACTCTTTGGGACCCCCATAGACTGTAGCTCCCTAGGCTCCTCTCTCCATGGGATTCTCCAGACAAGAACACTGGAGTGTAAAAGGGGTGTCATCTACTTTACATTTTATTATTTAAAAAAATTTAAAAAATTTTAGGTATTTTTGATGTGGATCATTTTTTAAAGTCTTTATTGGATTGTTACAATATTGCTTCTATTTTATGTTTTGTTTTTTGGCTGCAGGCATGTGGGATGTTAGCTCTTTGGTCAGGGATCAACCTTCACCCCCTGCATTAGAAGGTGAAATCACAACCACTGGACCCCTGGGAAGTCCCTACTTCATATTTTGAAAGATGACTGGCTGCTACGTGAGAGGGTGTGGGGGTAAGAGAAAAGCCATCCTCAGGTTTTGCAAAGGTTCAGGGAAGAAATGGATGTGACTGAATGGAACAGGGTCTGGAGAGCAGTGGACAAGATTTGAGAAGGCTTTTGAAAACAGTGCTGGTAGGACTCAATGATGGATTAGCTGTGGGGATGAGAGGTTGAGTATGTTCAATGGAAATTGTTTTCAATAAAGGAAGTGTAAATGATTGAAATGCCTTCAAAAATGCCTATAGGTTCCATGCCTGACTTTTAGTTTATTAAAAATAGTATATTATCATGGATAGTGGATTTATTTTTTCCCCAGGTAGACAACTGCTGATTAAAGCTGCCAAGATACTTCAGGCACTGTATCTGAAGATGCAGGCACACACATCTGGGGCATGGATGGATGCGCTCATTAAAGGAAGTTATGATGGACTCTGGATGAACATATTTCTACACTGAACTCTTAACTGTGCAGCAAATCAGGCTGCTACAATAAACACAGCAAGTGGTTTGGAAGAGAACGGAGGCTGAGCAGTAACAGGCTTTTTCTTCTACCGAAATCTCTGTATCTCCTCTTACTAAGCCTCATTCTCTAGTCTTCTACAGCAATCAGAGCAGAAAAAGAAATAAAAGGAATCCAAATTGGAAAAGAAGAAGTAAAACTCTCACTGTTTGCAGATGACATGATCCTCTACATAGAAAATCCTAAAGACTCGACCAGAAAACTACTAGAGCTAATTAATGAATATAGTAAAGTTTCAGGATATAAAATCAACACTCAGAAATCCCTTGCATTCCTATCCACTAATAATGAGAAAGTAGAAAAAGAAGTTAAGGAAATAATTCCATTCACCATTGCAACAAAAGAATAAAATACTTAGGAATATACCTACCTAAAGAAACTAAAGACCTATATATTGAAAACTATAAGACACTGATGAAAGAAATCAAGAGGACGCTAATAGATGGAGAAATATACCATGCTCATGGGTCAGAAGAGTCAATATAGTGAAAATGAGTATACTACCCAAAGCAATCTAGAGATTCAGTGCAATTCCTATCAAGCTACCAGCAGTATTTTTCACAGAACTAGATCAAATAATCTCAAGATTTGTATGGAAATACAAAAAACCTCGAATAGCCAAAGCAATCTTGAGAAAGAAGAATGGAACTGGAGGAATCAACTTGCCTGACTTCAGGCTCTACTACAAAGCCACAGTCATTAAGACAGTATGGTACTGGCACAAAGACAGAAATATAGATCAGTGGAATAAAATAGAAAGCCCTGAGATAAATCCACACACCTATGGACACCTTATCTTCGACAAAGGAGGCAAGAATATACAATGGAGTAAAGACAGTCTCTTTAACAGGTGGTGCTGGGAAAACTGGTCAACCACTTGTAAAAGAATGAAACTAGACCTCTTTCTAACACCACACACAAAAATAAACTCAAAATGGATTAAAGATCTAAATGTAAGACCAGAAACTATAAAACTCCTAGAGGAAAACATAAGCAAAACACTCTCCGACATAAAGAAGACATACAGATGGCTAACAAACACATGAAAAGATGCTCAACATCACTCATTATCAGAGAAATGCAAATCAAGACCACAATGAGGTACCATTTCACACCAGTCAGAATGGCTGTGATCCAAACGTCTACAAGCAATAAATGCTGGAGAGGATGTGGAGAAAAGGGAACCCTCTTACACTGCTGGTGGGAATGCAAACTAGTACAGCCACTATGGAAAACAGTGTGGAGATTCCTTAAAAATTGCAAATAGAACTGCCTTATGACCCAGCAATCCCACTGCTGGGCATACACACCGAGGAAACCAGAATCGAAAGAGACACATGTACCCCAATGTTCATTGCAGCACTGTTTATAATAGCCAGGACTTAGAAACAACCTAGATGTCCATCAGCAGATGAATGGATAAGAAAGCTGTGGTACATATACACAATGGAGTACTACTCAGCCCTTAAAAAGAATAAATTTGACTCAGTTCTAATGAGATGGATGAAACTGGAACCGATTATACAGAATGAAGTAAGCCAGAAAGAAAAACACCAATACAGTATACTGACACATATATATGGAATTTAGAAAGATAGTAATGATGACCCTCTATGTGAGACAACAAAAGAGACACAGAGGTATAGAACGGACTTTTGGACTCTGAGGGAGAGGGAGAGGGTGGGATGATTTGGCAGAATGGCATTGAAACATGCATACTATCATGTAAGAAACGAAGCGCCAGTCTATGTTCAATACTTGATTCAGGATGCTTGGGGCTGGTGCACGGGATGATCCAGGGAGATGATATGGGGTGGGAGGTGGGAGGGGGCTTTGGCATTGGGAGATTGTGTATACCTGTGGCTGATTCATGTCAATGTATGGCAAAACAAATACAGTATTATAATGTAGAATTTAAAAAAAAAAGAAAAAGAAAAAAATTCCCTTTATGAACATCATAACAATAATGAAAAAATAGTAGCAACCTGTGTTCAACAGCATGGGATATGTGAACGCATATTGGCACACGAAGGTAGTAAAATGCTGCTACTGAAAGGAAATGCTGTTTGACGTGGAACTAAATGCATTTTGTTTCCTTGTTGTGTCTGCCCCTGTCCTACTTCCATTACAACTGGGCTTTCAGGTTGAGGTTATGTCTCTTTAAAAGACAACGAAGATATCACACATCATTCCTTTGAGATTCTATTTTAAAGTGAGTAGATAGACTTTCAACTCAGATAGGTAGGATTTTACATACAAAATCAATTATGTAGAGACTTGATTTTCAGCTCAGTTCAGTTAAGTCGCTCAGTCGTGTCCGACTCTTTGCAGCCCCAGGAACTGCAGCATGCCAGGCCTGCCTGTCCATCAGCAACTCCTGGACTTTACCCAAACCCATGTCCATCGAGTTGGTGATGCAATCCAGCCATCTCATCCTCTGTCGTCCCCTTCTCCTCCTGATTTTACCGAAAGTCAAAGAAAAGCCAAGAGGAGGATGTGATAAAAAGATTTTTATCATTTATTAAGGGGAAATTGCTTTGTAAAATTGTGAGTGAGTAGGATAAAACCAAGAGAGAGAAGAAGATGAAATAAAAACCAGGGACCCGAATGTCATGGTGGCTCCCTTGTCACAACGCAGGTAGACATAAGAGGTTTGGCTTTGACCCCTGGGTCAGGAAAATCCCCTGGAGGAGGGCATGGCAACCCACTCCTGTATTCTTGCCTTGAGAATCCCATGGAGACAGAAGCATGGTACAGTCTATAGGGTCACAAGAATTAGCCATGACTGAAGCAACTTAGCATGCATGCATTTTTTAAACAAGAAGACACAGGGATACCTTCACTTGGCAAATTTAATGCTTGATCCTCAGTGGGCATGAGAGCTCAACAATGCATAGAGATCTGTGAAGGAAAAGAAAATTTTTGGCATTTATTGCTATATTTAATATTTTTGTATATCTGTGTAAACCTTTTATCCAGCTGCATTTATATTATGTAATCATTTTTTAAATGCTGGAACAGAGCACATTGATATAAAACACTTTGTCACTTTAAAGTTTATAATGAAAAGGAGGCCATGGAATGTTTTCTATAGCATGAAAAATTTGTGGAAAGAAACAGTATAAAAATGTATACATCAAAGTTTAAATCATGACCTATAGGTGATGGCATTATGAGTAATTTTTCCTCTGTGATTCTTTTAGCTTCCTATACATTTAAGAGGTGTTATTTAAAATCAATTCTATCAAAATATGATTTACATATAATGAAGGGCAGAGATTTTAGGCACAGTTCAATCAGTTTTTACAAATGTATAAAGCCATAGAAACATCACCCTTATTAATGTCATACCGTATTTGCTTGTGTACCTTTGGAATTGAAATATACCTTCTGCCTCAGACATTGATGTGATTTCTAGCACCATAAACTTCACAGAATTTTTTGGCTTCTTTGGGCAAAATAAAGTCTATGAAATGTATTCATGTTGTTTTGTGTATCAGAAATTCATTTTTAAAAATTTCTAGCTAGTATTCAACTATATAGTTCATCTAGTCACCTATTAAAGGATATTTGATTGCTAAATCGCATTTAAAATTCATTTTAATTAGTTCCTCTAGAGACTACTATTAATTTATGACATTTTAAATTATTGCAGTCAGAATTATATTGAAACATGTTACACATCACTCTTCAAAAATCATATTTCACAAATGTATAAATGCTATAAATCTTGTAATAGTTTAATTTCATTTGCTCCATTCTTTATGCTGTGGTTTCCATATATTTTAATTCTTTATAGGTTATAGGTGGATATTACAGTGCTATTATTTTTGTTTCAAACCTTCATTTTTTTAAAAATAAATTAAAATGAGAAAAATACTATTCTTTTTTTTTATTAGGCACAGGTTACTCTTTCCTGGGCTTTTCTATTCTTTATGTAATCAGTCCCCAGCCTGCACTGTTTTCTTTCAGCCTGGGAGAGTATCCCTTTAACATCCATATGAAAAAGATAACCACTGGAGTGGGTTGCCATTCCCTCCTCCAGCACATCTTCCCTGCCCAGGGACTGAACCCAAGTCTCCTGCATTGGCAGGCAGATTCTTTACCACTGAGCCACCTGTGAAGCCCCTGAAATATGTTCACTAAACTTAAAGTTTTTGTGGACAATCTTCCCTCTGTTCCCTTTCCCCTTCCCCAAATTCCAGTTCTTTAAATATGGACACTCTTTTTGTCTTCTGACTTCCATCGTTTCTAATGAAGAATCAATTGTTGCTTTTTTTTTTTTTCCTTTTGTACGTGACATGCCATTTACCTCTGGGGGCTTCTAAGATTTTTTATTTTACTTTGATTGATTTTTAGCACCATGCCTGTGACGTGAATAGATTTGGTCTCATTTTTACTTATTCTCCTGGAAGTTACTAAAAGGGTCTGTACATTGATGTTTTTCAACAAATTTGGGAAAAATTTGGTCACAGCTCCTTTAAATATTTTTTCTGCCCCATTTTCTCTCTCCTCTTATTATGAGACTCTATGTCCATAGGTCAGTGAAGATCTTTTTTTTTTCTCCTACCCTATTCCTCTGCATTTCCCCATGGCTTATTTCTATGAATGAATTAAAGTTTATTGATTTTCCTATTGCTATTTCTAATCTTTTATTAATGTCAAATAGTGACTATTTTAAAATTTCAGAAGCTATAATTTTCCATTAGTATATTTCTGTTCATCTTAAAAGTTAATTTCCCTTTCTTGGCTGCAATTCTTCTCCAGGTCACTTATTAAGAGCTATTTTTGGTTAAATCCTTCAACATATCTAACAGCTGCTTTAAAGTCATTGTCTGCTAATTTTAATGTGGGGTCATTTCTCCTGGATTGATATTTTTCATGATCATGGACAATATTTTTCCTGCATTTTGTGTGCATAGAAAAAATTTTAAATTGTAAGCTGGACGTTCTAGAGTATATATTGTAGAGTTTGGGCTATGTTGTCTCCCTTAATAGAACACTGAGTTTTTTTCTGACAGGCAATTGATTACTGGAAGGTTTCATTCATCTTACCGGAGCTCTGCTTAGTGTTTGTAAAGGTGTGTCTAGAGTAGCTTTAAACTAAGACATAGTGCTTAAGAAACTCCTGAAATGTTGCCATCCTGTGGTTTCAGCTATGTGTTCAGCACATTAACAATGCCTTTTCACTCTCACTGGGCCAATGTTTCATATTATTCTAAAATATCTCCGTAACACTATCAACCCAGTAGCAGTCACTTGTATAGAGAGTACAGAATCTCACACGGAATATACACAGGCTAGGGCTTGTCCAGGGGTCTGGGACTTCCCCGGTGGCTCAGACTGTAAAGAATCTACCTGCAGTGCAGGAGACCCAGGTTCAGTCCCCGGATCAGGAAGATTCCTGATCAGGAGAAGGAAATGGCAACCCACTCCAGTATTCTTGCTTGGAGAATTCCATGGACAGAGGAGCCTGGTGGGCTACAGTCCATGGGATCCCAAAGAATTGGACGACTGAGTGACTAGCACTTAATCACCTACATATGGTACTCTGTTACCTCTTCCTCTCTGCTCTTCTTTGCTATAATTCAGGTGCTTCTGCAGCCCTGCACTTGGACCTTTGCCTCCTCAGCTTAGAGGGACCACTGAACTGTGCTTGGGTTCTAATTCTCTGTGCTGTGGTTTTGAAAGAAGTTTTAGGTCTATCTATCTATCTATCTATCTATCTATCTATCTATCTATCAGTTCAGTTCAGTTGTTCAGTCATGTCTATTTGCAACCCCATGGACTGCAGCACGCCAGGCTGTATCCCTTGTAGAATCTTCTCTTGTGTTGTTGGCAGAGGGTGTTTGTTATGACCAGTGAGTTCTCTTGGCAAAAAAACTCTGTTAGCCTTTTCCCTGCTTGATTTTGTACTCCAAGCTCAAACTTGCCTGTTACTCCAGGTATCTCTTGACTTCCTACTTTTGCATTCCAGTCCCCTATGATGAAAAGGACAACTCTTTGGGTGTAAGTTCTAGAAGGTCTTGTAGGTCTTCATAGACCGTTCAACTTTAGCTTCTTCAACATTAGTGACTGAGGCATAGACTTGGATTACTGTGATATTAAGCAGTTTGCAGACCATGCTTTGCAGAGAGCACTGTATCTCTTGGGGCTTACCTCTTTTTTCCCTCTCTGTCAAGGATTGCAGTACTCTGTGGCCTTTTCTGGGCTTCCCAGGAGGCACTCGTGGTAAAGAACCTGCCTGCCACTGCAGGAGACAGAAGAGGTGCAGGTTTGATCCCTGGGTTGGGAAGATCCCCTGAGGAGGGCACAGCAACCCACTCCAGTGTTCTTTCATGGAGAATCCCATGGACAGAGGAGCCTGGAGGTCTGTAGTGCACAAGGTTGCACAGAGTCAGCCAGGACTGAAGTGACTGAGCACACACATATGGCTTGTTATCCAGCGCCTAAAAGTGATAGCCTTATATATTTTCTCCAGTTTGTATTTAATGCAGGAAGATAAGTCTGGTACCTGTTAATCTAACATGCAGGAAGGCGGAAATTTTCAACCGACTATTACTTTTAGAAATTTATTTTATGGAAGTATGGTTAATTTACAATGGTGTGTTAAGTTTTTCTATTCAGTGAAGTGATCACACACACACACGTGTGCACACAAACACACAGGCTGTACTCTTTTTATATTCTTTCCCATTATGATTTATCTAAGGACATTGAATCTAGTTCCCTGTGCTATACAGTAGGACCTTGTTGTTTATCATTCTATATATAATAGTTGACATCTGCTAATCCTGAATATCACTCTATTCCTTCCTCATCCTCTTCCCCCTTGGTAATCACAAGTCTCTTCTCTATGTCTGTGAATCTGTTTCTGTTTTGTAAATAAATTCACTTGTTTAATATTGTAGATCCCATATGTAAGTGATATCATATGGTATTTGTCTTTTCCTTTCTGACTTAGTATGATAATCTCTTGGTCTGTCTATGTTGTTGCAGATGGCATTATTTCATTTATTTTTATGGCTGAGTAGTATTCTAGTGTGTGTGTGTGTGTGTGTGTGTGTGTACCACATCTTTGTCCATTCATTTGTCAATGGACATTTAGGTTGCTTCCATGTCTGCCTACTATGAACAGTGCTGCTATGGATATTTGGATGGATGCATCCTTTTTAAAAATTTTATTTATTTTAATTGGAGGCTAATTACTTTACATTATTGTGGTGGTTTTTCCATACACTGAAATGAATCAGCCATGGGTGTACATGTGTTCCCCATCCTGACCCTTCCTCCCACATCCCTCCCCATCCCACCCCTCAGGGTCATCACAGTGCACCAGCCCTGAGCACCCTGTCTCATGCATCGAACCTGGACTGGCGATCTATTTCACATATGGTAATATACATGTTTCAATGCTATGTATCTTTTTGAATTATAGCTTTGTCCTGACATATGCCCAGGAGTGGGATTGCTAGATCATATAGCAACTTTAGTTTTAGTTTTTGAGGAACCTCCATACTATTTTCCATACTGGCTGCATTAATTTACAATCCCACTAACAATGTAGAAGGGTTCCCTTTTCTCCACATCCTCTCCAACATTTATTATTTGTCCGTTTTTAAAATGGTGGCCATTCTGACAGGTGTGAGGTGATATCTTATTGAGTTTTGACTTGCATTTCTCAGCTGGGTACTATCTTTGATGACAGAAATCTACATAAGCTTTATTAAACTTTACTACATATGCCACTTGGTTATAGGAGAGCCTTGAGTTGCAAGGTGAAGAATTCAGTATTAGTTCAGAGATATGGGTCTGCAGCACTGACAATTTTTATGTTGTTATGGATTTTGTTTCTAAATTCAGATTCTTTCTCTGTTATTCCCGGATTATACAGTTATCTTCACAGTGTGACAGAGAAAGAGAAATGTTGTAGTAAGCCTTTTAGATTGCCCATCTATATGAACCAAATAATCCTTTTCTTACCCCCTCCCACTTTCCCTATAACTCTTTCCTTCATTTTTTTATGTGTTTATTTTTTCTTTTGTCTTTAATGTTAATCATTGGATATACATCTAGTCTTTGCTGTATTTCTCCTTGCTTTATATACTCTATTTGACCTTTAACCACTAGATCAGGGATATAACTAAAGTTGTTTTCAAACATCTAAGTCAGTTTCTAAATCAACAGTGAAATGGTCTTCCTTTTAACAAGTTATAGGAAGCATCCATCTGTTTAAGCCTCTGAGTCAGATCTGGAAGAGCAATGCCTGAAAAATAAAGATGTCTATTTATTTTAAAATGTTAAATCAGGGAATTCTTAACTATGCAATTGATTTTCAGTATTCATAGCACAATATATCTATTTGTTATTGTTGTGGAACACTTTCAGAAATTTATAGAGATTTTTTTCTCTTTTTGAATTTTTATATTTATTGTTTCATATTATAATACTTTGGTGTTTGCCCATCAGTCTCCTGGCAATGGGGCATCAAAACACAAAAGTTTGAGTTACTAATTTTAATACAATTCTTTTGCCTTTAGTTTCTCTGCATACTACCCATTTTGGCATTTTCCCCATTCGAGGAAGAAAAATAACCCTAGGTCTGTCAACTGACATACCAGCAAGCCTTTCCATCCTGAAATATTCCTGGAAAGATCTATTCATGGGACACTGACTCGATGCTGCGCCACTGATCATTCAGCTTCACGACTAAATTCTTCTCTCAGATACACTTTCACACAGCTCTTATTCTCAGTCATATCAAAATTTAAATGGTGCCTGAAACTTCTGATACAGTAAGAAACAGTGGAAAGTGCATGGAATGTGGAATCAGACAAACCTGGATTTGGTTCTTGGCTTCATTGCTTGCAAGCTCTGTAGACCCTCTAAACCATAGATTTCTCAATGCTGCTGCTGCTGCTGCTGCTGCTGCTAAGTCACTTCAGTTGTGTCTGACTCTGTGCAATCCCATAGACGGCAGCCCACCAGGCTCCCCATCCCTGGGATTCTTCAGTCAAGAACACTAGAGTGGGTTGCCATTTCCTTCTCCAATGCATGAAAGTGAAAAGTGAAAGGGAAGTCGCTCAGTCGTGTCTGACTCTTCGCGACCTCATGGACTGCAGCCCACCAGGCGCCTCTGTCCATGGGATTTTCCAGGCAAGAGTACTGGAGTGGGGTGCCTTGTCTTCTACGAGTTTTCTCACTAGTAAGATTCAAATCATAAATATCATTCATATGTCCTACACAGGTACATACCTTGAAGAATTTATGACCCAAGGTAGGAGCTGTTAGTAAGTGCATGGTATTTGTAATTCTTTATAAAATCTAGTCACTTATCTATCAGGAAAGCTGGAAGTAATAGATTCTGTTTTCACTGGAGTTGATTTATCAAACAAACTCTTCTTTTTCCAAATAATTAATGTTGTCTTGAGAAGAGAGCCCATGCCACCCTTTAGGTAACTGGAGCCAGCAGGCTATCTCATATTAACCAAGTCATGTGGGAGTGACATTGAGCATTTCTCAAGGAAAACAGACATTTGTTTTGCAAATGTCTGAATTCTTTACTCTGCTGTAGATCTCATTCAAAGGTCACATTTTAGTAGGCTTTTAAAGCCATTTTTAGACAGACCACAGGCTCTAAAGCCAGAGGGAAATGGAATAAAATTCCCAATATTTCTACTTCCTAGCCTCATGTCATTGCTCAAGTTGCCTATTCTTCATGAATCTCATCTTTCTTCCTCATTAAATGGGAATAACATCACTTCCCTTGCAGGATGTTTGTCATGATTAAATGAGGTAGCCTATGTAAAAATGCTCACTCTTGACGGTCAATCAAATATTAACTGCCTCTCCACTTTTCCACCTCCGATCTATGTTACTGAATAACAACTGAAAGATTTCCTGGAATTTAGAAACCAATGTGCTCAGTCTTATGACCAAAAATAAATGTATCTTGCACTTTGGTTGGGTGTCCCTGGTGTAGTGGTAGAGTCTGCCTTTCAAGGCAGGAGATGCAGATTCAGTCCCAGGGCTGGGAAGATCCTCTGGAGAAAGAAATGACAACCCACTCCAATATTCTTGCCTGGGAAATCCCATGGACAGAGGAACCTGGTGGGCTAAAGCCCACGGGGCTGCCAAAGAGTTGGACATGACTGAGTGATTAAACATCAACACCAGCAACAAATTTTAGTCATTTGTGTTGGTCTAACAATCCATACAATTTCTGAATCTTAATTTTAATTTAAAGTTTTAGCATGAAAACTAAATCTCTACAGTGATTGAAACTGCATAAATAGAATCATTTTAAAACATTTTTCATTTAAACAATTTATGCCATTGTGGCATGTCTCTTAATGTTATTAAAAAGAATATTTTCATTGCGAACTGTGAGGCCCAACAAAATCTCTCCACTCCTTTAGGCCACACACTTGGGATAATTCGTGTCATGCCTAGATCCTTATTCATGTATCAAGATGCCCTGTGTGATATGTGTAACATCAGGGCACAAAGTTTTTGAATCAGTCATAAGGAGAAAATGAAAAAAACCTGGATTGCTCTTAGGGACCTTACTGGCTGGCCCCAATTAGGCTTTATTACTTAAACTACAATATTGAATACCTTGATAAATGTAAAGTTTGAGATTATTGTTAACCTATCTTGGGTATTCCAAGAGGTCAAACCATGTTAATCATTCTAAAAGGAAGTGAATTTTAGCATGGGGAGTTTCATATGAGACAGGTTTTGTGATAAAATAAGAGAAAAGTTATTTCTTTTTCCTGGAGCTGAATGACAGTTTGGTCTACATATGGAGCCTTAGAGATGACCAGAGCCTTTCTGACAGCGGGGATGGGAATGTGCACTTGGTTCCAGGCAGGCAGCCTAGATGGTGCAAGAGATGGCTTTGTTTTTTTAATTGGAGTATTGTTAAAGACTGCTCAGATGCTCAGTCCGGAGAAGGAAATGGCAACCCACTCCAGTACTCTTGCCTAGAAAATCCCATGGACGGAGGAGCCTGGTGTCCATGGGGTCGCGAAGAGTAGGACACGACTGAGAGGCTTCACGCACTCACAGAGCCGGACACGACTGAAGCGACTTAGCAGCAGCAGCAGCAGATGCTCAGTCATGACCACTAGCGCCGCCTATAGTTGCTTTACACTGTTGTGCTATCTTCAGCTGTACAGCAAAGAGGATACATATATCCTCTCTTTTTGGATTTCCTTCCCAATTAGGTCATCAGAGAGCATGAAGTAGAGTTCCCTGTGCCATATAGAAGGTTCTCATTAGCTCTCTATTTTATACATGATAGTAGAGTGTATATGTCAATTCCAATCTCCTGATTTATTCCACTCCCTCCCCTTTCCCCGCTTGGTGTCCATAAGCTTGTTCTCTATGTCTGTGTTTCTATTTCTACTTTGAAGATAGGCTCATCCGTACTGTTGTTTCAAAGAGCCATCTCCTTTTTTTAATGGTAATACAACAGAAAAGTGAAGTCGCTCAGTTGTGTCCGACTCTTTGTGACCCCATGGCCTGTAGCCTACCAGGCTCCTCTGTCCATGGGATTTTCCAGGCAATAGACCTGGAGTGGATTGCCATTTCCTCCTCCAGGGGATCTTCCCAACCCAGGGATTGAACTCTGGTCTCCCGCATTGTAGACAGATGCTTTACCGTCTGAGCCGAGTATTACCATAAAAAGAAGATGGCTCTTAAAGGAACATGGGGAGTTGTCTGCACTTTGGCGGTTTGTTGTAAATTATTCTGTTTTGCTTGTTGCTTTTCCATTATCCCTGGACCATCCATGAAGTGAAGTAGGCCAGAAGAGAAAAACACATATTGTATATTAATGCACATATATGGAAGCTAGAGGGCTTCCTTGGTGGCTCAGATGGTAAAGAATGTGCCTGCAATGCGAGAGAACTGGGCTCAGTCTCTGGGTCAGGAAGATCCCACGGAGAAGGGAATGGCAACCCACTCTGGTATTCTTGCCTAGAAAAATCCCATGGACAGAGGAGCCTGGCGGGCCACAGTCCAGGGGTTTGTAAAGAGCTGGCCACTACTGAACGGCTTCTCCACTTCATGGAATCTAGAAAGATGGTGCTGCTGAACCTGTTTGCAGGGCAGTGATGGAGATGCAGACACAGAGAACAGACTTGAGGTCACAATACAGGAAGGAGAGGGTGGGACGGGCTGAGAGAGAAGCATGGGAATATACACACTACCGTATGTGAAACAGACAGCCGGGGGGACTTGCTGTATGACGCAGAGAGCTCAACCCAGTGCTCCGAGACCACCTAGAGGAGTGGGACAGGACGGGGAGACGGAAGGGAGGTTCCAGAGGGAGGGACACACGTCTACCGAGGACTGACTCATGTCGATGTACAGCAGAGAGCAATACAATATTGCAAAGAAATTATCCTCCAAATAAAAATAAATAAGTTTAAAAAAGAGTACTAGAAGAATTTGTCTTATTTCGTGAGAGATTAAGGAGAAGGGCATATTTCATCCCTGGACGAATAAAAGAAAGTAATAGTTACAGTGTTTCTCCAGAGACGAGAGTAGTGATCACACCTAGGTAACCAGCAAGGACAGCTGTGCGCACTGAAGCAGTGAGCTCTCAGAGGTTTTGGCAGCAAAAGCAATCAGCGGCGGCCCATCAGGAAGGGGAGAAGAGCTGGGCTGAAAAGACACAGACGCGTTTTTCTGGAGATGGTGTCGTGGAAATCGCTGACAAAGCTGTGAAAATTCTAGTTACCAGCAGGGAAGGCAATGGAGGCTCTTACTTTTGGAACTTGAGTTACACATAGGCTGTTTTGAATTGTCATGAGTATTTATAGAAAGAATTCAGAAAACTCAAATAGTTCAGTTGTAAAAAATAGTTAATATATTTTATGTCAATCTTCAAAGTGGAGTATTTTAAGCAAGATCATAAATACTTGTAATCCTTGCCTCTAGGGAAATAATTTTGCAAATTTGGAAATCATATGAACAAGTTAGAGTGGGAAGAAAAGACCAAAGAAATGGAATGACAGGACTTTTATATCTATGCTAGGAGTGTGCGTGCAGGTGGGAGACGAGATTTCAGAGCAGCTCTTTGGTGAAAGTCATAGAATACAGTGTGCAAAGATGTGTGAGCTGAAGAGAAGGTACATATTTGACGCATTTGAGTTGTGTAATTAATATTACTTTAAAAAAGCTAAAGTTTGTTCATTATCCTTTAATCAGTTTACCATCTAGTGTCTGTGATTGTATTTGTCCAGCAAGGATGCATTGCTTCATTTGGCCAATATCAATTATTTTCCTTTCTTTCCAACAGAATTTGAAATAAACATTTGTGTTATCATTCTTTAAAAAAGAAAAAAAAGTTCCGTGTTTTTAATCTTTTGGCTGCAACCTGTGGCATGGGGATCTTAGTTCCCTGTCCAGGGATCCAAGTCGCACCCCTTGCACTGGAAGCATGGAGTCTTAACCACTGGACCACCAGGGAAATCCTGTGTTAGCATTCTCGTGTGCATTAAATCCAGGTGGCTCACATGGCAAAGAAACTGCCTGCAGTGTAGCAGACCCAGTACCCGTCCCTGGGTTGGGAAGATCCCCTGGAGAAAGGGAATGGCTACCCACTGCAGTATTCTTGCCTGGAGAGTTCCGGGGGCAGAGGAGCCTGCTGGGCTGCAGACCATAGCATGGCAGAGTCAGACACGACTGAGTGACTAACACTATGCACTAAAGCATCAGGAAGTTAGCCACCTTTTACTTCTAGGGTTTAACATTAAGCAAAGAGAATTACAAAGACTGCTTAAAGTTCCACGTTGTCTCTTAAGAAAATATCTCAGTAGGTTAAACCTCTCATTTTATTGGCTCTCTTCTAGGTACAGGATCTCAAATAGCTGAAGAATATTGAAGATAAAATAAAATGTTCTCTTTGGGAATTCTCTTAGATGTCATCTTGTCTGATCCTCTTAACCAATCAGGAATATTTTCTGCATTGTATCTAATGCTTCTGTTTAAATGTTCTTATTTCTTGTAAGTAACACAATTTGAGTTAATTCTAGCACATTTGACTTTTCCAGATATGGAAAGGAGTACATCAAGGCTTTATATTTTTGCCCTGCTTATTTAACTTATATGCAGAGTACATCATGAGAAACAATGGGCTGGGTGAGCACAAGCTGTAATCAAGATTTCTGGGAGAAATATCAGTAACCTCAGATATGCAGATGACACCACCTTTATGGCAGAAAGCAAAGAAGAACTAAAGAGCCTGTTGATGAAAATGAAAGAGGAGAGTGAAAAAGTTGATTTAAAACTCAACATTCAGAAAATGAAGATCCATGGCATCTGGTCCTGTCACTTCATGGCAAATAGATGGGAAACAGTGGAAACAGTAGCAGACTTTAGTTTTGGGGCTCCAAAATCACTGCAGATGGTGACTACAGCCAGGAAATTAAAAGACTCTTACTCCTAGGAAGAAAAGTTATGACCAACCTAGATAGCATATTCAAAAGCAGAGACATTACTTTGCCAGCAAAGGTCTGTCTAGTCAAAGCTATGGTTTTTCCAGTAGTCATGTGTGGATGTGAGAGTTGGATTATAAAGAAAGCTGAGTGTCAAGGAATTGATGATTTTGAACTGTGGTGCTGGAGAAGATTCTTGAGAGTCTCTTGGACTGCAAGGGGATCCAACCAGTCCATCATAAAGGAAATCAACCCTGAATATTCATTGGAAGGACTGATGCTGAAGCTGAAACTTTGGTCACCTGATGTGAAGAACTGACTCATTTGAAATGATCTTGATGCTGGGAATGATTGAAGGCAGGAGGAGAAGGGGACAACAGAGGATAAGATGGTTGGATGGCATCACCAATTCAATGGGCATGAGTTTGAATAAACTCTGCAAGTTGGTGATGGACAGGGAGGCCTGGTGTGCTGCAGTCCATGGGGTCGCAAAGAGTCGGACACAACTGAGTGACTGAACTGAACTGAAAAGTTATGAAGTTTCTGAAGTTTAAGTGATTTATCTTCAAATTCCACACAAAGAAGGCCCTGATGAACTTTACAACCACCTTTCCCCCTTTAGCAACTTAGCAGTCTCCTCTGAACAGTTAGGAACTTTCCTCCTTTTTTTTTTTTTAAACAAGAAGTTAAGGTCAGCAACCTTTAAGATCACTGCCTAATCAAAACCTCTCTGATTATTTGGAAGCCAATGGTTTGGGAATATGCTGAAACTTTTATGTCAGCAGACCTCTGCCCTAGCTGTGTGAGCAGATCAACCAATGCTGGGATATCCTCATTTGTTACTGAGAGATCCAGAGCTCTTTCTTTCCTACAGGTTCTTCTGTTTGGGATGCTTCTTCTGCTCCCTCCCTGTGTTTGGTTGAATGAAACATGAATAGCGAGAAACCATCAACCACAATATAGCTAGACACATGCTTTAAGTGCTCAGGGCTGCAGCTAAACGTGAACTGCTAGCTCTGATCAATAGTAGTGCTCCTGGCACGAGCGACAGGACATGCTAGCACCTTCTGGAAAATGAGGAAAGCTACAACAGGATTTTATCAGGCAGGATGTTGAAACATATTGGACTTGTGGTTGGGTGCACCTCTCCCATCCATGTAGTATCTCCACATCACACCCCTTAGCTTGGAGCTGGTGGGGTTCTCAGTCTGCTCGGCAGGATGTGATAGTAAACTCTTGGATAACTTGGTTGGGATGACTTTCAGAGTTGTGTGTCAACAGCATGTTCAGCAACCATTCACTGCATACCTGTTGTCTCCTGGCACAATGCCAACAGCTTCATCTTGTTTTTTCATCACTAACCAGGAAAGTAAGCGTTATTACCTTCAGTTGACAGGTAAAGAAACTGAAGTGCTGAGAAGGTTAAGCAGTGGGCTCAAATTAAATTTCTAATGAGTGGCAGTTATTCTTAAACACAAACTCCTATATCAGTTTTTAGGGCTGTCATAACAAACTACACTGGATCATGGAAAAAGCAAGAGAGCTCCAGAGAAACCATCTATTTCTGCTTTATGGACTATGCCAAAGCCTTTGACTGTGTGAATCACAATAAACTGTGGAAAATTCTGAGAGAGATGGAAATACCAGACGACCTGACCTGCCTCTTGAGAAATCTGTATGCAGGCCAGGAAGCAACAGTTAAAGCTGGACATGGAACAACAGGACATGGAACAATGTGGGTTCCAAATAGGAAAAGGAGTACCTCAAGGCTGTATATTGTCACCCTGCTTATTTAACTTCTATGCAGAGTACATCATGAGAAACCCTGGAATGGAAGAAACACAAGCTGGAATCAAGATTCTCAGGAGAAATATCAACAACCTCAGATATGCTGATGACACCACCATTATGGCAGAAAGTGAAGAGGAGCTAAAAAGCCTCTTGATGAAAGTGAAAGAGGAGAATGAAAAAGTTGGCTTAAAGCTCAACATTCAGAAAACGAAGATCATGGCATCTGGTCCCATCACTTCATGGGAAATAGATGGGAAACAGTGGAAACAGTGTCAGACTTTATTTTTGGGGGCTCCAAAATCACTGCAGATGGTGACTGCAGCCATGAAATTAGAAGAAACTTACTCCTTGGAAGGAAAGTTATGACCAACCTAGATAGCATATTCAAAAGCAGAGACATTACTTTGCCGACCAAGGTCCATCTAGTCAAGGCTATGGATTTTCCCAGTGGTCATGTATGGATGTGAGAGTTGGACTGTGAAGAAAGCTGAGCACCGAAGAATTGATGCTTTTGAACTGTGGTGTTGGAGAAGATTCTTGAGAGTCCCTTGAACTGCAAGGAGATCCAACCAGTCCATTCTGAAGGAGGTCAGCCCTGGGATTTCTTTGGAAGGAATGATGCTGAAACTGAAACTCCAGTAGTTTGGCCACCTCATGCGAAGAGCTGATTCATTGGAAAAGACTCTGATGCTGGGAGGGATTGGGGGCAGGAGGAGAAGGGGACAACAGAGGATGAAATGGCTGGATGGCGTCACTGACTCGATGGAGGTGAGTCTGAGTGAAGTCTGTGAGTCGGTGATGGACAGGGAGGCCTGGCTTGCTGCAATTCATGGGGTCACAAAGAGTCGGACATGACTGAGTGACTGAACTGAACAAATTACGCAAACTGAATGGCTTAAGAAAATAAATTTTATCCTCTTACAATTCTGTAGGTCAGAAATCCAACATGGTCCCCTCTGGGCTAAAGTCAAGGTATCCACAGAACTTCTTTGCTTTCTGAAGACTCTCTGGGAAAATTGGTTTCCTTGCCTTTTCCAGCTTCTAGAGACCACCTGCATTTCTTGACTCGAGACTTTCTTTTTTATCTTCAAGCTAGCAACTCTGAATGTCTCTGACTTTGTTTCCATTATAGCGCTTCTTTCTCTCCACAGCTAGGAAAGGTTCTGAGATGTTAGGGGCCTAGTAGGAGGATTGGTCCTGAGAGAATCTCTGCATCTCAAGCTTCTTAACTGAGCCACATCTGCAGAGTCCCTTTGCCATGTAACATATCATAGTAACAAGTTCCTGGGACTGGAACATAAACATATGAGGGACATTACTCTGCATAGCACCCCTCCTTTTGATCCTATTTCCATAAACGTATTGCTCCAGACTAGCCTTGTTTCATAAATTATGTGACATTTCTAGCATCTGACCTATTCCTGACAGACAGTGAATACTCAATAAACATTTTTGAGCAAATGTATAAAGATACTAAGGGTCCAGGTGGCTCAGAGGTAAAGAATCCACTTGCAACACAGGATATGCAGGTTCTATCCCCCCTGGATGGGGGAGATCTCCTGGAGAAAGAAATGGCAACACACTCCAGTACTCTTGCTTGGCAAATCCTATGGACAGAGGAGCCTGATAGGCTACAGTCCATGGGATCACAAAGAGTTGGACATGACTGAGTACCTACAAGCATAAAGGTACTAGAATACCAGAATACCAGAATTTGGAGGTGGTGTTTCCCTGTACACAAATGAACTAATAATGATTGATTCAAGGGGTAATTGTTTGTAACATTCTGGACTTTTAAATTGGAGGATAAAGGTTAATCAGTTTTCCTAGCTGAGCTGAGCTGCTTACTCGGTGTGCAGGTGAAGCAACAAGATGTGCTCTTGCCGGGCAACCCTGGCTAATTAGTTGGCAGCACTGCTAACACATGCATTATTGGGAATATTCTGGAAGCAACCCATCTCTGCCTCAAGGGTGATCTCTTTGGTCTGGCAGCCTTCTGGGAAAAGAGTATTCAGAAATTGCAAGGAAGCTAAAAATTCAGAGAGCATTGATGAAGCTTTCATAATAAGTTTTTTTTTTTTCTTTTCCTCTTTGCCTGGTTCAAGTGGAGACTGGGTATGAACAATTAGTCAGGATGCCAGAAAATAAGCCCCTTATGGATGTAGATTAAATGGAGTCAGTGGGAATACTGCAGGAATGCTTCCTTGAATTAAACACATGGTGTTATCTAGCAAGAGAAGGGGGAAAATGAGTCTGGCAATTTGGTAAAAAGTAGCGCTTCTGGTATTAAGCTTCACTGGGCAGGGGTTTATCTCCTCCCCATCTGGAGGCAATGATGACTGAACCAAGGTGGGTTACCTGGCACATCGCAGAGACCCACCTGACTGCTGAGACTTGGGGATGGGCTTGCAGCCAGTATGCTCCCTGGATACTGCTACAAACAACTGCAATCGGTGCTAACGCAATTTTTAGACAAAGTGTGAAATTAGATCAAAGATCATCAGGGCACAGAACAAAATAACACCTTGACTAGGATTTGGCATCTTTATGTGATTAAAGAATTCCATTTGAACATCCTGTGAAAGATGGCATGGTGCCTGTGGCAGGCTTCCAGAATGCCCAGTGTCCCTCTTTGGCGTGCCTCTGGTCTCCCCTAGCGACAGGTACCTATAGATGTCACACAACTCGAACAGGCAGCTGAGTGAGGCAGGCAAACTAGAAAGGGGAGACAGTGTGCCTTTAGCGAAAAACCCAGGGTGTCAGTGTGGGCTTCCCCAAACAGAGATAAATATATGCATTTCTTAGCGGCCCTGAAAATAACTGTGAACGTAACAGCAATGTCACTTCAAATTACTTACTGCCTGCATTAGTGGAGGCAAATGTTTTCTTAATAAACGGGCAGTTAGAGTGCTATTTGTCCCCAACTCTCTGAGTCTGGGAGGGCAGGAGAGGCCCAGCTGAAACCTCTGATGAGAGAAATGATTCAGTGATTCCATATGAGTGACAGGCTGAAGAAGAAAGGGGCGTGACTGTGCAGCGTCAAGGAGCAGCTGAAGGGGAGGTGGTTAGAGCTCTGGGAGCCCTAGCTTTGCTGGAATGGAGAGCTTGCTCACGGGAGTGTGATCTGGACTGATTAAGGTGGATCTAATCAATCCCACCCTGGGGAGAGAGACAGAGAGACATGCAGAAGGGAGGGCGGGGGAAAAGAGATGCTGCTAAAGGTACATGCTGCATTTGGTACAGAGTATAATTTAGGAACTGCACATTCACCCATCACAGGCTGGCTAATAACTAATCAATGATTGCAAAGCCCTTGGAAAGTAGTAAGTTTTCTACAAATGCTAAATAACAAAAAAAAATGCTGGAATTTGGTTCAGGACTGCAGCCAAATCTAGCCTGCCAGGGAAAGCTAGGAAGGTTATTCGCTTTGGGAAGGGTGTGTATGACTCTAAGACTCTCACTGAATAAATCACAACTGATTTCCTTAGGCTTGCGGCTGAAGGTGGTGTTGAGTTCAGGGCAAACTGACTGTGGGTTCATTAGGGTACTGCACTCCAGGGGGCACTGTTACTCTCCTGGAGTCTGTCTCTGCATTCGAACTGGCCTGCTCCTGGGACAAGCTCCTGTGCCTCGTTGGTATGAATGAAACTTTCGCATTAGAGAGGTTGCACTGGCTATGATTTATCCACGTAGAGCTGTCATAATAAACTCACTATCAAGACAGCTAGCATTTACTACCAACTCAAGCCCTGCTTCCTTTTGCAAAAGGCTGCGGCTTTCCGTAGACACCTGTCCTTTCCCCGAGGAACAAGAGCTCACAGTCTGGTCATTCTTTACCCGTGACAGCACTTTGAAGAGAAAAAAGCAACACTCTTTTGATTCCCAAAACTCCTTTTGCCATTTTAGGATCTGTGGTAGCTCTCTACCTCTATCATTGTTTCTATAATCATTTTGTTTATTTTCTAGAAAGAGAGATATAGCTTCTCCTCTTTAGGAAATTTAATTGCCCCAGTAAATTAGCCTGTCAATTTCAGGCTGTTCAGTGAATTCCTATTGCAAAAACAGCCGTAGCCAACAATATTGCAATAGTGTATTCTCAAGCAAACAGCAACTTCTCTGGAATGTGTGTGCATAAATATTAATTAGGAAGACAAACAAGACAGCAATAAAACAGTTTCTATTAATTATTTTGGCTTCTTTTCAAATTTGTTAGAGTTTATCTGACTTTCTTTCGGGGAAGTTCTCAGAACAATCTGTTTTAGCCTACTTAATGCACTGAAGGTGTTTGAAAGTCAGGGACTAAATTTAGTGGTAAATCCTCTTTAGAAGAAGAAAAAATTTTTTTTTCTTCTTTGCTAACCTGGCCTTGGTGAAGGAAGGGAGGAGTTGTTTTGATTTCCCTGTTTTGGCCAGATGGCTCTTGTGGACAAGCTGTCAGGGGATTCCCAGGACTTCTTGGCTCTAACTGAGCCTTTTCCCCAATAATTATTGACTCAAAACTTCCCAGAGTCTCGTGGTGCTCAAGAGCTCAGATAGTTCCCATTGAAAAGACAAAAATAAATAAAATGTCAGTGCAGTGGATTCTTAGTCATTCAGATGAATTTACTTGAAAATATCCATTCTCTGTGGGCTTCCCTGGCGGCTCAGCTGGTAAAATACCCACCAGTCAAAGCAGAAGGTGTGCATTCCATCTCTGGGTCAGGAAGATCCCTGGAGAAGAAGATGGCAACTCACGCTAGTATTCTTGCCTGGAGAATTCCATGGATTCGGGGAGCTGGTGGACTACAGTCCATGGGGCCACAAAAGAGTCTTACGATTTTAGTGACTAAGCAACAACAGTCCATTCTCTGCAGCACAGTCAGCACCCGGAAGTGGAACACAAAGTTCTCTGAGGAGCTAAATGATCTCCCTGGAGCAAATTTCCAAGCTAATTTTGCATTCATTTGGCAAAGTTCTAACTAGTCTATTTTTCTATTTTTTCCCCAAGCTGTTTATTTACTCACTCATTTGACCCCAGGGAAGATTAGAAAGTGTGAAGATGGCAAGTACAGTGCAACTGCTAGAGATGCGTAAAGACAGGGGTCAGAAGTGCTCACTGACGCCAAGTTAAGAGAGATGAGAATAAACAGGCACAGCAGCAGGTCTGAGAGCCGTGGCTCAACCAGTGAGAACATGGAGACAGAAACTCGCCTCCGCCTCAGAGACCTCAGCAGAAAGTACTCCACATTCTGAACCGTAGCCTTGTATCATCAAGAACAGTATCAATTTAGTTCACAAAAGAAGAATTCCCAAATGGCAAATGAAGACCAAAGGCCAATTACCTTTGGTTTGCCACAGGTAACCAAAGAAATACAAATGAACTCTGAAAATGTATTTATTTATCTGTCAAATGAACAAAACTCTAAAAAAACAGATGATAGCCAAGGCTGCCCAAGGGGCAAAGAAAGGCGTTCTCAGCTGTCTTGGGCACGGAGTGAATTGGTACAAGTTTCCTAGTGGGCACAGCGGATGGAAAAACCTCTAAAATGTGTAATCCTTTGACCCAGTAAATGTAAGACTTCATTCACCGAGACATTAAGTGTGTTCATAATGTGTCAAGAATTCAGCCGAGCTGTGGCACGGTATTGCTGCCTCAGCATCCATTTAATTGGCCAAGTGACCCTGGGGGCCTTCTCATGACTCTAGCCCCCTGGCAAGCTGGTACCCTAGGTCACACAGTCCACAGAGCCACGAGCCCTAAGTTCCTGATCTGGCTTCCCAATAGCCCTTGTTTACCCACCTCCCAGGGTTGGGTGCACCCCCTAGGTAAGACCTCCCATGGAGCTTACCAAAATCCCCTTCTTTTAGATTGGTGAGCACTGCCTTAGTTAGAGAATGCCGAGGCGCTTCATCTGTGGACCCCAGGAAAAGCAGGTGCCCAGCCTTGCCCCTCCCTCTGTGTACACTCTGCCTTTGTTTTCCTGTCCCTGAACTTCCGCCAGGGTCAGTGAGTAATAATCTTAGTCTCAATTTTTCTTGTGATCTTTTGTGGAACCCCAGCTCACCATTCAGAGCCTGTTCTCCTCTTAACAAATGTTGATTTAACAAAATTAAAACATGAACATTTGACTTCAAAGATTGTTAGCAGAGCATTTCTTGTTGCAAAAGAAAAAATATTCTAAATTCTAAATCTAGCCAAGTAAAGTAATGCAAAGTCACTACTAAATATGAAAGAGAAATTATTTATTGATATGGAAAGATTTTCCTGATAATTAAGTGGAAAAAACAAACAAGTCATAAGAAATTTACTAGTGTAGCTCAAGTTCTGCTTTGTTATTGTTCAGTTGCTCCATCATGTCTGATTCTTTGTGACCCCAAAACTGCAACATGACAGGCTTCCCTGTCCTTCACAATCTCCCGGAGTTTGCTCAAACTAATGTCCATTGAGTTGGTGATGCCATCCAACCATCTCATCCTCTGTCATCCCCTTCTCCTCCTGCCTTCAATCTTTCTCAGCATCAGGATCTATTCCAGTGAGTCAGCTCTTCACATCAGGTGGCCAAAGTAAGGAAGCTTCAGCTTCAGCATCAGTCCTTCCAATGAATACTCAGGATTGATTTCCTTTAGGATGGACTGGTTTGGTCTTAGTGCTGTCCAAAGGAATCTCAGAAGTCTTCTTCAGCATCACAGTATGAAAGTATCAGTTTTTGGTGCTCAGCCTCTCATATCCATACAGGACTACTGGAAGAACCATAGCTTTGACTAGATGGACCTTTGTCAGCAGTGATCTCTGCTTTTTCAATATGCTGTCCAGGTTTGTTACAGCTTTTTTTCCAAGGAGCAAGTGCCTTTTAATTTTATGGTTGCAGCCACCATCCACAGTGATTTTGGAGCCCAAGAAAATAAAGTCTGTCACTGTTTTCATTTTTCCCCCATCTATTTGCCATGAAGTGGTCAGAAAGGATGTCATGATCTTCGTTTTTGAATGTTGAGTTTCAAGCCAGCTTTTTCACCCTCCTCTTTGGCCTTCAAAAATACACGTAGAAAATAGAAAAATACATATCAAAATACTACTAATAATCTTTGAGTACTGGATTTGATTGGCTTTTATATTTTCAACGGTTTTTAAAAAATTATTTTCCTTTTGACAGAACAGATAATACTTATGTGTTAACACGGAATAGAGGTTCAAATAATGGGAAACATTTGTCAGTGAATTCTATGTATTTTATAAGGAAAGCACTAAAAAGAAAGACAGACCAGTTGTATGAGCATATATGCTCAGTTGCTCACTCGTGCCTGACTCTGTGACCCCATAGACTGTAGCCATCAGGCTCCCCTGTCCATAGGGTTTCCAAGGCAGGAATACTAGAGTGGGTTGCCATCTCCTTCTCCAGTGATATTACCAACCCAGGGATCAAACTCAAGTCTTCAGTGCTTTCTGCATTGCAGGTGGATTCTTTTACCATCTTTTACCATCTTGAGCCATCATGGAACTCCTACATGAGCATATTCTAATTTAAAAATAATAGGAAATGGTGCAACATATTTTAGAACAGTCTCTTGTAATGATTTATTCACTTATCTGTTTTCTAGCAATATATATTCTGAGCACCTACAATGGGGTAAGCCCTAAACATACAACAATGAAAAGGAATATGTTCCCTTCTAGGAACTTGATACACAGCATAGTGATTATAGTTATTAATACTGTATTGTGTACTTGAAAGTTGCTAAGAGAGTTAATTTTAAGTACTCTCACCACAAAAATAATAATTATGTGATATGATGCAAGTGTTAGCTAACATTAGGAACTAATCATTTTGCAAAGTATAAGTGTATCACATCAGCATGTTTTAGGCCTTAAGCTTACATAATATTATACGTCAAGTATGTCTCAGTAAAGCTGGGAAAAAACGTAGGTCCTGCCTTAGTGAGGCTTGACTGACAGGGGGACATGAACAATCCTGTAATCGCCCATACAAAAAGTTACCACCGTGTCAAGTGTGTATAAGAGAGACAGTGAGCCTGTCAGAGAGAATTAGGATGGGTGCAGAGGGCTATTGGAGGGAAGGGAGAGTAGATAAAGTGCAGCAAATGAGGGGCCATTATGCCAAGTGTAGGTCCACAGATAGGTAAGAGAAATGGATAGTATAGGTCCTTGAGGTCCGTTTTAACTTTTGCCTCAATCCCTTGTAGGGGAGCAAAATTTGCCCCTTCATACCATCTCTCTGGCATGTGGATTATTTCAGACTGAAAACAACAAGAGTCCAAAAACTCAGGAAGAAACTTGGACACTGCGCTAACTGCCTAAAAGAATTTAAACAGAGGGCCTGTTCACTAATAGAGCTGTAGCCAAGCATATCTGCAGGAAACACTGGCCTTGTGTGGTGGGGAGATTCTAGGCTGGGCTTGGGATCAGAATTTCGGCTCTGTGCCTGTCACTGCCTGGCCCAGCAAACACTCATTTACCAAACATTTGCTTCTCCACCTCCTTGTGCATTATCTTCCTCCCCGTAGAAATACTTAGCTGAAGATGGTATTAGGCTGAGGTTTTCTGCCATTCAATAAGTTACTTAGTTCTACTGGATCTCTCCTATGTACAGATGTTATTAAACTTTTGCTTGATTTTCTTCTGTTATCTATCTCATGTCAAATTAATTCTACACCAACTAGAGTAACCTAGAAGGATATGGGAAATTTTCTTCCCTCCCAGCCCCCTCCTAAGAACAATGGGAATCTTTCAGTGCTTTCAGGCGTAGATGTGAATAATTGCCTTTTGAAAAGGTAATTCTGACTCTTGCAGAAGACACAGCAGAGAAAGTCCTGAATGGATACAGATATAAAAATTATAGCCTTATAAAAATAAGAGAAAGTAGAGAGGTAGGAGAGGAGCTTGCCTTGTAACATATAGTGATGGCAGTGGAAATGGAGAAAGGGAATTCCACTTGAATGTTATTTGAGAAGTTAATTTAGTATGGAGGTTCATTAAAAACCTAAAAACAGAGCTACCCCATGATCCAACAACACTACTCCTGGGTATGTATCCAGAAATAATAAAAACTCTAATTTGAAAAAAGGCATGCCCCCCGATGTTCATAGCAGCACTTTTTATAATAGAATATGGAAGCAACAAAAGTGTTCATCAACAGAGGAGTGGATAAAGAAGATGTGGTACATATACAAAAGGAATATTACTCAGCCGTAAAAAGAATGAAATATTGCCATTTGCAGCAACATGAATGGACCTCCAGATTATCATACTAAATGAAGTAAGTCAGACAGAGACAAAAGTATGATCCCACTTGTATGTGGAATCTAAAATATGATACAAATGAACTTATTTACAAAGCAGGAATAGTTGCATAGGTTTAGAAACCAAACTTTGGAAAAGTGGGAGGGAGGGGTAAATGAAGACTTTGGTATTAAAATATACACATTTTTATGGATAAAATAGATAAACAGTAAAGATCTACTGTACCGCATAGGAAACCATATTCAATAGCTTATAATAATCTATAATGGAAAGACATCTGAAAAAGAATATATTTGAATTGCTTTTCCATATGCATGAAAGTAACACAACATTGTAACATGAATATACTTCAATAAAGAACAACGAATGTGGTGATGAAGTGGATGTGGGGCTGATGGAGAGGAGGCTTAATGAAGATGACTCCGGTTTTGCCTGCATCAGTACTGACGGTGTTGGTACCAACCCTTGAGGTAAGGAACATTGGTCAGCACCCAAGGCTGGGGCCAGGAGTCTACCTGGTAATGATAGGACTTTGGACACATAGGTCTGAAATATGTTTAAGACCCCCAAGAGGCAATATCACATGATAGGTGATAATCCTGGTGAGAAATTGAGAGAAAAGGGAGGCATCATAGAACTTCCACAAATTTGGCTTTTTATTGTCACCCGACCAAAGAATCTGTCCTAATTCTTTTTCTTATTTTTTTTTCTTTATTTTCCCTAGAATATCTCTTTCCATAGCATTCATGTATTTTGAGGGGGCCTTGGCAGACTCTTATGATGTAAGATTGTCATATGTGACCTGAAGTTTAGTTTGATGCAAAGACTGGGATCCACAGTGGGCACCATCCCGGGAGGTAATAGTGAGACGTATATCCTGGTTGTGTCATTGTGTGCTGCTATTATCATTTCCTTTGAGAGCAGGTGATGTATTTACACCTTCCTTTGTGTTTGAATAATGCCAAACACAATGTAGTCATTTCAGTTTGTAGTCGGCAAAAGGTAGCTCAGTAAATGAATCAGTGTGTAAATTCAGCTAAACCTGTCACCACTACTCCTGAGCTTATGTTTCAGAGCCCTGGAGCCGCAACTACTGACGCCTGCGTGGCCTAGAACCTATGCTCTGCAACCAGAGAAGTCAGCACGGCGAGAAGCCACACACTGCCACAAAGGGCAGTCCCCACTCGCTGCAATCGGAGAAGTCCACACACAGTAGTTAAGACCCAGCACAGCCAAAAAAAGCCCTCAATCAATCCTCACAAAAACCCCATGAGAGAAGCACTCCATTTTAAAAGGGAGATTGAGCAACAAGGTGACTTTATTTGACCAATATTTCAGAAAGGTTCACCTGGCACCCCACTCGAGTGCTATGGAGCCTGGTGGGCTGTAGTCCATGGGGTCGCTGAGAGTTGGACACAACTGAGTGACTTCACTTTCACTTTGATGCATTGGAGAAGGAAATGGCAACCCACTCCAGTGTTCTTGCCTGGAGAATCCCAGAGATGGGGGAGCCTGGTGAGCTGCTGTCTATGGGGTTGCATAGAATTGGACATGACTGAAGTGACTTAGCAGCAGTAGCAGCACCTGGGAGCCAGTCAATACTAGAGGAAATCAATCCTGAATATTCATTGGAAGGACTGATGCTGAAGCTGAAATTCCAATACTTTAGCCACCTGATGGGAAGAGCCAACTCATAGACCCTGATGCTGGGAAAGATTGAAGGTAGGAGGAGAAGGGGACGACAGAGAATGAGAGGGATGGATGGCATCACCAACTCAATGGACATGAATTTGGGTAAACTCTAGGAGTTGGTGGTGGACAGGAAGGCCTGGCGTGCTACAGTCCGTGGGATCACAAAGAGTTGGACACGACTGAGTGACTGAAAGACAACATCTTGGAGCCTAAATTTGAAGTCGTAGTCAAGAGAAAATGTAGGGAAAACCTGAATTGGTTTAGGAATGAAGTAAAGAAAGAGGACAGCTGTGGGCACCTTTGTGGAGGCAACAGTCACATGACTTAATCACCAACAAAATCCAGAGGACATGTGTGGGCCAGATACCATCAGTCTCCTTGGGCTTGTAAACGTAAGGTACTGGAGATAGAAGACTGATTCATAGCTAAAAACTAAACTCTACCAGCTATTTGTGTTTGTACCCTCAAGTTGATATGGAATAGGGATACAGCAGGCTACTCCCCAAGACAGGTTATGATGGGCCAATCACTGGATTACTGAAAAGCTCAGAATGGACTTATGTGATGAATATGTGAGGAGAAAATGAGTTCAAACTTAGAACCAGCTATTTCCAGAAGGAAAATATCATGATATCCATTTTAACATTAGGATCAAAAACAAGGAATGTGATGTCTGTTGCAAGTCTAAAGTGTTAAATAAATTTATGTAGTTCATAGTACTTAATTACCTGACTTGGAATTATTTTCCAGTTATCATATATAGATGAGGAAAGAAATTTATCCTTGGACACACAGATGGCAAATGACAGCGACATCTTCTGACTTTAATTTCAGTGCATTTCAGACCGCCAAAGAGGCCAATATTGTTTTTCCCTACATTTTTCTTTTCTACTTAAAAAGGTGATTTTTTTAAAGATTGAGCACTTGCTCTAGTTTCTGCAGCAGTGCTGGTCTTGCCCAGTGGCCCCACTCTAGCACACACCAATGCCTATGAATTCTCTGGTCTGTGACTCACATAACTCTTATCGCTGGGCCGTGGCACAGTCCAGTGACACTTGCCTCTGAAGCATTTCAGCTTCTTATTCACCACCTTCAGGTCCTGCTCCTGGAAAAATAATATAAAAGTTTGCTTTTAGTGTTCTTTGGGTTTTGTCTACCTCTTCTGTTTCATTAACGATGTTCATCATTTCCTTGATGCCCTTCAGATGCTCAGACATCTGCACTGGGTGTAAATCAGTTTTATTCTATCTTGTTCTACTCTGTTCTTTTCTATTGTGTATCATCTCCATAAAATGTATTTATCTTGTATATATTTCTTTCAGAATCTAGAGAGATGACTAGGTAATTTGGTATTGCAATATGATGCCTTTTTTTTTTTTTTTTTTTGCTTTTCCTATTAAAATTTGACCATATTACTCATGGTTCTCCAGAGAAATTTAAGCAAAGGGGGGGGGTGTGTGTGTGTGTGTGTGTGTGTGTGTGTGTGTGTGTGTATGTGTATACACATATATATGATTATCTGTGATTTGTTATAAGGAATTGCCTCCTGCAATTATGGAGCCTGAAAAATCCAAATATGCACTGGACTGGGAAAGCCAATGGTGTGGCTCCAGTCTGAAGGGCTGCAGCTGAAGACCCAGATTAGCCGATGCTGCAGATGAAGGCAATATGCTGGGGTAGTGCCTCTTGCTCAGGGAGGTTGGGCTTTTTGTTTCATGTGGGTCTTCAACTGATTGGATGAGGCTCACCCACAGTATGTAGGGCAATTGGCTTCCTCAAAGTTAACAGATATAACTGTTAATCTCATTCAAAAACCTTTCCATATTGATTCATAATATTAACCATCATGTCCTTTTACCAGTCATTCCTGAATAATGCATTTCAAGAGGGATAATAATTAACCTATTGGAAAGTCAATAAGAGGGATTTTGAGTAAGGGATTTTTCCTCAGTCTCCAGAATTATCACTGTGTAGCTCACTAACTTTCTCTGCTGTCTCTCTGGGTCTCCCTAGAACTTAGAAAGGTCTGCCTGTATTGAGTGAGTCACTTTTGTGACTGGGCTGGCACTCTTTATCAGAGTGCCTCACAGCAGTAGCTTCCAGGTGCACACATACAAGAAAGACATAACAAATAAGAGAAAAAAAATCACCCATTTGCAATTCTTATCTAGGTGTATTCTCCAATTTATTCTGTAAAACTGAATTAGACACATACATTGTGTGGTAGCCTGGACTCCTTCCCTTCTGTCTGGAAACCTCTTAAACATTGGGCATATCTACTTCCACATGGGACCAAGCTGTACAACCTGAGGTATGAGGGGTTCTTCCCCAGATTTATAGATGAGGTTTTGGCATTCTTCTTAATATCTGTGAGATATGTTTGGGAGGCTAAATGAATGTTTAGCAGAGTTACAAGCATTGATTATCAGAAGAATGTCCAACTGTGACAGGATTCCAAACTCATGTACAAAGCCAGAATGGTAAGTAGATGTGTACAATAAGAGATGAACTCGGCAAGTTGGAGAGCTTATGCTTCCTCTAATGGAGGCAGTCACTATTTAGATAGAGACTCACAGACTTAGAGGATGAAGTTAGGATTGTCTGGGGAAGGGGTAGTTAGGGAGTTGGGGATGACATGTATGAAGTGAAGTGAAGTGAAGTGAAGTGAAGTGAAGTCGCTCAGTCATGTCCGACTCTTTGCAACCCCATGGACTGTAACCTACCAGGCTCCTCTGTCCATGGGATTCTCCAGGCAAGAGTACTGGAGTGGGTTGCCATAAAGTGGATAACCAACAAGGACTTACTCTATAACATATGGAACTCTGTTGAATGTTTAGTGGCAGCCTGGATGGGAGGGGAGTTTAGGGGTATATGTATATGTACAGCTGACTCCCTTCGCTGTTCACCTGAAACTTTCACAACATTGTTAATCAGCTATGTGTGTGCATATGTGTGTGGAGATATTTATTGCTTTATCTTATTAAAAAAATCCAATAATTTCACTAACATTGTATCCTCATTCATTTTTTTAAAATTTATTTCGTATTGGGGTATAGCTGATTACTCAATACAAAATAAAAGTTTTTTTTTAATGAGATATTGCTGATTATCCCAATTATTGTTTTTGTTGTTCAGCTGCCCAATCATGTCTGACTCTTTGTAATCCCCAAGGACTGCAGCACGCCAGGCTTCCCCTGTCACTCACCATCTCCCAAAGTTTGCCCAAGTTCATGTCCATTGTGTGGGTGATGCCATCCAGCCTTCACATCTTCTGACACTCTCTTCTCCTCTGCCTTCAATCTTTGGAGTTTCAGCTTTAGCATCAGTCCTTCCAATGAGTATTCAGGTTTGATTTCCCTTAAGATTGACTGGTTTGATCTCCTTGCAGTCCAAGGGACTCTCAGGAGTCTCCTCTGGCACCACAGTTTGAAAACACCGATTCTTTGGCACTCTGCCTTCTTTACAGTCCAGCTCTCACAACCGTACATCACCCTTCAGAAGACCATGGCCTTGAATATACAGACCTTTGTTGATGTCTCTGCTTTTCAACACATTGTCTAGGTTTGTCGTAGCTTTCCTGCCAAGGAGCAAATGTCTTCTGATTTCATGGCTGCAGTCACCATCAGCAGTGATTTTCGAGCCCAAGAAGAGAAAACCTGTCACTGCTTCCACCTTTCCCTCCTCTACTTGCCTTGAAGTAATGGGGACGGATGCCATGATCTTGGTTTTTTAACATTTCGTTTCAACCTATCTCTTTCACTTTCCTCTTTCACCCTCATCAAGAGGCTCTTTGCTTTCTGCCGTTTGAGTGGTATCATCTGCATATCTGAGGTTGTTGATGTTTCTTCCACCTGTCTTGATTCCACCTTGTAACTCATCCAGCCTGGCATTTCTCATGATGTGCACAGTGTAGAGATTAAACAGAGGGTTCAACAGTCCTTTCTCAATCTTAAACCAATCAGTTGGTTCTATACAGGGTTCTAGCTTGCTTCTTGACCCACATACGGGTTTCTCAGGAGACAGGTAAAACAATTTGGTATTCCCATCTCTTTAAGAGCATTCCTCAATTTATTATGATCCACACAGTCAAAGGCTTTGGTGTAGTCAATCAGAGGTAGATGTTTTGCTGGAATTCCTTAGCTTTCTATATGATCCACCGAATGTTAGCAATTTGACCTCTGGCTCAAATTGATTACCCCAATACAAAATAAAAAATTTTTAAAAACATGAATGAGGATATAATGTTACTGAAATGATTGGATTCTTTTGTAAGTGCAAACAATAAAGATCTCTAGATTACTCCATTCACCAAAACAAGTTATATATACCTAAATGCTATTGCATTTTAAAATTCTTATAAAGACCAGAAATCACTATAGATGAAGATTTATATGACCCGAAGGGAAAGAAACTCCAAGAACTATATCAAAGCCCCAAATCAGAAAGCATGAAAAAACTGATGGATAGATTTGACTACTAAAAATCTAAAGCTTAAAAACAGCATTTGGCAAAAAAATAACTTTAAGACAATCATGAAATAATGATAAACTATTTTAGACATATAAGAGAGAACAGGTTAATATTCTTATTACACGGTAAAATATTTACAACTATTTTAGCTAAAGAAAAATATTTTCATAATAATGGGGAAGGGATATAAGGAAGCAGTTCAGGAAAACACAAAACTGTTTAGGCTCACTGGTAATATAACTTTCAAATTAAAATGTAATGTAATTATTTACCAACTAAATTGGAAATATTTAAAAATGATAAGTAGTAGTGGGGAAGGCGAGGGTGGGATGAATAGAGAGAACAGCACCGAAAGATACACGTTACCACATGGGAAACAGAGAGCTTGTGGGAATTTGTTCTATGACACAGGGCAGACCCAGTGCTCTGTGACAGCCAAGAGCCCTGGGATGGAGTGTGATGGAGTAAGATGGCGTGGGAGGGTGGAGGGAGATTCAAGATTCAAGAGGGAAGGGACATATGTACACCTGTGGCTGATTCATGTTGATGTATCACAGAAACCAACACAATATTGTAAAGCAATTATCCTGCAATTAAAAATAAATGAATTAAAAAAAACAAAAACAAATAAATGGTGATAGAAGGCTGAGGCAGTGGGAAATTACATATCACATTCCTTGTTGGTGGGGAATCAGTTTGAGAAAAAATTTCATAAGGTAATTTGGTAAGATGTATTGACAGACTTAAAAGCTTGCTTGCTGTTTGATCCAATAATTTTGCTTTTTTGCTTTTCAGAATCTACCCTAAGATTGGTCAGTCATGTCTGACTTTTTGCAAGTAAAACTGCCAGGCTCCTCTGTCAATGAAATTTTCCAGGCAAGAATACTGGAGTGGGTTGCTATTTCCTCCTCCAGGGAATCTTCCTGACCCAGGGAATCGAATCCAGTTGTATTACCCACTCCAGTATTCTTGCCTGCAGAATTCCATGGACGATGGAGGCTATATCTATGGGGTCGCAAAGAGCCAGACACGACTGAATGACTGAACTGATGCTTTACTTGATCCTAGAAAACTGTCTGTCATATAGTTTTGCTGTGTTCAGTCATCGGTCACGTCCGACTCTTTGTGACCCATGGACTGCAGCATGCTAGGCTTCCCTGTCCTTCACCATCTCCCAGAGTTTGCTCAAACTCATGTCCATTGAGTTGATGATGCCATCCAACCATCTTTTCTTCTGTCTTCCCCTTCTGGTCTTTTCTGATGAGTCAGCTCTTCTCATCAGGTGGCCGAAGTATAGTTTCAGCTTCAGTATCAGTCCTGCCAATGAATATTCAGGGTTGATTTCCTTTACAATTAACTGATTTGATCTCCTTGCAATCCAAGGGACTCTCAAGAGTCTTCTCAAACAGTGCAGAAGCATCAGTTCTTCAGCACTCAGCCTTCTTTATGGTCCAACTCTCACATCCATACATGACTACTGGAAAAACCATAGGTTGACTATATGGACTGTTTTCAACAAAGTAATGTCTCTGCTTTTTAATAAACTCTCTAGGTTTGTAAAAGATTTCTTCCAAGCAGCAAGTGTCTTTTAATTTCATGGCTGTAATCACCATCTGCAATGGCAACCCACTCCAGTACTCTTGCCTGGAAAATCCCATGGACAGAGGAGCCTGATAGGCTGCAGTCCATGGGGTCGCTAAGAGTCGGACATGACTGAGCGACTTCACTTTCACTTTTCACTTTCATGCATTGGAGAAGGCAATGGCAACCCACTCCAGTGTTCTTGCCTGGAGAATCCCAGGGGCAGCGGAGCCTGGTGGGCTACCGTCTATGGGGTCGCACAGAGTCAGACACGATGAAGCGACTTAGAAGCAGCAGCAGCAATGACCATCTGCAATGATTTTGGAGCCCAAGAATATGAAGTCTGTCACTGTATCCATTGTTTCCCCATCTATTTGCCATGAAGTGATGGGACCAGATGCCATGATCTTTTTGAATGTTGAGTTTTAAGCCAGCTTTTCAGTCTCCTCTCTCACCTTCATCAAAGGTATTTAGTTCTTTGCTTTCTGCCATAAGAGTGGTATCATCTGCATATCTGAAGTTATTGATATTTCTCCCAGCAATCTTGTATATGTAGTCAATAAATATTTGTTGAATGTTGGATATCGTTTTTTTTTTTTAATTTATCAAGGACCTTGGCACCTTAGAGTGTGTCTAGAGAAAAGTGACTAGAATGTTAAGGAATCTGAACTTACTTCATGAAAAGCAAGACTGAAGAACTCTTGGAGGAGCAGCCAGCAAAGGATCTGATAACTGGCTTTAAACATGGGAAGAGTGATTTTACTCATTCTGTACAACTTCTAAGTGAAGAAATAGATCTGTGGATGAAATTTATAGAAACGAAATGTGCAGGCTCTATTTAAAGAACTACTTTAAAACAACTCTAGCTATCCAAAATGGATTTGACTCCCTTGATGATAAGCAACTCACTATGGCTAAAAATGTTCCAGCAAAATTAATTATAGAGAGATCCATAATGCAGAATAAGACCCTGACCAGGTTTAAGTGCAGATTTTCTCTGCTAAGCAGGCTCACCTCCCCAACATCACTGTCTACACCGTCTCTCCTTTCAGTGTGAGTCACTCCTTCTTACTTTCAGATGCCATTCTGATGTTACTTCTCTCTAGAGCACTTCCCCAGCTACTCATTGAACACTGGTCTTTATTTATGCCTCTTACAGCCATCTCACTTTTCCCTTCTTGTCACTTAGAGTGCATTTTAATTTTCCTTTTACCTGACTGTCCTTCACTAGGATGCAAGCTTTATGGAGGTAGGGAAGTATGTTTGAGTTACAATGTTGTGTTAGTTTCAAGTATACAGCAAAGTCATTCAAATATATATCTATATATATCTATAGGTTATTATAAGATATTGAATATAATTCCCTGTGCTATGCAGTAAGAACTTATCTACTTTATATATAGTATTGTGTGTCTGTTAACCAAACTTTTAATTTATCCATCCCCTCCCTTTCTGTCTTACTCATCTTGTTATACCTGGTGTCTAGCACAGCATTTGGTACATAGTAAGATCAAATCAAGCTTTAGTAAGGTAGGTACAAAGGTTTAAATAATTTGGTATCTAATTTCTTTGGGAACCAGGGGTCACTGAGTCATGGAGGCACACCAACTGTTTTCTTCCTATGTATTTGGTTTCTAATGCTCATGGTTCTGCTCATCTTGGGAGTGCTTTGGCCAATGCGTATACCTTAGGGACTCTAATGAGAGGATGTATGATGGCCTTGTTCCCTCTTTGCTCTGGTAGGCCTCCAATCATCCCTGGGGGTTCACTTAGTCATTATGTACAGGTGCAATGCAGCCCCAGTGATGGCCTAAGTCTGTTATTCAGGAGCTTATAGAAAGCTTGGTGAAATTCTCCATAAGTTCAGCATGCTCAGTTGATGTAAAGCCTTTCTTACATATTGACTTAAATTCTGGAAGGTGACTATTGTTTTTCCAAATTGGAATTAGTTTTATTAAATTATAAATGTCAATTATATTTATTATAAAAATTCAGATAAAACAGGGATAATGCAAAATCAGCCATAATAAATCTAAATGTGACCTAAAACATTTTAGCTTTATATATATATATATATATATATACACCTTTTCAGATTTAAAACAAGCATTTTATGGCAAAATATCATCACAGTATAAAAACTATTTTATAACATACTTTTCCATATGCCATACTAAGATATCCTTTCCAGGTTAATAAATGTATATTTATACAATCTTTTTATCATGCCTGTATAACATTCCAAAATAAGAATAGTCCACAGTTTATTTAAATGATTTTTTGCTTTAGAATATCGAAGTTCTTTCAAACTGTCACATATAGGAACAATGATATAATAAAGCTTCTTTTCAGATATCTAATTGCATGCAATCAATTATTATATTAGCATAAATTCAAAGATAAAATCCTAAAATTAGGATTCTTGGATCACAAGGTACCTACAGTATTTTAGCTTTGGTATATATTATTGCCAAGTTGCACTTGAGAAAGTACATAGTAATTTCCATAGGTCCAGTTAGTATAGTGTCATTGCTTGATTGGCTCATTTACTGTTTCATGAATTTTTAAAATAAGGTTCCTTTCACCTTATATGATGGAAAACAAGGAAGTTGGTGAGCCCTAAAGCAAGATAGTAAGCATACACTCTTAGCTTTGGCATGTGACAGAAAAGTGTTTTTGACTGTTTTGTAAAACTGATGGGAATTAGGAAAAATGTATTTATTAACTTAAAAGGTACATGGAAAATTCCAGAGACTGTGTTGATTGATTTGCTAAAAGTTTTACATTTAAGCACACACTCGTCACTGGCATCTCTTCTTCTTCTTTTTTTTAAATTATTAAAGCCATGATAAAATTTTGTTATCAAAACTTTATTATATACATCTGACTCAAAGAAAATCAGACCAGTTAGCTGATAAAATTGATCCTTTCTCTTGCAATCAATCAAGGCTCCTAAAAGAAAAAAATGAATTGACTAGAGTGTAATAAAATATAAGTAACCTACCATATATTGAAATATCTCATACTCTTGATATTTCTACCATCACTTTGAAAATCACTGGTATTAAATTTTGAAATAGACATTAACAATTTGGGAGTTGAAATAGGAGTAGAAACAAACACCCAACTGAACCAAGGAACAGACCCAATAGCATGGTTGTATTCAGCATCCAAAGAACTCCATTACACGTATAACTTTGTATTTCTTTTTAAACAGAATATCATGTTAGCAGGGAAAGAAGCTAGTATTTTTAAATGGATGCTTAACAGCACAGTTAAACTAACCATCTGCAGAAGCCATACGAGAATTAACCGTATCTGAACTTCAGCTAAGCTCCAACACTCAACAGATAAAGGACCTGAAGTCGAAAGCTGTTAGTTCCTCTTGAATAAAGTATCCAGTTTCCCTTAGTTGAACAGACCCAAGTGTATGAACTGGCTTAAATCTTTAGACTGTGCTTTATAGGTTATAGATCCTGACTGCCTGCCTGCATGCTGAGTTGTTTCAATTATGTCCGACTCTTTGTGGCTCTGGACTTCAGCCCTCCAGGCTCCTCTGTCCATGGAATTATCCAGGCAAGAATACTGAAGAGGGTTGCCATGCTCTCCTTCAGGGAATCTTCAGGAATTGAATCTGTGGCTCATATCTACCTTGGCAGACAAGCCCACAGATCCTCACTATTGATGCTTAAATTATATTTCTGTCTACCAGACCTCTATATCCAAGCTATATCATTGTGGACTGTGCATCTGTTTTATTTCTAGGAAACTTGTGATCAGTTAACTATTGCCATAGAACCCTATGGCAGTTAATCAGAATCAAAACACTCTGATCACCAATATTCCGTATCTTATTGTAGCAACTGCACGCACCTTTACTCTAAGAGTTACTTGCCACTATTTGGGCTTCCGTGGTGGTTCACATGGTAAAGAATCGGCCTGCAATGTGGGAGATCACGGTTCAATCCCTGAGTTCGGAAGGTCCCCTGGAGAAGAGAATGGCTACTCACTCCAGTATTCTTGCCTGGAGAATTCCATGGACAGAGGAGCCTGGTGGGCTATAGCCCATGGGGTCTGAAATGTATCCTATCATGTAAGAAATGAATCGCCAGTCTATGTTTGATACAGGATACAGGATGCTTGGGGCTGGTGCACGGGGATGATCCAGAGAGATGATATGGGGTGGGAGGTGGGAGGGGGGTTCAGGATTGGGAACTCATGTACACCCATGGCTGATTCATGTCAATGTATGGCAAAACCAATACAGTATTGTAAAGCAAAATAAAGTAAAAATAAAAAAAAATTTAAAAAAAAGAGTCAGACATGACTGAGCCACTAACTCTCATACTCACAGTCATTCGATTTATTTCACTAGCATCTCATTAGTCCCTCAGGGTAGCAGTTACCACCATTCTCTCCAGTCTCCTAAACAGAGCTCTTCAGGAAACCGGGCACTCAGTCTTCCCTGACACTAACATTATTTTTCATAATAAAGACGCGCTTTCTGAATTTTCAAATGAGATATAGTTTAGGGGATTGATGAGAACAAAGTTGATTCGTTCCACTGCTTCCCTTTCCTGAAGCCTTCTGTCTTCACTCTAAAACATACCTGAGCTTTTGTTTTAATCAAATATGAGAAGATGACAGATATGAGACCACTACCTTGAAAGAAGTGTTATTATTCACAGCTCCTGAGAGGACGGGCAGGTCATGCCGTGTGAGGCTGTATGAGGAAGCACCTGAGTCAGTCAGGAGGCAAAGGGACCGAAGGCAGGCTTGGGCCCAAGCTTTATATTTTTTGAGGGAAGAAAATAGACAAGTTAGGATAGGTATGCGGAGTAAATGTAGGTTTGGAGTGTTTGCACATTTTTGAGGCTCTGGCCTTTTGGGGTGGTTCGTAGGTGTCCGGTGCCCAGCTCTGGGGTGATTTTGGGCAGGGGCAATGTTGGTTTTCACGTGTGAGAACTGGCTTCTGTATTGGTTGGCTTGTGTATCAAATGTATGTGCAAAGTCAGATTTTTCGCTGTTTCTAGGAATGAGTTAACCCTCAGAAGGGCAATTTCTCCCGAGGCCTACAAGACTCTAAGATGTCAAGCATCAAAAAGTACAAAACATATGTGGGATTCTGATCCCAATTACTGTGCCAGTTACGAGTCTGAAAGTGAAAGTCAGTCAGTAGTATCCGACTCTTTGTGACCCCATGGACAATACAGTCCATGGAGTTCTCTAGGCCAGAATACTGGAGTGGGGAGCCTTTCCCCTTCTCCAGGGGATCTTCCCAACCCAGAGATCAAAACCAGGTCTACAGTACTGCAGGCGGATTCTTTACCAGCTGAGCCACAAGGGCAGGAGATAAATGACAAACCAAAGTTAGCACCTTAAAATGGCATCCTGAAATAAATTATTTAAAATTGGATAGAGAAAATTTTAATAAACTATTTCTAAAAATAAGTGCCTAGTGTAGAAAAATGACAAAGGATAAAGCAGTTCACAAGGCTAGTAATAGTGGAGGCTGTTACCATTTCTAACTCTGAAACGGTAAGGAGTGGGAACAGTTAGCAGAACCTGGAGACAAAAAACTCGGAGAAAGATCATTTAACAGAATCTGGGACCTTTGGCTGTGGAACAGAGCCAGCTGCCAGGGCTATTAGTAAGAGCAGGAAAATAAATACCCTTATCTCATCTTTATCCCTTATTTTGATCCCCTGTAGGGGTTCCTCATGGATTAAACTTAACTAAAAGACAAAGGGACTCATTGCTATAATCCTTGTAAGCCAGTCTTCTGGAGCACAGGGGACTTCTCTTGAGTGGGCTGTGGACATGGAAAGACTAAGTCTTCATCTTGAGGTGCACTCTAGCCTGATTGCGCTGGACTTGCTATCTAAAACGGTTGAAATCTAGGACTCAACTTCAACCATCTATGCACTTAATGCTGCCACCTAGAGAGAGGCTGGAGGGACAGGAAATGGGGCGAGCTCCTGGGGAGAGTGCCTCCAAGGACAACCCTGGTGTGTTAGTGCGTTCATTCTATGTTCTGATAGTTAGGACAGGATTTTAGCCATTACAGCAGGGACTGGCGAACTTTTTGCAAAATGCTACATAACAAATATTTTAGATGTTGCAGGTCAGATGGTCTCTATCACAACTGCTTAACTCTCAGCATAGCTGAAAAGCAGCCACAGGCAACACCTAAGCAAATGGATGTGACCAAGTTCTTATCAAACTTTATTTACAAATTAGATTGAGGACAGGATTTGGCTCAGGGGCCAAGGTTTCCAGACCTCTACTCTATAGAAGCTGGAGTCAGGAACAGGACATTGAATTAGAAGCTCATTACATAGACTGGACTAACCCAACAATAGTTGGTGAATGGTGGGAATCAGTCAGCATAATTACATACTCAGGTATGAGTCTATGGTCACAAGATTAATTTCTGATCTCCTTGGCTATAAGGTTGATGCTGTTTTTCTAGTTACGTTTCGTTCAGGAACCCAGTGGAACCAAGGCTCTTGGTAGGAGGCACCCTTGACTTTTCAGAAACATAAAGATGCAGCTGTCCTGCTCCAAGGGGCTTCCAAGACCCCTGCACGAGCCTCCCTTTCCTACCAGACTCTTCCCTGTACGTTCCCTGTACATACGCTCTTGTACTTAGACTTCCCTCATTCAATCTACTGCTCATTCTTGGGTCTCAGAACAGAGGGCTTGCTCTCCAGATTCTAGCTTTTCTTTATTTGACCAGTGCTGGTTAGGCAGAACGTAGATTAAAATTGCTTCGCTTCCAGCTTGTATATACTTGTGTATATATATATATATATATATATATTTTTTTTTTTTTCATTTACTCTCATAGCTAAAGCTTTGGTTTTAAATTATTGGTTATTTTAAAAATGGACCTGGACTTGGTGCCTATATTTTTAAGCCATTAAAAGCTCTAATTGGAGATTCAGGAATGAAATCCATTTGGACTTCCAGATTTATTAGCCTCTGAATCACACACAGCAGAAACCAGAACACTGGAGAGCTCTCATCCAGATCTGAATGACTTCAATGTGGCTTCAACATAAAGAAGACGCAGCTCAGGGTTTTAGCTCCAGATTCTCACACTTGATTGTGTAGAGTTCTAGATTTTGTCCAGAAGTTCTGACACTTGAAAAAAAATATGCACTTTTCTTCTATAGAGGAAGGAATAGATTTCCAAGCATATGACGACCTCCGCTGTGGCACAGTCATGAACTATTCGCCTGCCAATGCAGAGATGCAAGAGATTCTGCTTCTATCTCTGGGTTGGGAAGATCCCCTGGAGAAGGAAATAGCTACCCACTCCATTATTGTTGCCTGGAAATTTCCAAGATAGAAGAGCCTGGTGGGCAACAGTCCATTGGGCTGCAAAAGAGTCCAACACAACTGAGCACGCACACACACACATATACACACAATGACTTCCTCAGTCCCTCAACTGTCAGTCTTTCTGACAATGGTGTGCCTTCCAGTGAAAGGGGTTGATCTGAGAGTGTAGCCACATTGTACAGCTGTGATAATGGGCCAGTGGGGGAAGAAATGAGCTTTGTTTTCACCTTATGAATTGGACTAGGCAGAATTGAGAGTCAGCCTGGTGTGATCCTAAAAGCAGACCTGCTCATCACCGAGGTAGTCTAGTGGCTGTTTGCCATTCCTAAGGCGGAATGTGAAAACCAGCAGCAGCGGCCGCCTATGCTTACTCTTTGCAAGGCAAGCTATGGTCAACCTAGACAGCATATTGAAAAGCAGAGACATTACTTTGCCAACAGAGTTCTGTCTCATCAAGGCTATGGTTTTTCCAGTAGTCATGTATGGATGTGAGAGTTGGACTGTGAAGAAAGCTGAGCACCAAAGAATTGATGCTTTTGAACTGTGGTGTTGGAGAAGACTCTTGAAAGTCCCTTGGATGGCAAGGAGATCCAATCAGTCCATCCTAAAGGAGGTTAGTCCTGGGTTTTCATTGGAAGGACTGATGTTGAAGCTGAAACTCCAGTACTTTGGCCACCTGATGCGAAGAGTTGACTCACTGGAAAACACCCTGATGCTGGGAGGGATTGAGGGCAGGAGGAGAAGGGAGTGACAGAGGATGAGATGGTTGGATGACATCACTGCTTCAATGGACATGGGTTTGGGTGGGACAGGGAGGCCTGGCATGCTGCAGCCCATGGGGTCACAAAGGGTTGGACATGACTGAGCGACTGAACTGAACTGAACTCATCTCTTCTGAAGGATATCCAGAGCAGCTGTGGAGGGTGGGGAGGCAGGGGGAAAGCACAGAGATGGGGAGAATCCATAGGATTTCTCTCAGGACACTGAGCGGGGTTAGGACAACCATGTAAGCATCAAGACAGTGACAGATAGAAAGTGCTTCTGTCTGCAGTCCGAGAGTTACATGCGTTTTGCTGAGCTTCAGAAGGCCTGAGCTTGGGCAAGATTGCAAGTTCAAAAGAGTCTTACTGGAGGAACATGAAATCAAGATTCCAGTCCTAGCTTTGCCTTAATTGCTATGTAAGTGAGGTCTAATCATTCAGCCTTCTGTGGGAGTTGGTTTCCTTATCTGTGAAGTAGGGATAATTAGTCCTGCCCTATCTCCCTCAAAGAGATTATGACAAGTACCAAATGAGAACAGTAATGAATGTAGAAGAACTTTGAAAGCTTTATAAAGCAAAAGAAAAAGACAGTATTATCAACTGACTCACTAGCAACAGAATATTCTCTCTACCAAACAAACTTCTCATCCAGGCTTCCACATCCTTCTTTCAACTGGACTTGACTTCAAGAGCAGCTGTTATCGATCCCTTGCCTGGGACTGATAAGCAAAACTATTCCCATTATCTTTACACACTACATTTTCTCATCCTCATGTACACATTTTATGTATTTTGTTTCTGGTTTTCCTCCTAACTCTTTTTCTGCTCCCCTCACAGCCCCATACTATGTCTGAAAGCTGGCTCTGTACGCCTCCCCACTCAGCTCCCTTCTTATTTAGAACAGTCCTTGGGAAGTAGCATCTCCTCCTGCACGTCAGCTAGCATCTACAGGCTGACAAGCTCTTCTCATTTCATGTTTAGTGACAACACCACCCCACCACCAGAAGTTAGACAGGAGGAAGTCTTTCCCTTTCCTTAATCCTTTCTCTCATCCTCAACATTTCCTTAGACATCAGGTCCTATCGCCTCTATCTCCTGAATCTCTGTATTGTTGCCACTGTTTTTCTCTGGGCTCAAATCTCTGATACCTTGGATTATCGTCACAGTTTACTGATCAGATTCCCTATTTCCAGTCTGTTTTCCTGCCAGTATATCTTCCACTCTACTGCCAAACTGATGTTTTTCACACACATATCTGATCATGCCCTTCCTCTGCGTTGGATACTTCAATAACTCTTAGAATTAAGAGTTTAATTTTTAGAATTAAGTTCAAACATAGCACAGCAGTGCACAAACCTCACCACGGTCTGCCCCCACCTATCCCTTTCCCTACTGGGATGGGCCCTTTTAGGTCTTGAACTCATGAAAGAATTTGAGGAAGCAGAAATTTGTAGGTAAAGATTTGCAACCAAATGGCTATTTGCTCCGGAAGCTCAGCCCTGCCATCCTTTTGGACCATGTTTGCAGTCCCTCCTCGAGTCTTCCTCCCTGCCATTCCTCACACAGACGTTGAGCTCTTGCCATGCGGATACTTGGGAGCTCTTCAGCGATGGGTGGCTTCTTTGGTACCTTCAAACTTTGTGTCTCCTCTGCTGGGAATTCCTTCTTGCTGTCCTTGTCCAGCTAAAGACAACTTGTCCTCCAAAACTTAGTTCAAATATTACTACCCTGATGAAGTCTTCTCCAATTCTTCATCTACTGATTCCCATCTTGTGGTTCAAGAACAGCTTGGATAGTCTTCTATCCCACCTTCCCTCAATAGAGTCTTAATCCTTTGTGTGTTTACTTGTTGGAAAATTTGAAAGCAGAGATTTTGTCTTAATCGACTATATATTTGCAGCTTAAAGCACGTTACTGTGGCATATAAGAAGCACTAGATAAAATGCTTGCTGAATTAAATTGAAGTGTTCTTATCTAGAATACTCTTCTCCCTCTCTCTAACATATCTTATTATTCTCTTAAGGTTACGCTCAAAGACAATCTCTTTATATAATCTTGCTTTATTATCTCCATCATCATGAATGGTCTTCTGCTTGATTTTCTTTATTGCTAGCGTATGTTTTTAGCATTGTATGTTAATTTAGAGGTGGCTTTGAAATATATCATAACTCAATCATTGTTAATGCTTTAAATATAAAATGCAATGCAGGGTACAGTATGCTGGGAAAAGAGTCAGAAGAGCTTCTTTTAGTTTCACTCTGCTACGAACTAAATGTGTGGCCCTGGGCAAAATATTGATTTCTTTTTCCCTCTTGGTTTAAATTTTCTTATTTTGAAAATGAAGGATCTATGTAATCTTTAAGGAACCTGCCTGTTAAAAGACTACATGCCATTGATGTCTTTAATTCTTTTCTATATTACATCTCATATATTTCACTTTTAAAATCACACTGAATATTTTGCATGCAGGGGATATTTTGTGCTGCAATCCCTTTTGACTGTGGGTCACTGATTATATATCTTAATATCTATGTAAAAGGAATGCTTAGTAAACTTAGTAAACTCTAAGCATCACCTCCAGAGATTGTGTGAAAGAATGATGTAACAAAGGGTTAACATAATCATTTTTTTTAACAACTTCAAATCTCTAGATTACACCATGAGTTATGTGTAGTTAATGAATCTCATGCATTCATTCCCTATAACCAGTCTATCCTTTAGAAAGAAGGCCAGATTAAATCTTCAAACCTTCTTTTGAAGTAGGAATTTCCTTCCATCTTGGGAAAAGATATATTCTGATTCAAAGTGGGAAAAAGAGCTCTAAGAGACCCTGAAAGAGCTTCAAAGGAATTTTTGGAATCCAAACTATGGCAAGAAAATTAAGAAAAACTAAAAAAAAAAGAAAAGCACAATTGATTTTTCTTCTTCTTAATCTAAGGGAAGATGTGCTGCGATACAGAGTCTTAACTTAGGGTTTTTCCAGACTACGACTTTCTGACTGGTGGTCAGAGACATTTTTCTGGTCTTTTTGGGAAAGGTGAGTGGCTGCAGTCATAAGTGATGCTATTTATTGCAGTCATACTGGCTTTAAAAAGAAAACTCTGTGTTTATCCAGCACAGAAACTCTGTGTTTATCCAGCACAGGGGCTCTTCATTGTCTTTCATCTTAGCTTTTGAAACTCAGGAGCCTTCTTCCCCTGCACTGGCCGTATATATAGAGGTCTCAAGCTTGGGCTACAGAGATCAAAGGCCTGCAGTGGGAGCAATGCTGCCGAAATGAATATTGGATCCTAAGCACCAAACACTCTCTTTTAAAGAGTAAATACAGTTTTTCCTTGACTAATTCAGATCAACTCTGTTGTTGAAATTGCAGCAATCACTAAGCATTTAATCCACCTCAGTCATCTGTTTCTTTTCTGTTGGTCAGGGTAGGTGGGAAATGGCCCTGATGTTCTAATTAAAGGAATCACAATGACAATAACTACTCATTTACTGGGCCTCCCTGGTGGCTCAGGTGGTAAAGAATCTGCCTGCAATGCAGGAGACCTGGGTTCAATCCCGGGGTATGGACGATCCCTGGAGGAGGAAATAGTAATCCACTCCAGTAATTCTTGCCTGGAGAATTCCATGGACAGAGGTGCCTGACAGGCTGTAATCCATGGGGTGGCAAAGAACTGGACGTGACTGAGTGACTAACACTTTCACTTTGCACGTATCATTATTTGTTTAGTTTTATATCTCTACCAAGAGCATATTAGAGTGTTTGACACCTAAAGCAGATCACTCTTAACCCTCCCCACCTCTATACACAAAATTATTTTCTGTAATGATTATTATTCTCTGTGGTACTCAATACACTACACTATGAATGCCTTGAACTCAGATATTATGACTTATTTATCTTTGAATACTGGAGTGAGTTGCCATTTCCTCCTCCAAAGGATCTTCATGACCCCAGCATCGAACCTGCATCTCCTGCGGCTCCTGCAGGGCACGTGGATTCTTTACCACTGAGCCTCTTGGGAAGCCCCTTTAAATCTTCAAGGTCTACTATTCTTTTTTTTTTTTTTTGGTCTTATGGCTTTATTGATTTTTTTTTGGTTGCATGGCATGTGGGATTTTTTTTTTTTACTTTACAATATTGTATTGGTTTTGCCATACATCAACATATATCCACCCCAGGTATACATGTGTTCCCCATCCTGAACCTCTCCTCCCTCCTCCCTCCCCATACCATCCCTCTGGGTCATCCCCGTGCACCAGCCCCAAGCATCCAGCATCATGTATTGAACCTGGGCTGGCGACTCATTTCATATATGATATTATACATGTTTCAATGCCATTCTCCCAAATCATCCCACCCTCTCCCTCTCCCATAGAGTCCAAAAGACTGTTCTATACATCTGTGTCTCTTTTGCTGTCTCGCATACAGGGTTATCATTACCATCTTTCTAAATTCCATATATATGCCTTAGTATATTGTATTGGTGTTTTATTCTTCCTGACTTTTTAGTAGGTGCTCTAGAATTGCTTTCGAATTGAGTGGATAAGTGGATAATTCTCTGTAGCATAGCCAGGATTGAATACTAAGTGACTTTTAGCATGCTAGAGATGATACATTGCATTAGACAGAGGTCTGCATTTTCCTTGGTATGCTTAGGCAATACCTAGCGAATTCTTTAAAGGAGTTATATAGTTCTACCAGAGAAAGCATATGGACTTGACAATAGGTTCATATATTTCCGTGTCAAGTATGATCTCTTCAACTCTTTCAAAGCCATAGCTCCTGGCATTTCAAGTTCTTGAGCTATAGGCCCAAAGTGGGTCAGACGCCTGAACTGTCATACTTAATTTGCTCTTACTATTGAAAGTCTGTGCTGGATGTCAAAATCACACAATTATGTCTCTTACCCTCCTAATTGTTACTCAGTTTTCATTTTTCACACTCATTTTGCAGACACTGAAGTGCAAATTAAATAGTAATTAGGGGGTAATAATATACAACCACACAATTCTTCATTCTTTTGTACAATACCAGTTGCTCCACTGAAATTCTCAGTAAAGATGCTAAAGCAAGCACCACCATTCAAAGAATTTGAGTTCTCTGTCAGTCTCAAGGTGATCCATTTAAAAATAACCTTTCTGCTAGAATTTCTGTTTATCCATGGCTACAAAAGCAAGTAAGCAAGCAAGAATACCAGCAATCTTTAACAAGTAACTCCTTTGCCAATTTCACAACTTAACCCTGAAAAACAGGAGAGTTATGTCAGTGACTAAGATCTGAATTTGCTTCCCAAGTGATCGAGATAGTTTTCCACCCCACAAATGTAAGCGTAGATTCATTTATCCAATTAATATTCAGTTCAGTTCAGTGACTCAGTCTTTGTGACACCAAGCATGCCCAGCTTCCCTGTCCATCACCAACTTCCAGAGTTTGCTCAAACTCATGTCCATAGTGTTGGTGATGCCATCCAACCATCTCCTCCTCTGATCTCATTCTCCCCCTGACCTCAATCTTCCCAGCATCAGGGCCTTTTCCAGTGAGTCAGTTCTTCACTTCAGATGGCTAAAGTATTGGAGTTTTGGCTTCAGTGTCAGTCCTTCCAAAGAATACTCAAGACTGATCTCCTTTAGGATGGACTGGTTGGATCTCCTTGCAGTCCAAGGGTCTCTCAAGAGTCTTCTCCAACACCACAGTTCAAAAGCATCAGTTCTTCAGTGCTCAGCCTTCTTTATGGCTCAACTCTCACATCCGTACATGACTACTGGAAATATCATAGCTTTGACTAGATGCACTTTTGTCAGCAAAGCAATGTCTCTGCTTTTTAATATGCTGTCTAGGTTGGTCATAGCCTTTCTCTCAAGGAGCAAGTGTCTTTTAATTTCATCCCTGCAGTCACAATCTGCAGTGATTTTGGAGCCCAGAAAAATAAAGTTTGTCACTGTTTCCATTGTTTTTCCATCTATTTGCCATGAAGTGATGGGACGGGATGCCATGATTTTAGTTTTCTGAACGTTGAGTTTTATTATTATTTTTTTCACCTTTATTGAATTCATTTTTATTGTGTTGTATATGAAAAGTCTTAAATGGATGTGATTTATTTTTTTAATTTTATTTTTACTTTATTCCACTTTACAGTACTGTATTGGTTTTGCCATACATTGACATGAATCAGCCACGGGTGTACACGAGCTTCCAATCCTGAAACCCCCTCCCCCTCCCACCCCATACCATCTCTCTTATATATATATTTTCACTTTACAATATTGTATTGGTTTTTCCATACATCAACATGAATCCACCATGAGTGTACATGTGCTCCCAATCCTGAACCCCCTTCCCACCTCCCTCCCCCATACCATCCCTCTGGGTCATCCCAGTGCACCAGCCCCAAGCATCCTGTATCCTGCATCAAACTTGGACTGGTGATTCGTTTCTTATATGATGTTAGTTTTAAGTCAGCTTTTTCCATCTGCTCTGTCACTTTCATCAAGAGGCTCTTTAGTTCTTTGCTTTCTGCCGTAAGGGTGGTGTCATCTGCATATCTGAGGTTGTTGATATTTCTCCCGGCAATCTTGATTCCAGCTTGTGCTTCCTCCAGCCCAGAATTTCACATGATGTACTCTGCACATAAGTTAAACAAGCAGGGTGACAATATTCAGTCTTGACGTACTCCTTTCCCAATTTGGAACCAGACCATTGTTTCATGTCTGATTCTGATTGTTGCTTCTTGATCTGCATACAGATTTCTCAGGAGGCAGGATGCAATTAATATTAATAACATCTTAAGGAATATCAGGTCTTAGGAGGCAAGCAATATGTATCTTACAATATGCTTTGGAAATTCTTCAAAGTGTTCCAGTCTTCAAAGTGGAACAGGGTGGTGGAGGAGAGTGTGAGCTCTAGGATCTCTCACGATCTGGGATGGGAGGGGGTATTATTATCCTCCAACTGCATATGATAATTAAAAAATAAATATCCATCTTGATTCATGCCCTGGCAATTCAGAATCTTGCCCAGATGATAATGATAATGCACAGAAGAAATTCCACTGGCCTAGAATAATCCCTTTTTTGTATGCTTTTGACCATTTTTTTCGGTTCTGTTATTTGTATCTGCTTGGCACTCTGCTAAGGCAGCTTTGCATGAATGAGATAATTGACTTTAATTCTCTGTTACCCTGTGAAGTAGTGAAGTCGCCTTGGTTTCTCTTCTTTTACACATGAGGCAACTGAGATGTTCAGGTAATTAGCCAGTATCTGAAACCAGATTTTCTTGTTAGTTCATGTGCAATATTCTTTTTATAAAATGACAGGAAAGACACTGGGAAAAGTGGTCAGTGGCCTCTGAGTGACTTTTCCCTTTCTATGGCTTTTGGTTTGCCTGTTTTCCTTCAAACATGAGTTTTACTGCATTGGCCATTTTCCAGTTTGTTAAATTTATCATGCCTCTGTCACACCTCCTGGCTTTGCACAGGTTATCAGAGATCACTATTTCCTTTCTCAGTGCCTGATAAAGTTCTCCCTACCTGAGCCATCAGAAAAGTTTTAACCACCTCTGGGAAGTCTGCAATTTCCCTTAGCACCTGGTGCTTCTACAGTTATAGTGCTAATTTCATGAATCCTAAAGCCTTGCTTACTGTACTATCCATAGCTGTAAACCTTGTGAAGGAGGGAGGAGTTACTGTGAGTGAGTGAAGTCACTCAGTCGTGTCCGACTCTTTGCGACCCCATGGACTGTAGCCTACCAGGCTCCTCTCTCCATGGGATTTTCCAGGCAATAGTGCTGGAGTGGATTGCCATTTCCTTCTCTAAGGGATCTTCCCGACCCAGGGATCGAACCCAGGTCTCCCGCACTGTAGACAGACACTTTACCGTCTGAGCCACCAGGGAAGCACCCAGCTTAGCACCTGGAGCCTAATAAGTGCTCAGAGCAGACCACTGATTGGCTGTGGTTGCATTCGTGAATGTGTGCTCAGTAGCTAAGTCCCCTCCAACTCTTTGTGACCCCATGGACTGTAGCCCACCAGGCTCCACTGTCTATGGGATTTCTCAGGCAAGAATACTGGGGTGAGTTGCCATTTCCTTCTCCAAGGGATCTTCTCAACCCAGAGATCAAACCTGCCTCTCCTGCACAGGCAGTTGGATTCTTTACCAATGAGCCACCAGGGAAGCCCAACTGTGGCTGAGTCTGATTGTAATCTCTCTGCTCTCTCTTTAAACCTCCAGTTTAGAATGTGCAAAGAACACTAACAGTGGTGATCTCTGGAGTCAGGGAATGGAAACAAGGTGGGAGGGAGTATGTTTTCTTTTGTATACCTTTGCTGCTGCTACTGCTACTGCTGCTGCTAAGTCGCTTCAGTCGTGTCCGACTCTGTGCAACCCCATAGATGGCAGCCCACCAGGCTGCCCCCGTCCCCTGGGATTCTCCAAGCAAGAACACTGGAGTGGATTGTATACCTTTGGTGTAAATAATTTACTATGTACAGGAATAAAATTGTAAATAACGACAACAACTATTAAAAAAAAAACCCCTCTGGTAAGGTGATTTGAAAAGCCTGCACGTTCCCACATGTTGTCCTTATCCAAACTCATCCTATGTGTTGGCAAACCAAGAGCTCTCAACAGAAGCATTGATGGATCCATTGGTGAAACACTGGTGCAGGAACAGGAATCTCCTGTTCAGCTCACTCCGTAGCACTGGTTGCAAACCATAATCTGCTGCTACTGGATGCAGCACAGAGAATCAAACCTTGTCCAGAAAAATTCTCACATTCAAGGCTTACAAAAGAGCCATGCCCAATATATTTGTTTGATCTATAAAAATTTTTAATTTTCCCCAATGTATATTATATACCATAAATCACTTGAGGCTTGAGAAAAACTGAGATAGTTTGGTTGAAACGTAATAGGACATTCCTTTTGATAAGAAAACAATATAAATGCACTTGATATGAATCAGCCCCAATAAATAATCCAGGAGATTTTTAAGGTAGAAAAATAAGTTTTTCAAGGCTATAAATCCATAAGGAAATAGACTGCTAGAGAATATATTGAACTAACTGGGAAGCAAACTCCATTAAAAGAAGATTAAATTAAAAGCTCAGAATGACTTCAAAGTGCCCTTGTTTCGAGGGAGAATATGGAGACCCACAAGCAGAAACGGAATGTAGAATAGTTGATCATAAATATGATCTGTTAATTTAAAGTTATTTTAATTTAACAAATGGTTATTAAGTGCCTCTTCAGAACATGGAAAGCTCTCTCAGGTACTGCAAAGCGTATAGGATGCGAGGCCAAGTCTTTCCATTAAGGGAATTTACAATCCAAAATGGTGGTGATAAGACAACTATTCAAGTAACTTCAGTGAGCAAAAATTTAGAATTATCTCCTGAGGGGTATATACAATGCCCTAAAAGTACAATTTGGGGCCTCATGTAGGGTCAAGTCAAGACTTGCTTCATGGCCACTGGGATTTGGGGTCTGCAGTGGAGCAGGAAATATTCTAGAAAGAAGGAATAAATGGAGCAGAGAGTTGGTGTTAGGAACAAATGTAAAGGTTAAAGAAACACACACATAAAAATGATTATTTTTATTGTTGGGAGGGTCTCAGCTGGAGAAACTAAGCTGTGTTTTTCAACCAGAATTCAGTCATGTGTTTCTTGCCATGCTTTGGTTCCTGAAATGTATTTCTGAGTGCCCCAAAGAGTTATCAGGAAAACACGTTCTAAAGGAAGAAAGTGTTGAGGAATGAAAGGCAGTAAATACTGTGGATAAGAGTACACACTCTGAAGTCAAACCTGGGCTTGAATCTTGACTCCTCAGTGCTGATAAGCTATGCAATTTCTCTTGGTGATGGAGATAATGATCGGTGTAAACGACGTCATGATGAATGTACTTCAGACGCTTAACAGAATGCCTGGCAGCCATCACAAGCTCAGTAAATCATGACTATCGTTAATGCTTTTAGTGTTACCATTATTTTTACGCTTGGTTTCAGGACAGCGGCAGGGTCGGGGGTGCAGAGGTGCGGTCAGCTGCATTTTCTGGTAATGCAGTGCTGTGGAGTCACGCCTGAGATCCAGGGAGAGAGGTGGCAATAGGACAGCGGGTGAAGATGAGCAGAGTGAGTCTGCGAGGTGCACGAGGTAGCGTGGCAGGGGGCAGACTGATGGGGCGCTAGTGGGTGAAGGCTGTTGGAGCCCACTCCACCCGGCAGCCAGCAGTCATGCCGCCGAGCGTGCACACTACGTTTAGGGCCAAGAACACGACGCAGCGCGGTGGGCCTCTGAGCTGGCCTAGATGGCGCCTGCAGCAGCAGCGTTTCAGAGAGCCAGAAAGAGGAGGGAAAGGGTGGAAGGGAGCCGTTGCTTAGAGGAGAATTTGAGAGATGGCATGTCCATCATGTCTCTGAGGACTTAGGGACCTTCAGGGAGAAATTTGAGGAGGCTAGGCTAGGAGGCAGTCAGCTACTGTGTAGTGACTACTCCGGGCCTCTTTGCCTCTGTAGCTGCCACCCTGAGCCCCAACCCCGGCTATTGCCCCAGGTCGATGCCATGCAGGCTAACAGTGGCTACACTGAGGTGGGAGAAACAGAACCAGGTTGGGAGGATAGCAGGGTGCAGGCGGAGAGGCTGCGGGAGGGATTGGGGCAGACGGTCTCCTCTGATTCTTCGAGCTGCATTCTCCTCCCAAGAATGTAGGCAAGACAGTTCACTGTCAGAGGAAAGAAAATGTTAGATCCGCTAGGTCTATTTCTTTAACGAAAATGACAGAAAAGAAAACCTTCACCTAACACTTAGATCCTATTTGACACCAACGTCTTGATCTCATTTCTCATATTAAAGGGAGAGAATCCTAATTAAGGCCTACCACAATAACTATTAACCACTTTTAATTGAGCTTAGATAAAACCATCTTGTGCTTCAATAGATGAGGCTTTGTTTTGTTACACTTTATGGCGATTAAAGGCTTTAGACAACTTGTCATTTTAGCTTCTTAATAGCATGTTGCTGCTTCAATATTTTTTTTTAATATTTAGCAACACATGCTTTTGGTGACCATACAGTATTACTCCAATGCACCTCTTGATTCCTCGACCCCCTAATCTCTTGGGATAGTTGTAAAAATGGTTTTCCTTCCAACCAGCAGGTGACTTTGAAGACATATGGCCATATGGCGCTAAAAACATTGTAATACATCACCACTTGTTTGCCAGCTGTTGTTCTCCTCTGCTAGGCAGTGATTCAGATGCTCTGGGATGATTTTGAAAAATGAATCTTGCTAAATGAAAGAGTTTTCATCGTCATGTCCCATTTCATTATTATTAGCTGGATATTTCAAACATACGAAGAAAAACAAACGACTTGAAAAGAATCCTTTATATATGAAAACAGTATTTTTCCGCTGTCCAGGCATCTGCCAGCCTCATGCGTGACTGCATTCCCACTTCACAGAATGGGAGGTGGAGCCATTGGAAACTGACTCCACGGGGCCACTTGGATGTAGATGGACACTGTGAAGGGTGCTTTCAAGGCACTGGGATCTCAAGCTGCTCTCCACCTGAGCAGAGACAAGCTCAGACTTTCTGTAGCTGCATAGCCAGCTGCTTTTGTGGTATGGTTCAAGAAGGGCAAGGGACGTCCCCTGCTGTCTCTCTGTGCAGCAGTGCCTGCATTTCCACCATGACTGATCTAGGATTTGAAGCAAGGAACTTTTCCTCCAGAATTTCTCTTTGAAATCTTCATATGTTACATGGGTGGGACACAGTTTATAGTGTGCAAGGATTAACACTGAGACTCAGCCTTTCATTTCCTTTAGGAGGATCCCCTGGAGAAGGAAATGGCAATCCACTCCAGTATTCTTGCCTGGAGAATCCCATGGACGGAGAAGCCTAGTAGGTTACAGTCCACGGGGTCGCAAAGAGTCGGACACGACTGAGCGACTTCACCTTCACCTTCACCTTATATCCATCTTCACCTAGGTATCCCTAGTACCTGCTAAGCACTCAATGACTGCTCACTGATGAGTAATTGAATGATTGAATGCATGAACAAAAGAATATGACCGGCCTCCATCGAAAGAGCACTGGTTAAGAATGTGTCCCTTGGCATATGTACGGAGCAGAGAGCTTGGTGTGGGAGGATGTTAAAAATGTCTAGTCAGTTCACTACCTGAAATGCCATGGAATTCCAGGGCATGTTTTGGTAGAAAGAGCTTCCTGTTGCCATCTCTGTGGAGTTACTGAGCAGCTTTATGAATGACATTTGTATCCCCCAATGCTGTGTGTGAACAGCTGCTTCTTCATTGGAAGGGCCTTTCAACCCTTAGCAGGTGAGAAGGCTTTCTGCAGGATGCTCTGTACTGATCATGGTATGCTACTGCTGCTGCTAAGTCGCGTCAGCCATGTCCGACTCTGTGTGACCCCATAGACGGCAGCCCACCAGGCTTCCCCGCCCCTGGGACTCTCTAGACAAGAACACTGGAGTGGGTTGCCATTTCCTTCTCCAATATATGAAAGTGAAAAGGAAGTCACTCAGTCGTGTCCGACTCTTCACTACTCCATGGACTGCAGCCCACCAGGCTCCTCCATCCATGGGATTTTCCAGGCAAGAGCACTGGAGTGAGGTGCCATCGCCTTCTCCTGATCATGGTATAGCACCATTTTATTTATTTATTTTTTTACCCAGCTCAGGGTCAAAGTGCAATCTGACCAGTTCTACTATCATTGATGGAACTGCCATTTTGGCAGTCAACAAACTGCCATTCAACAAACCCATCACTGAATTGCTGTCCAATGCTTGCCCTCAAATTTTGGCAGTTGGACAACAAGTCTTTTCCTGGCAAAATACCAGATTCTAATAAAAGTATGTTTAACAAGGATAAATGCATTTGAAATCATTAGAGAAGGACTTGGATTCATAGTCAGGTTAGTTATTCACAGCCACAAAGGGAAACATCAGGTACTGATGAATTTATGATGTAAAGCTGAAAGAAAGACTGTTCTGGAGGTGATGGCTTCAGTGAATAGCAACAGGACAAAATTTAAAATTTCACTCTGCGAATTCAAACAATGGTGAAAAAATGCTAAAAATTCTATCACAAGAACTGGAAATTTTAAGATCTGAAATTGTTGGTGGGTTAAACAAGTAATTCAACTTCTTTCACTTTGGAAGGAAATGGGAAAAACTTCATGTCAACAAGCATTTGATACATACTTGCTGTGGTAATAAGTGCTTGACTGTTACTTACGTGCTAAGCATAGTGCTAAATGATTTTTGTTGCTCATTTCTCTTTATTCTCATTCCACTCCTATGACATTGCTATAGGCATTGCTGTTTTTCCTGTTGTTTAGTTGCTAAGTTGTGTCCAATTCTTTTGCAACTCCATGAGTGTAGCCCGCCAGGCTCCTCTGTCCATGAGATTTCCCAAGCAAGAATCCTAGAGCGGCTTGCCATTTCCTCCTCCAGAGGATCTTCCTGACCCAGGGACTGAACCTGATTCGCTTATGTCTCCTGCACTGGCAGGCGGGTTCTTTACTACTAGCGCCACCTGGTGCTGTTTACACCTAGGTGTAAATAGCTCATAGGTGTAAAGAGCAAATCGGACACGACTGAGCGACTTCACTTTCATGTTTCACTTTCATGCATTGGAGAAGGAAATGGCAACACACTCCAGTGTTCTTGCCTGGAGAATCCCAGGGATGGGGGAGCCTGGTGGGCTGCCGTCTATGGGGTCACACAGAGTCGGACACGACTGAAGCGACTTAGCAGCAGCAGCAGCAGCAGCAGCAGCAGCAGAGCCTTAAGAGTCAATTTAGCTAGTCTTTTAAAACTGGCTCTGTTGTCGCCCTCAACCCCTTGGCTAGGCACTGTGGGAAGGCGGGAGATGCGGTGCTGTCCACAAAGTCCTCTGCACCAGGCCTGTGCCCCCTGCCTCAGCTGCTGGGCGGATGCTCGTGAGTTGCAGATGCCCCACCCACTCCTGAGTCCCCTCCATGGTCTTGCTCGTTCTTCCCCACCATTGTGGCTTGGTGCACATCGATGTTTCAAGGGAGGCATCTCTGTGCCTTTGTTTCTGTCCTGAGAGTCTACTCCATGAACAGGACCAAGAATGTACTTGACTGGACCACTTACCACTTTCCTATCACCCGCTCCCTGTTACAAATTCATCTTTAACAGCACTTTGTTAATAAAGCTTGTCTAGAAGGCAATGGCACCCCACTCCAGTACTCTTGCCTGGAAAATCCCATGGACAGAGGAGCCTGGTAGGCTGCAGTCCATAGGGTCGCTAAGAGTCAGACAGGACTGAGAGATTTCACTTTCACTTTTCACTTTCATGCATTAGAAAAGGAAATGGCAACCCACTCCAGTGTTCTTGCCTGGAGAATCCCAGGGACGGGGGAGCCTGGTGGGCTGCTGTCTATGGGGTCACACAGAATTGGACATGATTGAATTTACTTAGCAGGAGCAGCAGCAGCAGTTAAATCCTCATCTCAGGCTCTGCTTCTAGGCAACCTGATCAGTGAAGAGTCATGTAAAGTGAAATACAAGAAAAAACTTTCTAAACAGTGCCATTTAAATTTGGAACCAGTGGTCTGGGTCAATGCTAAGCTCCCTTTATTAGGAAGGACATAGCCCCCCCTGGTTCCAAGATCTGGACAGGGCATTTTGTAGGCACTTCAGGCATGCACTAGGAGGAGGTACTACATCAAGATTCAGTCTTTCCTTGAGCTCACATTTGATGGTGATGACTTTTTGTGTGTTTGTGCCTTATGTTTTTCATAGAAATTGTGTTGCCTCACAGTTAAGAAAATAAATACTGTACTCTCACTTCTGGGATTCATCCTCATTCCGTTATTATGTGCAGTATAACCTTGGACAAAGTTCTTTACCACTCTGTGCCTTAGTTTCCTTATTTGAAAAATGAAGATGCAGTTGTACCTATCATGGGGATTAAATAAGCTGCGAACATGGGAAATGCTTAGAAAAATAAGTGGCATTTAATAGGTGCTCAATAAATGTTCACTGTTGTTTTATATTTCTCTCTGTGTGAAAACACTCAGCAGTGCTTGCCGTGTTAACTAGTGAATGTGTTTGGTTTGTACTGTAAGTGATTTTTCTTTTTCTTTCTTGGTTGTTGCTGTTCAGTTGTTGTGTCCTACTCGTTGTGACCCCGTGGACCGCATGGTGCCAGACTTCCCTGTCCTTCACGATCTCCCTGAGTTTGCACAAACTCATGTCCACTGAGTCGGTGATGCCTTTTACCATATTGTAAATTCCTTGATTGGAAGGAACTCTGAATTTGTAAGAAAATTTAGATATCATTTACATACCATAAAATTTAATCTTTTGAATTGTACACTTCTGTGACTTTTAAGATATTCACAAGGCCATGCAACCCTCTCTACTATATAATTCCTTAATATTTTTTCCACCCTAAACAGAACTTATCCTGTTAATAGTCACTTCACATTCCCCTGTCCTTCAATCCCTGGCAAGAGCCAATCCACCTTCTGTGTGTATGGATTTGACTGTTCCAGATATTTTGTATGAATGGGAACATAATAAGTGGTCCTTAGTGACAGACATTTATCATAATATTCTTAAGGTTTTTTCATATTATAACATGTATCAGTACTTCATTCATTTTAATAGCCAAATAGTATTCCATATTCTATTTATATATTCACTAGTTGGTGAACACTTTCCCCCACTTTTTTTTCTATTATAAACAATGCTACTAAGAACCACCTGAATGCATGCTTTTGTGTAAATATATGTTTCCAGTTCTATTGGTTATTTGCCCAGAAATGGAATTGTTGGGTCATATGATAAATTTATGGGCATCCCTGGTAGCTCAGCTGATAAGGAATCTGCCTGAAATTGCTGAGACCTGACAAAAGCCATGACAGGCATCGAGAACTAAAGTAGGCTAGGGCTACAGTCACGGGAGGAACTGGGTCACTGTCCAGAAGGAGCTGAGCTCATCATCCCCCGACCTTGAGACTCAGCCGTCAGCATATTCCCTGTAGCCTGGTTAGAGCTAGCCCAGATAACATGAAAAGTCCCTTAAGCAAACCTGCATGTGCAAAATTTAGCCAATTAATAGGTGCTAAGGACCCCTTGCAACCAATCCGCCCTTGCCAACTCCCTGTCTTTGTTCTAAGTCTATAAATACTGCTGTAATTCAGGGCTCGGGGCCCTTGCACCACTCCACTGTGCTGGAGGTGGCTTGGGTCCTAGCTCGAGCTAGTAATAAAACCCTTTTGCTTTTGCATTGCCATGGATGTCTTGTTTTCTCAGCTTTGGGGACTCGGACTGCAGGCATAACAGCAATGTGAGAGACCCTCTTTTGATACCTGGGTCAGGAAGATCCTCTGGAGAAGGGACAGACTACCCACTCCAGTATTCTTGGGCTTCCCTGCTGGCTCAGAAGGTAAAGAATATGTGTGCAATGTGGGAGACCCAGATTTGATCCCTGAGTTGGAAAGATCTCCTGGAGAAGGGCATGGCAACGGACTCCAGTAATTTTGCTTGAGAATTCTAGGGACAGAGGAGCCTGACAGGCTAAATACATTTCACAGGGTCACAAAGAGTCAGACATAACTGAACGACTAAGCACAGTACATAGCATGATAACTTTATATTTAACTTTTTGAGGAACTGTTTAATGGTTTTCCAAAATGGCTGTATCATTTTATACTCCCACTGTCAAATATAATGATTCCAATTTCTCCACATTGTCCATCTTTGCTTGTGTATTTAATTTTTAATTTGATGATAATTGTCTTACAGTATTGTGTAAGTTTCTGCCATGCATCAACATAGTTAACTAGTGGTTATGAAGCAGTATCTCATGGAGATTTTGATTTGCATTCCGTAATAACTAATAATATTGAGAATCTTTCCTTATGCTATTGACTATTTGTAGGTACTCGATGTAGAAATGTCCATTCAAATCTTTTGCGCCCTTTTAATTGGGTTATTTGCTATTTTATGGTAGAGTTATAATAGTTCATTGTGTATTTCAATATTATACTTAATCAGATAGATGATTTGCAAATATTTTATTACATTTTTGCATTGCCTTATCACTTTTCGTAGAGGTCTTTGAAAAACAAAAGTTTTAAACTTAGAGGAAGTTCACTTTATCTGTCTACCTTGTACTTCTATGTCATGTCTTGCAGTTTAGGTGTCATATCCAAGAAACCATTGCCAATCCGAGGTCATGAAGATTTATTATACTTATGTGTTCTCAAACTTTGCCTCTTTTGATTTAGGATCCTTAATGAAAAGCGTGCTATTTGGAACCTAATAGATTCTCAGAATTTTGGTTGCGCTAACATTGGGCGTATTGGAAAGGCAGGCCAGACTGTGTGGCCATGGGCTGCAGGGTTTTACTGTCTCTGCATTTTTCACCTGGCGTCTGGCGTTGCACTTGTACTGTGGGTAGGGCTTCAAGTTTCTTTGACACTTGGTCAATGGAATCAGTAAGGCTTATGATATTCTCCCTACAAACTTGTGACTGAGGCAAGGCAGGTACTATTAGATCCATCTGATAGATGAGAAGGCAGAACTAGAGACTGCATGAGGTGCTCAGGGCCACGTAGCTAGTGGAAGGGCGCTGCCTCCTTCTCAGGGCTCACGTTCAGCTCCGATGTGCGGCCTCTTCTCTAGGTTTACTGGTCACCATGGTTTCTTGGCTTTTTTTTTTTTCTTCAGTCACACTTTCCCTCTGTGACTTCTAGGTGAATAACTAGGCCTGTGTGAATTGAGTACACAGAAATTGGATAAATATTCAGACAAATAATCCCCAAAGTGTTTTAGTCCTTATTCCCTTGCTCTTTTCTCTTTGCCTTTGGCAATATTTGCTCCGTCTTTCTTTTTTGTGGACAGACTTGGCTTAAGACCTGCAGAGCTCTTTCTCTGAGCACCGTCAGTATTCTGTTGCCTGTGCTATAAAAGTCACCATTCAGTTACTATGTGGGATGTGCTGCTCTGGATTGCTCTTCATTATTCTCATTACTATGTGGGATGGGCTGCTCTGGATCGCTCTTCATTATTTTGAGTGTGAGATTCTTTTCTACTCAATTTAATTGTTAGGTCCTTGCAATGATGATACCTTATGTGTTTTTTTTTTTCCCTGACATCTCTCCACATTAGCCAGCAAAAGTTTTCATTATTCTCTGACATCTGTTAAGTTTTGTTTTATATTTCCATCCTGTGTGTCTGTGCATTTACTGAACATTCGGTTTGCCCAGCATCTTCTCCAGGAAGCCTCTGACAGCTATGCCTTCTTCTGAACACACGTGATACCTGGTCTGAAGAGCTTATGTATCACTTGCTCCACACTACTTTGTGTCATGGATATTTACAATCATGCCTTATTTTTCTTACTACTCCTACTCAGTTCTAAGTTTCTTGAGAGGAGCCATTATTTATTATCCAATTTTATGCTTTTCTGTTCCAAACAAAACCATTGCTTTGATCATACAAGACCTCAAACCAAATATATGCTTCTTGAGACTCCTTAAAGTTGGGAAAACTGGATAGGATTTGGACTCATGAGAATGAAGTGAATTTCCAACTCTGCTATTGTGTGATCCTTGCAAGTTACTTCTTTTAGTGGACTTCAGATTCCTCATCCTCATCCATTATTATTATTATTATTTTATTAATAACATATTATTATCATTTATTATCTCAAATGAGAGTTGGAAGGATCAACTATATTTAAACTTCTATGTAGTAAATGAAGATTTCTTGTTCTCTGAAGTGTTAAGCTCTAGCCAATCAGGTTCTGTCCTCTTTAGCCTAATGCATCAGAACTTAACTTCTTAAGTTCAGTGTAATGATATATAGATAGCGTAATTCAAAGTTTATTAATGGCAATTAGAGGTTTTTTGTTTGTTTGTTTTGGCTTTTGTTATCACTCTGAAATAACAGACAAGAGTTGAGTTCATCATCAATAAACATATATTGCATTGAGGCATCTGGTCCCTACAAAGGCAGTAACAGATGCTAAAAATCAGATGAAAAGAAAGAAAAAATCTCAGGAGGTTCCCAGGCATAGGTTCAGTGCTCAAACATGTGCGTTTTGATGCTAGAGAGTTTCTTTCTCTTTAGAGAATTCCCAGGCATAACCAGGTCTGTGTCTTTTTATATAATACAGCTTGCAAGTCTGCCACATGCTTAATTATTCCATTGTTGACCAATATAGAGCAGCAACTGAGAAGGAAAATGTGTCTCTATGCAACACAGTCTCAAGCTCACTGTTGGTGTTCACTGAGTGCTAATATTAGATACCTAAAATAGAGCAACTCTTATGGTAAGGAGAGAAAGCGTTTAACACAGGTTAGCCATTCTCTCTATTTGTTAACATTCAGACAGAGAATTGCTACTAAAATGAGTTCAGTACCTTGCATGTTCTCTGTGAAGAGTGAGCACCCTTTAAAACCTTGCGTGGGGGTACTTAGCACAGAGTTTCACTGATAATGTTAAGGAACCTGATTTCATTCAGTTCATCATTCACCTTGAAAACAAAGCTGCCCAGAACTCTTAGTTCCTGTCAGGGCAACTAAGTAATTGATCTTCCACTGAACATGTATGTAAGAATGGAGAACTACATTACTTTTCACTGTGATTATTTTTAACCGGTAAATGAGAGGGTGAAACAGATCCAGGGTAAACACAAGGCTGTCCTGGTTCCACCAGCCTTTCTCTCAGGGCTGTGCCGATGGTAGCCTTCCTGTGGCTTTGGTGAGCAGCCACTGGAGACCCCTTTGCAGTGCCTTTACCCTCTTTGGCATCCAGGACTTTCACTGCAGAATGGAAACAGGACAGGCATGTAATGATCAGTAGTATAGCCAAGATATTTCTTTGTGAGCTCCAGAAACAGGAAATTCAGTGGATGCAGTTACCTCTAGAACTGCAAAGAGTCTCAGCTAACCTGTGGCAGAAATTTGACAAAACATGATAAGATATTTACATATCTCAAGTGTGTATTAGGAATTAAGAAGCTGCCTTTTTATTGATTACCCAAATCTAGACTATTCAGGGAGAAGGCAATGGCAAGCCACTCCAGTACTCTTGCCTGGAAAATCCCATGGATGGAGGAGCCTGGTAGGCTGCAGTCCATGGGGTCACTCTGCTGCTGCTAAGCTGCTTCAGTCGTATCCGACTCTGCGACCCCCATAGACAGAAGCCCACCAGGCTCCCCTCTCCCTGGGATTCTTCAGGCAAGAACAATGCAGTGGGTTGCCATTTCCTTCTCCAATGCGATGAAAATGAAGTCTCTCAGCTGTGTTTGACTCTTAGCGACCCCACGGACTGTAGCCTACGAGGCTCCTCCGTGCCATTGCCTTCTCCGATGAGGTCACTAGGAGTTGGATATGACTGAGCGAATTCACTTTCACTTTCACTTTTCACTTTCATGCATTGGAGAAGGAAATGGCAACCCAGTCCAGTATTCTTGCCTGGAGAATCCCAGCGACAGGGGAGCCTGGTGGGGTGCCATCTATGGGGTCGCACAGAGTCGGACACGACTGAAGTGACTTAGCAGCAGCAGCAGCAGACTATTCAGAGACCTTCCAAAGGAAACTGAACACTGTTATAGGAGAAGATGTGGCATTTATTCTTTCAGGCCTTTGTTCACAAACATTTCTAAAATTCCCACTACACCCCAGGTACTTGAGATATAAACATGGTGCTATTCTCTCATAAAGGCATTCACAAAAAATAATAAACAAAAAAATTGAATAAGCAAAAAACATAGTCTCTTCCCTTGAAGAATTTACAATCTAAGAGAAAACAAGTGGAAAAATATGAAACAGAGTAGTTAAGTTATATGGGTGTAGATGGTGACTGCAGCCATGAAATTAAAAGCTGCTCGCTCCTTGGAAGGAAAGTTATGACCAACACAGACAGCATGTTAAAAACCAGAGACATTACTTTGCCAACAAAGGTCTGTCTAGTCAAGGCTATGGTCCTTTCCAGTGGTCATGTGTGGATGTGAGAGCTGGACAATAAAGAAAGCTGAGTGCCACAGATGCTTTTGAACTGTGGTGTTGGAGAAGACTCTTGAGGAGATCCAACCAGCCAGTCCTAAAAGAGATCAGTCCTGGGTGTTCATTGGAAGTACTGATGTTGAAGCTGAGGTCACTTAGCTTAACTATTCTCTCTGTTTCATATTGTTCACTTGGATTAGACTGTAAATTCTTAGATTGTAAATTCTTTAAGAATAGAGACTATATTTTTTTGCATACTCATTTTTTGGTTTATTCTCTTTTGTGAATGCCTTTATGAGAGGATAGCACCATGTCTATATCTCAAGTACCTGGGGTATAGTGGGAATTTTAGAAATGTTTGTGTACAAAGGCCTGAAAGAATAAATGCCACATCTCCTATAACAGTGTTTGGTTTCCTTTAGAAGTTCTTTGAATAGTCTAGATTTGGATAATCCATTAGAAGGCAGCTTCTTAATTCCTAACACACACCTGAGATATGTAAATATCTTATCATGTTTTGTCAAATTTCTGCCACAAATTAGCTTTGGCCGCCTGATGCGAAGAGTGGACTCATTTGAAAAGACCCTGATGCTGAGAAAGATTGAGAGCAGGAGGAGAAGGGAATGACAGAGGATGAGATGGTTGAGTGGCATCACCAACTCAATGGACATGGGTTTGGGTGGACTCTAGGAGTTGGTGATCGACAGGGAGGCCTGGCGTGCTGTGGTTCATGGGGTCACAAAGAGTCGGACACGACTGAGTGACTGAACTGATCTGAACTGAACTGATGGGTGATTAAAAATGCAAACAGAATTTTTCTTAAATATTTTTGGGTACAAAGATCTCTTTGTTTCCAATAAAACACAAAGATAATTGTATTTACTGGAAAACAGAACATGAGCACTCACACATAAAATTTTGAATACAACTTCAGGGAAACAAACACATTGATGACACCAAAATTAGGAGCTCATGTAGTAAGTGTCTGAATCTTTGCAACCCCATGGACTATACAGTCCATAGAATTTTCCAGGCCAGAATACTGGAGTGGGTAGCCTTTCCCTTCTCCAGGGGATCTTCCCAACCCAAGGATTGAACCCAGGTTTCCTGCATTGCAGGCAGATTCTTTACCAGCTGAACCACCAGGGAATCCCAGTAAGTGTCCATATAAGCCTATTTCATATTAAATACTTTCGCCAAGGTAGGCTGTGTGGATGAATTAGGACTTGAAGAAAGGGAAGGTGAGAGAGTAAAAAAATGAGATAGTTTGTAATTGTGGTGAAATTCTGAGGAGTTTTACATTTCTAAAGCAAGAAGATTTGATTGGGGGAGACTTAGGAGACAGGGATTCTGGATGGGTCAACTTGCTTGAACAAAAGCAGAGAGTAGGGCAGTAAGCTTGGTGTGTGGGTACTAATTCACCCGCCTGGGACGGAGATTCAAAATTGGAAACATTGAGATGCAAGGTCAGATGGATAATGAGATAGGAATTTGAGGGTCATTGTTGGCTTTTGTACAGGGACTCATTACAGAATTTTAAAAACCCAAAGAAATATTTGAGCTGATTGAGTCCAACCTGTATACATCCCCAAACCTTAGCATGTAGTCATTTAGTTTGTGCTTGAACATATTAGTGGGTGAATCACAATAGATATATGCAAACTATTTCATTGTTAAAAGGCTATAATTGATAAAAAGTACTTCCTCATATCAAGATTAATTTTAAAAAGCTTCTACCTTCCCATCCCATGTATATCATCATGATTTTGGTTCTCTGGAAACATAAAACAAAGCTTATCCCTTTTGCTTGACAGTCCTACGGCTTCTTAAACATATTCCACTTAAGTATTCTCCTTAAAGACTATCTTCAGGCTTCAGTCTTTTCTGGTGAGCATGATATTTAAAATTAGTTTGGCAAATCTGTATAAGACATGTTAGATCAGGAAGAAAACTACCTTTGGGGAGACTAGCTGTAATACTATTACAATGATAGCGATTAGAGAAAAGTGGAGAGGAAATGAAGAATGAAGTTTTAGATGGAAGGATTGATAACTGGTGGACAAATGGCCATTGGAGATAAAGAAAAGATGTGATTCAAAGAAATCCCATAGCTCTGGCCTGGGATACTGGAAGAATGATTCTTTTGTAACCATCAGTTTTTGGGAGGGAGGTTTGGCATTTTTTTTCTTAGCAAGAGGTGTCTTGGTAGAGTGGTTAAGAGCATGAATTCTTACTGGCAGAGTGACGGGAGATTCAAATTCTGGATTTAACACTTACATTATATGACACTGGGCAAATTACTTGGCATGTTAGTATCTTGATTTTATCACCTATAAAACATAATATTATGATAAATATTACATATAAGGATATATAAATTTCATTATATATATGTATATCATATACATGTATATATATATATATTTATATTTATATGTGTTGTTGCTTGACTGGCAGAGACAGAGAAGAAGCCTGAAACAGCAACAATCTATTAATATTTTTATGGGTTTAATTGAGGGAGTTGAAGTCCAAACTGAGAACTTCAAAACTGTCTGGGGAGGGGCAGTCAAGACATGGTCAAGTCATCAGGTTAGAGTAGGAGGAAATACTGCAGATGGAAATGAGGTTGGAGCCTGAAACAGCAAAGTCATTTCCAAGGTCAGAAGCAGCACAGGTCAGACTGGAAATATAGGTAATTTGTTGCTTTTTCAAGATAAGTGGCAGAAACAGGTCAGGTTTGAGGTGGGATTTCTCTATCCCGGGAAGTAAGCCTTACATTTTAAATACCTGTCTCCCCATGCTCTGCTTCTCTTTGTCTGCCCTGGATTATGGGTTGATCTTCATATACACAGATTACATATTTCTTTAAGATGAGGAGGTTAAGAAGGTCACCCCATTGAGGATGTCAAACTCCAGGCAATGGGCAAACACGCAAGTAGAGATATTTTATGAGCAGTTAGAACTCAGCTGGAGATGTAGCTGGTGGCAAGGAGAGGTCAGTTTATAGATGTTGGTGGGCGTTTAGTATTGGCTGAGCTCACTATGCATTAATGCATTCAGGTGTCCATATCTCTCAGAAATTCTCGCTTTGTTTTGGTGTAGCCCATCATGAAATAATCTCTAATCCTTAGAAACTATAAGAGAGTTTGAAACCCAAGTTGATAAAGGACATGCAATACAAAGGACAGAGCAATCCAGATAGTTTTAATCAGGGGCAAGACAATCACCTTTCTGAGCTTGTTTCATCATCTGTAAAATGAGAATAATAACAACACCTACTTCGTGGAGTTATTTTAAGGATCACACAAGATAGCATTTACACAGTTTCCTTACACAGCAAATAAATGTTAGTTTAAGTGGATGGTGACTATCATCAATTACCTATTGAAATCCATACTGTGAAAATATATATGGTGTAAGCTATGATGTTGAAGCTGGGTCTAATTTGCTTATTTTTTAGAATTATTTTTATTTAGTCTATCTAATTCTCACCTCTGTGTTTCTGGAAACCAGGCAAATGTAACCAGAAGTGATTTATTTATTTATTTATTTTTTTATTTTAACTGCCTTGGCTCCAAAGGCTTGGTCTTAAAAAAAAACAAAAAACATTCCATATGTTTATTCACCTTGAGAAGCCCAGTTTGCTGTACCCAATTTCCTTGTTTACTCTTCCCATACTAATGTTGCTGAGCATGTGAAAATATCATTCTTTATCATTCCAAGTAGGTCTTGGGTTTAATTATGGATTATGAGAAATGAGCTGAATGTTTGAACATTTTGGAGCCTGGTGAGACTGATTTGTTCAGGATGGTAAAAGACATTTCATTCCTTTGGAAAAAAATAAGCCTGGTGTTGCTCCCTTGTGCTACATGAAAGACGAAGTGTGGCTGAAGTCATATGATGGGACCCAGACCTTGCTCAGTCACACTGATTCATTAGGACCTGTGTCAACTTCCCGAAGAAGGACACATGCGCTTAGAAGCTCAGAGGATGGAGAGGACAAATGTGACCTCTTGGGAGGAGAAGTCAGCTTGAAGCATTGCCCTTTGAGTTGGGAAAGAAGTGATGGGGTTGTGGGCATTGCCAAGCGGCCATTTTCTTTCCTGAGCATCCCAGGGGCTGTGCGTGGTAGCAACATCTCCCCTACAGGGAGATTACGAGACTGTGGAAAAATTGCACTTGGCAGATAATTAAAAATATATCGGTTTAAATTAATACCTAGTATCCATCCTGAAAGAGATCAAACTAGTAAATCTTAAAGAGAATCAACTCTGAACATTCATATGAAGGACTGATGCTGAAGCTGAAAGTGAAATAATTTGGCCAACTGATGCCAAGAGCCAACTCACTGGATTAGATCCTGATGTTAGGGAAGATGAAGGCAAAAGGAGAAGGGGGTGGCAGAGGAGGAGATGGCTAGACAATATCACTAACTCAATGGACGTGAATTTTTAAGCAAACTCCAGGAGACAGTGAAGGACAGAGGAGCCTGGTGTGCTGCCGTCCATGGCATCACAAAGAGTCGGATACAACTTAGCAACTGAATAACTCCTTCCTGAATGAGGAAGACAGGGACGTATGGAGGCATTTAGAGAAAAACCACACTTATGAATTCATTATAGGAATTCTAAATGTATAAAATAAGGGTTAGGCCTTTTAAAGGGGCAAATAGTATTTCTAATGAGAGCAAGTGAAAACTGAAACTCATATACTCATTTATTCAATTTTTAAGGCAACACGTATTCCTTAAACTCTTATCCTAGTAGGTACTATGCAAGCCACAGAAGATGACAAACAAGACACAGGAGAGTCTTTGCCAGGAACAAAAAGGCTCACAGTGTGGGTGCCAGGACTGAGGGCAAGCAATGAAATCTAGGCTGGAGGATGCTATGACTGAGGGGGCCGGGGGGCCCTAGTGAATGGCAGGGGAAGGAAAGGTAAATAATTCCAAGGAATCATTCAGAGGGTCTTCCATGAGAAAGTGGTGGAGGAACCAGGACTGGAAAGAGGAAGATGGGGTAGCCGGTTGATGGAGGGCAAGGAAGGCCCTCTGGGGGCTTGGAAAAGCCGTGTGCAAGGACTCAGCGCTGTCAGGACCATGGAACTGAAGGCAACCGCGGTGTGTCTACCTCCAAGGATGTGATGGGGAAACTACCAGAGACGCTGTTGGCAGAGGCAGCAGCTAGGTGAAGTTCCTCTCAGTAAAGTCTTTGGGAAAAGATAGCTTTAATAAAAGCTGATGGTGGTGCAAGCCACCATCAGAAACTTCCTCCAAACCAAGTACACAGCATTTGGGAATCATGCAACTTTTGTTACCATCAACAGTAAATCCAGCTCATCTCAAAACTCACAGTCCTTTTTTCTCTCTTAGTAATATGTGTGCTACTCATTCAAGGTCAAGGATTCATCTCCTCATTTCATTTCTTCATTCATCAGCAGCCCTGTTTTCTAACAATAATGGCTGGGGAAAAATACGGAAGCTTGGTGAGTTCAGGGATGGAATGGTCCTTGTGCAACAAAAGGATGGCCTTGATTAAAAGCTAAAGTTGATACCTGTGTGCCTGCTTTTGGCTCTAGCTTCTGAGACATGTGGTCACCTAGGCAATTCCGCACAAACAGAAACACAGTGCTCAAGACTGAGGCACAGAGTGTGCTTTCTTTCTGCTTCACTGCAGTCTCACAGCATTGCTGCTCTGTCTGCGGTATGCTCTAGGGTGTTTGTGAAAAATGTCAGGTCCATGGTCTCTGAGGATTGCTCAGGGAAATACTGTATATTAGAGAGTGAAATCCATAACTGACATAAAAAGGACATTGACAGATAGCTCTGCTGCATGCACATAGAGGTAACTGAGATATTTAACTGTTTTGTTGGTAACTCCAGCACTATGAGGTAATGCTCTACAGTTGGCCTTACTTGTTTTGACTGGTCATGAACTTGGGATGGGTGTGCTGGAGCTTGGCTGGGTCAGAGAGGCCTAAAAAGGATAGATATGATTCCCCAAAATGGGAAGCCTGTGGACCCTTAGGCTATAAAAATTTCCAAAATGTTTTTGTGTATTGATTTTCACTTTTGATTCAGCTCTGTAGTAGTCAAAATCCACCAGCTCTGATATATTTAATGTGAAATGTCATGAGGTTGGTTTCTTAATTTAAATGGTTCAATTTAAATATATGCAGCCAAGCCTCATTATTCACAGATCCTGTATTTGAAAATTTGCCTACTAGATAATTTATTTGTAACCCTCAGATCAATATTCATGGTGCTTTCATGGTCATTCGAAACCAAGTGCAGATTGATGAAAAATTTCAGTTGCCTGACATGCGCACTCCCAGCTGAGGTCAGACAAGGCATCTCTGCCTTCTTTTTCATTTCTCATACTGTAAACAAGTATTGTTTCTGCAGTTGTATTAGTAGTACTTTTTAATATTTTTTTGTTCTCTTTGTTTGTGATTTCACTACTTAAAATGGCCCCAAGCATAATACTGACACGCTGTCTAGGTTCTGAATGCAAGAAGGCTGTGATACACCTTATGGGAAAAATGTTTGCATTGATAATCTTTCTTCAGACATGAGCTATAGTGCTGTTGGCTATGAGTTCACTGTTATTGAATTAGCAGGAATGTTTTTACTATTTTTTTGGGGGGCATGCTGTGAGGCTTGTGGGATCTTAGTTCCCTGACGAGGAATCAAACTGAGGCCCACAGAAATGAAGGCATCTCTTAACTACTGGATAGGAAATTTCTTAACAGGAATATTGAATAAGGTGTCCTTAAACAGAAATACACATGAAACAAGCACATATATTGATTGGTTGATCAAAAATATGGGGACCAGAGACTCTCAGACACTGCATCTTGTGTTTTTCCTTGGAGTCACGGTTCAGTATTTACTAATTCAGCATTTGAGGTGCCTTTTTTGGAACGGGATCGCCTTGAGTGATGTGAATCAACCGTTGTTGTCATTCAGTTGCTAAATTGTGTCTGACTCTTTATGACCCCATGGACTGCAACATGCCAGGCTTCTCTGTCCTTCACTATCCCCCAGAGTTTGCTCAGGCTCATGACCACTGAGTGTGATGCCATCCGACTGTCTCATCTCCTGCCACACTCTTCTCCTTTTCAATGGTACATGAACATGTACGTGATGTGTATATACACACATATATATATACACACACATGCATAGGTATACACACACACACACAAACACATACACACACACACACACACACACACACACCCGTATACAAAAGCATAAAACAAAAGCTAGTGAACATAAATGTAATGTTAGCAGCTGGTGGGTTTGGATGCCATATATATGGCTGTTTATTGTACTATACTTACCAAAATGCTTTTAGATTTGAAAATTGGCCACCTGCCTCTCTGGGCCTTAATTTCCTCAAATAAGGAAGACCATGTTGCCTGAAGAACCTCTTCCAGCTCTGCTATTCTGTCATGTTACATTAACCCCAGACAGGAGCCATTTAATTTAGATATCTAGTAGAGATTTAGTCTTAGACTCTAGTCCAGTGTTAGTTATATGATACTTAAGTATAGAGTTTTAAAAAGGCACCCAAGAAATGAAAGAACAATGATAACTTGATTGACAAATATCCCAGGGAAATGAAAGTGAAAGTCGATCAGTCGTGTCTGACTCTTTGTGACCCCATGGACTGTGTAGCACGTCAGGCTCATCTGTCCATGGAATTCTCCAGGCCAGAATACTGGAGTGGGTAGCTGTTTCCTCCTTCAGGGGATCTTCCCAACCCAGGAATCGAACCCAAGTCTCCCTCTTTGCAGGCTGATTCTTTACCAGCCGAGCCACCAAGGAGCCCAAGAACACTGGAGTGGATAGCCCATCCCTTCCTAGAGGATCTTCCTGACCCAAGGATTGAACTGGGGTCTCCCGCACCGCAGGTGGATTCTTTGCCAGCTAAACTACCAGGGAAGTCCTATATAAATTTATTCATATTAAACAAACAAAGACTTTCAAATAATATGGGAAGTATCTAGTGATAATGGAAACTTGTCATTTGAACAGTTTTTATTTGTTTCTATTTTTGATTAAATTAAAAAGGACTTATAATAGACAAGATTACTTATTTGGAAAAATGTGCTATGTATCCACAGCCTTTTCTTTAAATGTCCACTAAGCACATTGCGTAATAGAAAGAACATGGGATTTGGATTAAGTCAAACCTTACTTCAAAAAATTTTTGTTTCTCCAATTAGCCTATTTGTATGATCTTAACAGAATTGTGTATCTTCTCTGAACCCTAGTTTCTTTGACTATAAAAATGGTGACATTATTTTTCTATAAGGACAAAATTATTGATATATGAAATAATCTTGTGAAAGCATGAAAGTCTCTGGCAACAAGTGGGATTCAAACATGCTACTTCCATTTTTTCTATCCCACAAATGACTACTATTTTCTAGGAAGACTTATAATGTACTAGTTAAGCGCACAGTCTTTGGGACTATGATACCAGAGTTTAAGTCCTATTTACAAGCTTGGTGCTTAGAGCAAGTTATTTAGCCTCTTGTCTCTCAATTTTGTTTTGTTTTGTTTTTGTCTGTAAAATAGGGATGATAGCACCTACATCATAGAGCTACTGTATGATGTGAAGTATTAATATCTATATAAGTTGCTTAGAACAGAATGGGAAGCCTTATTAGTGCGTGCTGTTATTATCAGTATTTCTAAGAACTGTGAGAAATCCTATGTAAGCTAATAAAGGCAGAGTAATAGAGAGTCTTGACTTGCATAAGGACCTCACATGAAGGTAAATTTTAAGGTAAACCTGATCTTGTACTTTTAGACTGACCAGATAAAGGATTGATGCTTAAGCATTGATTACTTTATTGGTTCTGTACTTCACTCCAGTTCAATGATTTCATTTTAAAACCTTCACCCTTGATTTAAAATCTTTGAATGTATTTTTAGTTGTTCCATGTTATATCTTCTTCTGGCAGAGTTGTTCAGATGCGTACTTTTTACTGATCGTAATGGCTACTTTTGTTGAGCAGTTCCTAGGTGTTAGATCAGGGATTCAGCCCTACTTGTTAGCTAAATGGATTAGTGTGTGTTATGGATGCTGAGAAGACACAGACTCCTGGATCAAGCAGAAAGGACTTTTATTGCTTGTGGTACAGCAAGCATCATGAGTATCGTCAAATGCAGTGGTTCTCCTCTCCCTTTGCCAAGTCTCACAGGGATGAAACACTAAGGGTCCCGTGGATGCTCTGTACATCATCAAATTTCGTTGCAGCTGAAGAATATTACATTTGGGGACCTCATCATTTTGCAGCTAACAGTAAACAGCGTTCTCTTAGACCCAGGGGGAGACAGCTCTTCATCCTTCAAAGTTGCTCCCTGCAAATACAACTCGGAGAAATGTTTGGGCAAAAACCATTTGGGCTTTGCATTCTTGGTACATCCAGCAAGAGGTTCAGGGGTTGGGACTCAAGGCAGATTGGCTTTCTCAACACTGGTTCTCGGAACAATGCCAAACACTTTAATTGGGGCAGTGTTTCCTGGTAGATCACTATGTAGCTAATGCTACGAAAGTCTTACTCCTTTTAACAGGATTGCCTCTGGGCAATATTATAAACTGGGTCCATTTTGTTTGTACCCTCTGTCTTCCTGTGGAAACCTCTTTTCCTTGGGCAAACTCCCGCATACACGACTTACATTTTAATGGCTCTAATCTGATTTTTGAATGACCATTTTCTTGGCCTGCCCCCATGCCACGTTCAGCTCATTCCTTTTTCTTCTTTGTCCTGAAATAAAATTTACCCATTCTGTGGCCAATCTGTTAGAACTCTTCTCACTTGTAAAGGGTCACTGAGAAAAAAATGGAAATTAAAACATGTTCATGTATAGAAGGATGGCTCATCAGATCACATAAACTTTTAAGAGAGACCTTGTGAAGACACACTTTAGCCAAGGAATCATCTGAATGGTGGGAATTTGGGACTTCAAGACTATATTTACAACTCCATATGTTTGCTCTGTGCATGGTGAGCCCTGGATCTCAGAGATATATTTAGTTTGATTTTATATGAAGCATTGGTTTTTGTGTTCTCTGAAAAGGAAAAAGGATATTTTGAGGTATGGATTTAAATACTATTTCCTTTTCACTCTCTAGCGTCCGAGAGTTTATGAGATAAAGCTTTAGATCTTAGTGAAAGCTACAAGTGGTCGTGACTAAGTCTTTATAATATTAGGAGCTGCTCTCCTCCTAATAAGCAACCATTACCCAAACCATACTTTTTAATGCAGGTGCTGCCCAGGGAGTTCATGGCAATACATTAGAACATGGAAAACGAAGCTCACTTAGGCCACAAAGCAGCAGCTTCAATTGGCACCTGCATTTGGAGTCTGTAATGTTTTCCTCACTGTGCTTTCAAGACCCAAGCGATTTAAAAAGAAGTGACTGTGTTCATAAAAATGGGAAACTATAAACCAACATAAATGTCAGTTTTTATGTTGATATTTACATTTATCCCACAGAGAGACTGAATCGTGTAGTAATGTGATTCAATATTTTGGGGTCAGATATTTTGGTAACATTTACAGATCAATAAATTAGACACATTCCATCTTAAATGATCAGAAATAGCTTCGTTTTCCAGTGCGAGGCCAGCTTAAAATTTCTAGCAGGGTACATTCCCTGCAGAATTGTTAGTTGCACAAGTGCTATAATAGTATTACATTTTAACTACAACTGTGGTGGATTTTCAAGCATCTCAAAGGTTATAAACTAGTCATTAAAATTCATTCCTGTTGGCAATTGGGTCTGCAGAGCCTCTAGCCAGAAAAGCACGCTTCTAATATTTATGTGATTTCCATTTTAACACGGCCATTTGAATTGCTTGTAATACTCCAGCCTTTGTAATGCGCTCCCTTTCCTATCCTGCCCCTACAATTCTCACCAGAAAAGGGTGAGATTTCCTACATTAAAGAACTGGTGCTCGCCCCTCCCCTGCCCCAGGCTCATGACTTCTTCTAGTAAGCCCATGTGATGAAGGCATGTTGCTTACAATGATAGCAGGAAGGCCATTTTTATACTGCTGACATGAGAGAAGCAAATAGGGGAAGATCTGAGCTGTGTGTCCTTCATCACAAGCGAACATCAGGCAGAAATCTGGTACTATTCATTCCCAGGTCCTTAAAAAATAATGGACCAGGTGGTCACCAGGAAGCTGGCGTAAAGCAAATCATGCACTTTCCATGACATCGATTTGTTTCACTCTTCTGGCCCATCTTGGTTTTCTTTCCTCAAGTGTGAGTTAGCACTTCGATGTTGTCTAACAGTCATTTTTTCACTCATTTTCCCTTAGAGTGGATGCTGCTGAGAGCAGGACCCATTCAGGGGTCATCTTTTCCTCTTTGTCCTAAGCATCTAAGTTGGTGTCTAACAGTTAATAGATGCACCGTGATGTGTAGTAGGTTAATGTTCTTATAGATTTGTTTTATTTCACTTCAGCTTGAGAGTTTAGCTCTAGGCAAGTCTTGACACTTTAATTCCAGTTTATTTTATTGGGCTGGACCCTGCTGAAATGAACATTTATGGATTACCTACTTGGCAACTACAAAAGATAGAAAACGTGATGTGGTTTATGTTCTTTGAAAATTTTCAAATAATAGAGTGGAAGATAAGAAGACTAAGAGAAATAAGATGTGCCACCTAAAAGTTATTTTAAAAAATTAATGAATTTAAAAGGATCATACTGAACTTGTTTGACATGGAATGTTTGATGTAAGGCTTTCAAAATGAAGTAGGATACAGTAAAACTCACACAGGATAACTTGGGAGAAAAGTTTTTTGATTAAGGGAGTGACATGACTTGTTAGGAAGCTTGATTTGGATGAAAAAAGTTATGACAAACCTAGACAGCATATTAAAAAGCAGAGACATCACTCTGCCAACAAAGGTCCATCTAGTCAAAGCTACGGTTTTTCTAGTAGTCATGTATGGATGTGAGAGTCGCACCATAAAGAAGGCTGAGCACTGAAGAATTGGTGTTTTCAAACTGTGGTGTTGGAGAAGACTCTTGAGAATCCTTGGACAGCAAGGATATAGTCAATCCTAAAAAGAAATCAACCCTGAACATTCATTGGAAAGACTGATTCTGAAGCTGAAGCTTCAATACTTTGGCCACCTAACGTAAAGAGTTGATTCATTGTAAAATAACCTGATGCTGGGAAAGATTTGAGGACAGGAGAAGAAGAGGGAGACAGAAGATGAGATGGTTGGATGACATCATGAACTCAATGGACATGAGTTTGAACAAACTCCAGGAGATGGTGAAGGACAGGGAAGCCTGGCGTGTTGTGATCTATAGGGTCGCAAAGAGTCAGACACGTGTGAGAGACTGAACACAAGGTGATGGTATCTTTCTAGAAGTGCTGTGGAAGCAGAATTTGCAGGACTTGGTAAATAGAGGAGTTTAACATGACTCTGGTTTTGAGCCTCTATGACTTGGAAGGAAGAATTGATGACATTAAAAGAAATAGGGAAGGCAGGATGATGAATGCCATAGGAAGCAATCAGAAAAAGTTGATGATTTGGATGTCAGTGTTTTAGATGTTTTGAACACTGTGAAACCTCCTGTGTCTACTAAGTTGTAATACACTAGAGTAGGTAAGGCTAACAAAGAAGATGCCATTAGTCTGATGGATAAGGCATCTTGTTAGTTGCCAGCTCTATGACCTAAGACAGTTTATCATCTGACCCCCTCTATTTTTCATTTTCCTTGTTAGTATCAGAAAGAACTGGCTTTAGTAAAAGCTAGCTTAACATATGATGAATTCTTGGCAAGTATGAAGTGATTGGGAACCTGTTAAGAGATTCCTGTGGGCCAAGGAATTTGCCCTGGATTCTCTACTCACTTGGGTCATGACTATTACCCTCCTATGGCTCCTCCCCAGACTTGGAGATTTGCTGTCACTGAGGTCATCAAAGCTGTCCAAATTGATGCTCATAGATGCTACCAGGGCCTCTGTCTTATGAATCATGAATCTTGTTGGTGAAAAAGAAAGCCCTCACAAGATGCATGCTGTCAAATTTGCAAAAGTCTACTTCCATTAAAAAAAAACCAAAAGGCCCAATTCATTGCATCACTTTGTACCTCTTTCTCAACTTTTGGTAAAAATATAAAACACCTTCATAATTTCCATAAAGACAAGTACAATCACAGATAATCTTCTTTGACTTTGTGAGAAGTTCCTCACTGAGACAGTTGCGTCCTTAATTCCCCTTTTAAGCACCTACATTGTAATTCAGCAACATTTGATTGAGTAGAGTGATGCTGCCAATGTTCAGTCAGAGTTAACCTCAAAATAGGGATAGAAAATGGTAAAAGTGTTGCTCATATGATTCACCTGCATCTGATGGAAAAATTTGACTCTCTGCCTGGTATATTTTCTTATGTAATTAAAAATGTATAAGTTTGATATTTATAGCTGAGAATATTCCCCTGCTGGTTTTTGGTTCATTTTGTTTCTCATTAACCTTTATAAATATTCTAGTCAGAAATACCCTTCTATTTAGGATACAGTGCTTTCTTAGCTAAAGAATGAAATAATGTTTTAATATTCCTGTTATTTCCCTCTATCAACCATTCTGAGAGATTGCACAGAGAAAGGCAGTATGGCATACTTGGAAGGGATTTGGAGGGACAGAAACTTGGAATTGCATTTTGACTTTGTGACTTACTAGCTGTGTGACCTAAGGCAAATGGTCCCCAGCGTTTCCTTGTTTTGTTTTTTTCATTGACATGATAGGTTAAGACCTATCCTAGTGTTGATAGGATCAAGTGGAATAATGGTAACCTTTGTCCTAAGGTCTTTAAGCCCTGTGTGTGTGTGTGTGTTTATGCTTGTCACTCAGTTGTGTCCGCCTCTTTGTGGCCCCACAGACTGGACAGCCCACCAGTCATCTCTGTCCATGGGATTTTCCAGGCAAGAATACTGACACAGTTTTCCACTTCCTGCTGCAGGGGATATTTCCAACCCAGGGACTGAACCTGCTTGTCTTGCATCTCTTGTATTGCAGGCGGATTCTTTACTGCTGTGACACCAGGGAAGCCTGAGCCTTGAGGTTCTAGTTTTACTCCATGGGCCCAAATCTTATTATACTCTGGTCAAGATATTTTACATCTTTAAAGTCCTTTCCTCATCCATAAAATGAGGATTATAGTAATGCCTGTTTTTAAAGTTTCTTATGATGGTGAATGAGCAAAATTGCAGAGAATACAGTGATTGGATAATATTAAATATCCAGTAAATGTTGTTAATAGCTATTTCAATTAGTACATAGTAGGGGCTCAGTAAAAGAAGCTTCTCTCATTTTCCTCAATAATCCTTCAGGGTTTCTCTTCCATATATTAAGCAAAACAACTCTTAGAATATTGGAGAAAAAAAAATCCTGATGTTTGTGCTGTTAATTTACAAAAAGAAGATCATTTGTTGATTTTAGCTACTGATTTGTTTTGAATATAAGGATTGGGAACTCTGATTGAAGAAGAGTCTCCTTTCTTTAAAGCAGCTATGAATGTGCAGTCTTCTAGTTATTGAAATTTTAAGTTACTCTAGCTATTCCCCGTCTATTGTCCTAGCTTGAGATATATTTAAAAAAACCCTCCAGGTGCTATCTTTCTTTTTAGTTATCCTTTGCCTCACTTCCCGCTTTCTTATGAGAACATTTCTCAGTTCCTCTAGGCACTGATTTCTCTTATGACAACTCTGAAATTTGTCGGTTTCTGTAGAGCCCATTTTCTTTTGGCTTAAAGCATTTTGGCTAGTAATGTAACAGAATGTAATGTCAAAGAAATAAACCATCAGTTCTGCAGTTTCCTAGTGTTATCTACTCAGTTGTGTCCAACTCTTTGTGACCCCATGGACTATGGAGTACGTCAGGTTCCTCTGTCCATGGAATTCTCCAGGCAAATATACTGGGGTGGGTATCCATTCCCTTCTCCAGGGGTCTTCCTGACCTAGGGATCGAACTTGAATCTCCTGCATTGCACGCAGATCCTTTACTACCTGAAATCTTTTATAAATAAGATATGACATAAATAAGGTAGGAAATAAAATGCTTTGCAATTTTCCAGAAGTCCGAATGTAGAAGATAGAGCAGAGACCCTAGCACAGTTCAGGATGAACCATTCCACATTTATCTACTCATCTGCTCAATCTCAGTCTCTTACTGTACAGTTACTAGCTACCTAATGTAGATAGGATGTTGTTAGAGCCATAATACTGTACAGTGACTGTTTAGAACAGTAATTGTTATGGGTTGAATTGTGCTCTCCAAAAATTCACATGTTGAACGACCTCAGTGCTTCAGAATATGACTGTATTTGGAGATATAGCCTTTAAAGAGGTAACTGAATTTAAATGAGGCTGTTCTCATGAGCTCTAATACAAGCTGACTGGTGTTTTTATAAGAGGAGAAAATCTGGCAACACAGAGAGACAGTGGGGTACTGACACAGCGAAAAATGACTGAATGGAGACACAGTGAGGAGGTGGCCGTCTGCAAGCCAATGAGAGAGACCTCAGCAGAAGCTACCTGCTGACACCTAGATCTTACCTCAAACCGATAAAGAGTATTCCTGTTATTTACGCTCCCCATCAGCCCATGGTGTTTTGTTATAGTAGCTATAAGCAAACTAATAGAGCAATATTTAAATTTGCACTATAGCTACAATTCTATAACTTTCATGTTGTCTTCACATTCATAGTATATAACATAATTGCCAAAAGCATTGACTCTGAAACTAGATTCAAATTATCACTTGTGTGACCTTAGGCAAGTTATCTAACCCCTTTGTTCAGTTTCTTCATCTATAGAATAGGATGGTTATAAAATTATCTACTCCATAGGATTTTTCTTTTACCAGCTGAGCCACAAGGGAAGCCCATGAGTACTGGAGTGGGTAGACTGTTGCTTCTCCAGAGGATCTTCCCAACTCAGGAACCAAACTAGGGTCTCCTGCATTGCAGGCAGATTCTTTACCAACTGACCTATGGGGGAAGCCCACTCCATAGGATTACTGTCTGAATTAAGTTAGCTAATGTTTTAAATTATTTTAACATTGCTCAGCATAGTTTTAAAAAGTTATTTCTTAAATTAATAAAAGGGAGCATGTATCTTAGTTCATTTTATTCCTTTTAAATCTTGTGAGCTAGAGAGAGAGAGAAGGTAAGGGATATACCCCTTACTGAATCTTTATTATGGAGTAGACAATGAGGTGACAATTTCACTCACATATGAACATGAGAGATTAAATTTTTGCCCACATTTACATACTGCTAAAAAGTGGTGAGCTTGGGGCATTCTTCTATCTTAAATCTGAATCTATTGTTTTTAAATTTTATTCAGCATGCTCAAATATAGGAACAAAATTTAAATAAATATGATTAGGATCGAAATAAAATGGAAAGGATAGCCATCAAATTAAGTATTGTATCAATCAAAGTTCAACGAGAGAAGCAGAACCAATAATGTGTATATACAGTTACATACCTATATGCCTACATATAGATATATCATGAATCTTTCTATCATCATCTAACAATACACTATTTTATGTAATTAATTTTGAGGACTAAGCAAATCTGTAGTCCACAGGACATTCATGAGTAGACTAAATTCCCATGGACACAAGATAAAGTTTGTTATCCATAGGTGTGAGTGTCTGTCTCTCTCTCTCTTAGAGAGCAATGCACTCTTTAAAGGCTTCCAACTGATTAAGTGAGGCCCACCAGGACAATCGGTCTCATTTAAAGTCAGTTAGGACTTTAATTACATCAGTAAAATATCTTCACAACAGCAACTGGAATTTGATTAAACAGTCAAGAGAAGGTATGCTACCAAATGACTGCTACATTCCATTCTCTCACTCTCCTGAAAAATCATCTCCTGTGGCTCACCCTATCTGAAAACATACTGGAAAGGGGCATTCTAAGGAATGTAGTTTAGCTTAATCAACTTGAGACACCTCAAAGTCATTGGGGATATTTTTAAAATAAAGACTGCCATTTACTATACCTGGAACTGGGGCATATTTTAATATGAGATTCTTTTTATTAAATAGTTAACTCTCACAGTAGCCCTTGAAATATTATTGTCATTTTATGAGTAAGAACATAAAGGCTCCAGTGGTTTAAATAACTAGCCCAAGTCACAAAGCAAGCTAGTATGATAACTACAATTAGAAGTCAGAGCTGATCCTGAAGACCACATATTTAAAAGCAGTAGGAAATCACCTCAAACTACCTCTTAAGTTGATATGGAACTTGTGGTAGAGGAGAAACCAGTACTGGTTGGGCCTTAGGTAAGCTGCATTTTGAGAAGATAGGAAAAAATAATTAGAGGAGGGGAATCTGCAGTTTTAACCCCCTTCCCAGGACCAGGCTGCGGGCTCTTCAGAGTCTCCTCTGGGGAGAACTGCATTTATAGGAAATTAGGAATTACTCTTTTCCAGAGGGTGTGTGTGTGTGTGTGATATATTATTCTAAAAAGAGAGCTTTTTGGTTTATATTTTGAGTATCTTCTTAATTAATGAATCACATAGTACCTTTTTATAGTTCTGTGATGGATACTATGAATCATGAAATAATGCTATTTATGAAATAAAATAAAAATGTCCACATTTAAATATTTGTTAATGATTCAGGCCACTTGCAAATTGGTAAGTAGACTCACTGACATTATAGTAATTTTTATCATTTTGGATTTTACTATGTGCTAAGAAGTCTGCTTGGAGCCTTTGAACGGTCTGCCTCATTTAAGCCTTACAACAACTGTGTGGAGTTCACTGTATCCACACGTGACTTTCGAAGAAATGAAGGCCGAGGAAGGATAAGCAGCTTGCTCCAAGTGTACTGCACTTGTGTGGAAGAGTTACAGTGTGAGTGGGATCTGGCTAATTCCAAAGGCCAGATGCCTATTAACAAAGGAAGCAAAATCCTCACAGAACATTTCAGTAATAGGTAATTATTAAAGCTATAAAGTTGTCTTACTTAAAAATAAATAGTGTAAAGATTTAAAAGATGAGTTTTCAAAGTTATTGCGTTGATTTTAAGTCAATCAACCCAAATAAAGTATTGCAAATGAATGACCCCTTATCTTTTGAAATCTTGTTTTGAAGTCCAGGATAATTTGTCTTTGTGAATTTCATTTTCACGATTCTTTGGTAAGAACAGCTGAGACCTGAAATCACAGAGCCAGTTATCCTGCCACAGACTCTAGTCCCATTTTCTACTGATCCATCATGATCAATTCTAATTCTGCAAGAATCTCTTCAAATACCCATTGGTTGACACTCAATGGAAATTCAGGAAAACAGCATTTTTAATGGGAGACTTTCCCATAGTTATAACACCACTTGGTGCAATTGAAAGTGCCAGTTAACTTTAGTGGCAATAATCTGACACCCTTAACCAGTAGGGCAGAATGTACACTAGCACGTGCAAACAGAACACGTTTATTAGAATCTCGTTTTAGTTCAATAGTTAGAAAGTCGCCATTTGTCAATAATCCTGTGCTTTTATAATGGCTATATATGAAAATACTAAGCAAGGCTGGCATTCATTGAGAAAACTAGGGATGTATGACTGGTATATGCTTATGGAATTCTGGAGAATCACATCTTAGTGATAAGCTGTAATGACTATAATAAGCCATGGAAAATTCAGTCCAAATTTCACAATGGGGTTCTAGTTAACAATAGACGTTTAAAGGTTAATGTAATTAATGAATGTGCTTGCAGTATTTTAAAGTATAGTCATTTGAGTTTGGACATATAAGGCATTTAAATCATTTTAGACAGGCACTCAGAAACCATATCCATTGTACTTAATAGCTGAAGACTGTACTTTTACATGGAGAGTACAATTTACATCAGAGCTGCCTGTTGCAAAGTCACCACGAGTCCCTTGGATATTAACTATTTGAAAACATAGTTCTAAAACTCTAAACCCCCAGAGAAAAGACATAGTTGTTTTAGAGTGAAAGAAAACTAAAGCACACTGATCAATGAGAAATAATGCTGAAGCTGTAAAGCTGGGCAAATTAGCTCACATCTAGGCTTATATTTTCATGGAGAGATGATTTGGTTTTTCTTTTTCTTCATCAGCATATGTTTTCACCCACACAAAGTAATGTAAATCAATGGTCTCTTACAGTGTAACTTTTCTTTATAAGAAAAAGAATGCATTACTTAAGTAAGGAAATGAATAAAAAGATCGACCATAACACTCTCTCTGTAATTTATTTAGTGAAATGGATACAAAATTTGGTGGAGTCTCAAAGGAACGCAACAGTACACACACAGACACACACAGACTCACACAAATAAAACTCCCGAGACATCCACAGTGTTGAGGCTCTGATGTTATTTTTCTACGAAAAGAACACAGATAAAGTGTTTATCAACTCCTCACAAAGCCTTAACTCAGGGTAAACAGATCAACCAGGACAAGCAAATCAGTGAGCAAGCACCCTGGATGGGATGGTTTTGCTGTTTGTGGTGAGTCTTGAACAGCAGCTGTGCTGCTTCTGGGGAGAGAGAGAGGGAGAGCTCGGGGAGGCGGGGGTGTGTGGGGGTGTGGGGGGGTGGGGGTGGGGAAGAACCAGAGACTCACACTGGCCCTGAAATTGCTATTTACCTCTTAAAATAGAACTCTCACCTAGACCTCACCAGTATCCTAAGATTATCTGCAAATCTGGCTTTAGTTAATGGGCCTGGATGTCTCTGGCTGAATCACATGAAAGCAACCTTTTCTTTGTGAGCTGTTTACCACCTAAATTGTGCTGAACTGAAACGAGAATGGTCCCGAAGGCACAACCGAGCCAGGCCTTTCGGGGAAAACCAGGCTACCACCGCCCATGTTTCACTCTGATTATTCAAATGACAGTGTGCAGGAGGTGAGGGGGGGAAAGGGCATATGACTCTCATACCTAGAAGGGACTGCATGCTGTTTTCCAGAGAATAGTCACACCATTTGTCAGGAAGCAGAATGATACAAGGCAGATGAGAAAATGTCTCCATTTAGGGTGTCATTCTGAAATCTAGTTGCAATACAGTTCATTTGCATCTCATCTTTTGTTCACTTGCTCGATATTCACAGAAGGAAGAAGGGAAGGAAAACAATAGGACGGGCTCCCTGTAAACTCAGTTTTCCCCTTCCTCCTTCACTTGCAATAAAAGCTCCATCTGATTTTCAGTGGTCTGAATAAAATACATTGAGGATCTACTATTGCCGAGTCAAGGTGCCCCCTGAATAATATACCCAAAGATGATTGATCCATAAGTCAGGTTCACAAAAGGCCACTGGGGATGAAATCAAGCCTGGGGTTTGAATTCCAGGTCCTATTACCAGCTTCATGACTTTGAGTGATTTACCTGATTTCTTTGAACCTCAAATTCCTTATCTGTAAGATAGAGATAATAATAGCTGACACTGTCATCATCTTTGACATCATCATAATTTCTTATAGAATGTTAAGAATCCTGAAAGTGTAAGACCTCACGGCCTTTTCTCGGGAAGCGTCGCCACAAAGACCACAGTGACTCGAATTCGATGCAATCAGCAGGAGGATTTATTTAGCCAGCGTGCCGGGGTTCGAGCTCCCGTTTCCAGGAGTGAACCCCGAACACTCACCGAAAGGGATTTTTATGCAGAAAGATCAAAGACAACTGGGAATGAGATCGGAATGTAGGGAACAATGCGATAAGGGGGTCTTAGGATGAAGTGGAGACATTTGATTGGTGGGGATGATTTACAGGTAATTTAGTAGAGACAGTTGACTGACCACCCGGCGGTGCCTGGTAAGGGGAAATGCATTTTTGAGGAAAGGTCAGTTACACAGTGGAAACTAAGTCACAAGTTATCAGTTAAGAATAGGGAGCAGTCAGGAGGCTCTGAGTCATCAAGATAAGGGGGAAAGCTATGCGGCGCATTCTGCCTTCCAGGTTTAACTCTTAACCTAGGAGTTTTCCAGTGCCCTTTTCAGAAAGCACTAAATGAAGTTACATTTTACAGAAAGACGAATACAATGATTTACAACAAAGAGAAATTCATTATCCCAAAAAGCCTTGTTTTGCTAACATCAAAACTACTATAATTCCTCAATCTAAAAGTTCTTCAAAAGCAAATTCATGTAAAGAGATTTTATAAAATTAAAAGCGCTATATAAGGCTATTCATTATCATTGCTATTTTAAAACCACCTTCATTTCATCCCATGTGCTATTTGACAAGTTGCTCCTCTGTCAGTCAGCCTTTCCTGGGACTTTGCAATCCTATCCACAGATGGCAGTGAGCTAGAAATGCAGAACCTAAAAAATATTCTTTTGGAAGTCTTGCCATTTTGCCGGATAGTTCTGTCTCTCTTAACTGGGATGACTGTACATTGCATGAGAAGATTACCAGTTGGTGTTGCTTTGGGCCTAAATAAGAGAAAATGGGAGAAAAAGAATCCTTCTATTGGCAATTAAATATCAATTCATAAATCTAGTACAATTTAATGTAAAGCATTGGAATAATGACTTCCTTAAATAGCAGCCTCATAGTGACTATCAGAAGAGAAGATTACGGGGTAACCTACCACATAACACAGACTGTATGAATTTTATGCTGGCTGTTTTAAGTACTTTTACCCCCCACAGTAGTTAATAAGCTAGTGAAAAACAAAGGCAATCTTTTGAAACACTGAACACTCTGACTGAGATGTTTTATTTCCTGGTATGGGAAACTCTTATAGACCAGTAGCTGGACCGATAAACATCTGTCCTGACAGTTACTTTGATGATTTAACAGAAATTAGGCATTGGCCGCCTGATGTGAAGAGCCAACTCATTGAAAAAGACCTTGATGCTGGGAAAGACTGAGGGCCAGAGAAAGGGTTGACAGAGGATGAGATGGTTAAATCATATCCCCTACTCAATGGACATGAGCTTGAGCAAGCTCCGGGAGATAGTGGAGGACAGGGAAGCCTGGTGTGCTGCAGTCCATGAGGTTGCAAAGAGTTGAATATGACTTAGCAACTGAACAACCACAATAATAACAACAGCAGTGCCAACAAGGCATTAGGAGATGCTTCAGTATACTGTCTCAGAAGCGAATTTGAAAGCAGACAGATCTGGGTTCAAGGAAAATTCAGGCACTTCATAGCTATGTGATCATTTTTAACCTTGATCTATCAATACTATAAAAGCATTTTCATCAAGACTTCTTGGGAAGACAAAAACGTGATAATGGGTAAAAAGATATGGAAAAAATGTATCATCAGTTTTGAAATTAGTTACCTATTGCTGTGTAGCAAAGTATTTCAAAATTTAGTGGCTTAAAAATAAACATTTATTATTGCAGTTTCCATAGATTAGGAATTTAGGAACAGCTCCTCTGCATAGTTCTGTCTTGGATCTTCCGTGAGATTACAGCTATGATGTTGGCCAGGGATGCAGGCATCTGAAGACTTGATTGGGATGGGAAAATCCAGTTCCAAGAGAGCTCACTCACATGGCTGTTGGCATGAGGCTTTGGCTGCTTTACTGGCTGATGGCAGGAGGCTCAGTCTCTTGCCATGTTGGCCCTCTCCAGCAGGCTGCTTGAGCGTCCTCACCACATGGAAGCTGGCTTCTGCCAGAACAAGTGACCGAAAGAGAGCAAGAAGTTAGCCACTGTGTCTTTCATGGCCTAGCCTTAGAAGTTACCAGCAACCATTCCATGATAGCCTAATGCTTACAAAATCAGCCCTAGTAAGTGTATAGGAGAATGGCTATACAAGAGCAAAAATACTATGAGGCAGAGGTCATTGGGGATCATCTTTGAGACAGGCTACCACATATGGTAAAAGTAAAGCTTTCTGTATAGCACATTCAAAATGTCCTTAAAGCAGAACGTCCCTCAGCTCGGAACACTGAAAGAGTCTGAGGTTACTGTGTGGGGGATAAAGAGGGACTCAAAGAAAGATGCAGGGGAAAAGAAGACTTCACGTAAGTACTGGTGGAATTCAGTTCAGTTCAGTTCAGTTGCTCAGTCGTGTCCGACTCTCTGTGACCCCATGAATCACAGCATGCCAGGCCTCCCTGTCCATCACCATCTCCCGGAGTTCACTCAGAGTCACGTTCATCAAGTCTGTGATGCCATCCAGCCATCTCATCCTCTGCTGTCCCCTTCTCCTCCTGCCCCCAATCCTTCCCAGCATCAAAGTCTTTTCCAACGAGTCAACTCTTCGCATGAGGTGGCCAAAGTACTGGAGTTTCAGCTTTATCATTCTTTCCAAAGAAATCCCAGGGCTGATCTCCTTCAGAATGGACTGGTTGGATCTCCTTGCAGTCCAAGGGACTCTCAAGAGTCTTCTCCAACACCACAGTTCAAAAGTATCAACTCTTCAGTGCTCAGCCTTCTTCACAGTCCAACTCTCACATCCATACATGACCACAGGAAAAACCATAGCCTTGACTAGACGGACCTTAGTCAGCAAAGTAATGTCTCTGCTTTTGAATATACTATCTACGTTGGTCACAACTTTTCTTCCAAGGAGTAAGCATCTTCTAATTTCATAGCTGCAGTCACCATCTGCAGTGATTTTGGAGCCCCCAAAATAAAGTCTGGCACTGTTTCCACTGTTTCCCCATCTATTTTCCATGAAGTGATGGGACCGGATGCCATGATCTTTGTTTTCTGAATGTTAGGCAATCATAATTCTTTTATTCTGAATTAAGCATGTAATTACAATTTCCTTATTCTCTCTAGGGAGCTCAAGTTATGACCTAAATAATCAGTTTTTTTTTTTCCCCCTGGCTTAAAAAGTGACATTTCTTAAACTATCCAAAAGGAAAGCCTGATAATTTTTTTTTAAACTCAGTTCAGCCTAGAAAAAGAGAATTGATACTTTTAAACAAATATAAGCATCCATTGATGCTTATATTTGTTCAATCATATTCCTTTGAACCTAAATCATACACAGTAGGATATAAAGCCAGTCCCCAAGTCTGCTTTACTAGACGTGCCTTTGAAGTGTCTTCCTTATTAAGTAAAGTGAAAGTCGCTCAGTTGTGTCTGACTTTTTGTGACCCCATGGACTATACAGTCCATGTAATTCTCCAGGCCAGAATACTGGAGTGGGTAGCCGTTCCTTTATCCAGAGGATCTTCCCGACCCAGGTCTCCTGAATTGCAGGCAGATTCTTTACCAGCTGAGCCATCAGGGAAGCCCGTCTTCCTTATTAACTCTCTTGTAACTTTTCTCTGCTTTACTATTATAATGAGTCTTTATTTTTTTTGGGTGATGGTGGATAACAGAGATTAACAAGAGTCAAGGGCCTCAAGCAGGCTTCCTGTGACAGGAATGAGAAATCAAATGTATTGTAAATAGTACTTCTCTTTTGTTTACCAGTGTTTTAACTAAACGTTTATACATTTAGTATGCTAGGGATCAACAGTGAGTGTAACATGCAGGCCTCCACTCACTCCATCATCTTCTAGCTTTGGACAAACTAGTAACCTCTTTGCAACTCAATTTTCTCATCTGTACACTGTGAATATTAACAGTATCTTGCGGGGGTGCTCCGCAGAAAGAGAGAGGCAGTGGAACTTCCCTCAGCAAAGCCGAGGGGTCCCAAGGAGAGGTGACCCTGCTGTCCGCTAACCCAGCCCCTCAGCAAGCGAGAGACAATCAGATGCGACAGGGGTTCCGTCTAAGCAGTTCCGCTTTATTGCAGCAAACTCCCAGCTTATATAGGCAAGCAGGGGGTTTTAGAAGGGACTTTCCATAGTTGCACCAATCACGTTAAAGGTCAAATCGTCATGTGCCTTCATTATAACAGGAGTCCATGGAGATCACGCACTGTTTACGTGCAGGGAAATCAAGAGAGCCAATCAAAAACTTTGACAAACAACATAGACCACGCCCCCATCTCTTCTGCCAGGCGCCATCTTAGTTTCCACCGCAAAGCTAGCCCCTTTCTTTTTAAGGTTTCCCATTTAGGGCCCCACAGTTTCTATCTTTTAGGGTTTTGTAAGGATTAAATGAGCTAATTATGGGTAAAGTATTCAGAATAGTGCCCCCTATCTGCCAATCATCACATAGTAGTGATCTAAACAGCAACTGCATGCATTCATATCAATATGACTCTTCCCTCCCTACTCCATTCTTTCCTTCTGTGTGACTGAGTGAGTGTGTGTGGGGAGGTGGGGGAGGGGGGGGTGGGGGGTGGGGGAGATTTTTGGTCTTTTAGCCAATTTATTAAGTAAGATTTATATTCTTAACCTTAATAAGGGTCAGTGGGGAGAAAATTTCATTCATTCATTCTTTGATTCAACGAATCTATTTTAAGCCTCTACTGTGTGGTAGAAACTGTAGAAGGGGAGAGTCCTGGAGTAAAATCATAAATGTGAAGACACACACACACAGAGATTCATATAAGGACATTAAAATCCAGTGAGATATACAGACATGCTTATAAATAACTCTAGACCAGTACAAATATCCCAGGGTTATAAGGGTAAAAGAGGCTTACACAAAACCCAATGGTTCTGTGAAATAGCAATCAGTTTCAAAATGGGACTATTGATAGAGGCACCATAGAGAGGGATGAATTTAAGCTGGTCTTTAAATATGAGTTGGTTCAGGCAGACAGAAGATGTACAAAAAAGGAGAAAGTCACTCTAAATAGAGGGCACAGCAAGAAAAAAAACTTTCACGAGAGAGAAAATGCCCATTATTTGAGGTGAGTGTGAAATATATCAGCATTCCTGGACCTTAGACTTGCAGGTCACGAGTGGAGTTGATGGAAAAGCCTTGATGCTGAAGACGTGAGACTTCAGCTTATAAACGTTCAGAGCCCCGCACATGCCCATTGCTGGTGTCTGAAGGTGTTTACAACGCTTTTCCTTTGAGGTATTTATTTAATTATTTGAAAGATTTGTTTTCCTGGAAAACTGGGAAAACTTCAAGTGAAAAGCCACAAGAAATAAAACCCTGGTGAAATCAATGTAATCATCTACTTGGGAAATGCTTGGGAGCTGATTTGCACAAAATACATTTGTGCCTTCCTTTGGGATTGCAGTTTATCAGAATTGGCTGCCCTAAGGCTCAGAGGATCCATGTATGCAAGAATGACGGCTTCCTTGAAGTGGAAGGCTGGCCCCAGGCATCATGACCTCAAACAAGGAGTGCTGGAGTCAGTGGAAGGGGCAAAAGGAGGGAGGAAATGAAATGGTCATGAGCCAAGGGTTTGGAGATGGGACTTATAACCCAAGGGAGATGTACCATTTCCTCTCTGTGTGATGTAAAGCAGATCACTTGTTCTTTTAGTTAAGACTCTTCATCTGTAAAATTATAATAATCACACTCTATTGACTGTTGTTTTGAGGATTTAAAGATATCATTCATATGAAGTGCTTGGCACTTGGCTCACTGTAAGTGCTCAATAAACAAAGAATATAATTTTTGGTGTTGTTGATGTGTTGTGGTTAATCTTATAGGTAATGTTCAACATGGAGAGAGAGCTGAGTCTAGACAAAGTGAATGTATTAACTGAGACTGAGGTTTTTGAGCTTCTATCATGTACAACATAATTGTATTGAGAACTTCCTGCCCCATTTTTCTGTAAATGGACAATAAGGGCTAATTTGGAGAGTACAGGTCATCTTACCTTTGTGATATAAGAGCAGACTTTTTATCTACAAGGAAATTATTATTATTATTTTTTTTTTTGAGAGTGCATCAGCGGGAGTAATGAGTGAGAAGGAAGAGGGTCTCTGTCCAGCCAACCAGAAGAGCTCAGTTCCTGAATGATGCTGTTCAAATGCTGCTATTTGTATTTCCTTCTTCCAGCTTCTGAAGCAGGCGTTAATGTACCTTGTCTGTGCTTCCCTAGCACTCATTGTAATGTCAAGTAAGATGTAAGAGCAGAAGCTCAGAGGTTAGGTTGTTCTGTGCCTTTTGTTTCTCATCTATCAAATAGGATACTTTTGTATGGCTTAACTGATCTGATTTATGTAAGCCCTTATAGCAAGGACTAGAACAGATACTCTACAAGTGTTAGTTATTATTTTAGATGATCACTACCATGTACTATAATCATGAGGCTGACTATTTATATCCACTGTTAGATTCCAAGCAGATTTATTTTGAAGAACATATGTGAAACAAGATATACATCCCTAGAGAAACTATAGAAAAGTGAAAACTTAGTGTTCCCCTCTGACAAGTAGTGGAAAATGCCCATTGTCCTTCAAAAGATGGACGCAATCCTAGTCTTGGATGCAGGTGGCCGTGACACAGAGAGAACCTGAGCCTGGCATCCTCTAATGCCAAGTCATGCCAAAGCCTGATGTTCACTCGTGAGCCAATGTGTCCATGCCAAGAGCATCCAGGAGGCCAGGCCAGCATTACACAGAGCAGACGCTCTATTGGCTGAACCTTCTTGGGGCCTTGCCAGGGAAGGTGGGATGGGGCAGAGACCATGGAAAAGGCCTGGGAAGTGAGGCTGCTGAGAAAGGAAGACATGGCCGAACATATCTCACAGCCTCTGTCCCTCCATCCCTGACCACTACTTCCCATCCAGTCAGCTCACAATGGCAGCAACAGACGTGTGGTGCCTGAAAGGTACTACCTTTTATAAGCTGCTGAGGCTTTTGAAAATTATTTTTGGAATCATGGCTGTGTGTATTCTAAATTCCAGGAACTCTAAGTCAAAACAGCTCCAGAGAATCATAAGCTTTGGAAATAATGCACCTTCTGGGTAAGTTCTATTGTTTACATTTTTTTCAATATAAATTTATTTAATTGGAGGTTAATTACTTTATAATATTGTATTTGTTTTGTCATACCTCAATATGAATCCTCCACAGGTATACACATGTTCCCCACTGAGAACCCCCTCCCTCCTCCCTCTCTGTACCATTCCTCTGGGTCGCCCCAGTGCCCCAGCCCCAAGCATCCAGTATCATGCATCAAACCTGGGCTGGCGACTCATTTCATATATGATATTATACATGTTTCAATGCCATTGTCCCAAATCATCCCACCCTCTCCATCTCCCACAGAGTCCAAAAGACTGTTCTATACATCTGTGTCCTTTTGATGTCTCACATACAGGGTTATCATTACCATCTTTCTAAATTCCATATGTATGCATTAGTATACTGTATTGTTTTTTTTTTTTTTTTCCTGGCTTACTTCACTCTGTATAATCAGCTCCAGAGTTATCCACCTCATTAGAATGGATTCAAATGTAATCTTTTTAATGGCTGAATAATACTCCATTGTGTATATGTACCACAGCTTTCTTATCCATTCATCTGCTGATGGACATCTAGGTTGCTTCCATGTCCTGGCTATTATAAACAGTGCTGCGATGAACGTTGGGGTACATGGGTCTCTTTCAATTCTGATTTCTACGGTGTGTATGCCCAGCAATGGGATTGCTGGGTCATAAGGAAGTTCTATTTCCAGTTTTTAAAGGAATCTCCACATTGTTCTCCATAGTGGCTGTACTAGTTTGCATTCCCACCAACAATGTAAGAGGGTTCCCTTTTCTCCAGATCCTCTCCAGCATTTATTGCTTGTAGACTTTTGGATCACAGCCACTCTGACTGGCATGAAATGGTACCTCATTGTGGTTTTGATTTGCATTTCTCTGAAAATGAGTGATGCTGAGCATCTTTTCATGTGTTTGTTAGCCATCTGTATGTCATCTTTGGAGAAATGTCTATTTAGTTCTTTGGCCCATTTTTTGTTTGGGTCATTTATTTTTCTAAAATTGAGCTGCAGGAGTTGCTTGTATATTTTTGAGATTAGTTGTTTGTCAGTTGCTTCATTTGTTATTATTTTCTCCCATTCTGAAGGGTGTCTTTTCACCTTGCTTAGAGTTTTCTTTGTTGTGCAGAAGCTTTTAAGTTTAATAGGTCCCATTTGTTTATTTTTGCTTTTATTTCCAATATTCTGTGAGGTTGGTCATAGAGGATCCTGCTGTGATTTATGTCGGAGAGTGTTTTGCCTATGTTCTCCTCTAGGAGTTTTATAGTTTCTGATCTTAGTGTAGATCTTTAATCCATTTTGAGTTTTTTTGTGTGTGTGGTGTTAGAAAGTGTTCTAGTTTCATTCTTTTACAAGTGGTTTACTAGTTTTTCCAGCACCACTTGTTAAAGAGATTGTCTTTAATCCATTGTATATTCTTGCCACCTTTGTCAAAGATAAGGTGTCCATAGGTGTGTGGATTTATCTCAGGGCTTTCTATTTTGTTCCATTGATCTATATTTCTGCCTTTGTGCCTGTACCATACTGTCTTGATGACTGTGGCTTTGTAGTAGAGCCTGAAGTCAGGCAGGTTGATTCCTCCAGTTCCATTCTTCTTTCTCAAGATTGCTTGGGCTTTTCAAGGTTTTTTGTATTTCCATACAGATTGTGAAATTATTTGTTCTAGCTCTGTGAAAAGTACTGTTGATAGCTTGATAGGGATTGCATTAAATCTATAGATTGCTTTGGGTAGTATACTCATTTTCACTATATTGACTCTTCTGATCCATGAACATGGTATACTTCTTCATCTAGTGTCAAACTTTATTTTTGGGGCTCCAAAATCACTGCAGATGGTGATTGCAGCCATGAAATTAAAAGACGCTTACTCCTTGGAAGAAAAGTTATGACCAGCCTAGATAGTATATTAAAAAGCAGAGACATTACTTTGCCGACTAAGGTCCGTTTAGTCAAAGCTATGGTTTTTCCAGTAGTCATATATGGATGAGAGTTGGACTGTGAAGAAGGTTGAGTGCCGAAGAATTGATGCTTTTGAACTGTGGTGTTGGAGAAGACTCTTGAGAGTCCCTTGGACTTCAAAGAGATCCAAGCAGTCCATTCTGAAGGAGATCAGCCCTGGGATTTCTTTGGAAGGAATGATGCTAAAGCTGAAACTCCAGTACTTTGGCCACTTGATGCGAAGAGTTGACTCATTGGAAAAGACTCTGATGCTGGGAGGGATTGGGGGCAGGAGGAGAAGGGGACGACAGAGGATGAGATGGCTGGATGGCATCACTGACTCGATGGATGTGAGTCTGAGTGAACTCTGGGAGTTGGTGATGGACAGGGAGGCCTGGCGTGCTGCGATTCATGGGGTCGCAAAGAGTCGGACACGATTGACTGACTGAACTGAACTGATTAGTGTCCTCTTTGATTTCTTTCACCAGTGTTTTACAGTTTTCTATATATAGATCTTTAGTTTCTTTGGTTTCTTTAGGTAGACATATTTCTAAGTATTTTATTCTTTTCATTGCAATGGTGAGTGGAATTGTTTCCTTAATTTCTCTATTTTCTCATTATTAGTGTATAGGAATGCAAGTGATTTCTGTGTTTTGATTTTATATCCTGCAACTTTACTATATTCAGTGATTAGCTCTAATAATATTCTGGTGGAGTCTTTAGGGTTTTCTATGTAGAGGATCATGTCATCTGCAAACAGTGAGAGTTTTACTTCTTTTCCAATTTGGATTCCTTTTATTTATTTTTCTGCTCTGATTGCTATGGCCAAAACTTCCAAAACTATGTTGAATAGTAGTGGTGAAAGTGGACACTGTTGTCTTATTCCTGACTTTAGGGGAAATGCTTTAAATTTTTCACCATTGAGGATAATGTTTGCTGTGGGTTTGTCATATATAGCTTTTATTATGTTGAGGTATGTTCCTTCTACTCCTGCTTTTGGAGAGTTTTTATCATAAATGGATGTTGAATTTTGTCAAAGGCTTTCTCTGCATCTATTGAGATAATCATATGATTTTTATTTTTCAATTTGTTAATGTTGTGTATTACATTGATTAATTCATGGATATTGAAGAATCCTTGCATCCCTGGAATAAAGCCCACTTAGTCATGGTGTATGATCCTTTTAATGTGTTGTTGGATTCTGATTGCTAGAATTTTGTTAAGGATTTTGAATCTATGTCATCAGTGATATTGGCCTGTAGTTTACTTTTTTTGGCATCTTTGTCAGGTTTTGGTATTAGGGTGATGGTGGCCTCATAGAATGAGTTTGGCAGTTTACCTTCCTCTGCAATTTTCTGGAAGAGTTTGAGTAGGATTGGTGTTAGCTTCTCTTTAAATTTTTGGTAGAATTCAGCTGTGAAGCCCTCTGGACCTAGGCTTTTGTTTGCTAGAAGACTTCTGATTACAGTTTCAATTTCTGTGCTTGTGATGGGTCTGTTAAGATTTTCTATTTCTTCCTGGTTCAGCTTTGGAAAATTGTACTTTTAAAAGAATTTGTCCATTTCTTTCATGTTGTCCATTTTATTGGCATATAACTGCTGATAGTAGTCTCTTATGATCCTCTGTATTTCTGTGTTGTCTATTGTGATCTCTCCATTTTCATTTCTTATTTTATTGATTTGATTTTTCTCCCTTTGTTTCTTGATGAGTCTGGCTAATGGTTTATCAGTTTTATTTATCCTTTCAAAGAACCAGATTTTGGCTTTGTTGATTTTTGCTATGGTCTCTTTTGTTTATTTTGCATATATTTCTGCCCTAATTTTTAAGATTTCTTTCCTTCTACTAACCCTGGGGTTCTTCATTTCTTCCCTTTCTAGTTGCTTTAGGTGTCATTCATTCATTTCATTTCAGTCGCTCAATCATGTCTGACTCTTTGCAACCCCATGAATTGCAGCATGCCTGGCCTCCCTGTCCATCAGCATCTCCCAGAGTTCACTCAGACTCATGTTCATCAAGTCCGTGATGCCATCCAGCCATCTCATCCTCTGTCGTCCCCTTCTCCTCCTGCCCCCAATCTGTCCCAGCATCAGAGTCTTTTCCAATGAGTCAAATCTTCACATGAGGTGGCCAGAGTACTGGAGTTTCAGCTTTAGCTGAGCTTTAAGCCAACTTTTTCTTTCTTTTCCATGATCCAGCGGATGTTGGCAATTTGATCATTGGTTCCTCTGCCTTTTTCTAAAACCAGCTTGAACATCGCTGGGTATTCCTCTGTCTCTTCATCTTGTTTATATTGCTGAGTTTTGAGTGTCCTTTCTGTATTCTGGCAGTTCGCTGAGTTATCTTTATTGTGGTTTCCTCGCTGTGGGTGGGGTTGTACAGGTGGCTTGTCAAGGTTTCTTGATTAGGGAAGCTTGTGTCGGTGTTCTGGTGGGTGGAGCTGGATTTCTTATCTCTGGAGTGCAATGAAGTGTCCAGTAATGAGTTATGAGATGTCAGTGGTTTTGGAGTAACTTTGGGCAGCCTGTATATTGGAGCTCAGGGCTGTGTTCCTGTGTTGCTGGAGAATTTGCCTGGTATGTCTTGCTCTGGAACTTGTTGGCCCTTGGGTGGTGTTTGGTCTCAGTGTAGGTATGCAGGCGTTTGATGAGCTCCTGTCAATTAATGTTCCCTGGAGTCAGGAGTTCTCTGGTGTTCTCAGGATTTGGACTTAAGCCTCCTGCTTCTGGTTTTCAGCCTTATTTTTACAATAGTCTCAAGACTTCTCCTTTTATACAGCACTATTGTTAAAACATCTAGGTTAAAGATGAAAAGTTTCTCCACAGTGAGGGATACCCAGAGAGGTTCACAGAGTTACATGGAGAAGAGAAGAGGGAGGAGCGAGTTAGAGGTGACCAAATAAGATGAGGTGGAATCAATAGAAGAGAGAGCAAGCTAGCCAGTAATCATTTCCTTATGTACTCCACAACTGGACCACTCAGAGATGTTCACGGAGTTATACAGAGAAGAAAAGAGAGAGGAAGGAGACAGAGGTGGCCAGGAAGATAAAAGGGGGGAATAAAAAGGAGAGAGACAGATCCAGCCAGTAATCAGTTTCCTAAGTGTTCTCCACCATCTGGAACACCCAGAGATTCAGAGAGTTGGGTAGAGAAGAGAGGGAGTAGGGAGGAGACACAGGCAACCTGGTGGAGAAAAAGGAGAACCAAAGGGGAGAGAGCAGTCAAGCCAGTAATCTCACTCCCAAGTAAAGATGGGTACTGAAGATTGTGTTCTTAAATGTATAAAATTGATAACAAATACCAAAAAGCAAAGATTAAAGATCTAATGTAGACTTTGGAATTTCAAGAATACAATATTAAAGAAAAGAAGAAAAAAAAAGGAAAGAAAAAAAGTCACAAAAATTATTTTAAAAATCTATATATATGAAGTTTGCCTTAAAAATAGGGACTTTTTTTGGCAAAGTAATAGTAGGTTATAAAAATGAAAACTAAAGGAGTAATAGAGGACTTAAAAATAAAAAAATGATTGTAAAAATAGTAAAAATATATCTAGGACTTTCTCTGGTGGTGGTGTGGGTATTGTGGGGTCAGTTCATTTTTGGATAGTTCCTTGGTCCGGCATGTATTTCTCAAGATATATAGGCCACTTCCTATGTAGTTAGTGCTAACGACAGGGTTTTAATCTATTGCACCTCTCATTGCCAAGGCAGTTCCCTCTGTTTTAGCTTCTTCTGTTTGCTGGTCTCTTCAGTGTGTGATTTCTGCCCTGACACAAAGGGGGAGGTGGTGGATACTTTTTTAGGCTCACTTGTTTAGTCGTGCTGTGGGGAGGGAGGGATGCTGCAAACAAATAACACTGGCGTGTGCTCGCAGTGCCTCAGCCACACTGGGTCTGCCCCCCGCTCACGGTGCATGTGCCTTCCCTGTCTACACTGTTCAGGCTCTAGGTTGCTCTGTTGGGAACCGTCCGAGGCTGGCCCTGGGCTGCAAACCTCCCAGGTCTAAGCCTCTCAGGTTCAGGCACTCGGGTAGTCCTCAGAGGTGCAGACTTGGTTGGGCCTGCATTTTGTGCCCTTCCCAGGTCCAAGCAGCTCAGGTGATGTGTGTGGCAAGTGCGGTCGCTGGGACTTATTGCCTCCCCCATCCCAGCTGCTCGGTTTTCTGGGTGTACAACTGGCGCACCTTCTCAGGCACATGTTGACTGTCCAGAACCCCAAGAAGTCTTAGCTAGCAAAGCAGCCTGCTTGCAGTTTGGTAGATACTGTCTCTCTGGGGCTACGATTGCCCCCTTCTGGCTCTGGCTGCCTGTCACCAGAGGGGGATGGTTTGCAGCCTGCTAGTTCTGTTCATCCCTTTGTTCGGTGCACAGGTCTGGCGGTGTCTTAGGGCTTTTCGCATAGTAGCTATCCCACAGTCTGGTTTGCTAGCCCTAGTTAGTTCGCTTTGAGTGCCCTCCGGGCCTTCAGGCCAGATCCTTACTCTAAGCAATGCAATCCGAGCCTCCTTGGCCAGCCCCCGCTTGCTAGTGGCAGGTGCAGGCGTCTGCACTGCTTCTCCACTGGGGGAGTTACTGTTGGGCTCGTAATCTGTAGGTTTTAATTATTTATTTATTTTTCCCTCTCTGCTATGTTGTCCTCTGTGCTTCCAAGACTCACCACAGACTCAGCAGTGAGAGTGTTTCCTGGTGTTTGGAAACCTCTCTCTTTTTAAGACTTCCTTCCCAGAATGGAGGTCCATCTGTACCTCTTTTGTCTCTTCTTTCTTTGTCTTTTATATTTTTCCTACTTCCTTTTGAAGACAATGGGCTGCTTTTCTGGGTGCCTGATGTCCTCTGCCGGCATTCAGAAGCTGTTTTGTGGACTTTAATCAGCATTTAAATGTTCTTTTGATGAATTTGTGGGGGAGAAAGTGGTCTCCCCATCCTATTCCTCCAGCATCTTAGGACCGCCCCAGTTCTGTTTAGTATCGACTCCATCATTAGGCCCAGGGCCAACAGAAAACTGCACTTCAGTCTTGCCCTTTTAATCCCCAAGACTGACAAGGGTCATGGTTGCCACCCAAGCTTTAAGAAGTTGGATTTAAACTTGGTCCTTTTTCTTACATATTAGCATGGGATCAGAAGGCTAAGGGATAGCATTGCCTGTATTGTCTCTGAAACGCTTTATGTTAAACATTTGTTTCCCATCCTTTCTTCCTTCACTCACTTTATTTCTGGGCTCATATTATTTTATTTTTATTAATTTATTTTTAGGCTTGTTTTGATTTAGCCATTGGGTTTTCTGTTTCTGATATAACTCATAATAGTACATTTGAGAAAGAACTTGAAAAATAAAATTTTGATGTTTCACCATTCAATATACTGAGAAATGACTAAACAAATCCAAATGATCATATTTCTAGCTTTTTACAATTATAAATCACGTGGCTAAAAACATACTTGGACATATCCTCTGTTGTGTATATGCAAGAAGTTGTATAGGGTAGAGCAAGAAATTCTATGAAGCAGTATTACTGGCTATTAGGACATTCAGAACTTTAGTAGATAATACTGGCTTTCCTGATAGCTCAACTGGCAATGAATCCACCAGCAATGCAGGAGACTCCAGTTCAATTCCTGGGTCGGAAAGATCTGCTAGAGAAGGGATAGGTTACCCACTCCAGTATTCTTGGATTTCCCTTCTGGCTTAGCTTGTAAAGAATACACCTGCAGTGCGGAAGACCTGGGTTCGATCCCTGGGTTGGGAAGATCCCCTGGAGAAGGGGAAGGTTACCCTCTCCAGTATTCTGGCCTGGAGAGTTCCATGGACTAGATAGTCCATGGGGTCGCAAAGAGTCGGACACGACTGAGTGACTAAGAACAGCACAGCAGCACAGAAAGGTAAGGGTTCTATTGCTCTTAATTCTCAACACTTGGTTTTTCAGACATAATTTTTTTTTTTTTTTACCATCTGGCAGATATCATTTACAGTATTTATTTTTTTAAATTGTTCAGGAGTTTTTGTTTGTTTAATTTTTGTATCTCTTTGTGTTTTGAAGCTTGTAGCCTTTGTGCGTTTGGGGCAGTGTTTTTGTTTTTAAACTTATGGTTGCCAGCCTCCAAGTTGAGCTACAACAATTTCTGCTTCCAAATCTCCAGGCCTTTACATAGTCTCCTTCTACCTTGTTTCAGGGTCTCTCTGGTAGAATGTGGCAGAGTGACTTCATATGATCCGCAAGGATTTATTATAGAACACACAAACACACTCTCTCTGTTAGATTGCTCTGTCTGGGGGAAATCAGCTGCCACTGCTGTGCAGACCCTCAAGCAGTCCCATGGAGAGACTCGTCTGGGAGAGCACTGAGGCCTTCTGTCAGTAAGCATGTGAATGGGTGATCTGGGCAATGACTTCTCACTGCCAGTCAAGGGTTTAAGTGACTGCAGCCCTCCTGAGCCACCATCTTGACTGTAATCCGGAGACTGAGCCAGAGCCACCAGCTAAGCTGCTACTGAAATCCTGACCCACAGAAACTGAGATAACAAATGTTGGTTGATTTCACAGCTACATTTTGAATAATTTGCAGAGCAATAGATAAATGATACAATATTGATTTATAGAAGCATCTCATATAAATGATTATAAAAGTATTAAAAAATTCTAATTAATCAAATGCCTAGCAAACATTTTATCAGTTTCCCATTGAATTATACTCTTTAAACAAAATATCTTTTGCCTTTTATTTTTTTATTTTTTTAAATTAAATTTATTTATTTTTTTAATTACAATACTGTATTTGTTTTGCCATACATTGACACGAATCAATTCTAGTAGATTTTGATATATTAAACCATATTTTTATTTTTCTATTATATCTTTACCAGAACTTATCATTATATATGTATTGATTTTTGTTATTTTTAACAGCACATGTTAAGATTGCTTAGACCTAGTTTTAGATTATTTGCAATATAATTATAATGTTTAACCTGTTTTCATCTATTTTGAACAAATTGTTTTTATTGTTAAATTCTGATTTATGCTTTCCATTATTTTTCTGTGTGTTGCCTTGCTGATACATTTCTCTTACATACATACATATGTATATTTTGTTCTTAAGTGTATTTTTTAGATTGTAGATCTTACACATCTGTATAAAAATCTTATTTCCAAGATGTGTTTATAAAGTAATAATTGAACCAACATCTTAATTATAAAAATCAAGAAAACACAAGGTCAAAGTCATTAATCTTTAAAATGTGGGTCACAACACATTAGTGGGTCATAAACCCAATTTAGTGTACTGTATTTCAAGTCTTAGCTGCGACCCACATTAAAAACTCATTTTACCTCACAATTAAATATAGCAAGATGCTGAATAAGAAAGATGTGTGTTTTTGCTGGATAATAATGAAAAACATGCATGTTATTGTGGATTATAGTCAAAACAATTAAAATGATCAGTCTTGTCTATTCAACATTTATCTATAAAAATGAGAAAGTTGATGTGTCTTATTTTGTCACCATTCCCCTACAAACTTTCTAATTTTTATTGTTAATAACAGGATTTTATTTTTTCCTTTTCAGAAAATAGCTTTATTGAGGGACAATTTATATACCATAAAATCCACCATTTTAAGGATCATCTTTAAAGTGATCCTTAAGTCATTTCAGTACATTTCCAGATTCATGCAATCATCCCTCAGTCCAGTTTTGGAACACAGCCACAGATACAGTGATTATTATTAATACTTATTGTATCTGATGCATCTTCCAATTTTTAAAAATCTGATTTTCTATTTGTAAAAGTATTTATCAAAATTATATTTTTGTTATATTTGATTTAAATGTTTATAGAATATTATTATTCCCATAAGAATGTGGTTATTGAATTTTCAAATTTGATTCTTATTCAGGTTTGCTGTAGAACCTCACAGGGTAATTTGTTGAAGAAGATATTACTTATTATATGCATTATCTTTTTATTTTATTATTAAGGTTTTTCCAGTAGTCATGTATGGAAGTGAAAGTTCCTTTAAGAAGGCTGAGTGCTGAAGAATTGATGCTTTCAAATTGTGATGCTGGATAAGACTCTTGAGAGTCCCTTGGACTGCAAGGAGATCAAACCAGTCAATCCTAAAGGTAATCAGTCCTGAATATTCATTGGGAGGATTGATGCTGAAGCTGAAACTCCAATACTTTGACCACCTGATGAGAAGAGCTGACTCATTGGAAAAGACCCTGATCCTGGGAAAGACTGAAGGCAGGAGGAGAAGTGGACAGCAGAGGATGAGATGGTTAGATAGCATCACGGACTCAATAGACATGAATGTGAACAAACTCTGGGACATAGTGGAGGACAGAGAAGCTTAGTGTGCTACCGTCCATAGGGTCACAAGAGCTGGACACAACTTAGCAACTGAACAATAACAACAGCAAGAACAAAAATTATTATTTTATTAAAAATAAATTATTAATCCTGGAAACTAGAATAGTATGACTTGAGTAACTGAAATATAAATATAAATATATATACATATACATATAGGAGCTTTTAATATTCAATATGTATAGTAATATATATATTAAACAGCTTTTAATCAACAAGTATTTTAGGAATATGAATTATTTTCCACAACTTGTGGACTTCAAGAATGCAAAAGAATCTAACTGTGAGTGGTTCACAAAACAACTGGACTGGATCCCATATACAGTACTTAATTACAGTGTTACTGAAGAAGACGAAATCTCAGAAGCACTTAATGGTCATGCCTGATGCTGTTAAAAAATCTCTAAGAGTATCAAAACAATTTAATGTTCAGAAAACTCTAAAGTGTAGGTGCTACTGCTATCCTTATTTTATATTTAGTGAAATAAAGGCACAGATATTTAAATAATTGACTCAAGTTGAGTAGACAAATAGAACAGCTGGGACTCCATACCACAAGCTCCATAACCCATATTTTAAATTGATACTTATTTCAATATGATAAGGTTTATGTTTAAAATTCTTTTAGAATTCATTCAATTCATTCTCTCTCTCTCTCTCTCTTTTTTTTTTTTAACTAAAAATCTGTAATGGGTATCTTTTAACCACATTATGGTGACTTGAACTAAGAGAAAGTCCCTATTACTGATAAAAAGAAATACTAAATACAACATGACCAAAAAAGAAAGAAAGAAAGAAAGAAGCATCTGAGTTCAAAAGAAAGAAGTGAAAATTCTCACGTGCTAGAAACACAGACAGCGTTTAAAACAATATTCTAAAGGTGGACATGTGGAAACTGTGGAAGAGCCTAGGACAGGGCAAAGTGAGGCCTTGGAAAGGCTGTCATTATTAAAAAAAAAAAAAAAGATGAGAAAAACACCTTCTATCAGCCAAAGTAAAGTCAATTTTTGCTTGGAGGGGACTGAGAAGCCACTGGAGGGTTTTGAGTAGGCATTGCATGATCTGAAAAACATTTCTACCAGGACCCTTCTGGCCACTGTTTTGAGAGTACCCTGTAAGGGGAAAAATGGAGGAAGAAAGAGGGCAATTAGAAGGTGATCTCAGAAACCTAAGGGAGAGATGATGATTAGGACCAGGGTAGAGAAGAAAAAAAAAATAAGCAAATAATTTTGGATATATTTTAAGGTAGAGCTAAAATGTGTGTAGAGTTGATGTGAATATTAGAGAGAGAGAGGGTAGGATAATGAAGTCTAATACGAGACTCTGATAGGAATCCTAGAAGGAGGGAATAGGGAAAACGAAGAAAAAAATAGAAAAATTTTAGCTAAGAAGTTTCCAATGTAGATGATAGAGTAATCCTCAGATTAAAGAAGCATACCAGAATTTTCCCCCAGGAAATCTCCTGGACCAAGGAGCTTAGTGGAATATAATTCATGGGGTCACAAAGAGGTAGACATGACTTAGCAACTAAACCACCACTATGCTCTTAAAACCTGTCTGTTCAGGCTGCTATAAGAAAGCAAGACAGACTGGATAGCTTACAACAGAAAGGTATTTCAAACAGTTCTAGAGATGAAATTCTGAGATCAGGGTGTCAGCTTTGTTGGTTGAGGGTCCTCTTCTGGATCAGAGACTTCTAGATGAAACCTCACATGCTCAGGGGGAGCAAGGGAGCTCTTTGGAGTCTCTTTTCTAAGTGCATTACTCTTACTCATGAGACTCCTAATGATCTAATTCTCTCCCAAAGGCCCAAGAATACTGTAAAGAGCATACGGCATAGGATATTGCAATAGGAATATTGCATAGGAATCAGGAGTGTCAGGTCCATGAATCAAGGCAAATTGGAAGTGGTCAAACAGGAGATGGCAAGAGTGAACGTCGACATTCTAGGAAATCAGTGAACTAAAATGGACTGGAATGGGCGAATTTAACTCAGATGACCATTATATCTACTGCGGGCAGGAATCCCTCAGAAGAAATGGAGTAGCCATCATGGTCAACAAAAGAGTTCAAAATGCAGTACTTGGATACAATCTCAAAAAGACAAAATGATCTCTGTTCGTTTCCAAGGCAAACCATTCAATATCACGGTAATCCAAGCCTATGCCCCAAACGGTAATGCTGAAGAAACTGAACTTGAACTGTTCTATGAAGATCTAAAAAACCTAACATACCAAAGTGTCCTTTGCATTATAGGGGACTGGAATGCTAAAGTAGGAAATCAAGAAACACCAGGAATAACAGACAAATTTAGTCTTAGAGTATGAAATGAAGCAGGGTAAAGACTAATAGAGTTTTACCAAGAGAACACACTGGTTGTAGCAAACACCTTCTTCCAACAACACAAGAGAAGATGCTACACATGGACATCACCAGAGGGTCAACACTGAAATCATATTGATTATACTCTTTACAGCCAAAGATATAGAAGCTCTATATTGTCAGCAAAAACAAGACTGGGAGCTGACAGTGGCTCGGATCATGAACTCCTTATTGCCAAATTCAGACTTAAATTGAAGAAAGTGGAGAAAACCACTAGACCATTCAGGTATGACTTAAATCAAATCCCTTATGATTATACAATGGAAGGGAGAAATAGATTTAAGACTAGATTTAATAGACAGTGACTGATGAACCATGGAGAGTGGTTTGTAACATTGTACAGGAGAGAGGGATCAAGACCATCCCCATGGAAAAGAAATGCAAAAAAGCAAAATGTCTGAGGAGGCCTTACAAATAGCTGTGGAAAGAAGAGAAGCAAAATGCAAAGGAGAAAAGGAAAGATATAAACATCTGAATGCAGAGTTCCAAAGAATAGCAAGGAGAGATAAGAAAGCCTTCCTCAGCAATCAATGCAAAGAAATAGAGGAAAACAACAGAATGGGAAAGACTAGAGATCTCTTCAAGAAAATTAGAGCTACCAAGGGAACATTTCATACAAAGATGGGCTCAATAAAGCACAGAAATGGTATGGATCTAACAGAAGCAGAAGATATTAAGAAGAGATGGCAGGAATACACAGAAGAGCTGTACAATAAAGATCTTCATAACCCAGATAATCATGATGGTGTGTTCACTCACTTAGAGCCAGACATCCTGGAATGTGAAGTCAAGTGGGCCTTAGAAAGCATCACTACAAACAAAGCTAGTGGAGGTGACGGAATTCCAGTTGAGCTGTTTCAAATCCTGAAAGATGATGCTGTGAAAGTGCTACACTCAATATGCCAGCAAATTTGGAAAACTCAGCAGTGGCCACAGGACTGGAAAAGGTCTGTTTTCATTCCAGTCCCAAAGAAAGGCAGTGCCAAAGAATGCTCAGACTACCGCACAATTACACTCATCTCACACGCTAGTGAAGTAATGCTCAAAATTCTCCAAGCCAGGCTTCAGCAATATGTGAACTGTGAATTTCCAGATGTTCAAGCTGGTTTTAGAAAAGACAGAGGAACCAGAGATCAAATTGCCAACATCCGTTGGATCATGGAAAAAGCAAGAGAGTTCCAGAAAAACATCTATTTCTGCTTTATTGACTATGCCAAAGCCTTTGACTGTGTGGATCACAATAAACTGTGAAAAATTCTGAGAGAGACGGAAATACCAGACCACCTGAGCTGTCTCCTGAGAAACCTATATGCAGGCCAGGAGGCAACAGTTAGAACTGGACATGGAACAACAGAATGGTTCCAAAGAGGAAAAGGAGATCGTCAAGGCTGTATGTTCTCACCCTGCTTATTTAACTTCTATGCAGAGTACATCATGAGAAACGCTGGGCTGGAAGAAACACAAGCTGGAATCAAGGTTGTTCGGAGAAATATCAGTAACCTCAGATATGCAGATGACACCAGTCTTATGGCAGAAAGTGAAGAGGAACTCAAAAGCTTCTTGAAGAAAGTGAAAGAGGAGAGTGAAAAAGTTGTCTTAAAGCTCAACATTAAGAAAACGAAGATCATTACATCTGGTCCCATCACTTCATGGGAAATAGATGGGGAAACAGTGGAAACAGTGTCAGACTTTATTTTTTGGGCTCCAGCATCATTGCAGATGGTGACGGCTGCTATGAAATTAAAAGATTCCTACTCCTTGGACGGAAAGTTATGACCATTCTTGACAGCATATTGAAAAGCGGAGATATGTCTGTCTAGTCAAGGCCATGGTTTTTTCCAGTGGTCATGTATGGATGTGAGAGCTGGACTGTGAAGAAGGCTGAGTGCTGAAGAACTGATGCTTTTGAACTGTGGTGTTGGAGAGACTCTTGAGAGTCCCTTGGACTGCAAGGAGATCCAACCAGTCCATTTTAAAGGAGGTTAGTCCTGGGTGTTCATTGGAAGGACGGATATAGAAGCTGAAATTCCATACCTTGGCCACCTCATGCAAAGAGTTGACTCATTGGAAAAGACTCTGATGCTGGAAGGATTTGAGGGCAGGAGGAGAAGGGGACGACAGAGGATGAGATGACTGGATGGCATCACCAACTTGATGGACGTGAGTTTGAGTGAATTCCGAGAGTTGGTGATGGACAGGGAGGCTTGGCATGTTATGAGTCATGGGGTTGCAAGAGTCGGACTTGACTGAGCAACTGAACTGAACTGAAGATCATGTTGGACACATCACACTGGGTGTTAGGGTCTTGGGGAAACACAGTCCTTCCAACCTTCAGTTCAGTTCAGTTCAGTCGCTCAGTCATGTCCAACTCTTTGTGACCCCATGGACTATCTCAAGCCAGGCCTCCCTGTCCAATACCAACTCCTGGAGGTTACCCAAACTCATGTCTGTTGAGTTGGTGATGCCACTCAATCATCTCATCCTCTGTGGTCCCCTTCTCCTCCTGCTGTCAGGGAATGTTTAACAGGAGGATTCCTACATGCTCTTTTTCATAAATCCTCTGTTCCTTATCAGTGGAGTGGCAAGCTGTTCCCAGGACTGAGGTCATTATGTGAGAAAGCCTTGGGTCTACTTTAGTAAATATTCTCCTTATGAAAAAACTGCTTAGTCTCGATCCTCTTTCTTGAGATATGGATTGTCTCCTCACCTTGTGACCATTATTAATCTCTTGTTCCCATGGTAATGGTTGTTGTACGTTTGGTTTTCTGATATTTTTCATTGTCAAAGAAATTTCTTGTACAACAGCCTATATATACTCACAGAAAGGTCATTAAAGCACCTTTGCTCCATCAGAGCTTGGGTCCCAATGTCTTTTCTCATTCTTTCTCTCTCTCCTTCTCTCTCTGGCTCTCTCTTTCACTTTCTTACATAGATTCTGGACCACCAGGTTCGGGTCCATTAAAGGACTGCAACAAGTGGCGCCTGAACAGGGACTCTGGTGTATGTGGCCTTTCGGATGGAGTGACTCAAGGCCTATTGAGGTCAGGACCTATTGAGGTCGGTAAGTACTAAGACACGGGTCAAATGTCTGGAAAGCCCCATCATTTCTCTACTCTACTTCACCATTTGTTTAAAGTTCAGGGACTTTTGGTTTTGCACCAGTGAATACAGGCTTGCTTTCAAACAGTGTTTAAATGTAATCCTTGGTTCCCTGATAAATGCAGTTTTGATTTAGAAATTTGGCATTGGGCAAAGAAATGTTGAACGAGTTTGCCAGGCAGGGAGAATATATTCCAATTGATTTCTAGCCACTATGGGCTCTCATTAAAGCTGTAATTCTGTCATTTCAAGGTAAATTCTAGCCCTCCCAATATTTGACAACATACAGAACACTTATTACATGAATATAAATTAAATGATAAAACTTTACAAAAGGCCTAATTAGAACAACATAAAATAATTCAGAATTTCTTTACTAGCCCTGCCCCAGCTGCTCCAAATGATCTTCCTCTGCCAACAGGCACAACCCCAAATGTCTCTCCTTTGTTAGAACATGGAAAAGGTCAGTTTTCATTCCAATCCCAAAGAAAGGCAATGCCAAAGAATGCTCAAACTACCACACAATTGCACTCATCTCACATGCTAGTGAAGTAATGCTCAAAATTCTCCAGGCCAGGCTTCAGCAATACATGAACTGTGAAATTCCAGATGTTCAAGCTGGTTATAGAAAAGGCAGAGGAACCAGAGATCAAATTGCCAACATCTGCTGGATCATGGAAAAAGCAAGAGAGTTCCAGAAAAACATCTATTTCTGCTTTATTGACTATGCCAAAGCCTTTGACTGTGTGGATCACAATAAACTGTGGAAAACACTGAGGAGATGGGTAAACCAGACTATCCGACCTGCCTCTTGAGAAACCTATATGCAAGCCAGGAAGCAACAGATAGAACTAGACATGGCACGACAGACTGGTTCCAAATAGGAAAAGGAGATCATCAAGGCTGTATCTTGTCACCCTTTTTATTTAACTTCTATGTAGAGTACATCATGAGAAACGCTGGACTGGAAGAAGTACAAGCTGGAATCAAGATTGCTGGGAGAAATATCAATAACCTCAGATATGCAGATGACACCACATTTATGGCAGAAAGTGAAGAGGAACTCAAAAGCCTCTTGATGAAATGAAAGAGGAGAGTGAAAAAGTTGGCTTAAAGCTCAACATTCAGAAAATGAAGATCATGGCACCCGGTCCCATCACTTCATGGGAAACCGATGGGGAAACAACAGTGTCAGACTTTATTTTTGGGCTCCAAAATCACTGCAGATGGTGACTGCAGCCATGAAATTAAAAACACTTACTCCTTGGAAGGAAAGTCATGACCATCCTAGATAGCATAATCAAAAGCAGAGACATTTCTTTACCAACCAAGGTCCATCTAGTCAAGTCTATGTTTTTCCCAGTGTTCATGTATGGATGTGAGAGTTGGACTGTGAGAAAAGCTGAATGCTGAAGAATTGATGCTTTTGAACTGTGGTGCTGGAGAAGACTTGAGAGTCCCTTGGACTGCAAGGAGATCCAACCAGTCCATTCTAAAGGAGATTAGTCCTGGGTCTTGTTTGGAATGAATGGTGCTAAAGCTGAAACTCCAATACTTTGGCCACCTCATAAGAGTTGACTCATTGGAAAAGACTCTGATGCTGGGAGGGATTGGGTGCAGGCCAAGAAGGGGATGACAGAGGATGAGATGGCTGGATGGCATCACCGACTCAATGGATGTGTGTTTGTGTGAACTCCAGGAGTTGGTGATGGAGGGAGGGAGGGGCAGGGGGGGGAGGGAGGCCTCCAGGGAGGCCTGGCATGCTGCAGTTCATGGGGTTGCAGAGTCAGACACGACTGAGAGACTGAACTTAATAAAAGTTATGCTAATTTTTAGCTATATTAGAAACTGATATTTCCCATACTGTAATCAGAGAAGAAACCAAGACCTAACGGCTCGATAAATTGCTTGCTTCTGAGAATGCAAATCAAGAATGTCAAAGAGCTATAGCCCCAATTCATGAGACTGGGACTATTATTGATTATATGAAGGCTTGTCGTAATCTAGGATCAGAACTCAACAGATGCAAATGCTAGCTGAGACTATCGCTACTGTCTTTAGAAGGGGAAATGAATGACGCTTTACATGTGGAGATAAAAGCCATTTATAACGAGACTCCCCAAAGAAGACTGACGAAAAACCTCCAAGAATCTGCCCTCGCTGCCATAGAGGAATGCACTGGGCCAAAGATTGCAAATCTAAATTTGATAGTGAAGGAAAACCTATTGCAGGAAACTCCAAACATGGGACCCCTCAGGTCCCCTACAACAAAAACTCAGGGCAAATTCTATCTTTTCCCTCAAACCCTCTACATCTGGCAGTGCTGCCGTCGATATACCAGCCCTAAATGATTTTTTTCCTTTACCCTCAAGCAGTCTCTTCTAGAGTACCTACCAGACTTTTTGGACCCCTGCTTCCATATACATTTGGTCTTTTTCTTGGCCAATCTAGTTTGACTTCTAAAGGAATTACTGTTCACTCTTGGATAATTTATTCATATTATAAAGGAGAGATTCAGAGACAAAAAGATGGCGGAGGAATAGGAGGGGGAGAACACTTTCTCCCTCACTACTTCATCAAAAGAACATTTCAAAGCTGAGTAAATTCCACAAAGCAACTTCTGACTGCTGTCAGAGGACATCAGGCATCCAACAAAGAGGTTCATCGGCTTCAAAACCAGGTAGGAATTAATACATACCACGAAGACAGAGACAAAGGAGGTAGGGAGGAAGCCCCGTCCCGGGAAGGGAATCCCATCCCGGGAAGGGAATCCTGTCCCAGGAAGAGACTCTTAAAAAGAGAGGTTCCCTAAAATAGGGGAGCATTCTCACAGCTGTGTATGGGGTGAGCCCTGGAAGCACAGAGGGCAACATAACAGGAAGGAAGAATAAATAAATAAATAATTAAAACCAACAGATTACGAATTCAACAGTATAACCCCCAGCGGATAAGCAGCGCAAACGCCTGCATCCGACAGCAGTGGGGGTTGGGCAGGGAGGAGCGTGCCTGCGACAGAGCTTTCTAAGAATTGGGCCGCGGGAGATGTAGGCTACAGGGCTTATCGCGAGAATCGGGTGTAACCGGGCCAGAATTGGGTCTGCGTGTGGCTAGAAAGAACTGTCTTGGTCTAGCAAACCAGACTGTGGGATAGCCAACAGGCGGAACGCTCGAACATAAGGACAGATCGGCAATAGCCGGCTGCAGACCATCCCCCTCCGGCGACAGGCAGCCAGAGCCTTAAGTGCTGGAAGGGGGCAACCACAGCTCAAGAGTGACATTACATACCAAATTGCAAACTGATTTCTTTGCTATTGAAACTGCTGGGGGGCTCTGAACAGTCATCATCTGCCTGAGAAAGAGCCCCGGTGGAGCTCCCAGAAAATTGAGCAACCTGGAAGCCCAGAAGTCGCAATAGCGAGCGCCAAACTCCCAAGCCACTCGGACCTGGGAAGGGAACAAAGCCCCTGTTCAACCAAATTCAAGTCTCGGAGGGCTTCCTGACCGCCAATCCTGAACGCCAAAGACCAAGGAAGTGCACGAAGCATAGGGCAGGCCCCACAAGGTTATCCCAAGGACCAAGGAGCAAGAAGGGGCAAGCCCAGTGCAGAGTCCACCATCACACTCCCTGTGTCAAGACGGAAATCAGACACGGAAGAGACCAGCAAACAGAGGAAGTCAAACAGAGGGAACTGCCTTGGTAGTGACCCCACACAGTCTACAACGACAGAGAAAGTGCCAGATATACCGTTACTACTTTTATGATCAATTTTTTTTTTTTGGGGGGTGTGGGGGATGATGTGGAAGCATGATTTTTTTTTTAAGAATTTTTTTTCTTTCTTTAAAATTTTTTTCTTTTTTAAATTTGTTTTCTCTTCTTTTCTTTTTGTTTTTTTCTAAACTTGCTTAAACTTTTAAGTCTTCTATATTTCTATTTATTATCTTTATAATCTATTATTACTTTACAAAAAAAAAAAAAACACCCTATCTTTAAAGCAAATGCTGTATATAGTCCTATTGGTGGTGGAAGTTGTCTTTTAATAATTCTGGAATCTTTCATTTTATTCTTTTTTTCATTTTATTCTATTTTTATTATTTTTTTCTCAATTTAAAAAAAATTTTCTCTCCTTCTTTTTCTTATCTTTAATATTTTATCTTTGAAAATCCAATCTCTACTCCAGATTTTTAATCTCAACATTTTGGTATTTGTTGCCAATTTTGTACTTTTAAAAACCTAATCTTCAGTACCCAATTTTACATGAGTGTGAGACTACTGGCTTGACCACTCTCTCCCCCTTTGGAATCTCTCTTTTCTCCACCAGGTGGCTTTTGTCTCATCCCTCCCCCCTCCTCTTCTCTACCCAACTCTATGAATCTCTGTGTGCTCCCGAAGGTGGAGAATTCTCAGGGAACTGGTCACTGGACAGATCTGTGTCCCTCCTTTGCATTTCCGTCTTTCATCCTCCTGACCACCTCTATCTACTTCCTCCCTCTCCTCTTCGATGTATAACTCTGTGACCACCTCTGAGAGGTCCAGACTTTGGAGCACACACAAGAAAGTGGTTACGGGCTAGTTTGCTTTTTCCTCTTTTGATTCCACCTCAGCCCATTCCACTCACCTCTAACTACCCCCTCCCTCTTCTCTCCTCCAAGTAACTCAGCGATCCTCTAGGGACGACCCTCAAAGTGGAGAAACCTATCATCATTAACCCAGATGTTTTAACAATAGTGCTGAATAGATGGAGAAATCATGAGGCTATTGTAAAAATAAATCTGAAAACCAGAATCAGGAGGCGTAAGTCCAAATCCTGAGATCATCAAAGAATTCCTGAATACAGGAAACATTATCCAATAAGAGCTCATCAAACGCCTTCATACCTATACTGAAATCGAGCACCACCCAAGGGCCAACAAGCTCCAGAGCAAGACATACCACGCAAATTCTCCAGCAACACAAGAACAAGCCCCTGAGCTTCAATACACAGGCAGCTCAAAATACTCCAAAATCATTGACGTCCCATAACCCATTACTTGACACTTCACAGCACTCCAGAGAGAGGAAATCCAACTCCACCCACCAGAGCCTTAACACAAGCCTCTCTAATCAAGAAACTTTGACAAGCCACTGATATAACCCCAAACACAGAGAGGAAGCTCTGTAAGAAAGAGAATTCCACAAATTCCCAGAATATAGAAAAGCCACCCCAAACGCAGCAATATAACCAAATGAAGAGACAGAGGAATACCCAGCAGGTAAAGGAACAGGAGACATGCCCACCAAACCAAACAAAAGAGGAAGAGATAGGGAATCTATCTGAGAAAGAATTCTGAATACTGATAGTGAAAATGATCCAAAATCTTGAAATCAAAATGGAATCACAGATAAATAGCCTGGGGTCAAGGATTGAGAAGATGCAAGAAAGGTTTAACAAGGACCTAGAAGAAATAAAAAAGAGTCAACATATAATGAATAATGCAATAAATGAGATCAGAAACACTCTGGAGGCTACAAATAGTAGAATATCGGAGGCAGAAGATAGGATTAGCGAAATAGAAGATAGAATGGTAGAAATAAATGAATCAGTGAGGGAAAAAGAAAGATGAATTAAAAGAAATGAGGACAACCTCAGAGACCTCCAAGACAATATGAAACGCTCCAACATTCGAATTATAGGAGTCCCAGAAGAAGAAGACAAAAGAAAGACCATGAGAAAATACTTGAGGAGATAATAGTTGAAAACTTCCCTAAAATAGGGAAGGAAATAATCACCCAAGTCCAAGAAACCCAGAGAGTGCCAAACAGGATAAACCCAAGGCGGAACACCCCAAGACATATACTAATCAAACTAACAAAGACCAAACACAAAGAACAAATATTAAAAGCAGCAAGGGAAAAATAACAAATAACACACAAGGGGATCCCCATAAGAATAACTGCAGATCTTTCAATAGAAACTCTTCAGGCCAGGAGGGAATGGCAAGACATACTTAAAGTGATGAAAGATAATAACCTTCAGCCAAGACTACTGTACCCAGCAAGAATCTCATTCAAATATGAAGGAGAAATCAAAAGCTTTACAGACAAGCAAAAGCTGAGAGAATTCAGCACCACCAAACCAGCTCTCCAACAAATACTAAAGTATAGACATTAGACAGGAAACACAAAAAGGACGTATAAACCTGAACCCAAAACATTAAAGTAAATGGCAACAGGTGCATAGTTATCAATAATTACCTTAAATGTAAATGGGTTGAATGCCTCAACCAAAAGGCAAAGACTGGCTGAATGGATACAAAAACAAGATCCCTATATATGCTGCCTACAAGAGACCCACCTCAAAACAACAGCCACATACAGACTGAAAGTGAAGGGCTGGAAAAAGATATTCCATGCAAATAAAGACCAAAAGAAAGCAGGAGTAGCAATACTCATATCTGATAAAATAGACTTTAAAACAAAGGCTGTGAAAAGGGACAAAGAAGGCCACTACATAATGATTAAAGGAGCAATCCAAGAAGAAGATATAACAATTATAAATATATATGCACCCAACATAGGAGCACCGCAATATGTAAGACAATTGCTAACAAGCATGAAAGGGGAAATTAATAATAACAATAATAGTGGGAGACTTTAATACCCCACTCACACCTATGGACAGATCAACTAAGCAGAAAATTAACAGAGAAACGCAAACTTTAAATGATACAATAGACCAGTTAGACCTAATTGATATCTATAGGACATTTCACCCCCAAAACAATGAATTTCATGTTTTACTCAAGTGCACACGGAACCTTTTCCAGGATAGATCACATCCTGGGTCATAAATCTAACCTCGATAAATTCAAAAAAATCGAAATTAGTCCAAGCATCTTCTCTGACCATAATGCACTAAGGTTAGATCTCAATTATAGGAGAAAAGCTATTAAAAATTCCAACATTTGGAGGCTGAACAACACCCTTCTGAATAATCAACAAATCACAGAATAAATCAAAAAAGAAATCAAAATATGCATTGAAATGAATGAAAATGAAAACAGAACTACACAGAACCTATGGGACACTATAAAAGCAGTGCTAAGAGGAAAGTTCATAGCCATACAGGCATACCTCAAGAAACAAGAAAGAAGCCAAATAAATAACCTAACTCTACAGCTAAAGCAACTAGGAAAGGAAGAAATAGAGAACCCCAGAGTCAGTAGAAGGAAAGAAATCCTAAAAATTAGGGCAGAAATAAATGCTAAAGAAACAAAAAAGACCATAGCAAAAATAAACAAAGCAAAAAGCTGGTTGTTTGAAAGGATAAATAAAATTGACAAACCATTAGACAGACTCATCAAGAAACAAAGAGAAAAAAATCAATAAAATTAGAAATGAAAATGGAGAGATCACGACAGACAACACAGAAATACAAAGAATCATAAGAGACTACTATCAGCAATTATATGCCAATAAAATGGACAACTTGGGAGAAATGGACAAATTCTTAGGAAAGTACAACTTTCCAAAACTGAACCAGGAAGAAATAGAAAATCTTAACAGACCCATCACAAGCATGGAAATTGAAACTGTAATCAGAAATCTTCCAGCAAACAAAAGCCCAGGTCCAGACGGCTTCACAGCTGAATTCTACCAAAAATTTCAAGAGCTAACACCTATCTTACTGAAGCTATTCCAGAAAATTGCAGAGGAAGGTAAACTTCCAAACTCATTCTATGAGGTCACCATCACCCTAATACCAAAACCTGACAAAGACACCACAAAAAAGAAAAATTACAGGCCAATATCACTGATGAACATAGATGCAAAAATCCTTAACAAAATCCTAGCGATCAGAATCCAGCAACACATTAAAAAGGTCATACATCATGACCAAGTGGGCTTTATCCCAGGGATGCAAGGATTCTTCAATATCCGCAAATCAATCAATGTAATTCATCACATTAACAAACTGAAAAATAAAAATCATATGATTATTTCAATAGATGCAGAAAAAGCCTTTGACAAAATTCAACATCCGTTTATGATAAAAACGCTCCAGAAAGCAGGAATAGAAGGAACGTACCTCAACATAATAAAAGCTATATATGACAAACCCACAGCTAACATTATCCTCAACGGTGAAAAATTGAAACCATTTCCCCTAAAGTCAGGAACAAGACAAGGGTGTCCACTTTCAACACTACTATTCAATATCGTACTGGAAGTTTTGGCCACAGCAATCAGAGCAGAAAAAGAAATAAAAGGAATCCAAATTGGAAAAGAAGAAGTAAAACTCTCACTGTTTGCAGACGACATGATCCTGTATATAGAAAATCCTAAAGACTCGACCAGAAAACTACTAGAGCTAATCAACGAATATAGTAAATTTGCAGGATATAAAATCAACACTCAGAAATCCCTTGCATTCCTATACACTAATAATGAGAAAGTAGAAAAAGAAGTTAAGGAAACAATTCCATTCACCATTGCAACGAAAAGAATAAAATACTTAGGAATATTCCTACCTAAAGAAACTAAAGACCTATATATCGAAAACTATAAAACACTGATGAAAGAAATCAAAGAGGACACTAATAGATGGAGAAATATACCATGCTCATGGGCTGGAAGAATCAATATAGTGAAAATGAGTATACTACCCAAAGCAATCTACAGATTCAATGCAATTCCTATCAAGCTACCAGCAGTATTTTTCACAGAACTAGATCAAATAATCTCAAGATTTGTATGGAAATACAAAAAACCTCGAATAGCCAAAGCAATCTTGAGAAAGAAGAATGGAACTGGAGGAATCAACTTGCCTGACTTCAGGCTCTACTACAAAGCCACAGTCATTAAGACAGTATGGTACTGGCACAAAGACAGAAATATAGATCAATGGAACAAAATAGAAAGCCCTGAGATAAACCCACACACCTATGGACACCTTATCTTCGACAAAGGAGGCAAGAATATACAATGGAGTAAAGACAGTCTCTTTAACAGGTGGTGCTGGGAAAACTGATCAACCACTTGTAAAAGAATGAAACTAGACCTCTTTCTAACACCATACAAAAAAAATAAACTCAAAATGGATTAAAGATCTAAATGTAAGACCAGAAACTATAAAACTCCTAGAGGAAAACATAGGCAAAACACTCTCCGACATAAATCAAAGCAGGATCCTCTATGCTCCACCTCCCAATATACTGGAAATAAAAGCAAAAATAAACAAATGGGATCTAATTAAAATTAAAAGCTTCTGCACAACAAAGGAAACTATAAGCAAAGTGAAAAGACAGCCTTCTGAATGGGAGAAAACAATAGCAAATGAAACAACTGACAAACAACTAATCTCAAAGATATACAAGCAACTTATGCAGCTCAACTCCAGAAAAATAAACGAACCAATCAAAAAAATGGGCCAAAGAACTAAATAAGCATTTCTCCAAAGAAGACATATGGATGGCTAACAAACACATGAAAAGATGTTCAATATCACTCATTATCAGAGAAATGCAAATCAAGACCACAATGAGGTATCATTTCACACCAGTCAGAATGGCTGCGATCCAAAAGTCTACAAGCAATAAATGCTGGAGAGGATGTGGAGAAAAGGGAACCCTCTTACACTGCTGGTGGGAATGCAAACTAGTACAGCCACTATGGAGAACAGTGTGGAGATTCCTTAAAAATTTGCAAATAGAACTGCCTTATGATCCAGCAATCCCACTGTTGGGCATACACACCAAGGAAACCAGAATTGAAAGAGACACATGTACCCCAATGTTCATTGCAGCACTGTTTATAATAGCCAGGACATGGAAACAAACTAGATGTCCATCAGCAGATGAATGGATAAGAAAGCTGTGGTACATATACACAATGGAGTACTACTCAGCCCTTAAAAAGAATAAATTCGACTCAGTTCTAATGAGATGGATGAAATTGGAGCCGATTATACAGAGTGAAGTAAGCCAGAAAGAAAAACACCAACACAGTATACTGACACATATATATGGAATTTAGAAGGACAGTAATGATGACCCTCTATGTGAGACAACAAAAGAGACTCAGAGGTATAGAATGGACTTTTGGACTCTGAGGGAGAGGGAGAGGGTGGGATGATTTGGGAGAACGGCATTGAAACATGTATACTATCTTGTAAGAATGAAGCACCAGTCTATGCTCAATACAGGATGCAGGACACATGGGGCTGGTGCACAGGATGATTCAGGGAGAGGATGTGGGGTGGGAGGTGGGAGGGGGCTTTGGCATTGGGAGATCGTGGACACCTGTGGCTGATTCATGTCAATGTATGGCAAAACAAATACAGTACTTTAATGTAGAATAAAGTATTAAAAAATTAAAAAAATAAAGGAGAGATTCAAATTATGATATCATCTCAGATTCTATGGCAATTCAAAAGGGGGACAAAATTTCTCAATTACTTCTTTTGCCCTTTATTTCTATTAACTCCTGTAATAATGTACAGACAGGCAGATTCTGCAGTACAGATCAAAAACAATCCTTGGACATCACTGGTATCTGAATATGCTTGACCAAATATAAATATCAAAATTAATGGTAAAATATTTTCTGGTCTCCTCGATACTGGATCTGATATTACTATTATTTTCAAACACTTATGGCCCCAATCCTGGCCTATACAAAAGGTCTCTTGCCAAATTGTAGGAGTTTCTCAAATCAAAGTACAAGAAATTTATCAGAATATTCAAATCTACCCATATGAAAGACCAAAAGGCCAGACATTAAGGTCTTACAGCATTGACTTTATGTGATAGACGCATCCTTTAATCTAATAGGAAGGGACTTACTTAGGCAATGGCAAACTCAGATATACATTCCACATTTTTCCTAAGAGATACTGCTCATTTAACAAACAAAGCAATTATTAAAATAACTTGGAAGAATGACGAGCTTATTTGGACAGAACAGTGGACCCTTACGAAAGAAAAATTACAGGCTACTAAAGAACTTATAGATACACAATTAGAATTAAAACATATCAAGGAATCTTCATCTTCTTGGAACGCTCCTATTTTTGTTATAAAAAGAAATCTAAATGGCATCTCTTAGTTCAGTCCAGTTCAGTCACTCAGTCGTGTCCAACTCTTTGCGACCCCATTAATCGCAGCATGCCAGGCCTCCCTGTTCATCACCATCTCTCGGAGTTCACTCAGACTCATGTCCGAGTAGGTGATGCCATCCAGCCAACTCATCCTCTGTTGTACCCATCTCCTTCTGCCCCCAATCCCTCCCAGCATCAGAGTCTTTTCCAGTGAGTCAACTCTTCTCATGAAGTGGCCAAAGTACTGGAGCTTCAGGTTCAGCATCATTCATTCCAAAGAAATCCCAGGGTTGATCTCCTTCAGAATGGACTGGTTGGATCTCCTTGAAGTCCAAGGGACTCTCAAGAGTCTTCTCCAACACCACAGTTCAAAAGCATCAATTCTTTAGCGCTCAGCCTTCTTCACAGCCCAACTCTCACATCCATACATGACCACAGGAAAAACGATAGCCTTGACTAAACGGACCTTAGTCGGCAAGGTAATGTCTCTGCTTTTGAATATACTATCTAGGTTGGTCATAACTTTTCTTCCAAGGAGTAAGCGTCTTCTAATTTCATGGCTGAGTCACCATCTGCAGTGATTTTGGAGCCCCCCAAAATAAAGTCTGACACTGTTTCCACTGTTTCCCCATCTGTTTCCCATGAAGTGATGGGACCGGGTGCCATGATTTTCATTTTCTGAATGTTGAGCTTTAAGCCAACTTTTTCACTCTTCTCTTTCACTTTCATCAAGAGGCTTTTGAGTTCCTCTTCACTTTCTGCCATAAGGGTGGTGTCATCTGCATATCTGAGGTTATTGATATTTCTCCCGGCAATCTTGATTCCAGCTTGTGCTTCTTCCAGCCCAGCATTTCTCATGATGTACTCTGCATACAAGTTAAATAAGCAGAGTGACAATATACAGCCTTGATGTGCTCCTTTTTCTATTTGGAACCAGTCTGTTGTGCCATGTCCAGTTATAACTGTTGCTTCCTGGCCTGCATACAGATTTCTCAAGAGGCAGGTCAGGTGGTCTGGTATTCCCATCTCTTTCACAATTTTCCACAGTTTATTGTGATCCACACAGTCAAAGGCTTTGGCATAGTCAATAAAGCAGAAATAGATGTTTTTCTGGAACCCTCTTGCTTTTTCCATGATCCAGTGGATGTTGGCAATTTGATCTCTGGTTCCTCTGCTTTTCTAAAGCCAGCTTGAACATCAGGGAGTTCACGGTTCACGTATTGCTGAAGCCTGGCTTGGAGAATTTTGAGCATTACTTTACTAGCATGTGAGATGAGTGCAATTGTGTGGTAGTCTGAGCATTCTTTGGCATTGCTTTTCTTTGAAATTGGAATGAAAACTGGCCTTTTCCAGTCCTGTGGCCACTGCTGAGTTTTCCAAATTTGCTGGCATATTGAGTGCAGCACTTTCACAGCATCATCTTTCAGGACTTGAAACAGCTCAACTGGGATTCTATCACCTCCACTAGCTTTTTTCTTAGTGATACTTTCTAAGGCCCACTTGACTTCACATTCCAAGATGTCTGGCTCTAGATGAGTGATTACATCATCATGATTATCTGGGTCATGAAGAGCTTTATTGTACAGTTCCTCTGTATTTTTGCCACCTCTTCTTAATATCTTCTGCTTCTGTTAGGTCCATATCATTTCTATTCTCTACCAAGCCCATCTTCACATGAAATGTTCCCTTGGTATCTCTAATTTTCTTGAAGAGATCTCTAGTCTTTCCCATTCTGTTCTTTTCCTCTATTTCTTTGCATTGATCGCTGAAGAAGGCTTTCTTATCTCTTCTTGCCATTCTTTGGAACTCTGCATTCAGATGCTTATATCTTTCCTTTTCTCCTTTGCTTTTCACCTCTCTTCTTTTCACAGTTATTTGTAAGGCCTCCCCAGACAGCCATTTTGCTTTTTTGCATTTCTTTTCTATGGGGATGGTCTTGATCCCTGTCTCCTGTACAATGTCATGAACCTCATTCCATAGTTTATCAGGCACTCTATCTATCAGATCTAGGCCCTTAAATCTCTTTCTCACTTCCACTGTATAATCATAAGGGATTTGATTTAGGTCATACATGAATGATCTAGCGGTTTTCCCTACTTTCTTCAATTTAAATCTGAATTTGGTAATAAGGAGTTCATGATCTGAGCCTCAGTCAGCTCCTGGTCTTGTTTTTGTTGACTGTATAGAGCTTCTCCATCTTTGGCTGCACAAAATATAATCAGTCTGATTTTGGTGTTGACCATCTGGTGATGTCCATGTGTAGAGTCTTCTCTTGTGTTGTTGGAAGACGGTGTTTACTATGACCAGTGCATTTTCTTGGCAAAACTCTATTAGTCTTTGCCCTGCTTCATTCCACATTCCAAGGCCAAATTTTCCTGTTACTCCAGGTGTTTCTTGAGTTCCTACTTTAGCATTCCAGTCCCCTATAATGAAAGGGACATCTTTTGGGGGTGTTAGTTCTAAAAGGTCTTGTAGGACTTCATAAAACCATTCAACTTCAGCTTCTTCAGCATTACTGGTTGGGGCATAGACTTGGATAACTGTGATATTGAATGGTTTGCCTTGGAAATGAACAGAGATCATTCTGTTGTTTTTGAGATTGCATCCAAGTACTGCATTTCAGACTCTTTTGTTGACCATGATGGCTACTCCATTTCTTCTGAAGGATTCCTGCCCACAGTAGTAGATATAATGGTCATCTGAGTTAAATTCATCCATTCCAAGCCATTTTAGTTCGCTGATTCCTAGAATGTTGACATTCACCCTTGCCATCTCTTGTTTGACCACTTCCAATTTGCCTTGATTCATGGACCTGACATCCAGGTTTCTATGCAATATTGCTCTTTATAGCATCGGACCTTGCTTCTATCACCAGTCACATGCACAACTGAGTATTGATTTTGCTTTGGCTCCATCCCTTCATTCTTTCTGGAGTTATTTCTCCACTGACCTCCAGTAGCATATTGGGCACCTAACGACCTGGGGAGTTCCTCCTTTGGTATTTTATCATTTTGCCTTTTCATAATGTTCATGGGGTTCTCAAGGCAAGAATACTGAAGTGGTTTGCCATTCCCTTCTCCAATGGACCATGCTCTGTCAAACCTCTCCACCATGACCTGCCTGTCTTGGGTTGCCCCACAGGCATGGCTTGGTTTCACTGAGTTAGACAAGGCTGTTGTCCTAGTGTGATTATGTAGACTAGTTTTCTGTGAGTATGGTTTCAGTGTGTCTGCCCTCTGATGCTCTCTTGCAACACCTACCATCTTACTTGGGTTTCTCTTACCTTGGGCGTGGGGTATCTCTTCACGGCTGCTCCAGTAAAGCACAACTGCTGCTCCTTACTTTGGATGAGGGGTATCTCCTTACCACCACTGTTCCTGACTTCAAGAGGCATCTCTTAACAGACCTAAAAAAAAAAAGTTAATGCATCTATGAAACGTATGGATACATTACAACCAGGGATCTCATTACCTACTTCTATTCTTCAAAACTGGCATATTATTATTACTAATTTACAAGATTGCTTTTTAAATATATCTTTACACCATTTAGATTGGGAGAAATTCACTTTCTCTCTCCTTTATCCTAATCATATAGTGCCTCATAAAATATTTCAGTAGACTATGTTACCTCAAGGTATGCTTAACAGTCCTACTATTTCTCAAAATTTTGTAGCCAAGGCTTTACTTCCAATGTGACAGCAATTCCCTCTTGCATATGTCATTAATAATATACTGTAAATACAAATAGGAGAAATGATATTTTTGACACTGAATGACCATGATATTCTTTAGACTCCAGAGAAAACTGATTAAAATAAAATCTTTTTGAAATTGCAAAACTGGTTCTTCTTACACATGCAGTTAGGAAAAGGTTAACTTGTTAACATACTTTTTGGAGCTCCAATTCTGCCTGGGAAACAAAAACAGACCTAAGAAAAAATCTAGTTAACTATTATCATGTTCTTGGGATACACAGCCCACACTATCTGGGACTCCAACCATAAACAAATTGATGGAAAAAAATATATATCAAAAGATACTTTAAAACTGAAGAGATATTTCAAGTGGAAAACTATGTCTGTCTATCTAAAATTATTTATGTCTCAATATATGTATTTATTTTTGGATAATATAAATTTAATAAGCTCTATTTAAATTCAAGCTCATGTGAACTGAAAAATATTCAATATAATGTTTATTTAAATATAATTTAAATATAATTATTTGCTAATCTAATTAAGACATGTTTTAAGTCATCAACATTATGTAATATTTTTATTATGCCTAGGTTTAAGGTAAACTAAATTTGTCAACAAAAAGATAACTCTTTATATATATATAAAGAGTATAAATATATATATATAAAGAGTATATATACATATATATGTATATAAATGGATTAAAACCTTATATAATTATATTTTTAATAGAATAATCTATTATTATAATCTAAAATAATCTCAGGATTGGGGTAACAAATTTCTAGAATTGTACTAAACTGAATGATAAAAGTTTATTAAATAGCTAGGTCATTTCCAAATAAAATAAGATTTTAAAACATTAATTACTGAATACTAACTTCCTCTTGCAGAAAAACTAAAAAGCTTCTAGACTATTAATAAATATATTATCTAATATATATTTATATACATAATGAATATATACTATAATATGATACAATAAATATATTCACCAATCTATAAAATGCTAACATACACGACACTTCATAGTTGCTCAAGAAAGTAAAATGGATGCTTTTAATAAAAGAATATAAAAATGGCAAATAATATGATGAATACAAAAATATAAAAAGGTTTATAACAAATGAAATAGAATTTTATGGCAAATGGATTTAACTCATTCTCTGAATTTTTCTCCTCTTTCTTCTTACATGTCTTGATTGATACAAATTCTTCTTTTATATGGGCCACACCTCTCCGAGGTGAAACGACACGATATGTTAAAACTCATCTGTCAATGTACTTTGCAATAATGAGAAAACCTAATTCTATAAAAACAGACAATGGCCTTGCCTATATTTCTAAGCAGTTCAAACAATTTTTATGTTCATTCTCTATTAAACAGATTACAGACATTCCTTATAATCCACAAACACAGGACATAATTCAACAAACACATTACACACTAAAACTACAAATAAAAATTTAAATGTGAGGAAATACACAGGAACACTTTTATCTTCCTTATCCAGAGCAGACTTTACTAGATTCTAAGTGGCCACAGGACTGAAAACGGTTAGTTTTCATTCCAATTCCAAAGAAAGGCAATGCCAAAGAATGCTCAAACCACCACACAATTGCACTCATCTCACATGCTAGTGAAGTAATGCTCAAAATTCTCCAAGCCAGACTTCAGCAATACGTGAACCGTGAACTCCCTGATGTTCCAGCTGGCTTTAGAAAAGCAGAGGAACCAGAGATCAAATTGCCAACATCCACTGGATCATGGAAAAAGCAAGAGAGTTCCAGAAAAACATCTATTTCTGCTTTATTGACTATGCCAAAGCCTTTGACTGTGTGGATCACAATAAACTGTGGAAAACTGTGAAAGAGATGGGAATACCAGACCACCTGACCTGCCTCTTGAGAAATCTGTATGCAGGTCAGGAAGCAACAGTTATAACTGGACATGGCACAACAGACTGGTTCCAAATAGAAAAAGGAGTACGTCAAGGCTGTATATTGTCACTCTGCTTATTTAACTTGTATGCAGAGTACATCATGAGAAATGCTAGGCTGGAAGAAACACAAGCTGGAATCAAAATTGCCGGGAGAAATATCAATAACCTCAGATATGCAGATGACACCACCCTTATGGCAGAAAGTGAAGAGGAACTCAAAAGCCTCTTGATGAAAGTGAAAGAGGAGAGTGAAAAAGTTGGCTTAAAGCTCAACATTCAGAAAATGAAAATCATGGCACCTGGTCCCATCACTTCATGGGAAACAGATGGGGAAACAGTGGAAACAGTGTCAGACTTTATTTTTGAGGGGGCTCCAAAATCACTGCAGATGGTGACTCAGCCATGAAATTAGAAGACGCTTACTCCTTGGAAGAAAAGTTATGACCAACCTAGATAGTATATTCAAAAGCAGAGACATTACTTTACCGACTAAGGTCCGTCTAGTCATGGCTATGGTTTTTCCTGTGGTCATGTATGGATGCGAGAGTTGGGCTGTGAAGAAGGCTGAGCGCTGAATAATTGATGCTTTTGAACTGTGGTGTTGGAGAAGACTCTTGAGAGTCCCTTGGACTGCAAGGAGATCCAACCAGTCCATTCTGAAGGAGATCAACCCTGGGATTTCTTTTGAAGGAATGATGCTAAAGCTGAAGCTCCTGTACTTTGGCCACCTCATGAGAAGATTTGACTCATTGGAAAAGACTCTGATGCTGGGAGGGATTGAGGACAGGAGGAGAAGGGGATGACTGAGGATGAGATGGTTGGATGGCATCACGGACTCGATGGACGTGAGTCTGAGTGTACTCCGAGAGATGGTGATGAACAGGGAGGCCTGGCCTCCTGCGATTAATGGGGTCGCAAAGAGTCGGACACGACTTGAGCGACTGAACTGAACTGAATGCAATATGTTCTTTAAGCTTATAACTATAGTTAATATAGCTTTATTTCTGTTTCCAATCTATAAGATTCTTAAACAACAACAACATCAACTTCAGTGCCTGTTTCACAATACAAAATGAAAACAACATAAAACGACACTGTTTGCTCAATAAGTTATTTGTTTCTAAGAGTGGAAAATCCCATGGACGGGGAGCCTGGCGGGCTGCAGTCCATGGGATCGCGAAGAGTCAGACAGGACTGAGGGACTTCCCTTTCACTTTTCACTTTTATGCATTGGAGAAGGAAATGGCAACCCACTCCAGTGTTCTTGCCTGGAGAATCCCAGGGACAGGGGAGCCTGGTGGGCTGCCGTCTATGGGGTCATACAGAGTCGGACACGACTAAAGCGACTCAGCAGCAGCAGTAGCTGCAGTAAGAGTATCAAAAATGCAAAATATTCATCTTCTTTTCAGGTCTGCCTTGAAAGTATAATCATCTTCCTTGACACTCTGAACAGAGACATTCAGCAGCTGCCAGGCTGCGTTTCTTTTCCAGGGACAAGGTCAAATATTTGGATGTGAGCAGCGTTTCATTCGTCAAAAGCATCAGCTTTTGAGTAATTTCACTTAGGAAAAAATGTTTGGGTGTTTGCTCCTAATCCTTTGCCCTAAATAACACAAACCACTTAAAACACAGTCAAATTCCATTTCTCCTTATATCAGGAAAAATACATGTACTGAATGAGGAAAAATCAACCCATTATTTCAAAACCCTAGCCAAATTTTCATGGTTAGTGACTGATGGCAACAAGACTGTGGTGCCTCACGGGACTTAAGGCAAGCTTGCTTACTGACATGTTGCTTGGTTGGAGCTGATAAACTCTACATTAGACAGAATGTGCCACTGCCAACTGGGCCTAATGAAAAAATATTTTTTAAATGGATGCATTTGCCTACAAAGACTTGCTTTAGGCCAGTGACTGTCCCATCTGTTAAGCATGAGGCATAAACTGTATCAACCATGAAAACCTACCTCTAACAACATCAGTGTTGCCAGTTCCAGGATACCCAAAGACCACTAAGTTAACTTAAAGCCAAAATGGGGTCTATTTATTTACATATGTGAAAAAGAGAAACAGCATGTAGGAATCCTCCTGTTAAACATTCCTTGACATCCCACCTTCAATCTTTCCCAGCATCAGGGTTTTTTCAAATGAGTCAGTTCTTCGCATCAGGTGGCCAAAGTGTTCAGACCTTAGCAATACCCAATTCAAAGTCACAAGAAGAAACAGAAATAACTAATAGGTCTCAAAAACTTAGATATTAAAAATATAAATAAAGTATTGCTGCTGCTGCTAAGTCACATCAGTCGTGTCCGACTCTGTGTGACCCCATAGATGGTAGCCCACCAGGCTCCTCCGTCCCTGGGATTCTCCAGGCAAGAACACTGGAGTGGGTTGCCATTTCCTTCTCCAAGGCATGAAAGTGAAAGACGAAAGTCAAGTCACTCAGTCATATCTGACTCTTATCAACCCCATGGACTGCAGTCTTCCAGGTTCCTCCGTCCATGGGATTTTCCAGGCAAGATTACCAGAGTGGATTGCCAGTGCCTTCTCCTAAATAAAGTACTGGCAGACTGAATTTAGCTTTACATAAAAAGAAGATTCCTCAAGGCTAATATGAATTTATTCCAGGACAGCAAGGTTGGTAACATTTAGAAACAAATCAATTTAATTTTATGATGTATATAAGTCAAATAATTAGGCTGTACATCTTAAACTTCGTTAGTGCAATCTGTCAATGCTATGTCAAGAAACTTGGGAGGGAGAAAAACTGAAGCAATTTAAGGCATCATATTAATGGAGTATAAAGTCACTAATCTTATAAAAATCTCAAAAGAGGTAGAAAAAACATATGTTAAAATTCCATATTTATTCCCAGGATATAAAATAGGAAAATCTTCAGGGTAGAAGAAATGTTTAAGCTGAGACTTGAAAAAATATCTAGCAGAGTTTCATAGGTGAAGAAACATACATGTGCATGCATACGGTGTGTGTGTGTGTGTGTGTGTGTGTGTGTGTGCGTGTGTGTAAAACGGGGTAGGAAGTGGAGGTAGGGAAATCAAACACAAGGATCGTTGCAAAGTTGTTTGAGAGCTTCAGTGTTTGGGAAACTACCTTAAAGGAATACATCACAGAGGTTAGGGACAGTCCCTGGGTTTTCCTAGGTGAGTGTTAATATCCTGGCTTTATGAAATATTCAACTTTGCTAAATCTGACTTTTTTTACCTGAAACATAGGTGGGGTTATCAACTACTGTAGCATTGACTTCTTAGGTGGCATGGATTTAAACAGAAGCTGCCTCTTCTTCTTGAGCACTTAGGGATGAGCTGGCATAGGCCAAGACATTTTAGGTCTGTGTGCTTGCTAAATCGCTTCCGCCCTGTCTGACTCTCTGCCACCCTATGGACTGCAGCCCACCAGGCTCCTCTGTCCGTGGAATTCTCCAGGCAAGAATACTGGAGTGGATTGTCGTGCCAACCTCTGGGGGTTCTTCCTGACCCAGAAACCAAACTGGCCTCTCTTACATCTCCTGCATTGGTAGGCGGATTCTTTAGCACTAGGGCTACTTGGGAGGCCACACAGAAGTTAATTAAGCTCATTTATAAGGGTTCCTTGCAAGGCTTCTACCCTGAGAGGGACTTGAGCAATATATATACATGGGTCTACTTTTCATCAGGGGCTTCCCTTGTGGCTCAGCTGGTAAAGAATCCACCTGCAATGTGGGAGACCTGGATTTGATCCCTGGGTTGGGTTCCCTGGAGAAGGGAAAGGCTGCCTACTCCGGTATTCTGGTCTGGAGAATTCCATGGGCTGAATAGTCCATGTGGTCGCGAGTCAGACAGGACTGAGTGGCTTTCACTTTCACTTTTCATCTATTGCAGAGAAGAAACAGAGTTTGAAATCCATGGAACCAGAAGTTAGATTGGAATCTAACTTAGCTCAAAGGAAAAGAGTTATAAACACTTTCAAATACTAGCGATGTAAGTACTTGTAAATACTTTACAAGGTTGGTAACAAACTTGATCCAGATTTTCCCAAATGTGAAAGCAGTTCTAAAATTTTGCTGACAGGTACCATTGATGAGTGTGGAGTTGTAAAAAAAAAAAAAGTTTCCAAAATCATTAATAATAAAAACAAATTTTAATCAACCATGTTAGAGGAATAGCTAACTTATCATTCTAATGCAACCATCAAAAATAATACTACATAGGTAATTAAAGAGCATATAGCCAAAACATGAATGGCAAAGGTGTGACAGATATATGATGAAGTTATTTAAGAAAAATAGTATGTTTTCTGGATTTTGTCATATCCTTGGTACTTGTACATTCTTGGAAATTTGCAATTTATCATGATTTCACTTTGCATTCTAAAATAAATATTTACTTTGTACATAATTTTCAATTTGTAAAAACATTGTGCCTGTCTCATTGAAAGCGCTAAATGAATAGTGTGGCTGCTGCTGCTGTGACATTAGCAGATTTTGATTTCCCCAAATATAACAGTCTATGAAGTGGATGCTTGCGTTGCAAGTTAGTGGTTCAAAAAGTGGGCCCTAATAAAAGGCCCCAATAATAAGACTCGGCTAGACTTAGGGGTATTCTACCAGCATACTGTCAAGGAAGGCAGAAATTTCTCTTTTGGGTTCTTGTGTCTGGACTAATAATAAAATTAATATAAGACAAATTAACAGGAGAAAGAGACAAATTTTAATTTGCACATGGAGATTTCATAAAAGTAAAATTCAAGAAGTGGCCAAAGCAGACAAATTGTACGCTTTTGGACAAACAGTGCATTTGTGATAAATTGACAGGACAAAGAAACTTAGATTTTGGGTGCTGAATTAGTGAAGACTCTGAACAGATTTTGGTCTTTGGGCAGTAAATTAAAGAAGTAACAGGGTGTGGTTAGACAGGCTTTTCTGCTCTGAATTCTTTATCTCTGGTGATAAAAGTGTTTTTCTATATCCAGATGCAAGCAGGGCACCTTTCACATGACAGATTTATTTTCTGCTTACAGGAGAGAGAAAGGAAGATCAGAATATCTCCTTTGCTTTGACTCTTTCTTAAGTAATTTTAATTCAAACAGTCAGTGTGCCATTGTGGCACATTTTGGGGTGACTCGACCTGACACCCAATAACAGAAACTGCCGGATTACTTGGTAACAATAAATACAGGGTTTCAGTATCAAACAGGAGGTTGGAGTACATTGTCTTTCATGTCAATTCCAATGCTCTAATGTTGTGATGCTGAGCTTTACAACTGCACCTTCTCTCAGTCTGGAGTATCATTTCCGTGGCTGCCTTGGTGGTTCACAGGAAAGAATCCATCTGCCATGCAGGAGATGCAGGTTTAATCCTTGGGTTGGGAAGATCCCCTGGAGAAGGAAATGGCAAGCCGCTCCAGCATTCTTGCCTGGGAAATCCCATGGACAGAGAGCCTAGTGGACTATAGTCCATGGGGTCACAGGAATCAGACACAACTTAGCAACTAAACAACCCCTGCCACTACTGTCGTCTCTAGAACAGAGTTCTAGAGCCCTGAGGGTTTTAGAAATGGTGAAGCTACCTTTCTTTGCAAGGACCTCTGTGGGCAGCCGTGGAAGGACGGCTTTGGGATGAGTTTAAGCTGTATCACAGGAGGAGGGTGGAACATGTCTTATTTAAGCTTTGTTTAAAATTCTGCAAAGTGCACACACCCCTTCTTGATCAAAACTGGTTGGATCATTCCTTAAATGGCACGTGGTGGCAGTGTTTAATTTTTCAGCTAAATACCTACCTAACATATTACGGAGCCATTTTGCATATATTAGTAAGTCCCAGAGCTCTCTGACGTGCACAGAGTGCTCACTGTGAACCTGAGCCTCTGGTTCTCATGTGACTGTTCTATTTTTTCCCTCTTCCGAGTACATGCCACCAAGAGAAATGCTTTTCACATGATAATGAATTTCTGTCATCTCACAAGCAGTTAGTTTGATCAGAAATTAAAGTTAAATATAGACTCAAAAGGAATTTAAGTGCAATATTTAACTTTGGAAGGTTACATTTGTCTTTCAGCAGTCTGCAAAATGGCATTGGAGCTTTACATCCTATTCAGTGCATCAGACAGAGTTGCTCTCAGAAGCAGTTTGGACACTGCTTTGTTTTGACTAATTTGGGTCATTTATTCTCTTCCTTTGACCTCTTCCATGTTTCTTTTTTGATGAATGTATATTCTGTAAGGCTCCTATGTGCATACTCTGGTTCAAATGAAATGTGTGTGTGTGTGTGTTTGAAGTCTTTCATACTAGGAACCTGTGAGAGGTCAGGTTATAGAAGAGAGCAAGGTGAGATGGGAGTGAGATTCCTGGCAGCCCAGAGGATATTTTCCATACACTCTAGTGGAAATAGGGCCTTTTCTTCCCAGCAATATTTCCCACATCATAAAAATACAAATTCCTCCCTTGGTCAGGCTCATTTTATCTTAGGCTCCCTGAGTATGTCAACACAAATCTAGGACAACTCATTGATTCATAGAATCACTAACCAAGCCTGTCAAATTACATTGAAAAATTCCAGCTGGTATTTTGGCAGAAACCGGACTGGATCACTTTACATAATGGGTAGCGCTGTGGTTTGTTTTTTCACCAACTTCAGTTTCCCATACTTGCCATTTTTCTAAGATAACATTTATTCATTTATCAAATTCACTAAGGTGTTTGGGTGTCCAGTAACTCTGCTAGCACCATGGGAAATGTGAAGATGTGTAAGATGTAAATACTTCTCACAGGAAGTTCATCTTAGTGAGACCGATGCATAAATGATTATTATACACAATGAGATGCAGACCAGTAGGCACAGCATGCTAGCTGAGACACGTTTTACATGATGTAAAATCATCTCATAATTGAAATAAGTGTAGACCCACAACATAGGGTGAGAAGTAGAGCTTAAGTCATTTTCTATAACTTGATTTTTAAAAATTTTGATGTACCACTCTGTTAGAGGATATGGGAAATTTATTTCTCAATTTGGGAATCATATTTCAATATTTTCCCTGGATTTCCTTACATCCTACAGAGTTTATTTTGTAACAAAGCATTAGAAGTTTGGCCCATTGACTCCTCTCTGTCATATAATAATACAGACATTCTCTAAGACTCCTATTATTCCAACAGGAGTTGGTTGAGAAGTACATTCAAGAGTCCGTTGGAGACATCTCTTGCTTCTAACTGCATGAGTCTTCAGGTCTAGCCATCAGATGGGACATATCTCAGCCATTCTTAGGAACATGCAGGTCATCCTCCTGTACCATGTTCTAGGTATTGCAAAATGTGTGAGTTTCTCTAAGGCCTCATCTATCAGAACTTGTCTGGGTGCCATGGAGTCATTTCTCGTCTAGAGTCTTTTTGGCGAATGTGTATTCAATAAGGCCCTTATCTGCATACTCTGGCTGCAATGAAATGTGTGTGTGTTTGAAGACTCCTTCCTGAAGATCAGCCTAAGATACAGAGTCCTATTCTCTGCAGCACAGGCCACCTCTTAGATCACGCTGGAGTCCAACCACTGGGATGCACGTAATCACCCCTGTGGCCTCTGCTGTCCCTCTCCTTTCAGTGGAATATCCTTGAGAGTAAAGGCTGGGGCAGGCTGACTAGTCCTTATGATTATTTTCTGCCTGGTTTGTTGTCTTAGATGTATGTGCTTTATATTTTCCCAAGTGTGTAAGGTTTTAATGCATAAAAATAGAAAAGAGGGACTGCCTCTCTCTCCTGCTCTCTCTCTCTTTCTTCCAGGGACTGCCACTTCTGTTTCCTAAGTCCCTGGGCACAAAAACCTGACTATTAGAATGGTTAGAATGGCAAAACACACAAAAAAGAAAAAAAAATTCATAAAAATTAGGTTTATTGTATTATGACAACATTTATTTCTAGTAGAAGATCATTTTAGACACATTAATTGAAAATCATCTCAGGGGCTCAAGTATTAATACTACAGCTTCTCTCCAAATGCTGGGATCTTTTCTACACACGTGTGGTGGGCTGTAATAGGAATTTGTTTGATTTATTGGCTGGGAAGGGTTTATGTTGGAATTGAGGCTTTCCTGTTTATGATGAGTTGATGTGGTTCTACACACTGCTATCCAGTTGAACTCTACATGGATCTTATCATATAATCCCTCTATTTGAAAATGCCCCTTTCAGTCCTCATGCTTTTTAGCATTTCATTATCTTATGGGGATGAATACAACTGATTTGGAGTTTCTCCCTTAGTTCCCAGCCCTGTTTCTGCTAACTCTTGTAAACTCTACTGCTGGGTTAATCTGTCTGTACCCTACCTCATATTTAATGCTTCTCATGGCACCCTCCATGATTTAGTTCCTATGTGATAAAAGTTTACGTTGGCAGCTCTGAGAGCTACAGTCCAGGCTCAATGGTAAAGAATCTGTCTTCTAATCCAGGAGATGCCGGTCTTATCCCTGGGTCGGAAAGATTTCCTAGAGAAGGAAAAGGCAACTCACTCCAGTATTCTTGCCTGGGAAACCCCTGGGCAGAGTTGTCTAGTGGACTACATGGGGTTGCAAAGAATTGAGCACAACTTCACAACTAAAAACAACAAGGAGCCCTGAGGGGGTCAAACCTTACACATTCTAAGTAAACAGCCGGCCCTTCACAGGGTCTAGGAGTTGCCCTTAAGCCTTCGGAATACCCTACCCACCGAGGGAGTGTATCTCGCCGGGGGCGCTGGGACAGGACAGAGTCTGGCTAAGCATGTGATTGATGACGGGTGCTTTGTGCTCTTCTGTAGCAGCTAGACCTCTGCCAGGGCTGCAGACAAAGCAACTAAGGCAGGTCAGAAATGCTCCAGGCCTCTGCGACTCACTCCTGGTATAAACCATGGACATCAAGGCGTGAGTGAGCTTTCCTGATGGGTAGTATTTCACATCTATTGTCACACACTGTTGCTGGGAGGAGGACTGAGTGCCTTCCCAGGGACTCAACTGGGAGAAGACATCTAGGACGAGAGTGCATGAGGAGTGTGTACTGCATCTCTCCTGGGCTCTGCCCTGTGCACTTGAGACCTTCGCTGATCTTACTCTGTACTCTTTTGCTGTAATAAACTGAAACCACGAGTATAATCACTTCTCTGAGTTCTTCTAGTCTGTCTAGAAAACCACTAAACCTGGAGATGGCTTGGGGATCCAAGACACAATCCCTAACTGTCTTTCCAGCTTTGACTCTCACACCTGCTTCTAGATGCTCAGCTTTTCACCCAAACGAAGCAGTTTCCTTTCCATCATGCTTGCTCCAGGCTTTCCAATGCCCAGGTATTTATTTACCTTGTTTCCTGGCCATAGGACCCACCTGATGCTTATAAGTGAGTGAGTCAAGGCAGATGCATCACAAGATAACCTATTTCAGATCCTAGGCTATCTGCATCCTTAGACTTTTGAATTATGGTGGATTCGCTCTTAGGCTTATTGATATTCAGGAATTGGTTTAATTATTAATTTAAGGTGTCCTAGTCAAGCTCCCAGATCTCTACCAATTTCCCCACAATGCTTTAAATTCAAAGTCTCTTCCTGCTTTCTTTTTCACCTGAACAGAATGTATCACCTGAACAGATATGAATTCTGTCTGAGTAAGTGCTGGTTGTTTTGTTTTTCAGATTAGCAAATAGCATTCTTCTGACACCATAAGGAATTTTGTCATTCTAATTTCAGATCCATATACATAACAACTGTTTTTAAATGCTGAAAGTGTCAGATGATTTGAAGAGCATTGAAGTCTCAGACCTAGCAACCTCTCTGGCTATGCAAATCTGAAGGCTCTGTGTGCTATTCCCCTGGGCAACAAAATGCATGCATACATCTTTGCATAGATTCTTGTTGGTGAATGGAATCTTAAGTATTTCCTGTACAACTATGAATAATTGAGGGTTGAAAATTTTTATGCTTTATTAAAATGTATCTTCATAGGAAAGATGTACAATTTTCTCTTCCGGGAAATCCCAATTGTTGGTAACAAGATAAAATAACAACATATCAAAGGCAAACAAGTAAATAATTTACATTCCTAAGTAGCAGAGCCTGAAACTTGCAGGCTTACATTGGAAATTCTTTAAGATCTTCCATAAGGAAACTGCATAAATTATCAGTTACTTTGTAGAAGTGATGACTGAAGCCACAAGGGCAGGATAGATAAAAGAGCGGTTAGTTGGCCTCTACTGCTAAGGTCTGGGATAAAACAGTTTCTCCTCTTTAGTTAGTGCTGCTGGCAGAACAGACTTCCATTGCTCCAGGGCAGGTTTTGTTTATTAGGAGACTCCTGTTCAGGTAAAATTTGGAACAATCAAGTAAAAATGCTTCTGGTTTTCAGTGGCACTCCGCACCTAAATATGGCTGTCTGAGACATCATCTTGAAATTCATAATAAGAGATTTCTTAGTCTCCTCTCCCTCAGAGAACCATTTCCATGATCTCCACTCTCCTTGGCTACTTGCACTATTTGGGGAAATAATTGTTTTTAGAGAAATCTCATTTCCTCAGGTCTTCCCTAAAGATTTGAAGCTTGTCTGGTAGTGTTGGATCTAGGAGTCAGGAGACCTAGTTTTGAGACTTGGCTCTGCCGTTCAGAGCTATGTGACCTCAGGCTAGTTATTCAAATACTGATCCTCAGTGTCCTCATCTGTGAAATGGGGGATTATAACTAACCAGCTTCCCTGGTGGCTCAGAGGTTAAAGCATCTGCCTCCAATGCAGGAGACCCGGGTTCGATCCCTGGGTTGGGAAGATCCCCTGGAGAAGGAAATGGCAATCCATTCCAGTATTCTTGCTGGAGAATCCCATGGACAGAGAAGCCTAGTAGGTTACAGTCCACGGGATCACAAAGAGTCGGACACGACTGAGCGACTTCACCTTACTTACCTTACCCTGCTGCACAGAGCTATTGTGAAGGTCAGCTGTAAGAATGGATGTGAATTACTCTAAGATATTAAGCCATTTGCATAATCAGTTGTGTCTGACTTTTTGCAACAGCCAGTACTGTAGCCTGCCAGGCTCCTCTGTCCATGGGATTCTCCAGGCAAGAATACTGGAGTGGGTCGCATTTCCATCTCCAGGGGATCTTCCTGATCCAGGGATCAAACTTGCATCTCTTGAGTCTCTGGCATTGGCAGGCAGTTTCTTTACCACTGAGCCACCTTATATCCATGGGCTACAATGAGAGGAAGTTTTTAATATATTTTGCCATCTCTGCCCATCCGTGAACCTGCTGTGCTTGTGGACAGGTTTCTGCTGCTTTTGCAAAACCAAGGTGTGGGTCCAAGAGGTGTTATGCCTGAGAGAGGAGAGAAGGAGCTCGGAGAGGAATTCTAGTTCACAGGATTCGAGTAGCATTTAACCCAGAGCTTTTGAATTGCACTTCTCAGAGCGCATTTTACCTTCATGGGGTTAACCTACTTTCTTTTTTCTTTTTTCCTATTTTTAGATTTTTCTTCCAAATAATACTTATTTCAACAGATCAAAGCTGAAAAGAAGCAGCAGCTCTGGGACCAAATAAAAGACTATATTTCTGATTGGAGATAGCATATGGGGAGGGAATATGATGAAAAGACAGGGTGTCACCTCAAGACTTTTATAGTCTAGTTGTGAAACAAATATGTAATTAAACAAGGCAAAAATTTAATCATATGGAGGGGCCCTAGGGACGATGTGTGGGGTGAAGATGGGGCTAGAAGTGGGGTTAGTTATAAGAAAAAACAAAAGGAGACTGGCTGTTTGGTTAGGAAAGAGAAACAGGCAAGGCTTTATGGGAGAGGAAGATTGGAATAAAAGCGTACACATGCTTAGTCGGGAATGGCCAAAATTTCCTTGGGAGGAAATGCTCTACTCTATGGAAAACTTCATGAAGCAAAGGTGAAATAGTGAAAGACGAGACTGAATTCAATTACTCCCTTTGGTTGTGGACAGGAAGAGAATGTGCGAGGGTTCTCAGAACACTCAAGGACAGAGCTGGAGCAGGATGAGGGCTGTGCCCTTCCTGGGACAAAGCCAAGGGAGAAATTTCTTGTCTTGTCCTAGAGAAATGTTCTCTGCTTTCTCTCACTGCTAACTTTCTTGGTGCCTTGAGCCAAACATGGCTTAAAGTATCACCAAGAATGTCTTCTGTGTGCAAATATGGAGAAAGTGTGTGTGTGTGTGTGTGTATGTCTGTGTGTGCAGAGGGCACAGGCTTAGGATGGTACAGGAGAGAATGATACTTAAAAACTGCAAAACAATTTTCTACTCAGTATTTAGTAGATGGGCTTCCCTGTTGGCAGGTGGTAAAGAAGCCACCTGCTAATTCAGGAGACGTGGATTCGATCTCTGAGTCAGGAAGATCCCCTGGAGAAGGAAATGGCAACCCACTCCAGTATTTTTGCCTGGGAAATCCCCTGGATCAAGGAGCCTGGTGGGCCCCAGTCCATGGGTTCTCAAAAGAGTCAGACACGATTTAGTGATTAAGTAACAACAAGGATTTAGCAGACGTTTGTTAAGCATTATCTGTATATCAGATATGAAGATAGGCTTTAGGGAATATAGTAGAATTCAAGGCAGACAGGATCTGTGTCCTGATTGAGTTCATAATCTACAACTCCTGGAATATTGGCGATTGTCTGGCAGGCTAAGGTCAGAGTTACATTTCCATAAGAATGCCATTTCTTTGCACTGAAATGGAGCATTAAGGATTTAGGTTAAATCATAAATGTGATCAGCACAGCAAGCTGCACCAGGAGGTATAGTGACGAAGGCCACAGGGAAAGCTTAAAATCCCACTGATCTGTCGCGCACCCAGGCTTCCCAAGCCTCAGATATGATATGAGAGCAAAGGGAGGCAGGCTTTGATGATGAACAAATGGCATTCTGTGAGATCCCAGGAGCTCCTCAGAGCCAGGATCTGCCCTTGGGCAGTGGCTTGGTGTCTGGCTGTTGCGGGAATTGCGTGTAGATATGGGCAGTGAGACAGGGGAGAGGCAAAAGGACCCAGAGGGAGTCGTAAGAACTTTTTCCAACCAGCAGTGGTGTGGGGGAAGCCTGACAGAGAGGATTCTGTAGCTGAAAAGCTACAGATCAGGTGAGGTGGAGGTTTCTCTGTCAAATTGTTTTATTAAAACATGGCATTGTACGCCGTCTCAGAGAGATGCAGGAGCCCTGGGTCCCAGGGCATGGCGGTGAGCTTTACAACTTCTCGGTGCTAGTTCTTGTGTATTATCCTGTGTATTTTTCTGCAGTTTCTGACGGTAAAATTATTCTTTTTAAAATTTATTTATTTTTAACTGGAAAATAATTGCTTTACATTATTGTGTTGGTTTCTGCTGTACATCAGCATGAATCAGCCACAGGTGTACACATGTCCCCCTGCTCTTGAAACTCCCTCCCGCCTCCCCCATCCCACCCCATCCCCGCGCTCTAGGCTGTCACAGAGCACTGGGTTTGGGCTCCCTGTGTCATAGAGCACATCCCCACAAGCTCTCTATTTTACATACGGTGAGGTATATGTTTCAGCGCTGTTCTTTCCTTCCGCTACTATGTGTAAGCAATGGTAAAACTCTTAAAACAAAGAAGTGTATGTTTTGCTTCAGAGGCCACTGAGATTTTAAATCACCCCCTGCAACCGTGCTCACGGGCCGTGTGGTCAGGCCACTCAGGACGCTGCCCTCCTGCTCTCTGCACACCCCCTACCCAGCCTACACCTGACTCACATGACTGACCCCCTGCCTGCTTGCCCCGTGCCCAGCTGCTGATGGCTCTCATCAGAGGAGAGGAGCTGGTGCCCCTCTGTTGGTTTCCCTGGTAACTTCTGGAACCGAGGCTCCTTTCCTTCAGAGAGCAGAGACTGTGTTTGTCCTGCACGCGGGAAGGTGTGGCTCCGGCACCTCGCTCCAGAGGCTCCCTCCCAACCCCTTACCCCAACCCCGTTAAACCCCCGGAGACACAGAGGACAGATTGGTGGACACAGTTAGGGAAGGAGAGGGTGGGGTGAATTGAGAAAGGAGCATTGACATATATTCACTACCATGTGTAAACAGCAGGCCAGTGGGAAGCTGCCCTGTAACCCGAGGAGACCACCCTGGTGCTCTGTGACACCCTAGAGGGGCTGGGGAGGAGGTGGGGCTGGGGAAGTGGGATCGAGGCTCAGGAGGAGGTGGGTGCTCACTCAGTCACATCTCACTCTTTGTGACGTGTGCAGCTCCCTGTTCCTCTGTCTATGGGATTCTTCAGGCAAGAATGCTGGAGTGGGCTGCCATTTCCCCCTCTAGAAGATCTCCCCCACCCAGGGATCCAACTCGCATCTCCTGCTTCTTTTGTATTGACAAGCAGATTTTTTACTACTGTGCCACTGGGAAGCCCCCAGGAGGGAGGGGTATATGTGTATGTATATAGTTATGACTGATTTGCGCTGCTGTATGGCAGAAACCAACACAAGATTGTAAAGCAATTATCCTCCAATTAAAAAAAAAAAATAACTTCTCTTTTGCTGACTCTTGGCTCTTTCTTGGATCTTGAAGCTGGGCAAGTACAGGGCTTATAGGCCTGCAAGGTGCAGCCCAACACCTCCATCCTTGTGGGGGAAAAAAGAATGGACATGGACTGGGAACCACCCACATTGAGAAGAAGGGCAATTGTTGTATCCTTGCATCTTTTGCTTGAAGGAATTTAAATTGGATGCTGCCCTGGGCTGAGCCTGTATGAAAACCCTGAAGTTGGTATTAGACTGGATCCAGATTGTATTTTCCTTCTTCTTTAATGATGTTGCTCATTTGCACGCTTTATCCTGTGTTTTTCTCCATCCTCTTCTGTGCCCCGGGAGACCAACAGTTCAGATCATCACACAGGCTCCTCTGCTGTCTGGGAGTCATGGGAAGCACTAGCGAGATACTGGGGTGTAAGTGGAGAGACATCAGAGTATTTAGTCCCAACTTCACTTCCGTCATGCTCTGGGCCACAGTTTGTGGGAGTGACATACACGCCTCTAGGGGCCACGTAGCTCCTGCCAGATGGCTCTGCGCCAAGGCTTCATGTTTTATGGAGGCTCCTAAGTAAGATTTCCTCCTCTTGCCTTTTCTTCTTTTTAAAACTGGAGTATAAATGCTATGTTCTTGGGCTTTCCTCGTCACTCAGCTAATAAAGAACCCGCCTGTAATGTGAGAGACCTGGGTTCGATCCCAGGATTGGGAAGATCTCCTGGAGAAGGGAAAGGCTACCCACTGCAGTATTCTGGCCTGGAGAATTCCATGGACTGTATGGTCCATGGGGTCACAAAGAGTTGGACACGACTGAGCGGCTTTCACTTTCACCACAATGTTGTGTTACTTTCTGCTGTATAGCAACATGAATCAGTTATATATGTGTGTGTCTCTTCCCTGCCACCCTCCACCCCTCCACCCTGTCCCTCGGAGGTCATCGCAGAGCGCTGAGCTGAGCTCCCTGTGTTACACGGCAGCTTCCCACTACTGCCTGTCTCACACAGGGGTGCCATGTCAGCGCTGCTCTACCAGCTCAGCCCGCCCTCCCCTTCGCTCGCTGTGTCCACACGCCCTTCTCCCATCTTTTCACATGTTGGCGTGGTGGCGGCCCCTCACTCCTCATCCTGGCTGGTTACTGTGTTCTTCACCTGCCTACTGACTCCACTTGTTTTGCTCATGCCTGTGTAGATTATCCTTTCTTTAAAGTCTGAGAGGGATTCTGTTTCCTATCAGGACCCTGAACAATATGGTTTGGAAGTCATTTAAAGGCAGGCACTGTGTATAATCAATAATTTGAAACTTATTTTTTTCTTTCAGAGCTTAATCAAATGCTAGACACTTAAGATGTGAATAGTTTCTTCTGTTTTCATCTTCCTGCCATATCCAACCTATCAGGAAATCCAGCTGGTTCTATTCTAAAATGTAATTTAAACCCATTACAGTTGTTTTTTTTTTTTCTTCCCATTTCTAATGCTATACTCAAGGGTTGTTAATCTTGCTGGATTCTGCAACTGACAATAGCTTCCACCTCGTCCCTTTGCTTTCTTTCTTGGACCAGATTGTCTGCTCGCTACATCAAGACCTGAGCGATCCTTGAAAAATTCAAAGCCAGATCAAATCACTTTCTGTTCAAAAGTCTCTGCCGGCTTCCCATTGTCTTAAACCAAAACCTAAAGTTGTTCTCTTGGAAAACAAAGCTCTACACCATCTGGCCCTTGCTTACCTCCTAAAGTTCACCTGTCTCTGCTCTCTTTGTCACCAATCCCTTGTCACTCTGTCTTCCTTGAACAAGACAGGCTTGCTTCCGAAGGCAGCATCTGCACATGGACGGTGTCTCTTCCGCTCCAGACCCTCGCATGGTGGACTCTTTCTGGTCACTCAGATTTTAGCCCTGACTTTCTCAAGGGTCTTCCTCTGGCCTCTCTAATAGTGTGCGTCGGTCTCCGCACAAGCTTATTGTGGCACATCATGTCCTTGTATTTCTCCATGTAACTCATCTGCATCTGAAGTTACTGCGTTTCTTTACTCACCTCCTGACTTAGAGTCTGACTCTAATCAGAACTGATGATCTCACACCTTGCCTATCTTGCTTATCACTGTCCTCTCAGCGTGCAAAAGCACCCAGCCCATGGCCTGTGCTCAGTGTACCTGCACACACACACACACACACCCAGAAAGGGAAGATTACTGATCAGCACCCTTTTAAATGCTTTCCATGGATTATTTAATTCAGTCCTCACAACAACCTCATTCATCAGGAACTATTATCATCCTAGCTTTACAAATGAAGAAACAGAAACACAGTTCAGTTACATAACTTGCCAAAATATACACCCAGTTAGGAAGTAGTGGAGCCAGAATGTGAAGTCTGGCCATCTGGCTCTTAGACCATGTTCTTAACCGTTAAACTATACAGCATCTTAACATTTGTCCAACAAATTAATGAACAGTTCCCGTCAGTTTCCTCCGTTTCTCACTCGGACTTTAGAAAGAAAGAAGCTGTCTAATTTTTAAATGTGAGAGCTTGCCCAACCCCATGCAGAAGGGATTCCTACCCCTGATAAAGGTTGCTCTTTGCCCTAGGTAGACAGAGAAGCACAAATCTTTCTTGAATACCAACACTTTGAGAAAATTCCCAAAGAGCCTCAAAGGTGATGAGTCTCTGGACTGCCAAGAGTGTGTACTGTTTTACAGAGTGAAGTAAGTCAGAAAGAGAAAAACAAATAGTATATTAACCCATTTATATGGAGTCTATAAAGATGGTACTGATGAACTTATCTGCAGGGCAGCAGTGGAGAAGCAGGCATAGAGAAGAGACTTCTGGACACAGTGGGGAAAGGAGAGGATGGAACAAATCGAGAGAGTAGCATTGAGTATATCCATTACCATGTGTGAAACAGACAGCTCGTGAGGAGCTGCTGTGTAGCACAGGGAGCTCCCCTGGTGCTCTGTGACCACCTAGAGGGGTGGGATGGGCTGGGAAATGGGGAGGCAGTTTCAAAAGGGAGGGAACATGCATACCCAGATGACTGATTCATGTCGATATATGGCAGAAACCAACACAATATTGTAAAGCAGTTATCGTCCAATTAAAAATAAATTTATATTTTAGAAAAGTGTATTCTTTTACATCACTGCAAAGAATATTTTTCCAGTTTTCCATCATTAATTGATACAGAAAACACTGAATAAGCATATCTAATGTATTCAACTCTTGGGATTCAGAGATGAACAAGACAAGGTTCCCATTCTCTATAAGCTTATAGGCTAGTGAAACACCAACTCTACTTTGGAACACAAATTCTACTTGTTCAGCTACTTTTTCTTGAATCAATTAAAAATGGGAAAATAGACCAGATGTTATCTGAACTGATTCTGTGCCTTGTTTGAAGATGCATCCTTGTCAGAAGGTCAGAATCTGTCTCGGGTTCAGACTCACTTTCCAAAGAGCTGCGTGTGCATTCTCCTTTATATCTGTGGTGGTGTTGCTTTCACAGGTCTCTGGATGGCTGTGTGAAGGTTGCTGCCCATTTGGAAGTACTTCTCATCTTTTCCAAACCACCTTTTCTTCCCTGAGGCTCAGTCCCCTTTTGACAGGTAGTACCCCAGCTTCCCAGGTGGCAGTTGTGGTAAAGAACCTGCCTGCTAATGTAGGAGACTTAAGAGACCTGGGTTCGATCCCTGGGTCAGGAAGATCCCCTGGAGAAGGGCATGGCAACCCACTCCAGTATTCTTGCCTGGAGAATCCCGTGGACAGAGGAGCCTGCCGGGCTATGGGTCAGAGGGTCGCAGTCAGACGCAACTGAGATGACTTAGCACAGCACACACCCCAGCCAGGCGTTTTCTCACTAGAGCCCACCTCATACCCATGCTTGTCATCGTCTTCACTGTCCGTTACCACTAGGTGAGATGACCTACATGAGTCCGTCTCCCTTTCTGGTTGTTCAGTCACTCCCATCCATTGATTGTTTCTATCCCTGACTCCCAATCATCCCGCCGTTCACGTATTTCACTATCACCCAAGTGCCTGAAAACCAAACTTGATCTAAGCCATGGCAGCCCCACCTAGGGGTCACCTTGCAGCCATCTGTGGCCATGAGACTTAAAATGCAGCCAAGAAATGTGTTCTGTTTTTTATTCCGCTCCCTTGCACCATGAGCTTATGTTGAAGTATCTAATATCGCCTTCCTGTTTTTTTTTTTTTTTTTCCTTTTTCTTCCTCGACTTGTTGCTTTCCAGGCTTCTCCCTGGAAATTGAAATAGCTGTGTTTCAGGTTCCCTTCCTCCAGCTGTATTAGCTTTCAGGCCTTCATGCTGAGGCTCATTTGGTAATTTCCTGCCCATATTTCTGTGCTCTGCAGCCCCTTTATGTTACTTGCCTGTCCTTCGTGGTTTTGCTATGCCTTGCATTTCAGCTTGATCTGCAGATTTAATTAGTGGGCTTCGTGTCCTTCCATTTTAGAGAACACATAAGATCATGGCAATTCTCTGCAGCAGCAGGTGGATAGTGGAAATAAGGAAGGAGGGGGTGCACCATAAACAGCTCTCTGCAAAATAAGGAGTGGGGGTAGTGACAGAAGATGGGGGTTACATGAGCAAACAGCTGAGAATGTAACCCTCTTGTAGCAAACGCCTCCCCTGCCCCCCAATTTGCCAGGCTCTTCCGCACAGATGGTGAGGCAGCACCTACTCAGGCAATTTCAGAAACAAAAATGCAAAGGGTGAGCAAGGTGAGACAGAGAGATCTCAGTTCAGGAAAGGGCCTTAGGGGGATGCCACTATGAATGATTTTTGCAACACAGTCTCTAAGAATAAACCTCACATCTGTCTTAGGTCAGGTTTCTGGGAAACGGACTATATGAGATGCAGTTTGACTGGGGGTGCTCTCAGAAACAATGCCTGTGAGAGAGAGAAGGAGGCAGGAAGGGGCAGAGAGAGGAGCCGAATTGTCCTGCAGTCTCAACAAGGAGCTCAGCTGGTTTCTATAGGGGTTCTCTTGAGCTGGGCACCCCTGTAGAGTAGCTGTGCTTCAAAGCCAGGAGTTTGTGCTTTATATCCACACAGGGCCAGACCTTGTACTTGGCCTGCCTCTAAAAGAGAGAGGACCGGGTCTCCCAAGTAGCTCTAGTGGTAAAGAACATGCCTGCCCATGCAGGAGACATAAGAGTTGCAAGTTCAGTCTCTGGGTTGGGAAGATCCCCTGGATGAGGGCATGGGAATCCACTTCAGTATTGTCACCTGGAGAGTCCCATGGAGAGAGGAATCTGGTGGGCTACAGTCCATAAGGTCACAAAAAGTCGGATACAGCTGAGCGATTTGTCATGCGTGCATGCATAGAGAAGGAGGATTAACCTGGGTGAGGAAGATGGTTCCTGACAAAGGACTTAGCTGAGAGTCATCACAGCAAACTTTCCCAGCAGCTGGGAGGAGAAGGGCTTCAATCCTTTTCAGTTCGGTTCAGTTCAGTTCAGTTCAGTTCAGTCACTCAGTCGTGTCCGACTCTTTGCGACCCCATGAATCGCAGCACGCCAGGCCTCCCTGTCCATCACCAACTCCCGGAGTTCACTCAGACTCACGTCCATCAATTCTGTGATGCCATCCAGCTATCTCATCCTCTGTCGTCCCCTTCTCCTCCTGCCCTCAATCTCTCCCAGCATCAGAGTCTTTTCCAACGAGTCAACTCTTCGCATGAAGTGGCCAAAGTACTGGAGTTTCAGCTTCAGCATCATTCCTTCCAAAGAAATCCCAGGGCTGATCTCCTTCAGAATGGACTGGTTGGATCTCCTTGCAGTCCAAGGGACTCTCAAGAGTCTTCTCCAACACCACAGTTCAAAAGCATCAATTCTCTGGCACTCAGCCTTCTTCACAGTCCACCTCTCACATCCATACATGACCACAGGAAAAACCATAGCCTTGACTAGACGGACCTTAGTTGGCAAAGTAATGTCTCTGCTTTTGAATATACTATCTAGGTTGGTCATAACTTTTCTTCCAAGGAGTAAGCATCTTCTAATTTCATGGCTACAGTCACCATCTGCAGTGATTTTGGGGCCCCCTAAAAATAAAGTCTGACACTGTTTCCACTGTTTCCCCATCTGTTTCCCATGAAGAGATGGGACTGGATGCCATGATCTTCGTTTTCTGAATGTTGAGCTTTAAGCCAACTTTTTCACTCTCCTCTTTCACTTTCATCAAGAGGCTTTTGAGTTCCTCTTCACTTTCTGCCATAAGGGTGGTGTCATCTGCATATCTGAGGTTATTGATATTTCTCCCGGGAATCTTGATTCCAGCTTGTGTTTCTTCCAGTCCAGCATTTCTCATGATATACTCTGCATACAAGTTAAATAAGCAGGGTGACAATATACAGCCTTGACATACTCCTTTTCCTATTTGGAACAAGTCTGTTCCATGTTATTCCAATCCTTATCAAATCTTATCCACTCAGATTTTTGACTTTTTCTTCTCATCTAGTGATTTCCAGCTCTTTAAGTCAAGTGTTATCCTGTTTTAGAACAACAATCCAGTCTCTAACTCTTGATTGGAGGGTCTCAAACAGAATGTGTCCGGAAATGGAATCAGTATTTTCCTCTTATCCAAAAAGGTCACATTTAATATAGCCAACCTCACAAGGATGATATAGTTAGGAGTTGTCCCAAGTCTTGCTACTCAAAATATGTCTCATGGACCAGCAGCTTGCTAGAAATACAGTCATAGTCTCCACACAGATCTAGTGAGTTCAGATCAGTGATTTGTAAGAATATCAAAATTTGGGAAGCACAGATCTAGAACTTTCTTTTTCCTGGAAAATCTATATGCAGTGAATAACCAAATCATTTTGTCTTTTAATTAATCAAGGATATCACAAGAACTTTCTAAGTGATACTTCAGTTCAGTTCAGTTCAGTTCAGTCTCTCAGTCGTGTGCAACTCTTTGCAATCCCATGGACTGTCCATCATCAACTCCCAGAGTTTGCTCAAACTCATGTCCATCGAGTTGATAATGGCATCCAACCATCTTATCCACCATCGTCCCTTTCTCCTCCTGCCTTCAATCTTTCCCAGGATCAGGGTCTTTTCAAGTGAGTCAGCTCTTCACATCAGGTGGCCAAAGTATTGGAATTTGTTTCAGCATCAGTTCTTCCAATGAATATTCAGGGTAGATTTCCTTTAGGATGGACTGATTTGATCTCCTTGCTGTCCAAGAGACTCTCAGGAGTCTTCTCCAGCACCACAATTCGAAAGCATCAATTCTTCAGCGCTCAGCTTTCTTTATAGTCCAACTCTCCCATCCATACATGACTACAGGAAAAACCAGAGCTTTGCCTAAATGGACTTTATTGGCAAGGTAATGTCTCTGTTTTTAAATAAGCTGTCTAGGTTGGTCATAACTTTCTTCCAAGGAGCAAGTGTGATACTTACAAGTTTCTAAGTAGCTTCTTATTTACTGCTTTCAATCTCTCTCCTTTAATTGAGCCTTCACACTGATGTATAGAGCTTCTCCCATGGCTCAGTGGTAAAGAATATGCCTGCAATGCAGGAGGTTCAGGAAATGCAGGTTCGATCCCTGGGTCAGGAAGACGCCCTGGAGGAGGAAATGGTAACCCACTCCAACAGTCTTGCCTGAAAAATCCCATGGACAGAAAAGCCTGGCATACAGATCATGGGGTCACAAAAAGCTGCACATGACTGCACATGACTGAGCGACTGAGAACGCATGCACTGATGTATACTGATCATTCTAAGACATATCATGTCTTCTTGAACAGACTATAGGGTATGCCTATAGGGTAAATTCCAGTCTTAACATGTACTCATGGGGCTTCCCAGGTGTCACAGTGATAAAGAATCCACTTACCAATGCAGGAGGTGCAAGAGAAGTAGGCTTGATCCCTGGAGTAGGCAAGGGCAGCACACCCCAATGTTCTTACCTGGAGAATTTCATGGACAGAGGAGTCCAGCAGGGGGCACAAAGAGTGAGAAACTGATGCACCTGAGCGAGCACACAGAAAGGTGCTCACTCCCTAGTTTTCTATTTTTACCTTCTACTGCTCTCTTCAACATATAACTGCTCCAGCCTTCCTGGTCCACTCTTAGTCCGAATACACAAGCACACCACTGCATCATCATTTACGGTATTTCTTCTGAAACATCCTGCTGGCCTCGAAAGTCTTAGCTCTAAGATGCAGCCTAAATGCCTCATCTTCCAAGAGTCCCCTCAACCTCTTACTTGAAATCATCTCAGAACACATTGGTCATCTCCATTTTGCCACACTTTCACTCTTCTTTGTGTTAAGACTAAATCATAGCAACAAACTAACAAGAGAAGAAAAAAATCTCCAAATGAAATCTTCAGTCAGTTTAGCTCAGTTCAGTTGCTCAGTCATGTCCTATTCTTTGCAACCCCATGGACTGCAGCATGCCAGGCCTCCCTGTTCATCACCAATTCTGGGAGATTACTCAAACTCATGTCCATTAAGCTGGTGATACCATCCAACTGTCTCATCCACTGTCATCCCCTTCTTCTCCCACCCTCAATCTTTCGCAGCATCAGGGTCCTTTCAAATGAATCAGTACTTCGCATCAGGTGGCCAAAGTAAACCTTACCACCTAAAAAAGGCTTAGCATGTGGGTGTGCATGTGTTTGTTATTGGTAATTAAATATATCCATGAATGAAATCAATGAACATCTATAATCAGCAAAGTTTATACATACTGTAATCTGTTTGACTGGAAAACTGGTCATCTCATGGGTTTCCCAACAGTAGATAGATTTCCCAGCATATAGATTTTCTGAGACAATCCTATTTTAGGAAGTGTTCCATTTTTCTTACACAGTCCTCTCTTTCATGGTCTCTAAGCTGCATCACTTAGTTATCCCTGATATAGGCTTTAAGAGTGCTGCGTAGTTCCACTTAATGAGAAATGGATTATGTTGAGGGTCCCAGAGCAGTTTCATCTGAGAGTCCCTTTTGGTTCCCCAAGCCTGGCCACTCGCCTTAACATCTACATATCACGCCCTCCTCCCTTCTCTTTCTCTGCTGCCTCTGGTTTCCTACTGCCAGAGTGGAAGGAGAGAGAACTGTTTCCTTTTGTTAGCTCTGGCTGAAGTGACAGAGTTGATCAATGAGTTGCCGTGCCTGTCCAGGAAAACCAGTTTGATTGCCCTCCTGTGGCTGGGCTGACAGCATTCCGCCTTTTATGAACTGAAGAGTGAAGGACTCTTTGGAGCTCAGTTTTGCCTGTTTATGATGGATTCCAGCTGTATTTTTTTATGTCCGCTGTTGTTATATTATTGCCATTAGTATTAATTTCTGTTTAGTTTATTGGCTGTGGATATATAATGAATTTACATCATAAACATAAAAAGAGGGAAAGCAATTGAATGAACTTTAGATAGTGAGGAGACCCAAGTGAAAAGGAGAAGATACTTGAGGCTAATAAGATTCATGTAGCTGGACATGTCTAGCTCGTAGGCAGTTGTGCTCCTGGGAAATGGAGCCTTATTTGGATTGTAACACTTTTCCATACTTGTTGAAAATGAAATAAGATTTCACTATACCAGCAGAAAGGCTTATTGCTGGTGTATGAATCTTTTACAGTAATCCAAATACTCAGAGAAAAACAGAAAACAATATGGAGTGAGGGGCCCTCTCTGGCTGAGGATCTATTTTATTTTTAATACCAATGATGTGAAGTTGCTTCAGTCATGTCCAACTCTTTGTGAAGCGATGGACTGTAGCCTTACAGGCTCCTTTGTCCATGGGATTCTCCAGGCAAGAAAATTGGAGTGGGTTACCATGCCCTTTTCCAGGGGATCTTCCTGACCTAGGGATTGAACCCACATCTCTTCTGTCTGTGGCATTCCTTGGAAGAAAAGAAATCACAAACCTACACAGCATGTTAAAAGGTAGCTTTGCCAGCAAAGGTCTGTCTGGTCAAAGCTATTGTTTTTCCAGTAATCATGTATGGATGTGAGAGTTGGACCATAAAGAAGGCTGAGCACCAAAGAATTGGTGCTTTTGAACTGTAATGTTTGCTATGACCAGTGCATTCTCTTGGTAAAACTCTATTAGCCTTTACCCTGCTTCATTCTGTACCCAAGGCCAAATTTGCCTGTTACTCCAGGTGTTTCTTGACTTCCTACTTTTGCATTCCAGTCCCTATAATGCAGAGGACATCTTTTTGGGTGTTAGTTCTAAAAGGTCTTGTAGGTCTTCATAGGACTGTTCAACTTCAGCTTGTTCAGCATTACTGGTTGGGGCATAGACTTGGATTACCATGATATTGAATGGTTTGCCTTGGAAATGAACAGAGATCATCCTGTCGTTTTTGAGATTGCATCCAAGTACTTACTGAATTTCAAATTCTTTAGCTGACTATGATGGTTACTCTATTTCTTCTAGAGATTCCTGCCCACAGTGGTAGATATAATGGTCATCTGAGTTAAATTCACCCATTCCAGTCCATTTTAGTTCATTGATTCCTAGAATGTCGATGTTCACTCTTGTCATCTCTTGTTTGACCACTTCCAATTTGCCTTGGTTCAGGGACCTAACATTCTAGGTTCTTATGCAATATTACTCTTTACAGCATCGAACATTGCTTTTATCACCAGTCCCATCCACAACTAGGTGTTGTTTTTGCTTTGACTCTGTCTCTTCATTCTTTCTGGAGTTATTTCTCCACTGATCCATAGTAGCATATTGGGCACCTACCGACCTGGGGAGTGCATCTTTCAGTGTCCTATCTTTTTGCCCTATCATACTGTTCATGGGGTTCTCAAGGAAAGAATAATTTGCCATTCCCTTCTCCAGTGGACCACATTCTGTCAGAACTCTGCACCATGACCCGTCCATCTTGGGTGGCCCCACACGGCATGGCTTAGTTTCACTGAGTTAGACAAGGCTGTGGTCCATGTGATCAGATTGGCTAGTTGTCTGTGATTGTGGTTTCAGTCTGTCTGCACTTTGATGCCTTCTCTCAGTGTCTACTGTCTTACTTGGGTTTCTCTTACCTTGGATGTGGGGTATCTCTTCATGGCTGCTCCAGCAAAGCACAGCCACTGCTTCTAGCAGAGAATGAAGCAGGGCAAAGGCTAACAGAGTTTTGCCAAGAGAATGCACTGGTCATAGCAAACACTCTCTTCCAACAACACAAGAGGAGACTCTACACATAGACATCACCAGATCAAAAATGATGCTGTGAAAGTGTGGCACTCAGTATGCCAGCAAATTTGGAAAACTCAGCAGTGGCCACAGGACTGGAAAAAGTCAGATTGATTATATTCTTTGAAACCAAAGATGGAAAAGCTCTATACAATCAGAAAAAACAAGACCAGGAGCCAACTGTGGCTCAGATCATGAACTCCTTATTGCCAAATTTAGACTTAAATTGAAGAAAGTGGAGAAAACCACTAGACCATTCAGGTATGACCTAAATCATATCCCTTATTATTATACAGTGGAAGTGAGAAATAGATTTAAGGGACTAGATCTGATAGACAGAGTGCCTGATGAACTATGGACAGAGGTTTATCACATTGTACAAGAGACAGGGATTAAGATCATCCCCAAGAGAGAGAAAAACACAAAAGGCAAAATGACTGTCTGAGGAAGCCTTATAAATAGCTGTGAAAAGAAGAGAAGCCAAAAGGAAAGGAGAAAAGGAAAGATATACTTATTTGAATGCAGAGTTCCAAAGAATAGCAAGGAGAGATAAGAAAGCCTTCCTCAGAGATCAGTGCAAGGAAACAGAGGACAATAATAGAATGTGAAAGACTAGAGATCCCTTCAAGAAAATTAGAGATACCAAGGAAACATTTCATGCAAAGATGGGCTCAATAAAGGACAGAAATTGTATGGACCTAACAGAAACAGAAGATATTAAGAAGAGGTAGCAAGAATACACAGAAGAACTATACAAAAGTGATCATCACTACTCAGATAATCACGATGGTGTGGTCATTCACCTAGGGCCAGACATCCTGGAACGTGAAGTCAAATGGGCCTTAGGAAGCATCACTCTGAACAAAGCTAGTGGAGGTGATGGAATTCCAGTTGAGCTATTTCAAAACCTGAAAGATGATGCTATGAAAGTGCTGCACTCACTATGCCAGCATATTTGAAAACTCAGCAGTGGCCACAGGACTGGAAAAGGTCAATTTTCATTCTAATCCCTAAGAAAGGCAATGCCACAGAATGCTCAAACTACGGCAAAATTACACTCATCTCATACCGCTAGTAAAGTAATGCTCAAAATTCTCCAAGCCAGCCTTCAGCAATACATGAACTGTGAACTTCCAGATGTTCAAGCTGGCTTTAGACAAGGCAGAAGAACCAGAGATCCCATTGCCAACATCCGCTGGATCATTGAAAAAACAAGAGAGTTCCAGAAAAACATCTATTTCTGCTTTATTGACTATTCCAAAGCCTTTGACTCTGTGGATCACAATAAACCGTGGAAAATTCTGAAAGAGATGGGAATACCAGACCACCTGACCTGCCTCTTGAGAAATCTGTCTGCAAGTCAGGAAGCAACAGTTAAAACTGGACATGGAACCACAGACTGGTTCTAAATAGAAAAGGAGTTCATCAAAGTTGTATATTGTCACCCTGCTTATTTAACTTCTATGCAGAGAACATCATGAGAAACGCTGGGCTGGATAGAGCACAAGCTAGACTCAAGTTTGCTGGGAGAAATATCAATAATCTCAGATAACCAGATGACACCACCATTACAGCAGAAAGTGAAGGACCAAAGAACCTCTTGATGATGAAAGTGAAAGAGGAGAGTGAAAAAGTTGGCTTAAAGCTCAACATTCAGAAAACGAAGATCATGGCATCTGGTCCCATCACTTCATGGAAAATAGATGGGGAAACAGTGGAAACAGTGACAGACTTTATTTTGGGGGCTCCAAAATCACTGCAGATGGTGATTGCAGCCACAAAATTAAAAGCCACTTACTCCTTGGAAGGAAAGTTATGACCAACCTGAACAACATATTAAAAAGCAGAGACATTACTTTGCCAACAAAATTCTGTCTCTTCAAGGCTATGGTTTTTCGAGTAGTTATGTATGGATGTGAGTGTTGGACTATAAAGAAAGCTGAGCACCAAAGAATTGATGCTTTTGAACTGTGGTGTTACAGAAGACTCTTGAGAATCCCTTGGACTGTAAGGAGATTCAACCAGTCCATCCTAAAGGAGATCAATACTGGGTGTTCATTGGAAGGACTGATGTTGAAGCTGAAACTCCAATACTTTGGCCACCTGATGTGAAGAGCTGACTCATTTGAAAAGACCCTCATGCTGGGAAAGATTGAGGAAGGAGGAGAAGGGGATGACAGAGAATGAGATGGTTGGATGGCATCATCAACTCAGTGGACATGAGTTTGAGTTAACTCTGGGAGGTGGTGATGGGTAGGGAGGCCTGGCATGCTACAGTCCATGGGGTCGCATAGAGTCGGACACGACTATGCAGCTGAACTGTAATGTTGGAGAAGACTCTTAAGAATTCCTTGGACTGCAAAGATATCAAACCACTCTATCCTAAAAGAAATCAGGTTTGAATATTCATCGGAAGGGCTGATGCTGCAGCTGAAACTCCAATACTTTGGCTACCTGATGTAAAGAGCTGACTCATAAGAAAAAACCCTGATGCTAAGGAAAACTGAAGGGAGGAGGAGAAGGGGACAACAGAGGACGAGATTTTTGGATGGCATTACTGATTCAATGGACATGTGATTGAGCAAGTTTTGGGAGATGGTGAAGGAGAGGGAGGACTGGCATGCTGCAGTCCATGAGGTTGCAGAGTCTGACATGACTGAGCGACTGATCAACGCTTGGGGGCTAGTTCTTTACCACCAGCGCCACCTGGGAACCCCTTAATACCTGTGAACAACAGGTTAAAAGAGTCTTTTCAAAATAATTTCCACAAGGACCTACAGTTCCACATTAGGATAGTGGCCACAATCTTACAACTCCACAGTCTATGATTTTCATAGCAAAGCATGAGTTCCAGATTCCTCCATGGTTGACAGACACTATAATTTTCTCGGCTCATATGTTTTGCCTAAAAGTGAATGCATTTGTCAAAGCAGGAAGATACCTGTAATAGGTGCCATGAAAATAATTAGATAGATCATCCCCCTTTGATAGGTGAGCCATTTAAAAAAATTAAAATTTAAAATATATCCAGACTTCAACTTGATTAACATATTTTATTGAAATACCTTAAAATTCTTTTCTGGATAATTGGAATAGACAAATAAGCCTTAGTGAAGAAGATATTTTCTGTACCTCTATATTTATTTTCTCCTGATGAGATGGCTCTGTTGTTAACACCTTCTTGTATAGAAAAGGTACTTCTTATCATAGGAAGAGTAAAAAGAGGATTGAGATCCTTCAGAGACTTAAGACAGAGCTTTCAGTTGTTAGCAACCCCTGCTACTTCTTGAAGCCTCTTGAAGTCTTGAAGCTTCTTGAAGTCTCTTCTTCCGTAATGCTTTAATGATAGGCCCCATCTTTTTGCCACTCCTAGGCAGAGTTGATCACTCTCTTTGAGTGAAGGCAGGAGGAGAAGGGGACGACAAAGGATGAGATTGTTGGATGGCGATCTTGTATCTATGAGATTTCAAACTCCATATGGTGGTAAAACCACCACCACCACCACCACCACCACCATCATCCATCATCATCATTTCACTTTCATTATCACCTGAGCATAGCTAACATTTTTGAGTGTTAGGAACCAGCCATTATGCTAGTCAACTATATGAATTAGCATATTTCATTCTCCCAGTGATTTTGTGAGATAGGTAGTTTAAAAATCCTCATCTTAGGTTAAAGGAACTGAGACCCAGGGGGTTTTATTCAGTGTGATTCACTTTATGACCTCCTTGCTTAGCACTCTTGGCACAGAGCAGGCACTTGATCCTTATAGAATGAGTATCTTTCTAGATAATCTCTATCAGTTTATTGTTTAGTTATAAAATGACCTATAAGGTTGAATATAAATACCATGACTTAGAAATGCTACCTCCTGCTTGTTCAATTCAAATTTAATTCAACAAACACTTTTCATTTCCATACTGGTTGGTTTTGCTTTTTGTTGTCCGATGGTCTAAAAGTTCCCAAGGAGATGCATGTGTGAAATGGTAGTGACATTAGGGGTACTATCAAGGTCAACTCTTTCAAGGCATTGGACTCTAATGCATGTATCAGTTCAGTTCAGTCGCTCAGTCGTGACCGACTCTTTGCAACCCCATGAATCGCAGCACGCCAGGCCTCCCTGTTCATTACCATCTCTCGGAGTTCACTCAGACTCACGTCCATCGAGTCCGTGATGCCATCCAGCCATCTCATCTTCAGTCATCCCCTTCTCCTCCTGCTCCCAATCCCTCCCAGCATCAGAGTCTTTTCCAGTGAGTCAACTCTTCACATGAGGTGGCCAAAGTAATGGAATTTCAGCTTCAGCATCATTTCTTCCAAAGAAATCCCAGGGCTGATCTCCTTCAGAATGGACTGGTTGGCTCTCCTCCTAATGTACCCCAATCATTTTCATATTCATGTCTGTGACCCTGCTCATTGATTGTTTGATTTATTCATTCAGAAAACCATTAATGCTAGACCCCAAGATACAAAAGTAAATATAACGAAAGAAGAGCAGCTCTCAGAATGCTTATGGTTTAACAGTGATAAGTCGATAAGGAAAGGATAGAAATAGGTAGATTCCATCAGACACATCCACAAGGAAGCACAAAGAAGGCACCTATCATTATCTTAAGAGAGTTCAGAGGACACTTCCTCCTAGATTAAGACCTGAAAAGTAAGTGGAAAAGGAGCAGGGAGAATGTAGGTAGAGAATTCCAGGAATAACCATGTACAAAGATCTTAAGGAGGAACATGTCTGGGAATATGCAGACTGTTCAGTATGGCTTGCATAAATGGTATCATTACAGATGAGGATACAGACAGAAATAGAGGCCAAATAGAAGCCTCCTGAATGTCACACATTTTAATTTCAACAACCTAAAGGCAAAGAAGATACATCAAAATGTTTTAAGAGCAAAGGCAAGGGTTTTTTATCAATCACATGATTTCCTATTTTTCACTTTATTTTTTATTTATTTATGGTTTTACATTATGTGAATCTATTCTTTTAAAATTATTCTCCCATGTAGGTTATTACGAAATATTGATCAGATTGCTATGTACTATACATTAGGTCTTTGTGGGTTATCTATTTTAAATATAGCAATGTGTACATGTCAGTCCTAAACTATCAATCTATTCCTCTGCACGACCCTTCTTCACTGATAATCATAAGTTAAGTCTGTGAGTCTGCTTTTGTTTTGTAAATAGGTTCATTTGTATCTTTTTTTTTTTTTAGATTCCACACATAAGTGATAGCATGTAATATTTGTTTTACTCTGTCTGACTTTACTTAATATGTTAATTTCCAGGTCCATCCGCATTGCTGCAAATGACATTATTTGCAGCAATAAGCTGAATAAGAGTCCATTGATCATATGTACCAAATCTTTTTATCAAATCAATTCATTTGTTGATGGACATTTAGGTTGCTTCCATCTCTAGACTATTATGAACAGTGCCGCAATGAACACTGGGGTGCACATGTCTTTTTAAACCACGTTTATCTCTGGATACATGCCCAGATATGGTATTGCTGGATCATACGGTTGAGATCCCATGGACTGCAGCATGCCAGACTTCCCTGTCCTTCACTATTTCTTGGTGTTTGCTCAAACTCATCCATTGAGTCGGTGATGCCATCCAACCATCTTATCCTGTCATCCACTTTTTCTTTCGCCTTCAATCTTTCCCAGCCTCAGGGCCTTTTCCAAAGAGTTGGCTCTTCACATCAAGTGGACAAAGTACTGAAGCTTCAGCTTCAGCCCTTCCAATGACTATTCAGGGTTGATTCCCTTTGGATTGATTGGTTTGATCCCCTTGCTGTCCAAGGGACTCACAAGAGTCTTCTCCAGCACCACAATTCAAAAGCATCAATTCTTCAGCACTCAGCATTTATGGTCCAACTTCACATTCATACTGGACTGCTGGAAAAACAAAGACAGATCTTTGTCACAAAGTGATGTCTCTGCTTTGTAATATGCTGTCTACATTTGTCATAGTGTTCTTTCCAAGGAGCAACCATCTTTTAATTTCATGGCTACAGTTGCTGTCCACAATAATTTTAGAGCACAAGAAAATAAAGTCTGCCACTGTTTCCACTCTTTTTCCCTTCTATTTGCCATGAAGTGATGGGACTTCTTGCCTCAATCTTTGTTTTTTTAATGTTGAGCATTAACATTTTTCACTCTCCTCTTTCACACTCAACAAGAGGCTTTTAAGCTCCTCTTCATTTTCTGCCATCAGAGTGGTATCACTTACATACATGAGGCTGTTAAGATTTCTCCTGGAAATCTTGATTCCAGCTTGTGATTCATCCAGCCTGCCATTTCACATGATGTACATGGCATATAAGTTAAATAAGCAGGGTGTCAATATACAGTCTTGACATACTCCTAACCCAAATTTTGAACCAGTCTGTTGTTTCATGTCTAGTTCTGTTACTTCTTGACCTGCATATAGGTTTCTCCAGGAGACAGGTAAGGTGGTCTTGCATTCCCATCTCTTTAAGATCTTTCCACAGTTTCTTGTGATCACACAGCCAAAGGCTTTAGTGTAGTCGATGAAGCAGAAGTAGATGTATTTTAGGAATTCCTTTGTTTTTTCTATGATCCAATGATGGTAGCAATTTGATCTCTGCCTTTTAAAATTCAGCTTGCACATCTGGAAGTTCTTGGTTCATTTACTGTTGAAGCCTAGTTTGAAGGATTTTGAGCATTACCTTGCTAGAATATGAAATGGGTACAATTGTACGGTAGTATGAATATTCTTTGGCATTTCCCTTATTTGGAATTAGAATTAAAACTGACCTTTTCCAATCCTGTGGCCATTGCTGAGTTTTCTAAATTTGCTGGCATATTGAGTACAGCAATTTAACAGTATAATTTTTTAGGATTTTAAATATCTCAGTTGAAATTCCATCAATTCCACTAGGTTTGTTCATAGTAATGCCACCTAAGGCCCCCTTTACTTCACACTAGAGGTTATCTGGCTCTAGGTGAGTGACCACACCATCATGGTTATCTGCATCATTACAACCATTATTGTATAGTTCTTCTGTGTATTCTTGCCACCTCTTCTTAATATCTTCTGCTTCTGTTATGTCCATACTATTTCTGTCCTTTATTGAGCTCATCTTTGCATGAAATGCTCCCTTGGTAGCTCTAATTTTCTTGAAGAGATCTTTAGTCTTTCCCACTCTATTGTTTCCCTCTATTTCTTTGCACTGATCACTGAGGGAGGCTTTCTTTTCTCTCTTTGCTACTCTCTGGAAATCTGCATTCAGCTGGGTATATCTTTCCCTTTCTCCCTTGTCTTTCACTTCTCTTCTTTTCCTCAGCTATCAGTTAGGCCTTCTCAGCCAACGAGTTTGCCTTTTGCATTTCTTTTCTTGGGGATAGTGTTGGTCACTGCCTCCTCTAGAATGTTACAAACCTCCATACATTGTTCTTCAAGCAGTCTGTCTACAAACTTAATTCCTTGAATCTAATCTCTTGGATCATATGGCAGCTCTATTTTCAATTTTAAATTTATGCCCATGCTATTCTTCAGTGGCTGTACTGACTGAGATTCCCACCAACAGTGTAGGAGGATTTCATTTCTTCCACACCCTCTCCAACATTTATTGTTTGTAGGTTTGTTGATGATGGCTATTCTGACGGGTGTAAGGTTATATCTCATTTTATGCACTGTAGTTTTGATTTGCATTTCTCTAATAATTAGAGATGTTGAGCATCTTTGCATGTACCTTTGGCCATCCATATATTTTCTCTAGAGAAATGTCCACTTTGGTCTTCTGCCCATTTTTTGATTGAGGTTTTGTTGTTGTTGTTTGTTTGTTTTTAATGTTTCAAGCCACATGAGCTGTTTGTAAATTTTGGACTAATTTAAATTTAGAGTATGCTGACTACAAACAGTAGACAGATTTTTAATCCACAAGTACTTATGCAGTACTTAGTGAAAGTGGAAGTGAAGTCGTTAGTCGTATCCGATTCTTTGCGACCCCGCGGACTGTAGCCCTCCAGGCTCCTCCATCCATGGGATTCTCCAGGCAAGAATACAGGAGTGGGTTGCCATTTCCTTAGTATCTGTCAAAACACAGTAATATTCAATACTTGAATGAAGTGGAGAAGTAGAATGGTGGAGGCAGGTAGATCAGCAGAGAAAGAGGCTGTTGGAATAAAGACTGAGGAGTTAGAAACAAAAGCAGTGAGATTTATTTATAGTCAGTCCATTTACTCATTTTTCCCCTCTAATTACCACCTACAGAAAAATCACTGAAGAAGAGCTTATCACTCAGTACACCTAGACTTACCATAGGCTTAAGCTTTTTCCACCATGTTTGTTTATTTAAGGGACATTCACTAACTAGCTTGGCAAATGATTGGATAACAAGCCAGGCAATTGAGAAGGATAAGTGCTTTCAGTTCAGTTTAGTTCAGTCGCTCAGTCATGTCCAATGCTGCAACCCCATAAATCCCAGCATGCCAGGCCTCCCTGTCCATCACCAACCCCCGGAGTTCACTCAGACTCATGTCCATCAAGTCAGTGATGTCATCCAGCCATCTCATCCTGGGCCGTCCCCTTCTCCTCCTGCTCTCAGTCCCTCCCAGCATCAGAGTCTTTTCCAATGACTCAACTCTTCGCATGAGGTGGCCAAAGTACTGGAGTTACAGCTTTAGCATTATTCCTTCCAAGAAATCCCAGGGCTTATCTCCTTCAGAATGGACTGATTGGATCTCCTTGCAGTCCAGGGAGTCTCAAGAGTCCTCTCCAACAGCACAGTTCAAAAGCATCAATTCTTTGGCGCTCAGCCTTCTTCACAGTCCAACTCTCACATCCATACATGACCACAGGAAAAACCACAGCCTTGACTAGACAGACATTAGTTGGCAATGCTTTTGAATATGCTATCTTGGTTGGTCATAACTTTTCTTCCAAGGAGTAAGTGTCTTTTAATTTCATGGCTGCAGTCACCATCTGCAGTGATTTTGGAGCCCCCAAAATAAAGTCTGACACTGTTTCCACTGTTTCCCCATCTATTTTCCATGAAGTGATGGGACCAGATGCCATGATCTTCGTTTTCTGAATGTTGAGCTTTAAGCCAACTTTTTCACTCTCCATTTTAACTATTATCAAGAGGCTTTTTAGTTCCTCTTCACTTTCTGCCATAAAGATGGTGTCATCTGCATATCTGAGGTTATAGATATTTCTCCCGGGAATCTTGATTCCAGCTTGTGTTTCTTCCAGTCCAGCGTTTCTCATGATGTACTCTGCATAGAAGTTAAATGAGCAGGGTGAGAACATACAGCCTTGACATACTCTTTTTCCTATTTGGAAACAGTCTGTTTTTCCATGTCCAGTTCTAACTGTTGCTTCTTGACCTGCAGACAGATTTCTCAAGAGGCAGGTTAGGTGGTCTGGTATTCCCGTCTCTTTCAGAATTTTCATTAGTTTATTGTGATGCACACAGTCAAAGGCTTTGGCATAGTCAATTAAGCAGAAATAGATGTTTTTCTGGAACTCTCTTGCTTTTTCCATGATCCAGTGGATGTTGGTAATTTGATTTCTGTTTCCTTTGCCTTTTCTAAAACCAGCTTGGACATCTGGAAGTTCACGATTCATGTATTGCTCAAGCCTGGCTTGGAGAATTTTGAGCATTACTTTACTAGCATGTGAGATGAGTGCAATTGTGTGGTAGTTTGAACATTCTTTGGCATTGCCTTTCTTTGGGATTGGAATGAAAACTAACCTTTTCCAGTCCTGTGGCCACTGCTGAGTTTTCCAAATTTGCTGGCATATTGAGTGCAGCACTTTCACAGCATCATCTTTCAGGACTTGAAATAGTTCAACTGGAATTCCATCACCTCCACTAGCTTTGTTCGTAGTGATGCTTTCTAAGGCCCACTTGACTTCACATTCCAGGATGTCTGGCTCTAGGTGAGTAATCACACCATTGTGATTATCTGGGTCGTGAAGATCTTTTTTGTACAATTCTTCTGTGTTTTCTTGCCACCTCTTCTTAATATCTTCTGCTTCTGTTAGGTCCATACCATTTCTGTCTTTTATCGAGCCCATCTTTGCATGAAATGTTCCCTTGGTATCTCTAATTTTCTTGAAGAGATCTCTAGTATTTCCCATTCTGTTCTTTTCCTCTATTTCTTTGCACTGATCGCTGAAAAAGGCTTTCTTATCTCTTCTTGCTATTCTTTGGAACTCTGCATTCAGATGCTTATATCTTTCCTTTTCTCCTTTGCTTTTTGCTTCTCTTCTTTTCACAACTATTTGTAAGGCCTCCCCAGACAGCCATGTTGCTCTTTTGCATTTCTTTTCCATGGGGATGGTCTTGATCCCTGTCTCCTGTACAATGTCACGAACCTCTGTCCATAGTTCATCAGGCACTCTATCTATCAGATCTAGGCCCTTAAATCTATTTCTCACTTCCACTGTATAATCATAAGGGATTTGATTTAGGTCATACCTGAATGGTCTAACAGTTTTCCCTACTTTCTTCAATTTAAGTCTGAATTTGGTAATAAGGAGTTCATGATCTGAGTCACAGTCAGCTCCTGGTCTTGCTTTTGCTGACTGTATAGAGCTTCTCCATCTTTGGCTGCACAGAATATAATCAATCTGATTTCAGTGTTGACCATCTGGTGATGTCCATGTGTAGAGTCTTCTCTTGTGTTGTTGGAAGAGGGTGTTTGCTATGACCAGTGCATTCTTGGCAAAACTCTATTAGTCTTTGCCTTGATTCATTCTGCATTCCAAGGCCAAATTTTCCTGTTACTCCAGGTGTTTCTTGACTTCCTACTTTTGCATTCCAGTCCCTGTAATGAAAAGGACATCTTTTGGGGTGTTCATTCTAAAAGGTCTTGTAGATTTTTATAGAAATGTTCAGCTTCAGCTTCTTCAGCATTACTGGTTGGGGCATAGACTTGGATTACTGTGATAATGAATAGTTTGCTTGGAGACGAGCAGAGATCATTCTATCACTTTTGAGACTGCATCCAAATACAGCATTTCAGACTCTTTTTTGACCATGATGGCTACTCCATTTCTTCTGAGGGATTCCTGCCTGCAGTAGTAGATATAATGGTCATCTGAGTTAAGTTCAACCATTCCAGTCCATTTTAGTTCACTGATTCCTAGAATGTCCATGTTCACCCTTGCTATCTCTTGTTGGACCACTTCCAATTTGCCTTGATTCATGGACCCAACATTCCAGGTTCCTATGCAATATTGCTCTTTATAGCATCGGATCTTGCTTCTATCACCAGTCACATCCACAGCTGGGTATTGTTTTTGCTTTGGCTCCATCCCTTCATTCTTTCTGGAGTTATTTCTCCACTGATATCCAGTAGTGTGTTGGGTACCTACCACCTTGGGGTGTTCCTCTTTCAGTATCATATCATTTTGCCTTTTCATACTGTTCATGGGGTTCTCAAGGCAAGAATACTGAAGTGGTTTGCCATTCCCTTCTCCAGTGGACCACATTGTGTCAGACTTCTCCACCACGACCCACCTGTCTTGGGTTGCCCTGCTGGGAATGGCTTAGTTTCATTGAGTTGGTCATTCATTGGTCCTAGTGTGATTAGACTGACTAGTTTTCTGTGAGTATGGTTTCAGTATGTCTGCCCTCTGATGCCCTCTTGCAACATCTATCGTCTTACTTCTTTTTTTTTTCTTACCTTGGATGTGGGGTATCTCTTCATAGCTGCTCCAGCAAAGTGCAGCTGCTGCTCCTTACCTTGGACAAAGGGTATCTCCTCACCACCACCCTTCCTGACCTTCAATGTGGGATGGCTCCTCTAGGCCCCTCTGTACCCCCACAGCCACTGCTCCTTGGACGTGGGGTTGCTCCTCCTGGCCACTGCCTCTGGCCTCACATGCGGGGTAGCTCCTCTCAGCTCTGCTGTTTCTTAATTGAGTGATGTTAGGACCTGTCTCATGTTTGTTTTTAAGATATGAAATCTTATTTCATTTTATTTTATTCTGGAAATCTCACCTTGACATGGCTTCCATTTCTGTTTTCATTGTAAATTATTGCTCTTATAGGCTAGTGCCATTAAAAAGGTCAAGACTAGAATACAAGAACCAAGAATGAATTATAACTCAGACATTTAGAGTTATGGCTCTTTGAAGAACAAACTCTTTGGTCAAAATTTTTGCCTCAGAGAATACTAAAAGAGTGTATCTGAATGCTACCTTTTTGTGTTTCGTAAATTGTCATAATGGGGATTATTTAATCAACATTATGCCACTGTCTTAAAGGTAGTGTGCTAATTACTTTACATAATTGAAGTAATTCAATCTTCACCATAAACAAATGAAGCAATTTTTATGTGTTCATTTTATAGTTGAGAAAGCTGAGGCTCAGAGATGTGGAGGGATGTGTTCCCAAAACCACTGAGAGAGCTGAACCCCACATAAGCTGATAAAGCTCTACAGTCCTATTTCTTCCAGGACACACTGTTCTTTCCCTTGTAAGAAATATGCCTGGCACAGAAAGGAAACTGTGGCAAAGGAAGGTAGTATTCCTCCCTGCCCTTAGGAAATGCATAATATAGTATAATACGCAAATAGCAACACATTTATAGTTGTTGCTGTGTGTCACCTGACACAGGCTGATCCTGTTGACCAGGATACCAGTCCTTATCCTGCTTTATTCCTACAAACTTAACACTAAGACCTTGTCATCTGTCTAGTCTTTTTTTTTTTTTTTAACAAGACAAAGGAGGTGTGAGGTATTCCCACAAGTGCATTGAGTACTGCCTGTCTCAACTGAGGAGTAAAATCAGTGCCACTGAAGCAACTGAGGCAGCACCATGGCTCTGAAGGAGTTAACTGCTCAGACTGAACAGGGCTCTGTACAGTGAACCAGAAGGACTAGGCTGAGCCACGACTCTCCTGAAAGTGAACAGTCTCTGGGCAGTTCAGCTCTTGCAGCATCTCCTGTGGGAGATCTGGCTAGCCTGGCTTGGTTGACCAAGCCATATAATTAGCCAGGAATGTTCAGAAGTAAATATTGTTGAAGGAGAAATAAGACAGTTATCCATGGTTGCATCTACCTCAGAAATGGCCAAAACTGCTCCTGGAATGACTAAGTAGACCAAAAAATGCTGGGCTAGTAACTCTAGATGAGAATTTAAAGTAAGAAAGAGTTCAATTTCTCTCTGTAGTGTTGGTCCATTTTTAGATAAATGTTGCCTCTTCCAACCTCTGGTTTACATTACAAGAGGCTTTTCTTTAATTCTTTCTGGCTGTTCTCCCCACCGTTTATTCACTCAGCACCCTGGGGAGGACAAGCGCCTAACTGATTAGTAGATTTGTGAAGAATAAAGCTCAGATCAGCGCCCAGGGTCGAGGGTTTCTTCAGTGCCCCTCCGTTCTGTTCTGCAAGGCTCACCTGCATGGATCTTGGACTTGGAGGGGGTGCTGTAGAGAGGAATAAATCTGACCTAGTCTGAATTTTTAGTTAGCCTAAGGTCTCATGCTAGCTGATATCTTCCACCTCAGCCATGAGGAGTCATTAGGGATATTTGACCGCCTTCTTTCACCCATTTCTCAATTTGCTCAGGAGGTAAGGAAGAAGATCATTAATTATCCTGGCTTGCATGGAAGCCCTGTCTTCACAAGAAAGTAACAATGTAATAAATCAGATTATTAAGTTGAGTGGAAATGGGAAAATGGAGGAGGACAGAGGCACATGTGGTCTTTATTTCCACTCAAGATAGACTCTCTAGACCGGGCTGAGCCTGCCACAAGTGGGTTTACTTCTGACATGTGGAAAAGTTCCTGACTGCATTGGGTGTCTGACCAGAGGAAGGGATTACCAAGGAGCCCTGTGGGATTGTTTCCCTCCAGACACCCTTAAGGGCTTATATAAGGGAGAATTAAGAACAGGTAATCATGATCGTCATCAATAAAATGGCTGAGCTGACAAGCGCCTCAGAAAGCCTGCAGTACTTCCGGTGACATTCACGGCAGCCATGCTGACTCCCTCAGGCCCACAGGGCACTGGTTACTTTTTGATGACTCCTGTGTTGAAGAAGTGAATTGAACGCTAGTGTCACTGAATTGCACATTCATTTCAAATGATTTTTAAGTGTCTATTGAATTTGTTGCAATATTGCCTCTCCTTTTGGCCATGAGGCGTGTGGGATCCTGGCTCCCTGGTCAGGGAGTGAACCTGTGGCCCCAGCACTGGGAGACCAAGTCCCACCCACTGGGTCGCCAGGGAAGGTCCCTCGCATGCCTGCTAAAGAGTGCATTCGCAGACGCCTAGATGGCAATCTGGAACTATTTTTTCCAATTGTCTTCTTCTCCCTCATCTCATTCTTTACCAACACCCTCACTCACCTAGTTGAGATCTGTGTTTTTAGCTCTTTCATATATTTTCTTTTACTTTATTGAAAATAGAGCCTGGATGGCAAAGATTTTGGAGACCTCAGTACAGGTCAAATTGGAAAAAACTGAGGTTGACATCAGGTATTAATGACCACTTATGAGGCGTGTTAGATTGTGAGGAAAAGGTATAATGGTAGCTAGAAAGGGAAGAGTTTTGGATACCAAAACTCTGGATTGGGGAAGACAGTAAATGGAGATTTGGGGGCTCCATAGTCTGGTTGCAGAAATGGTGTGCAGAAAGATAAAGGGTTTAGAAGCTTGGGAATGACATAATGTGGCTCTAAGTATTCTTCCTGGTCTTTCCTGTTCAGTTTGTGTGTTATTGGACCAAGTACTCCCGGAGCAGTTTTATCCTAGGGCTCTTGAAGGTACAATTTATTTTTTAAGTAATTATTTTCTGCATTAATTCTGATATTCAACAGAAAAAAATGCTCAGTAGAGAGGAGAGGAAGGAAAAATTGTTGATGTACATGGTGGCCAGAATGTTGGTACTTTGTAAATACTTAACTGCTCAGGGGTTAACGTTCTGTGATTCAATGGATGGAATTAAATTAAACCACCTTGAATTTTCAGCATGATGGGAGGGCAGAGAAGAATAATGGATGCCCTCATAGTACAGGCAAAGAAAGACATCACATTATTTTATTGTTGGAAGTAATAAAAATTGCCCTAATCCTTCATTGAGCAAATGATTCTCAGAGAGAGGTGGTGGGGTCAGGCTATGGTTTCAAGGAGAAGAGATTTGCAAGAATTCACTAATGAAGACATGAAAATGTCAAAACACAACTGAAGCATTAAAACATATCCAAGGGCATGGATTTGTAAAAGTGCCTTCTTTAAGAAAATGCCATGGTATATATATCTCTAAGAACTAATTGTTATTGGAATATGAAAAAGGGCCCCTGGTTATAAATTCAAAGGATACTATTTATAATGGCATTGGAGGCCCTGCATATCCTAACAATTAGCCAAATCTTCCTTTAGAAATTTTATGAAGAATTGGCATTAATGAGGAGGGAATCGATGCCCTCCTCTTCACTTCTGTAAGTAAAAAAGTCAGAGTTTTTGTTAATAAAGTTCATTCAGTCAAGCTATTTACTTGAAAGTGGATTTCCCAAAAGACGTTCCGAATGGTAGACTATTCAGGACTCCATCAGCTCATATGACTTCTTATAGTGAACTAGGGAACCCTTTTGGGGAGGTGTGCACTTGGTGCTTCCATTGAGCAGTTCAGCATGTCCCTAGGCCCAGAGTACCTTTGGGGAGTGGAGGTGGGGATGGTAGTCTTCAGCCCTGTCAGTGCCTGTGGGAAAGACACTCCCATGCAGTGACTTTGCAACATACCTGTGTGGAAATCCTATAGAGGGCAAACCACACACTGATTTATGTATCTAAGCACTGGACAGAGATTCACATCATCATAAAAGGTGACTGCAGCCATGGGGTCCGGTGAAAGGTAAGAGGGACAAGGTACAGCTGAAATGAATGATTCTGACTCTTTAGCCTATCACCCTGGATATTTTCTTCCTGTTTATGAGTCACTGAGCATTTCCAGTGTTCCTGCCAGGATTCTCCCTTGGCCTTATCCAATTCTGTTATCCTCAGCAAACTTCCAAAGAGGACATGGAGAGGTTCTTGGTGCCTCTCTGTAAATTCTGAAGAGATTATGCCATTCTTGGCAGACTCACTTCTCTTTTCAAGCTCTGGGTATTCTTGTCAACAAAATGAAGAGTTTATGCACATAATTTTTAAGGCCTCTTCCAGCTCCAAAGTCTGAGCTAAAGCAAAGACACATATTCTCTGGTTACTTACTTATATGAAAACTCCCAAATAAACTGCCTAGAGAAATACTGGCACATTTGTTAACAATATTTCATTTGTTGTGAAATGTAGCAAAGAGTTTTTGGGTCATTGTACATTTCTTAAAGTCAAGTCTAGTTTATTCTAAAAACACAATTTCTATTTTTGGTTGAATTTGTCGGAATTCAAGCAAAAATTAAAAAAGCATAAATTATTTAATTTCCAGTCAATCCTCAGAAGAGCACACAGTTAACATAGTATGCATAAACATTTCTGTAGAGTTTCAGGAGATAATGTTGATACTAGCCAAAAGTGAGTGAGTGGCAAGCTTTCAGCCTATGAATCATATGTTAGAAAGCTCTGAAATAATAAGTACTAGTTTTTAAATTGCCAATCATTCTTTCAAAGTGGTTATTTAAGGAATATAAAGGGCCCTTACCATATCAAAATTCAGAAAAATACACATTTTAAAATTTCAGATAAACCATAGAAGATGGGTCAAATGAGTGAGGACCAATCTTAGAGTAAAGCGCTCCCCAAAAGGCAGTTTTCTGATAACAGTAATATGAAAAATGTATTTTTCTTTCATCCTACAAAGTTCAATTTACTATACTCTGGGTAAAGTCCACAAGGCTTAAAAAATACTTGCCAAAAGAGCACATTTTCAGAGGAATACACTGGGATGCTGAACTCCAATTTGTGCTTGTCTAAACAGAGCTGTGGGGTGATAAAGATATTCCAGAAATACCAGATGCTACAGATATTTCACACTGTTTAAGAACATTAGCATGCAGTTTTCAAAAAAGTAAAACAATCTAGATGAGTTAATATCAACTATAATAAATTATTTACTAGAGGTTCTCTTCCCTCGGTCCAATTTCAAGTAAATGTCTTCAGGATGCCCAGGAGGACCTGGAAAGTGTCTCTCTGAGAAACCATCTTGAATTAATTACATTCTCCCAGCCATAAAAAATTAAAGAAAAAGAGAAACTAAAACAAAGGGAATTAAGAAGAGAGTGCACTTAGCTCAAAATATTTACACTACGCTTTTAGTTTCAAGCAGCATTTCTTGGAAAACTGGAAAAAAAGAGTATAGCTTCATGTGAGAGTGATGAAATAGTAGTTATCTGTGCAGATTAACCAGATCATCAAATCATGGGCATCCTTGGCCTTCATACATTTTGGAGCTGAGGATATAAGTGTGGGCCATGGAGAGGCAGGCACTTTTGCTTGGAACAGCTCCATCTTTTTCTGATTTCTCTCTCCATCCTGAGCTGCTTTCTTTTCTGACCACCTCTGCCACCCTCAGGGTCCCTCTTCTTTTATCCACACAGCCCAGCTCACTGTCTTGGCTCTCTGTTGTTTCTTCTCTGGTTTTTGTATCTAAGAGATATAGCAGTTAAAAAAAAAAAAAAAAGCAAACTGATATAGATTATAGATTACCAAAAATCTGTATTCATCTTATTTTCTGCCTTTTAATGTTCTTTTGTTCCAAGGGGAAACTGTCAGTGCCTCAGACACTGACACCATTTTTGGCCACCATGCCTGAAATAGCCCCCATTCCCCTTATAATCAGACCTGCAGTGTTAGAGATGACTCTTGAGAGTCCCTGGGACTGCAAGGAGATCCAGTTAGCACATTCTAAATGAGATCAGTCCTGAGTATTCATTGGAAGGACTGATGTTGAAGCTGAAGCTCCAATACTTTGACCTGATGCGAAGAACTGACTCATTGGAAAAGACCCTGATGCTGGGAAAGATTGAAGGCAGGAGGAGAAGGGGATGACAGAGGATGAGATGGCTGGATGGCATCACTGACTTGATGGACATAAGTTTGAGTAAACTCTGGGAGTTGGTGATGGACAGGGAGGCCTGGAGTGCTGCAGTCCATGGGTTTGCAAAGAGTCGGACAGGACTGAGTGACTGAACGACAACAAAGTGACCGATGCATAAAGAAAGAGCTGAGCGGAGAGTGTACAGGCCCTGAACTTGCAAGAAGGGAGCAGGGAAGAGGAGCCCCAGTGCCCCTTTCCCCTCCTCTTCCACTTTCCTCCCAGCCAGGGCGCTCCCATCTGCCGGAACCGAAACTGCATGAAGCAAGTAGCAAACGTTCAGAGTGGATCTGGAGGGAAGAGAGGCGACTCCCCATATTGACTTCAACTCTCTGCCGCGTTACCTCATTTTATTTTTCCCAGAGCCTTTGAGGTCATGCATAATGCTAGTTGGTTGATTATTTTTGTGGTAAGAAAGCTTTATGGAAACAGGGATTTATTTTGGATTCTCTGTAGTTTTCTAGAATGCTTCTGGACACACAGTATGCACTCATTAAGTATTTGTGAAGGAAAGGCGAAAAGGAGGAATTTAAAAAAAGAAAGGTTAAAAAAAGAGAAAGAAAACATAAAGAAAATAAGAAAATTTACACTTATGCAGATGCTCAGGAAAATCTGTTTTTCATTTCCCAGTGGTATGTGAGGTGATTTTAGCTGGTATGTGAATAACTGCTTTTAATTTAATTTCCATGTATTTATTTTAATGATTGAGGTGAGGTGAGGTGAAGTCGCTCAATCGTGTCTGACTCTTTGCGACCCTGTGGACTGTAACCTACTAGGCTTCTCTGTCCATGGGATTCTCCAGGCAAGGATACTGGAGTGGGTTGCCATTTCCTTCCCCAGGGATCTTCCCGACCCAGGGATCGAACCTGGGTCTTCTCCATTGAAGGCAGACACTTTAACCTCTGAGCCACTCATTAGATAGTATTTTTCCCTATCATGAGTCTTGAGTAGGTATTTAAATATAAGAAGGAAAGTTATGGAAAAATATTAGATATATATGTTATTAAAAGTAAACAATGCTACATAAATAAATGAAGTTTGGGGGAAAAGGTTGAGTGAAATGTTCTTCAAAACTCCATGTTTTTATTTTTGAAAGTCTTTTTATTTTTAAAATTTATTTTATCAAAACATACTTGATTTACAATGTTGTGTTAATTTCTTCTGTACAGCAAGTGATTCATGTATACATGTATATACATTCTTTTCATATTCATGTAGCTCAATGTTTTTATTAAGCAACAATAACAATAATTCACTTAACTCCATGTTTTTATAAGCAATGGTAACAAGCACAACTCTTTGTATCTTCATAGCGTTTAGTTGTTCAGTTGCTTACTCATGTTCCCCTCTTTGCAACCCCATGGACTGCAGCACACCACCAGGCTTCCCTCTCCTTCATCATCTCCTAGAGTTTTCTCAAACTCATGTCCATTGAGTCGATGATGCCATCCAACTGTCTCATTTTCTGATGACCCCTTTCCTCTTGCCCTCAATCTTTCCCAGCATCAGGGGCTTTTCCAATGAGTTGGATCTTCCCATCAGGTGGCAAAGTATTGGACCTTCAGCATCAGTCCTTCCAATGAATATTCAGGACTGATTTCCTTTGGGATGGACTGATTTGACTTCCATGCTGTCCAAAGCACTCTCAAGAGTCTTCTCCAGCACTATAGTTAAAAGAATAAATTCTTCAGTGCTCAGCCTTCTTTATGGTCCAACTCTCACATTCGTACATGACCACTGGAAAAACCATAGCCTATGGTCCAACTCTCACATTCGTATATGACCACTGGAAAAACCATAGCCTTGACTATGTGGAACTTGGTTGGCAAAGTGATGTCTCTGGCTTCCCTGGTGGCTCAGATGCTGAAGAACCTGCCCGCAATGCAGGAGATGCGGGTTCAGTCCCTGTGATGGGACAATCCCCTGGAGGAAGAAATGGCAGGCCACTTCAGTCGTTTTGCCTGGATGATCCCACAGACAGAGGAACCTGGCAGGCTATAGTCCACAGGCTTGAAAACAAGTCAGACAAAACTTAACGGCTAAGCAACTACCAGTGTGCTTTCACCGCACTGTGGTCCAGAGAGTTTAAAAGGCGTTGTCCAGGGTCCTGGATCAGCCGATGATAAGGAACGCGGCTCAGGCGTTCTCGTGTGAGAATAGTTCGCCCGTGTTGTTCTTAGCATGGTACTCCACATGGAGACAAGCAGTGAGTGTGCGTGTCCACTTCTCCTGGGCGGGAGCACTGAGTTCCCAGGACCGACTGCCCTGGCTCAGCCCCCAGCTCTGAAGTCACTAGGTTCCCTGGTGGCTCAGGTGGTAAAGAATCTGCCTGCAACGCACGAGACCTGGGTTCAATCTCTGGGCCAGGAAGATCCTCTGGAGAAGGGAATGGATACCCACTTCAATATTCTTGCCTGGAGAATCCCATGGACAGAGGAAACTAGAAGGGAGTCACAAAGAGTCGGAGAAGCCTGACTGACTAACACTTTCACTTCTTTCCCTTTCTGGTAAATCACTAGCTTACTCTGTGTCTTGGTTTCCTCATCTGTAACGTGGTATAACTGTAACTCTTCTCCTGTTGGGCTGTTGCAAGGACTGAAGAAACTAACATGAGCCCCTAGAAAAGTGTCTGGGACATAGTGTGCTGATTTTCTAGTGTGAAAGTATTTCTAATCACCTGGAATTCCAGTGTGCTTCTTTCTGTCCTTTTCCTCCCTCTGTTATGTGTGCAGAGAAAGATTTGAGCAGCACGCTCTGGACCAAAAATATATTTATTTGATGTGCTCAGCATTGATATATTGCCCTGGAGTCCTGACAAATGTATTTTAATAATTGAACTGAGTGAGTGGGCATTTCATAGATGTGGGAGATAAGAGAATCTACTGAAATGAGATGAAACATATATGCCAAAGTTATCAGCTCTGGGAGAATGCAAATATATATATGTGTGTGTGTGTATTGGAGAAGGCAATGGCACCCCACTCCAGTACTCTTGCCTGGAAAACCCCTGGACAGAGGAGCCTGGAAGGCTGCAATCCATGGGGTTGCTGAGAGTCAGACACAACTGAGCAACTTCACTTTCACTTTTCACTTTCATGCATTGGAGAAGGAAATGGCAACCCACTCCAGTACTCTTGCCTGGAGAATCCCAGGGACAGGGGAGCCTGGTGGGCTACCGTCTATGGGGTCGCACAGAGTCAGACACGACTGAAGTGACTTAGCAGCATATATATATATATATATATATATATATATATATATAGAGAGAGAGAGAGAGAGAGAGAGATGTGAGGCATAAAGTGATTCTATTAATAATAATGGTGCCTGCATTATCGCTTTTTCCACTGTGGGCATACACTTGAATTTATTCACATTACAGAATATTCTTCCAAGCGCCATGCATCTGGTATTGGATGAGCTTTCCTAAACCTTGCTGCATTACGTATGGTTAAGTCATTTTATAAATTTACATAAAGTTACACATCCCTATATGTAGATTATCTCTATGTGTAAAACAGTGTTCCTACTTGACAGAACTGTTATGGTCTCCTGCCACTGTTTTAATAAATTCCTGTTTACTTGTAAATAAATTCTTGTTTGTTCTCCTGCTGTACTTTTGGTCAATACCGAGATGATGGCACTGAACACAGCCAACTAGCAAACATAGCCTTCAGCTCAGGAACCTAGCCAGTGTTCCAGTGAATTCCCACATGCTTTTTAACTAGTTTTTTAAAAACTGAACAATGTGAATAGGAACAGAGGATTCCCCTTTGTACACCTCTGTGTAATTAAGAGACTCTCACTCTTTGTCCCAATTCAAGGGCATGGATCCAGAATTAATGATGGCATCACTTCTGTTGGAAAGAAAACAGATAAATTCACAACAAAGCAAACAAAAATCCAGGAGTTCAAAGTGTCAACAAAGTTTTCCTGAAAGAAAGTGATCTTAAGGCTCAGTAGGGACTGTCTAGCTCTGATGGGACAGCAGACAAGTGATATCTTCAAAGAATGACAATGTCAGGGTTGTTGAGGGTTTGGATACCAACTGCAATTCCTTTAGGAAAAGCTTTAGACAAAAGAGGCCATGCTTACCTCTTAAGATTATAGATAATGTTTTTATTTTATTGATGATATTATGCTTCATAGAAGATTCTATACTATTTTGGGGGAAGGGGAGCATTAATGTGAGAATTTACTCCATTTGGGCAAGTGGAATTGGATGCTTTTGAAAAAAAGAGAATTATGTAAATTTTAATCAGTTGAGAATTCCATGGACAGAGGAGCCTGACAGGCTACAGTCCATGGGGGTCACAAAGAACTGAACACGGCTGAGTGACTAACACTTCCACTTTCAATCAGTTGATCATCTCTAGTTTATAGCAAAACTTTCCTGTTTTTCACCTATATGGTGAAAAATGTCTTGATTTATTAGGATTCTTTGTGAAGTCAGTTAGTGAAGGACTTAAAAATATAGCCTTAATAAGTCTCAGGTCTTCACACATCCTTGAGCATGAAGATGGGGAAGGTTAACAAGATGCCAACTGGGAGAAGTAGCCCAGACTTGGGGCTTGATTGGGTAAATGGAGTCAGAGATTTTGAGCAAACATGGCCTAGACCAGGTTGCGGATCAGCACTAGACCTACCTAATCAAGAGGGGTGGAGAATTTAATAGATGGGCCATTAGCAATAGGACAGATACAAGACTGAGGGAAAACTAGTCAAGAATCTGGCCATAACTGGAGTTGCAATTTTCTCATATGTTTTATACATTTTTTTTTTGTATTGGGATATAACCAATCAACAACATTTTGATAGTTTCAGGTGAAGAACAAATGGATTGAGCTGAACATACACATGTATCCATTCCCCCTCCCCCTTTCCCTTTCTTCACCTTCAGGCAATTTTCTCATATTCTTAATAGGAATAACGATTTTGCATATTTCACAGGGCTGCTGTAGGAATTAATTGAGATTAAAAAAATATAAAGCTGTTAGCAAAGTGCCTGAAACTCAACAATAGCATCTTTGCTTTTGTTTTGTAATAGTAATAATATAATGATTATATAAGTATTGAAGCAGCACAGTGGAGGAAAAGTTCTTGCTGTGATGAAATGTTCTAATAATTCTTTTGTAACTTATTTAAGAATCATATATATCTAACCTTGAATGTCTAAGAGAGGCTTGGGCAAAGGCCAGAAGGATTTTTAAAAATTTTATTTTCTACAGCACCACATGTGAATAGGGAGTGTAGAACCAGACAGGATAACAGATGAAGAAATTTCAGTGAGACAGAAAAATGCAGTTCTGAGAGCTTCTCCAATTTTATACCAAGGATGACCTGCATTTCTTCTCAAATTATTATTTTAGTCACATGCAATGCTCTCCACATGGTCTCATTAAAAAGATGCCACTTGGCATCTTCTTCTTACAAAATGTGAAGTGAGTTAAGTTTCAAATCTGGCCTATTGCTTCGTTTTCTTCCTGTACAAGAGACAGAGACTGTTGCTCTAAACTGGCTTTCTGTAGAATGACTTAAAGAAGCATATCACTGTAAAAATGCAGAACTTCCAGAAGCCAGCAGCCTCTGGTGGAGGCCTGCTGTTAATGTTTGAACTGTGATCTCTTTAAGGCCTTGTGTATAGAAGGCCCAGCCTTCAGGATCTCAGCATGCAACCACATTTGGAGATAAGGTCTTTAAGCACGTGACTAAGTTAAAATGAAATCTTTATGGTTGAGGTTCTCTAGTTTCCTGGGGCTCCCAGGTGTCACTAGTGGTAAAAGCCCACCTACCAATGCAGGAGACGTAAGAGACATGGGTTTGATCCCTGGGTCGGGAAGATCCACTAGAGGAGGGCATGGCAACCTGCCCCAGTATTCTTGCCTGGATATGGCATGGACAGAGGAGGGGGACAGGCTATGGCCCATAGGATTGTAAAGAGTCAGACACGACTGCAGAGATTGAGCAAGAACGCACACCTATAGTCCCATAGTCCTTACAAGAAGAGGCAGAGACAAGAGAAAAGGCCGTGTGAGGACACAGCCAAAAGGTGGTCACCTTCAAGGCTAGGAGAAAGGCCTCAGAGGAAAGCTAAGCTGCTGACACCTTGACCTTGAACTTCTAACCTTTAGAACTATGAGAAAATAGATTTCTGTTGTTCTGTTGCCGCTCAGTCTGCAGTATTTTGTTAAGGTAGCAAATGAGTATGCTTGCCTTGCTCTAGAATCTTCAGCCTGATCTTTCATATTATATGGAACTCAAAGTTCAAGAAATATGAAGAGGGGCTGAGAGTCCCTCCCTCTGTATTTATTTTACAGTAACAAGCTTGCAAAAGCAGCCAAGTTGTCTGTAGGTGACAAGTTAAATACCTGAGTGATCCTCCTGGTTAGTGCCAGGCTATGGTCAGCAAGATGAGTCTACAGTGTAATCCCAACCCACAGAAACATGCTCAGGAAATATGACACAGCTGTTTGGAAACATCCTTGACTTTGCTGTCACTGATAAAGACATGCACGTACACACAAGTGCATGTGTGTATACATTCACACACACACACAATTATACACAAACACACACAATTATACACAGATGTCCCCATCTTAAAGGAAACAAAACAAACTCACACAAGCCTCACTCAGTGAAACATCCTGGAGTCATGAGGAGCTATTATTCATCAGAAACAAGAGGAAGTATGAGAAAACCACCAAGACATGCGATCAATCTCTCTTTCAATGTCTCTCCTTTTTCACTGGACTAATGCTGTTATGGCTGGACATACCACTTTCAGATGCTCCTTGGAGCTGCAATCTCACTTTCATAAAGCTTTAGGAGTGATTTGAAGAAACTTCCTGTACAGCCTATCATTAAGGAGGGAAAAATGTTAGTGAGGCTAGGGATTCCAACAGTTCTTCTGCCTTCCCCTGTCCACCCAGTGGCTTGTGAAGGCTGCATCTCTCTCTGCCTAGTCACCGGTGCGGTCATGACTGTGATGGCCCCCGGCAGCCCTGCCTACCATGCCACACTCACTGTCCCTGGGGAGACACTGCGTCACACGAAGTCAGACAGGGCCGTCCACCCACAGCCTGGCTGGAGGCGCGGCTGGCTGGGGAAGAGCGCGGCACTTCAGCATCCATTTCTTTGTGAGTAATGTGGTGAAAACCACAGTCAGCTCCTCTCCTAAATCACAGCCGTTGCAGGCAGCAGCCGTTCATAGCGGACCCACATGTCAGCTCCCCTGGCTGTGTGCTGCGGGAAGCCAGGAACAGCTCCGCTGCTCAATTAGGTGAGAGTGAGTTTCGTCTGAAGGGTGGACAAGCACCCCTTTCTTCCACCCGGACGGACTCCTGTCCGCCTGCCCTGCTTCTCTCGTTAATGTGAGCTTGCAATTAAGACACGACGCTCTCGAGACGGAAGTGCTCCTTCGAGCCGAGGATGTCTATGCCTTTTCCTCCCCGCGTGGAAATGCTCCCGCAGATCTGAAAAGTCCAGAAATAAAGCTGTCATGTAAGCACGTTAAATCAAGAAGTGATGGGAGCAAAGCCACTCACGGGTCCTGTCTCCCGACAGCGAATCTCTGGAGGGACATTTTCCTGTCAGGGAAACTCTTTCCAGGAGTGTCCACCTTTGAAAACATTTTGCACTCTTGAGAGAGGCATTAAATTTTATTAAGTCTAAATGAAGTTTATTTTACTTTTATGTGTTTTAATCTGTCTTGGAATGCCACGGGAGCTGTTATTGATGGACACATCTCAGTCCTGTTTGAGTGTGAGCCAAAGACGCAGCTGATCGAGCCAGATTCTTAAACATTATCCCTTAACCTGTTGAAGGCATCAGAGTAGTAAAACCATCCAACGGATATTTACAAACGTGAGGCTCTATCGCTGAGATGCCCAGGCATGGCGGATCTATAGAGGAAAAAATTCAATCAAGAGAGATGGATAAGTGTCTGATGAGCCTGAAATAAGTGTACACAAGTATAAAACGCATTAAAAGGTGGAAGCAAAACAGAAAAGGGACAAAAAAAAAAAGAGAGACGATAACTTACAGCAGATATGTAGGCAATCATATTGTCTCTGTAAAGACTCTTGCTCCTGGGGAGTTGAAGCTGAATGTTTGATTAGGCATTTATTTAATAAATACGTGTGGCGCCCTTACAGTGCACCTGGCACTCACTAGGCACGTAGGACATAATGATAGACTTCCTGTTTGTGCAGACACCCCCGTCTGTTGCGGGAGTGAGACTGGCTTCACTTTAAAAACTCTGAAGGTGTGGAGGCAATAGTCAGGGGAGCAAAGAGTCTCAGTCGAGGCTGGGGATCAGCCTCAGGCGCTGGGGATACTGCAGAAAGGCTTTCTGAGCGGCGCAGCAAGATCGAGCAAAGACGAAGATACAGAAGAGGGCGTCTGGTTGGGCCACGGAGGGAGCACAGTGGGGGCGGAAGCTTGGCTTGGGGTGGGGCGGGGAGCACGCGCGCGATCTGCCCGCGCCGGGTGGTGGAGAGCCCCGGTGCCCAGACGCGCGGAGAAGGTGCGGAGATGAGCTCAGGAGTGGGCCGCCGGCCTGAGCCGAGGCGCGCGTCCTGTGTCCCAGGTGTGGAGAGCGACTGAAGTCGCTGAGCAGACACAGTCAGCTCTGCTTTCCTGCAGACCATTCTGTCCATACGCAGCAAGCGCAGCAGGGCCGAAGCGCGAGTGGCACCAGATGGAAGCTTTTACACAGTGTGCGCCCCTTGACGCCCTTTGCTTTTCCTTCTTCGCTGAGCAATGGAGGTCGGCAGCTACACACTCGAAGGAGGTCGTTCCAGGCTCTGCCTTCGGGTTTGACCCTGCCTGCTCTGCCTGGCGCCTGCTTCAGCGCTTTCACCTGGCGTTGCTCTCTGTCCTCGGGGTGGTAGCCATGCAAGGAGAGAGGAGAGCGAGGTTTGAGACACACCCCAGAGACACAGTCTGTGTGTTTATCACTTCAGTCGACCCAGTCCACACACTGACTAACGTTTGAAAATTACTTTGGTAAACTACCTTTATTTTTTCTTTCCTATTTCTTCTTAAAATTAAAAAAAAAGTATAATTGATTTATAATGTGTTAATTTCAGGTGTACAATAAAGTGATTCATATATATATATGAATATATATATATATACATATATGTATACTTTTTCAGATTCTTTTCCATTATAGGATATTACAAGATATTTAGTTCCCTATACTCGTGCTGTATATGCACTAGGCTTTTATTGGTTTTCTATTTTATGTATAATAGTATTTGTTAATCCTCAGCTCCTAATTTATCCCTCTTGTCCTTTCCCCTTTGGTAACCATATGTTTGTTTGCTATGTCTGTGAGTCTATTCCCATTTTACAAATACATTCATTTGCATCATATTTTTAGATCCCACATATATATGATATCATATGATATTTGTCTTTCCCCGTCTTACTTCACTTAGTATGATGACCTCTAGGTTCATCCATGTTGCTGCAATAGCATTCTTTCTTTCTTTTTTATGGCTGAGTAATATTCTGCTGTATATTTCTTACATATATATATATGTATTGCATAGTGTCATATATATATATATATATATATATATATTTACACATTTATCCTGAATGTATATTCTTTATCCATTCATCTGTCAGTGGACACTTAGTTTGCTTCCATGTCTTGGCTATTGTAGATACTGCTGCTGTGAAAATTAGGGAGAGTATATCTTTTTGAATTAGAGTTTTCTCTGGATATCAATTCGAGAATTCCAGCTTTTTTCCCTCTCCAAACAACTTTCTCCCTTAAGGTTTCCATAAAGATCATGTTATGTAATCTTCACCTAAAGAAGTCTTTATAACGTAAAAGGAACAAGTTCTATTACTCTATTAAAGGTATAATATATATCTACCAGGTACAGATCTAAATGCTTTTCATGAATTAAGTCATTTAAGCCCACAATGTTAGGTACTTCAAACATAAAAACTCTTTTAATCATTAAAAAAATGCATCTTATGGTACAACTATTCTTGTTCTCATTTTATAGATTTGGAAATTAAGGTCCTTTGCAGTTTCAAGCATATGGGCAACATCCTTTTGATGATAACCTTCTTTATGGTCCTCAAATCACTCTACAGACATCAAACTTCTATCAACTTCATCGATCAATACAATTCTAGATTCTCAGAATGAGAGAAAATTTGTAGGTACTTTTTCCAGCCCCACAGTCAAGGTTCCTATATGTGTTCTGGGCCTAGAGTACATTTATTCCTTAAGTCATTCCCTCATTGCCCATCAGTTCCGTTCAGTGGCTCAGTTGTGTCCCGCTCTTTGGGACCTCATGGACTGAAGCACGCCAGGCTTCCCTGTCCATCACCAATGCCCAGAGTCTACCCAAACTCATGTCCATTGAGTCGGTGATGCCATCCAGCCATCTCATCCTCTGTCGTCCCTTTCTCCTCCTGTATAGATTCTTTGTCTAGATGGTCACTGCTGTTAAAGGTACTCTGCCTGTCCTGTCATCCTTCTAAGTGTGGTTTCAGCACTTTTAGTGACAGGGAATTCACTGCCTTCTTGAAGCGGCCTATTCTGTTGTATATTTAGTTTCTTTGTGGCCTGGGTTCAATCCCTGGTAAGGGAACTGAGATCCAGCAAACTGTGTGGCCAAAAAGAAAAAAAGAATGTGGTCTTGCTTATTTAGTCTGTGAGATTTCTTATACTGAGCCCAGACCTATTTCCATCCAACTTGTAATCACTGATCATAATTTTATCCTTTGAGACCATCTAGAGTAAGGGTAATCTTTTTTCCATGGAACAACTCTTTTAATTGAAGGACCTTTTTCTTTGGGTAAATTTTTACTCCAGTCCACCAAGTCTTCTCTTTCTTGGCTCTACATCCTTCATACGTTATGTGGCTCAGTTTCAAATTTCCTTACATCTTAATTACTGCCCTCAGGTTGTTCATATCTAAACACATCCCACTTCAACTACATGAGCCTTTCCACGCATTGGCCAGCACTCTGGCAATTTTCTAAGCCTTCTCTCTTCTAAGAAGGGCAGAGAGCAGTTTTCCCTCACTTCGCATTGCCTTGCCTTAACTCATAACATTTGTAATTACGTCCTTGTGTTGGTGTCTTAGCCCATGCAAGAGAGCGAGAGGGGCGAAGATCATGACCCAGTTTTGTTTTCAGTAGTATCTATAGCACAGTGCCTGGCATAAATAAATGTGTCACAAATGTTCATGAAATGAATGAATGACTAACTGAATGAGTGGCTCACTGCTCTTAAGACACCAAAAAGAGCATGCTGGGTTTTCTAAATTGCAGTGAACTAGAAGATTACAAATGGCCAATAGGTATATGGAAAAAATGCTCATTGTCTCTAATCAATCAGGGAAGAGCAAGTCAATATCACAATGAGGTATCACCTTACATCTCTCAGGATGGCTATTGTTCAGTTGCCCAGTCGTGTCCGACTCTTCACAACCGCATGGACTTCAGCACATCAGGTTTCCCTGTCCCTCACCATCAGTCATTTTTTAATGAAAAATGAAATAAAATAAAAAGACACCCCTCCCACCCTGTGAAACAGTGATCTAGAGGTAACTTTTGGAGACGTGCTATCTCCATCAGCCCATTTTTAGGAAGGAAAACTGAGACCAGAGGAGTAAATTATTTGCTTAAGGTCACACATCAATGCTCAGAGCAGAACTCTGGCCCATTGATTCCCACTTTAGAGCCAGTGAGTGAAAGGGCCACCCCAGGTCTCGGTGGGGGTATGGTGGTGGTGGCGGTGGGCATGAGACAGGCGTTTGCAACTTCTGAGTGCCAGGCACCTTGGGCTCTGCTGGGACCTTGGGCAAAGCACAGGGAGGTAGCCTTTGCGGCCCAGGCTTCACTTCCAGGGGAGGAGCTAACTCATTGGGATGGGGCTGTGTTCAAGGCAGCTTTGGGCCACAGCTCAGGGCTTTTTCAGGGCCTGCATGAGGCTCAAATATTGATTCAGCATCTTTTGTCTAAGATCTCAGCTGTATTGGGAAAGGACTGACAAATAAGAAACCGCTAGGGATATACCTGGAGAATTATTCCAGGGAAATGAAGTGTTGGCAGCACCATGAAATAAATTCCGTTTTTGTTCTGCTCAGGCTCACCGAGAGGAAGGAAGGAAGCCGGAGCCATTACCGTTCTTAGCAAGCAAAGCGCGTCTGGATGTCAGCTGCTGCTTTCTCCTGTAGATGCTGTTCATAGACGTGTCTGGCCTGATCACGGGAGAATTATGGCTCTCGTACCATAAACAGCGCTGATCCGCAGCCTCCCTCTGAGACTGTGAGGGGGTTCTGCATTAGTATTTTACAGCTTGAAACAATGTCTAATCTGATGGTGATGGTCCACTCAGTTGCCCTGAGCTACACCAGCGCCAGCTGAGTGACGCCTGCCCGTCTGGGGCTCTGTGGCTTGGCACGACTTCCTTCAGTCCTCACAGCAGCGCTCACCCCCATTTTATAGGTGAGGGAATCGGGGTTCCGGGAGTGCTAGTTTTAAAATCACGCCTCCCTAACTCCAGAGTCAGTGTTCTTAACACTGTGCTCTGTGCTTACATAGTGTGCTGGGAAAACAACTGTTAACCTAGTTGTGGCTCTCTTGTTTTAGGCAGAAATTTTCTCTTCCTGGCTTTCACATATTGCTTTCTGCTTTGAGTGCCTTTACAATCCTCCTGCTCCAACTTTGTGTGTGTGTGAACTCAGTCGAGTCTGGCTTTGAGACCCCATGGACTCTACCCTACCAGGTTCCTCTGTCCATGGAATTTCCCAAGTAAGAACCCTGGAGTGAGTTGCCATTTCCTACTCCAAGGGACTTTCCTGATCCTGGAATTGAATCTGTTGGCAGGCAGATTCTTTACCACTGAGCCACAGAGTACCCTGTCTCTACTCATCTTGCTGGATTCCATGCAAGTACCCCTACTTCTAAGAACCTCTCTTTGGCCCCTCATTCTCATCTGACTTTGCCTCTCCCCTTCATCACAGTTCTGCCATTAAATTAATGATTCTGTTTCCCCACTGCTAGACCGTGGATCCCTTGAGGTCAATGGCCATTACTTACTGAGCCTATGTCCCCAGTGCCAGGTATAAGTTGGTTTTCTTTCTAGATTTCATTTATTATATGAAAGATAAGACTCTGAAATACCTGAAAATTGGTAGCAGCATTTTTCTAATCATAAGATGGTGGGAGGTGGTTTTAAAGTTTACCTTCCTCATTGCTATCAGCAGTATCCCCAGGAGAATACCTAGCTCCAGTAGATACACAGTGAAGTGAATGTGGGGCTTCCCTCGTAGTTCAGTGGTAAAGAATCCACCGCAGTGCAGAAGACGCAAGAGACACTGGTTCAATTCCTGTGTTGGGAAGATGCCCTGGAGAAGGAAATAGTAACCTTCTGCAGTATTTTTGCCAGGAAAAATCTCATGAACAGAGGAGCCTCATGGGCTGCAGTCCATATGGTTGCAAAGAGTCAGACATGACTGAGCGTGCATAGTTGGTTTCAGTTCAGTTCAGTCACTAAGTCATGTCCGACTCCTTGCGACCCATGAATCACAGCACGCCAGTCTCCCCTGTCCATCACCAACTCCCAGAGTTCACTCAGACTCACGTCCATGGAGTCAGTGATGCCATCCAGCCATCTCATCCTCTGTCGTTCCCTTCTCCTCCTGCCCCCAATCCCTCCCAGCATCAGGGTCTTTTCCAATGAGTCAACACTTCGCATGAGGTGGCCAAAGTATTGGGGTTTCAGCCTCATCATCAGTCCTTCCAATGAACACCCAGGGCTGATCTCCTTTAGGATGGACTGGTTGGATCTCCTTGCTGTCCAAGGGACTCTCAAGAGTTTTCTCCAATGCCACAGTTCAAAAGCATCAATTTTCAGTACTCAGCTTTCTTCACAGTCTGACTCTCACATCCATACATGACCACAGGAAAAACCATAGCCTTGACTAGAAGAACCTTTGTTGGCAAAGTAACGTCTCTGCTTTTCAATATGCTGTCTAGGTTGCTCATAACTTTCCTTCCAAGGAGTAAGCTTCTTTTAATTTCATAGCTGCAATCACTTTTTCACTTTCATCAAGAGGCTTTTGAGTTCCTCTTCATTTTCTGCCATAAGGGGTGGTGTCATCTGCATATCTGAGGTTATTGATATTTCTCCTGGCAATCTTGATTCCAGCTTCTGTTTCTTCCAAGCCCAGCGTTTCTCATGATGTACTCTGCATAGAAGTTAAATAAGCAGGGTGACAAGATACAGCCTTGACATACTCCTTTTCCATACAACCAGTCTGTTGTTCCATGTCCAGTTCTAACTGTTGCTGCCTAACCTGCATATAGGTTTCTCAAGAGGCAGGTCAGGTGGTCTGGTATTCCCATCTCTTTCAGAATTTTCCACAGTTTATTGTGATCCACACAGTCAAAGGCTTTGGCATAGTCAATAAAGCAGAAATAGATGTTTTTCTGGAACTGTCTTGCTTTTTTGATGATCCAGCAGATGTTTGCAATTTGATCTCTGGTTCCTTTGCCTTTCTAAAACCATCTTGAATATCTGGAAGTTCACAATTCATGTATTGCTGAAGCCTGGCCTGGAGAATTTTGAGCATTACTTTTACTAGCATGTGAGATGAGTGCAATTGTGCGGTAGTTTGAGCATTCTTTGGCATTGCCTTTCTTTGGGATTGAAATGAAAACTGACCTTTTCCAGTCCTGTGGCCACTGCTTTTTCCAAATTTTCTGGCATATTGAGTGCAGCACTTTCACAGCATCATCTTTCAGGATTTGAAATAGCTCAACTGGAATTCCATCACCTCCACTAGCTTTGTTCATAGTGATACTTTCTAAGGCCCACTTGACTTCACATTCCAAGATGTCTGGCTCTAGGTGAGTGATCACATCATAGTTGGTTTAGTTGACTGTAAAAGACTCAGAAAGTCCTACCAAAAATATACTCAACTAAAAAAGAAAAGACCAAGCTCAGGAGGGAATGATGAATGTCATTCCAGATATCCAAGCACAATCTGGGACTCTGGTGTGAGAGAAACGTGGGTTTAAATCCTAGCTCTATCTACCTGACACTTGACCTAGCATTAAGTCACTAAAGTCAGTTTCTCCATCTGAAAATGGTAGATGATAATAATAGTGCCAAAATTAAAGATCCAGTGAGGGAATTATTTATAATACTACGTATAAGAATCTTAGCACAAAGCTCAGCATCATGTTTGCACTAATAAATGCGACTGTGTTCTTCACCCTTTGCAACAGATCTATGAAGGTCTTGAGATATACGTTTCTGGAAATAAATGTTGCTAATCTGATTTGTAGATGGGGGTGACTAGGTGTCCATGATTTCACATCAGTAGTATATAAAGTGTGGAACTAATTTTTTCACGTTGAATTCTTGGCATAAGCAAACCTACTTCCACATGACGTTCATTTAATAAAGTCAGTCACTTGCACATACTGCATTTTATAACATATTTTATGGCAATTTTATATGATTTTTTTTTTCTATACTGAGAATTACTTAAGGCAGAAGTTGTCTCAAATTCACCTTTTCTTGGGATTTGGACATACTAGAATCCCTTCCATACAGTTGATAATTTTTAACATTTATCACAACTGTCCTTGAAATTTTTTTAAGCGCAGTTATGTTTTGGGCTTCCCTGGTGGCTCAGTGGTAAAGAATCTGCCTGCAAGTTCAGGAGATGCTCGTTAGATCCCTGGGTCTGGAAGATCCCTTGTAGCAGGAGCTATAGGTAGGTGTGACACTTACCTCTTCTATAAGTTATTCTGACTTCAGGATGCCTGAGAGTTGCCTGGAAAAGTGGGTAAGATGCAGGTGAGGGTGCTGGCAAAGTTGGAGGAGACAAATACAGTAAGTCCCCTGCAGGGACTAGTGGGAAAGAATCTGCCTGCCAATGCAGGAGACAAAAGAGACGTGGGTTTGATCTTGGGGTTGGGAAGATCCCCTGGAGGAGGACATGGCAACCCACTCCAGTGTTCTTGTCTGGAGAATCCCATGGACAGAGGAGCCTGGAGGGTTATTGTTGATGCTCAGACTGAAGTGACTGAGCATGCACACACATGCAAACTTTGAATTTGTGAACTTTCAAGGATGTGAGTGTACCCCTCCATGCCAGCTGTTCTACTGTACTACTGTACTTTTCAAGATACTGTACTGCAAGATTAAAAATCTTTCTTTTATTTTTAGGTTTGTTTTTAATGTATCATTTGTGTGAAAAGTAGTATAAACCTATTACAGTACAGTACTAGATAGCTGATTGAGTTAGTTGGGTACCTAGTTGGACTTAAGAACGAATTGGATTTAACAGACACATTCCCAGAATGGAAGTTGATTATATGCAGGGTACGTACTGTGTAAGTGCTGATAGAAACCTTATTGCATCAGGACAGCACGCTTGCTGTTCCGGGGGCAACTCCAACAGCTGCAGAACTTGGATGTGGGTCCAGCAGGCTGGTGATGGGTCACTGAGAGAGAGACACTCTCGGAGTCCAGGCGGGGGAAAATCGCCAGGCAGCCTGGAAATGTGATATGGTCCCTAATCACTGGCTTGAACATGAGGGAGAGATTGGGTCTCTGGGAGATGGACTGACTGGAGCTAAGTAGGACTTCTGTTGCAGAGGCACGGTGCTGCCAGGGACATTGCTAAGTCAGGTGCAGAAACAGGAACTGCACCTGAGATGGGGTCTGACGGGCCGCATCTTTTTCCTTATGGCACAGACACAGCTCAGCCATCTCCCCACTGTACTCCCTTCTTCCCCTTGCATTGCAGTTATCAACGCTGGTGCTGCAGTGATCTGCTTATATTTCCACCTCCCTCACTATATGGTGAACAGCTTGACAGCATCAGCCATGTATTGTTGTTATTTGTCTTCATGTCCATAGTACTTATCTCAGAGCTTGGCCGATGATACCTGCTTTCTGAATTATGGAATAAGTGGGTGGCTGGGTGGATTTGTGAATGACTTATTTTCCTTCCCTTCCCCATGCCCCTGTTAGGACAGAGGTGTTTACATCCCACTAGCAGCAAAAGGGCTTCCCAGGTGGCTCAGTGAGTAAAAATACGCCTACCATGCAGGAGATGCAGGTTTGATCCCTGGGTTGGAAAGATTGTCTGGAGAAGGAAATGGCAACCCACTGCAGTGTTCTTACCTGGAGAATCCCATGGACAGAGGAGCCTGGAGGGTACAGTCCATGGGGTCACAGAGTTGGTCGTGACTGAAGTGATTGAGCACAGCAGAAAAACAAGGCCCTCCTGGGAGCTGAAGAAGGATTGAATGCACCTGTGGGAATTAAATGGTCCAGTTGTGGGAAAAGGCAAACCAAAGAGGTGGGAACCAAAAAGGAAGAACTGGACCACTAGACATTGGTCACTGACATCTTAGTGTGGCTGAATCTGTGATGCCTTTTTTCTTTTTTTTTCCTTTATCAACACAGCTAATCAGAGAGTGATGAAGGTGGGAAGGAGGAAGAAAAAGTTTACAATGATAATATATTCTTGCAGTTACTTTATTTATATCTTCAAATTTAAACCTTAAACAATTCTTGTACAACGGATTTATTATTACCCCAACAAAGATGTGGAAATGGAGCAATTTGCTTAAGATCACAGGGGTACTCCAGGGCAGTCCGAAGTCGGTGGTACTCACTGGTGAGTGCTTACCTTAACTTGGGTCCTGAGGATAGAACACGGGAATTATGAACACATTGGATGCCTGAGGGGAGGGAGTCTGGTCTCCTATTTCCCGTCAATGCCTCTGACACACCCAACAGGAACTCTACAACATGAAGTACCTTCTAGGGAGGATTTCATCAGTCCTAATTGGTTTCTTACTGATAATTCTGGGTGTTGCCTGTGGTTTCTGTGTAGTTTTATTATATTGATTAAGCTAGTTATCTGCCATAGGAAAATGGTTATAACCAGAAATTTGGGGAAACACATATTCTGCAGCACTTGGTTCTAGAGACACAAATACAATAAAAATATAATTATCCATTGTTGAGTAACTGGAACTATGCCAGCACTTCCCGAGTGTTCTTCTAATTCCTCCTCACATGAACTCTGCCAAGTAGGTATTATCACCTCAAACTGGCAGATGAAGAGGCTGTAAAGGATCACCGGCTTAGCTCTGTATGTGTGCTAAGTTGCTTCAGTTGTGTCTGACTCTTTGCAACCCTATGAACCGTAGCCCACCCAGGCTCCACTGTCTAAGGGCTTCTCCAGGCAAGAGTCCTGGAGTGGGCTGCCATGCCCTCCCCAGGGAATCTTCCTGACCCAGGGATCACATCCTTGTCTCTGGCATCTCCCTCGTTGACAGGAGGGTTCTTTACCACTGCCGCCTGGGAAGCCCACCGTCGCTCTACCACTTTCAAATTCTGACCTTGGATGATTCTTTCTGAGTTCCACTCCCTTCTTTGCATTGCCGCTTGCTTGGCTTAGGGGTTCATTTGGGGAGGTAGACTGTAAATATACAATTAAAGATAATAACTGACATAAGTGCTTTAATAGATGTTCCAAAACACTGTGGAGCTGATCAGTTCTTTAGCTGGAGAAGGTGGAGGTATGGATGGGACATTCAAACTGAGTGTTAAATGAGGAACAGCTTTTGAGAAATTGCTCTTCTGCCTTATGTGTTTAAATCACTTTAAATTTCAACAAACACGTGGGATGGAAACTATGATCGTGTATACAGGCTCCCTTTTCCCTGGAGCCCATCACATCCTGTGCTCCCTTGGGACATGCCTTTTTCTACCCTGTACTGTTGGCTGCTCCCCTGGGTTCATGTTCATAGTTAAACTGATGGTCCAACTGTTCCCGGTGAAAAGAACAAATCTTCTGAAGCAAACCTTGAATGTAGATCTGTCACATCATTAAGGCAGAGCTGTCAAACATCTTCTCTTCCAAAGACCAAAGTACATTTTTAACAACATGTTTGTGTGTCTGTGTTGCTCATTCAAGGCTGTGCTATAATCAAGAATACTTCAAGAGATTCCCTGCTGGTGCTGGAGGACTTTGTGCATAGATTTAAGAAATAAATTGGCAATCATTACACATATGAGAGGAACATTCAATAAACTAGGGTAAAATTGGTAATTGACTCTTTAGATAGCACCATCTTTATAAGTTTTATTTCCCTTTTCTTTTCATTATATCTTTTTACTAATCTGTCTTCTTTTTCTAAGTAACCAAAACATGATTTCAAAAATCTGCTCTTTTTTTTTTCCTCAGAGGTTTATATTTTTTGCTTTTTTCTAATTATTTTCCTGGTGTGGTGCAGTGCTCAGTTGTGTCTGACTTTTTGTGACTCCATGAACTGTAGCGTGCCAGGCTTCTCTGCCCATGAAATTTCCCAGGCAAGAAAACTGGAATGGATTGCCATTTCCTTCTCCAGGGGATCTTCCCAACTCAGGGACTGAACCTGCGTCTCTTGCATCTTCTGCACGGGCAGACAGATTCTTTACCACTAGCACCACCTGGGAAGCCCCCTGGACAATGTAGCTCCATAGCTTACCAAAAGTTATGCAAACTTTTTAATACCAGTTTTCTCATTTGTAAAATGGGATAGCACTGATCTCATTGACTTGGTGTGGCATCAAACAAGATAATGTTTGTAGAAGGCTGAGTATTATTCCTGGTAAACAGGGAAATCTCCAGGAAATGTTAGTTATTATGATGTTTTCTAGCACAGTTCTTGTTACATAGCAGATACTTGAATTTTTCTGTTAATGGCAGAAGACACAAGTCATGGGGAAGATGACTAACTTATTTAAGGAACAACATTTTATGGAAGAACTGAAATGTTATTTTTCAGTAGCTAAATGGTGTCTGATTCTTTGCAACCCCATGGACTGCAGCACACCAGGCTTCCCTGTCCTTTACTATCTCCTGGAGTTTGCTCAGATTCATTAACTGAACAGAACTCTTGTCCACCTCTTTCCAGCCAAGGCTATTTCTCTTCCTAGTAGAGCAATCTACCTTTCTTTTTTAAAAATGCCATTTGTCCACATTTTAATCTATGAAAAATGGCTTGTGTTATTTCTATTTGTATTTATTTATGTTTCTAAATGCTTCTCACTTCCAAAAAATTGTTTCATAAAAACCCATAAACCACAGATAGACCATGACTTAACAGATACTGGAAAACACTAATCCAAAACAGAGAGAGGGGATAGGAAATCACATATCAAAGTCTCGTGGACACCTGTGGCTGATTCATGTCAATGTATGGCAAAACAAATACAGTATTGTAATGTAGAATAAAGTATTTAACAAAAAAAAGTTACAGTATGAGGGGAGGCAGTGCTGGACCTCAGCGTGTGGCTCTCTGAGGCCAGAAGTTGGGTATGGGCACTTGTGCCAAGAGGCGACCCTCAAGTTTTGAGCCCCCAGAGATCCACATGAAGCTGCTCCTAGCAGTGTAGAGAGGCCTCATCACTGATATGTCTACAGTCCCTCTTAACACAGTCTACAAGGTCAAAGACTGGGCAGCTATCAGACCGTCCCTCAACTGCTGAAACCCGGTTTAGCAGACATAGACACAGATCTGTATACTTACCTTTCACCGCAGAAGCTTGCAGCTGCAAATACAGCTGGACTACAGCACAGTAAGCCCATGGTCCTTCCAGCTGCTCAGGCAAAAGGTCAAGTTGGAGAGTAGCCTGAGTGTGATGTTCCACTTGAAACAGGCTGCAGATGGCCTGTTCGTTCAGCCTGTCAGATCAGTCACTGCTTGCACTTTGCAAAGTGATAGTCCAACCAAGGACACCTTCATTACTATTCTTTACAACTACACTTTACCCTCACAGATAATTAGATACTTACAAGGTAATGTGCACCTTCTGTGATTCAGTTATGTGTCCTGCCGACTGCAGAGTGGACCTCCTGAGTTTTTACGCACCACTTAGAGTGTTAATTGGCGTTGTCCAAGAAGGAAGGAAGTCTCCAGCTACCTAGAGAAAACACATCCATCCTCCATTTTATGTGACATGAAGAGAAAATGCTGTCTTGGTGAATTATCTCCTGCTCTGGAGGGTATGTGAAGAAGTTATTCAGAATCCAAAGGTTGTAGCCTAATGTCAGAAAGCTATTCTATTTGATTGCATCTTCAGAGGGCCACTCTTTCAAGTATTGTGGCCAAGCTCTTCTTCTGAATGCTTCTGAAACAAAACTTCTTTCAAAACCTGAAAAAAATCAATCATTCATACACTGGTCTATCCAGTGACTTATACATACAAAAAGACTTTAGTATACTATTTGCTAAAGACTTTGGTTGTCATCACAGTTACATGAAGTTGAAAAATTGTGATCCTTAAACTCAAAGAACTTAAAGAAATATTTAACCTTTATTCTGGAAGGAAATGCAATGTTTATTTTTAGTCTAGCTATCTTCACAAGAAGTCTGGTAGGGCAAATTTGATTTGCTGAAAAATGTTTTTAATGACAAAGGAACTATGCTAACACTGTACGATGTTAAAGATGTAAAACTGAAGTGCTATGGATTCTCAGGTTGTGGAAAGACTATTTGAGCTGTCAGGGAAGATTTCACAGGGCAGATGCCATTTATTTGGTTCTTAAGAAATGGTCTAGTGCCCTGAATGCTGGCCCCAAAGATGTCCATTGCAAATCTCTAGAACCTTATATGGAAAGCACACATTAAAAGTAAACATTTCCTTATATGGAAAAAAAATCTTATATGATTACATGAAGGATTTTGCATGGAAGAGCTTATCCTGGATTATCAGGGTAGATACTTCTCAATCCAATGAAAAGAATCCTTTTAAGAATGGAGGTAGAACCTAGAGATTGTCATATACAGTTACATAAGTCAGAAAGAAAAAGATAGGTATTGTATAATATTTCATATACGTGGACTCTAGAAAAGCGATTCAGATAAACTTATTTGCAAAGCAAATAAGAGACACACCTGTAGAGAACAAACTTATAGTTATCAAGGGGTGAAGGAGGGTTAAGATAAATTGGGAGATTGGAAGTGACATTATACACCACTATGTGTAAAATATATAACTGACGAGGACCTGCTGTTTTGGCCACCTGATGGGAACAGCCAACTCATTGGAAAAGACCCTGATTCTGGGAAAGATTGAGGGCAAAAGGAGAAGAGACAGTCAGATGATGAGATGGCCGGATGGCATCACCAGTGTGGTGGACATGAGTGTGGGTGAACTCCAAGTGATGGTGAGGGACAGGGAAGCCTGGCGTGCTGCAGTCCACGGGGTTGTGAAGAGTCAGGCATGGCTGGGCGACTGAACAACAACAGCAACTGTATAGCAGAGGGAACTCTACTCAATGCTCTGCGGTGACCTAAATGGAAAAGAAATTCAAAAAGAAGGGATTTATTGTGTATACATAACTGACTCTTGGATGTACAGTGGAAAGTAACACACTATTGTGAAGGAAATATGCTTTTGAACTGTAGTGTTGGAGAAGACTCGTGAGAGTCCCTTGGACTGCAAGAAGATACAACCAGTCAGTCCTAAAGGAAACCAGTCCTGAATATTCATTGGAAGGACTGATGCTGAAGCTGAAACTCCAATATTTTGGCCACCTGATGTGAAGAACTGACTCATCTGAAAACACCCTGACGCTGGGAAAGATTGAAGGCAAGAGTAGAGGGGGCAACAACAGATGGCATCACTGACTCAACGGACATGAGTTTGAGCAAGCTCCGGGAGATGGTGATGGACAGGGAAGTCTGGCGTGCTGCAGTCCATGGGGTTGCAAAGAGTCGGACACAACTGAGCAGCTGAACTGACCTTCAGTAAAATTTTAAAAAGGAATGAGGCAGAGAAAGATTTGACAGAAAAGAAAGTGGCATCATGATCACAGTGGTGGAGACTGGAGTGATAAAACATAAGCAGGAATGTGGGAACCAGATGCTAGGAGAGGCCCCCTGCACCCTCCAGGGGGCTGCAGGCCTGCTGACCGTTGATTTTATACCTTTGGCTTCCAGAACTATGCCAGAATAAAGTTCTGTGGTTTAGCCACCTAGTTTGTGGCAGTTTGTTACACAGCCATAGAAAACCAGTACAAATATGTAGGATTTTATCAGGTTAGAGAAAATGGGCAACTAAGGTAGAAGGAACAATGTGAACAACAACAACAGAAAAAACTGGAGACAGAGAAAGTCTGGGATCCAGGAAGGGCTTGGTGTGTCTGGAGCACAAATAAGCATAAATTACGCCCGCCTTTTATTGAACACTGTTAGATGCCATGCTTTGTATACCGTGCTCTCCATGCAATTTCTTGTTCATTCCCTACAGATCCCCCATGAGACAGATTTTCTCATCTCCATTTTATAGATGAACAGGCAAACACATTGAGTCATATGCCCATGGTCCCAGAGTTAGGAAGCATCTGAGCTAGTATTCTGAGTCTGTCTGTCTGTCCAGGCACTAAACCTCTATGTCATCTGGTCTACTTAGAAATAAAAGCGTGAGCTTTCTCTGCTCCTGTATGTGTGTGAAGTCATTTAAGTCATGTCTGACTTTTTGGGTCCCTGTGGACTATAGACCACTAGGTTCCTCTGTCCATTGGATTCTCCAGGCAAGAATATTGGAATGGGCTGCCATGCCCTCCTCCAGGGGATCTTCCCGACCCAGGGATCAAACCCGCATCTACTGGAAGCTCCTGCCTTGCAAGCAGATTCTTTACCACTGAGCGACCGGAGAAGCCCCTTGTTTCTCCTACTAGGCTATAAAGTCTATGAGAGAAGAGAATGTAATTCCTAATCACCAATGATTCCCCGGGCATGGCATAGTGAATTATAAGTATTTACAAACTATGACAATTCTTTGGAAGGACTAATGCTGAAGATGAAACTCCAATACTTTGGCCACCTGATGCGAAGAACTGACTTATTGGTAAAGACCCTGATGCTGGGAAAGATTGACGGCAGGAGGAGAAGGGGATGACAGAGGATGAGATGGTTGGATGGCATCACTGACTTGATGGACATGAGTTTGAGGAAGCTCAGGGGTTGGTGATGGCCAGGGAAACCTGGCGTGCTGGATTCCACAGGGCCACAAAGAGTTGGACATGACTGAACTGAACAGAACTGACAATTTTTAAGCTCTGTAAAAGGACACAGGACAAGGACCGGAAAGCATTGCTGAGAATCTCTTAACCGGAATGAGGTAAGGAAACATATAGGCCCTCTTCTAATCTATCTCCATATCACAAAAGGATTTTCTTCTCCCTGAAGAAAACATTGGAGATGTGTGTGGGCAGAGGGTAGGTGAAAGCTGGTAATCTCCATAAGAAAGAATCACTCCAAGACCAGGTCCTATGCATACAATGAGCACCGCTGGTGGAGTCTAAATTCCTTCTACTGCTCTATAGATCCCCACAAAGAAGGACCCACTGCAATTTTGCTCATGGATGCTTCTCAGACTTTTGAAGGAAATCAGAAGCACCACATGGCATTGTTTTATCCCTTGGAAGAATGATTCCCTAATGGGATTTTTTTTTTTTTAAAAACCAATCTCTTTTTGCTTCAAAGCCAAGCTTTCCCAAGTAGATTTCCAATTCTTACTACTGCCAGTTAGGACAGAATGATAGATGCGATCTCTGCTGTGGAACACGGACCTCCCTGGTGGCTCAGATGGTAAAGAATCCACCTGAAAAGAAGGAGAACAGGATTTGATCCCTTGGTTGGAAAGATCCCCTGAAAGAGGGCATGGCAACCCACTCCAGTATTCTTGCCTGGAGAATCTCCATGGACAGAGGAGCCTGGTGGGCTACAGTCCATGGAGTCTCAAAGAGTTGGACATGACTGAGCAACTAAGCACAGCACTACTCTGGAGTGCAGCTTTTGCTTTAGAAGTCAGAGGCTGAATTAAGCTCGTGCTAGAAGGTGCTGGTCTGTAGAGAGGTCTGTGATTAGAGGCAGCAGAAGTGGAAACTTGCCCTGGAGAGAGTATGCTGGTCTGGATGCGGTAATAGAGTCATGGACAATAAAGGCAGCTCCATGAGTAAAGGGGAACAAACCACACAATAGGAACAATGGCATAGAAGGATTCGAAGTGAAGCATTTGTGAAAGAGGTGAGAACAAGAAAGAGTGCAACATGGAAAGCAACTTAGCATAAGAATTTTCATGGAAGGCAGTTCAGTTCAGTTGCTCAGTCATGTCTGACTCTTTGCAACCCCATGAACCACAGCATGCCAGGCCTCCCTGTCCATCACCAACTCCCAGAGTTCACCCAAATTCATGTCCATTGAGTTTGTCATGCCATCCAACCATCTCATCCTCTGTCGTCCCTTTCTCCTCCTGCCTTCAATCTTTCCCAGTATCAGGGTCTTTTCAAATGAGTCAGCTCTTTGCATCAGGTGGCCAAAGTATTGGAGTTTCAGATTCAACATCAGTCCTTCCAATGAACACTCAGTACTGGTTTCCTTTAGGATGGACTGGTTGGATCTCCTTGCAGTCCAAGGGATTCTCAAGAGTCTTCTCCAACACCACAGTTCAAAAGCATCAATTCTTCGGTACTAAGCTTTCTTTATAGTTCAACTCTCACATCCATACATGACTACTGGAAAAACCATAGCTTTATGAGACGGACCTTTGTTAGCCAAGTAATGTCTCTGCTTTTAATATGCTGTCTAGGTTGGTCATAACTTTCCTTCCAAGGAGTAAGCATCTTTTAATTTCATGGCTGCAATCACCATCTGCAGTGATTTTGGAGCCCCCAAAATAAAGTCTGTCATTGTTTCCACTGTTTCCCCATCTATTTCCCATGAAGTGATGGGACTGGAGGCCATGATCTTAGTTTTCTGAATGTTGAGCTTTAAGCCAACTTTTCAGTCTTCTCTTTCATTTTCATCAAGACACTTTTTAGTTCTTCTTCATTTTCTGCCATAAGGGTGGTGTCATCTGCACATCTGAGGTTACTGATATTTCTTCCAGCAATCTTGATTCCAGCTTGTGCTTCCTCCAGCCCAACGTTTCACAGGAGCGGCAGCTGCATGGTGTGGGACAAGCTGAGAGGAGCTGCCCCATGGAAGGCTATACTTCCCTAAAAGAAATGTTTGTGTTATAAACCTGGTGACCCTCTACAACTGCACCGCCCCCCCCACACACACATGCACAGTAGCATAGAGAACACAAGAGAGAAAAAAAAAAGTCAGCCCATAAGAATGATGGATATGACTCTGGTTTGCTTACTTTCATACCCAGAAGCCTCCAACCTTTCTCCGTTTAAAAAAAAAAAAATTTCAAACTCTCCATCTTCTCAACTTCTGGATTTCAGCTGTTATCTAAAATTTGTGTTATTGTTTCTGACCTCAGTCCAGGCCTGTGCATGCAGCTTGTATTTCCTGCCCACAAATCTTTCACATTCCCTATTTCCCTTCCTTAGTATCTCCACTCACAGATCACCTCAACATGGATTTTCAGTATTATTTCTTCCTCTAAGAACTTCCCTCTCATCTCCACCCTTTAAGGCCAAACAGAAGCTGACATAATTTATCCATTCATTCTTTCATATATTGGACCAATATTTGTTGATAAGTTTTCTATTAGCACAGGTAATATCACTTCCTCCTGCTATTTTTGTTGTTGCAATTGCCCTTCCTTACTGACAGGCTTCCCTTTAGTTCAGTTGGTAAAGAATCCACCTGCCATGCACAAGACCCTGGTTTGATTCCTGGGTCAGGAAGATCCAGTGGAGAAGGGTTAGGTTACCCACTCCAGTATTCTTGGGCTTCCCTTGTGGCTCAGCTGGTAAAGAATCCACCTGCAATGCGGGAGACCTGGGTTCCATCCCTGGGTGGGGATGGAGAAGGGAAAGGCTACCCACTCCAGTGTTCCGGCCTGGAGAATTCCATGGACTGTATATAGTCCATGGGGTCGCAAAGAGTCAGACACCACTGAGCGACTTTTCACTTTTCCTTACTGATAGTAGCATTTTAGCTTTGTAACTCCAGAGTGCCTTGCATATGCCAGTTCTCATGGGTTTTTTGAATAAATGATTCCCTGGCAAGAAGAATCCTTTGCCAGTTAAAATGAAACTCACTAAGGATGTTGGCCATGAATCGACATATTTAATCTTTCTGTTTAGTAAAATTTGCTAAGATTTGTCACAGTGTGGGATGGGCACTGTCCAGAAAGGCCTTGCTATTCCAAGACCGTGTTGCTGTTTCTCTAGTGCGGTACCACCTCTTCCCTGGCTGGCTGCAGCAGCCCCGGTGATCCTGCTGTCTTCAGTTATGCTGCTTTGAATCTATTTTCCATCCCGCAGTCACAGCAATCTTCCTAAAACACAGATCTGATGGTGCTCATCGCTGCTGAAAGCCCTCGAATAGCTTGCTCTGACTTAGAAGATGCTGCAGCGTCTCCTCACAGCTTGACTCTTCAGAGAAAATATGCCTAATTTTCTTGCCACTCAACCCACCTCTGCTGTTCCTTCTGCCTGGAATGATGCTCCCCACACCCCAGCATCATGCATCCCATCCCCCTGGTTACCTCTCAGTTTTCTCTATATGACCAAACACCCTCCTTCCGCCTCAGTCTGAGACTGTGTATGTAGCATTCTATGTATCTTCAGCTGTGGCATGTTTCTTGCCAGTTTTAATTGCCTGCTTATTTTTAATCTAAGCTCCATGAAACTTAGAATTTGTAAAAGACAAGCATCCTGTCTTGTTCACCAACTAACAGAGGGGTCTGAGACAAGACAGCAGGGGAGTTGGAACACTGAGTTTAGTGGAATCTCCTTAGTGAAACTTAACAGGACACTTATTTTATAAAAAGTTCTTAAATAAGAGCAGCACTTTCTCTTTCAAAATCACTAAACAAGTTACTTAGAGAAAATGGGATGACCCTTCTGGAGTCTGTGTATCTTCACTTAACTGGCTAAGAGAAGGAGGAAATGCCTTTCAAGAAGGAATGTTTTACCTGTTTCCTGGGACCACTTGGGCCTGACCTGCTTTGCAAGAGCTGTGATTATAAGTTACAACCCTTAAGAAAGAATAATAATCTATACTCTTTGAGTGCTTTCAGTGTGACAGCTGCATTTAATACATATTTTTCTTGGCATATAATTTATTTACTTTTGTTTCAAATTCTTTTATTTTTTTAAAACTAGACTATAATTGTTTTTACAATGTTGTGTTACTTTCTGCTGCACGACAGAGTGGATCAGATATATGTATACATATGTCCCCTCTATCTTGGACCTCCCTCCCACCACCCCATCCCACCCGTCTAGGTCACAAGTGAGCACCAAGCTGAGCTCCTGTGTCCTGCAGCAGCTTCCCACTAGCTGTCTGTTTTATACATGGCAGTGTATATATGTCAGGCCCACTCTCCCAGTTCATCCCACCCTCCCCTTTCCCACTCTATGTCCACATATTTGTTCTCTGTGCCTGTGTCTATATTCCTGTCTTGGAAATAGGTTCATCTGTATCATTTTTCTAGATTCCATATATATACATGAATATACAATATTTGTTTTTCCCTTTCTGACTTACTTCACTCTGTAAGACCAACCCTGGGTCCAGCCACATTTCTACAAATGACCCTATTTCATTCTGAGTGGCTGAGTAATATCCATTATGTACAGGTACGTCTTTTGTTATCCATTCATCTGTCATCGAACATTTAGGTTGTTTTCATGTCCTGGATATTGTAAACAGTGCTTCAATGAACACTGGGATCTGTGTGTCCTTTTAAATTATGGTTTTCTCAGGCTATATGCCAAGAGATGGGATTTCTAGATCATATACTAGTTCCTATTTTTAATACTCAAAACCACCTCGTAAGGCAGCATCATTCTTTCATATGAAGAAGCTGAGCTCAGAGGTAAGTTGCTTGCCCATGGATCCCAGTGTTATTAATAGTCACAGAGCCAGAATTTAACAAGAGCTGTATCTTACTCCAGAGTCTCTGCTCTTTGCATTTCACCAAGTGGTCTTAGGGTTTTCCCATAGACAGGCTGATAATGGAGTAGAGACTGGAAAAACTTGGCTAAGTAGATACAACAGTTATTTGTAAGACCTCCTCAGAGAGCCAGTTTGCTTTTTTGCATTTCTTTTCCATGGGGATGGTCTTGATCCCTGTCTCCTGTACAATGTCACGAACCTCCATCCATAGTTCATCAGGCACTCTATCTATCAGATCTAGGCCTTAAATCTATTTCTCACTTCCACTGTATAATCATAAGGGATTTCATTTATGTCATACCTGAATGGTCTACTGGTTTTCCTACTTTCTTCAATTGAAGTCTGAATTTGGCAACAAGAAGTTCATGATCTGAGCCACAGTCAGCTCCCGGTCTTGTTTTTGCTGACTGTATAGAGCATCCCCATCTTTGGCTGTAAAGAATATAATCAGTCTGATTTTGGTGTTGATCATTTAGTGATGTCTGTGTGTAGAGTCTTCTCTTGTGTTGTTGGAAGAGGGTGTTTTCTATGACCAGTGCATTTTCTTGGCAAAACTCTATTACTCTTTGCCCTGCTTCATTCCATATTCCCAGAAAAAAATTTGCCTGCTACTCCAGGTGGTTCTTGACTTCCTACTTTAGCATTCCATTCCCGTATAAAGAAAAGGACATCTTTTTTGGGTGTTAGTTCTAAAAGGTCTTGTAGGTCTTCACAGAACCATTCAACTTCAGCTTCTTCAGCATTATTGGTTGCGGCATAGACTTGGATAACTGTGACATTGAATGGTTTGCCTTGGAAATGAACAGAGATCATTCTGTCATTTTTGAGATTGCATCCAAGTACTGCATTTCAGACTCTTTTGTTGACCGTGATGGCTACTCCATTTCTTCTGAGGGATTCCTGCCCCCAGTAGTAGATATAATGGTCATTTGAGTTAAATTCACCCATTCCAGTCCATTTTAGTTTGCTGAATCCTAGAATGTCAATGTTCACTCTTGGCATCTCCTGTTTGACCACTTCCAATTTGCCTTGATTCATGAACCTGACATTCCAGGTTCCAATGCAATATTGCTCTTCACAGCATCAAACCTTGCTTCCATCACCAATCACATCCACAGCTGGGTATTGTTTATGCTTTGGCTCCATCCCTTCATTCTTTCTGGAGTTATTTCTCCACTGATCTCCAGTAGCATATTGGGCACCTACTGACCTGGGGAATTCCTCTTCCAGTATCCTATCATTTTGCCTTTTCATACTGTTCATGGGGTTCTCAAGGCAAGAATACTGAAGTGGCTTGCCATTCCCTTCTCCAGTAGACCACATTGCGTCAGACCTCTCCACCATGCCCGCCCACCTTGGGTGGCCCCACAGGGCATGGCTTAGTTTCATTGAGTTAGACCAAGCTGTGGTCCTAGTGTGATTAGATTGACTAGTTTTCTGTGATTATGGTTTCAGTGTGTCTGCCCTCTTGCTACATCTACAAAGGAAAAAGGAAAGATACAAGCATCTGAATGCAGAGTTCCAAAGAATAGCAAGAAGAGATAAGAAAGCCTTCCTCAGTGATCAATGCAAAGAAATAGAGGAAAACAACAGAATAGGAAAGACTAGAGATCACTTCAAGAAAATTAGAGACACCAAAAGAACATTTCATGCAAAGATGGGCTCGATAAAAGACAGAAGTGGTATGGACCTAACAGAAGCAGAAGATATTAAGAAGAGGTGGCAAGAATACACAGAAGAACTATACAAAAAGATCTTCATGACCAAGATAATCACAGTGGTGTGATCACTCACCTAGAGCCAGACATCCTGGACTGTGAAGTCAAGTGGGCCTTAGAAAGCATCACTATGAACAAAGCTAGTGGAGGTGATGGAATTCCAGTTGAACTATTTCAAATCCTGAAAGATGATGCTGTGAAAGTGTTGCACTCAATATGCCAGCAAATTTGGAAAACTCAACAGTGGCCACAGGACTGGAAAAGGTCAGTTTTCATTCCAATCCCAAAGAAAGGCAATGCCAAATAATGCTCAAACTACCACACAATTGCACCCATCTCACACGCTATTAAAGTAATGCTCAAAATTCTCCAAGCCAGGCCTCAGCAGTATGTGAACCGTGAACTCCCTGATGTTCAAGCTGGCTTTAGAAAAGGCAGAGGAACCAGAGATCAAATTGCCAACATCCACTGGATCATGGAAAAAGCAAGAGACTTCCAGAAAAACATCTATTTCTGCTTTATTGACTATGCCAAAGCCTTTGACTGTGTGGATCACAATAAACTGTGGAAAATTCTGAAAGAGAAGGGAATACCAGACCACCTGACCTGCCTCTTGAAAAATCTGTATGCAGGTCAGGAAGCAACAGTTAGAACTGGACATGGAACAACAGACTAGTTCCAAATAGGAAAAGGAGTACATCAAGGCTGTATATTGTCACCCTGCTTATTTAACTTCTATGTGGAGTACATCATGAGAAATGCTGGGCTGGAAGAAGCACAAGCTGGAATCAAGATTGCCGGGAGAAATATCAATAACCTCAGATATGCAGATGACACCACCCTTATGGCAGAAAGTGAAGAGGAGCTAAAGAGCCTCTTGATGAAAGTGAAAGAGGAGAGTGAAAAAGTTGGCTTAAACATCAACATTCAGAAAACGAAGATCATGGCATCTGGTCCCATCACTTCATGGGAAATAGATGGAGAAAGAGTGGAAACAGTATCAGACTTTATTTTGAGGGGCCCCCAAATCACTGCAGATGGTGACTGCAGCCATGAAATTAAAGACACTTACTCCTTGGAAGGAAAGTTATGACCAACCTAGATAGCATATTCAAAAGCAGAAACATTACTTTGGCAACAAATGTTCTTCTAGTCAAGGCTATGTTTTTTCCAGTAGTCATGTACAGATGTGAGAGTTGGACTGTGAAGAAAGCTGAGTGCCAAAGAATTGATGCTTTTGAACTGTGATGCTGGAGAAGGCTCTTGAGAGTCCCTTTGACTGCAAGGAGATCCTACTAGTCCATTCTGAAGGAAATCAGCCCTAGGATTTCCTTGGAGGGAATGATGCTGAAGCTGAAACTCCAGTACTTTGGCCACCTCATGCAGAAGTGTTGACTCATTGGAAAAGACTGTGATGCTGGGAGAAATTGGGGGCAGGAGGAGAAGGGGACGACAGAGGATGAGATGGTTGAATGGCATCACTGACTCGAGGGATGTGAGTCTGAGTGAACTCTGGGAGTTGGTGATGGACAGGGAGGCCTGACGTGCTGCGATTCATGGGGTCAGAAAAGAGTCGGACACGACTGAGTGACTGAACTGAGGTACAACAGTCGGTGTCTCCTAGAAACAGAAATTTGGGAAAACATTGTCCTGTTCGAAACTGAATCTGCTTTTTTATAATTTGTGAGTCCACTGTTTTGAAAAAAGTAAGGAATGGTTTGGGGGAAAGTTTTAAAGGTAAGTGAAAGTCTATTAGTTCAAAATCTCTATGTATCCATATCTACTTAGCAGTTAGCTCTGAAAAGGATGAAAGACCTCTTATCCCTGCAGACAGTGCGGCTGCCAATAGCTGTTCACTGTGGACGACAGCACCACGACGTCATCACGTGTCGAGAAGGTTAACATGAACCCTGGTCTCTCTGACCCGTGACAGAGTCGGTCATCCAAGAGACAGCTCTTTAGAGACGTCTCAACCAGCTGGGTGAAAAACCAGGGCATCATCATCAAGCTGTTACCAAATGGGAAACATCCTATGATTCCATGGTGTAGTGTGCTAAATGGCCAGTCATTTTTATTGATTCTCAATGCTATTAGTCAAGAAGTTGTTAGTACATGATCTTCACTGATCTTGTGATTCTTGGAAATGAGAGTTCAAGGCAGCAGCTGCCTTTGTGGAAGCGTGAGATGAAGCTGGCAGTGCCTCTTCTGTTGCCTTATTCTTACATGACCCCATTCACTAACAGCCAAGCAGGATTCCCATTAACTCCATGCTTAGGAGCAAGAGTTGAGGATCAAAGTCTCCGCAAAAGTGCAAGTATGACATTATGTGAAAATGTCAATAATTTTTAGGTATTTTCTTTCCCACAGCTTAAGACCTTAAATTCTACATTTGAGAAAAATAGGTAGGGTGATGCCTATGATCACTCAGCTCATTTAGAGAAACTCTTGAAATATACAATGTCATATACCAATTTTACCTCAAGAGAAGCTATAATATTAAAATTTGTCCATAATCTTGCAATTTTGATAGGTGAAATTTGGATCTCAATATAATTTTCATTTGTATCTTTTTTTATTTCAAGTGAAGAATATCTTTTTATTACTTACAGCTATTTTTATTTCCTTCTATGTAAACTAATTGTTCATATCCTTTGCATATATATTTTTACATCTCATTGGTCTTTTTAGCAATACGATTTTAGGAGGTCCTTGTATATTGGTAATGTTAGTGCTTCAAATATCATGCAAGTGACATACCTTTTGCTCAGTTTTTCTTCCTTCTTTCTTCCTTCTCTCTCTCCCTTCTTTCCTTATGATTTTTTTTTTTTTTTGGGTATTTAGAAGTTATATTGTGTAGTGAAAGTGAAGTCACTCAGTTGTGTCTGACTCTTCGAGACTCCATGGACTATATCCTACCAGGCTCCTCTGTCCATGGAATTTTCCAGGCAAGAGTGCTGGAGTGGGTTGCCATTTCCTTCTCCAGGGCATCTTCCCAACACAAGGATTGAACCCAGGTCTCCCGCACTGCAGGCAGACGCTTTACCCTCTGAGCTACCAGGAAAGGAATTAAAAATAACCTGGATTTCTAATCATGATTAGGAATAATTTTCCTCTGCAAGATACACAAATTCCTCCAAAGTTCCTTTTCTTTCTTGTTCTTTTGGGATTTCAATTTTATATTTAAATCTTTGATCCAACTGGAATTTATTTTGTTGTACAAATAAGTGTATTTAACTTATTCTTTTCTCCAAAGGCTACTCAGTTGTTTTCATACCATTTACTGAATAGGCCTTTCTTTACCAATGTGATTTGAGAGGACATCTTATACACATCTGTATTTGAGTTAATTTTCATTCTTTTAATTCTCTCCAGTTTGTCTATTCATGTGCCAAAACTGTAGTTTTATTATTGTGGCTTGATAATTCAATGTGATTTACTGTTAGACTATAATCCTCACTTTGTTCTTCTTTTTCAGTTCCAGCATTTTTGTTTATTTACTAAATTTTAATGAGCTGTCCCATCAACTTGTCTAATTCCTCTCTATCCCAATCCCAGAGATAATAACAGCAACAAAGAACAATTTTGTTGAGATCTTGTTAAATGTATAAGATATTAATATGTTGGGGAAAATGAACACCTTCATGATGTTAATCATCAACCCATTCCAAGAAAAGTTCTTTGCCTTTTTCTTCTTTTGCATGCTTTAACAGTAAGTTTAAAATTTTCTTTAGAGATTTTACACATTGCTTGTTATTTTATTTCTTCTAATTTTGTTGTTTTTGTTGTTATTCTGAGTGGGATTTTCTCTTTTTTTCTAGCAGATTTTTTTGTATATATGAAATCTACTGATTGATTTCTGTGTATAATCATTATTATATTGTTTTTATTCTCTAAGCATTCTGAAAGCTCTCAGTATTTGTAATTTTCAGATTATTTTCTTGGTTTATTTTTAGGCACACCATTATATCATTGGGTTATAATTCCTTTTACTTGCCTAGTTCCTTGGCTGGTTCCTCCAGTTCAGTGCTAAATGAGACTGGTGATGGGCATTCTTGCTTTCTTTCTTGAGAACTGTGGTTCTTTTATCTCATAGACTCTGATGCATATATAAATTTCATTAACTTTATTTTCTTGAGATTCTATAATTTTGTTTTCATTTCTACTTTGAATCAAAAGTTTAAAATAGAGGGTTTTACACATCAACGTCTTTCCATGTTATTATTTTTTCATGCAAATGTTTTCCATTATGAGTTTTGAAGCATTTCTGTTTGTGTTACTACCACCACAGTCAAGATACAGAAAAGTCGCCATCGCTGTGACACTCTCTGATACTACCCCTCTTTAGTGGCACCTCACTCTTACTCTTAACTTGGGACAATCTCTGATCTGTCTTCTATCACTATTTTTTAACCTTTTTAATAGTGGCAAGTCAGTGAAATCATATAGTGTCAAATAAATGAAATCAGAATATTAACTCTTTGAAACTGGCTTCTATCCTAAGCAGAGGAAAAATATCTTTGAGATTCATCCAGGTTGTTGCCTGTATTAATAGCTTGTTCCTTTTTACAGCTGCATAGTATTCCATTGTATACTATTTACCAAAGTTTATTTTTCCATTCATTTGCAAGACAGTTTGCTTGTCTGAAGGTTTTTGCTATCACAAATAAATCTGCTAAGAACATTGGCATATAGGCTTTGAGTGAATTTCAGTTTGCATTTAACAAGGGCAAACATCCAGGAGGGGAAATGCCAGGATATATGGTGAGTGTATGTTTAGCTTTGTAAGAAATTGACTACATTAATTAGGGTTCTCAAGAGAACAGTACCAATAGGAGGTGTGTGTATAAACACACTCATGCACACACGTGTGTGTGTATATATATATACACACACACATATGTTTGTATAGGTACATATATTCATGTATATTTATGTTTGTATAGGTACACATATTCATATATATTTATGTATGTATGCACATGTGTATATGACTTTCATCTATCTATCTAGAGGTTTTAAGGAATTGACTCATGGCTCACATGATTACAGAGGCTTGGTGAAAACAATATCTGATAGGATAGGACTGCAGATTGGAGACTCAGGAAAGAAAATGCAGTTTGAGTCCAGAGGCAGTCTCCTGGAAGAGCTTCATTTGGCTCTGAGAAGGTTAGTCATTGTTCTAGTAATGTCTTTCACCATTTGGATGAGAACCACCTACATAATAGAGAGCAATCTGCTTTGTTCAAAATCTACTGACTTTAACTTTAATCTTGTTCACATAACCCCCTCAAAAGAAACATCAAGAATGGTGTTTAACCAAATATATGGGCACTGGGGCCCAGTCAGGTTGAAATATGGAATTTACCTTCACATTACGACTCATCATTCTGGCAGTGTCATTGTGCATCCTCACCAATGATGTGTGAAAGTGCTAAACCAATGTTCTACATCCTTTTCAGCACTTTTCATTATTTTTGCTTTGGCCATTCTAATAAGGATATGATTAATACAGTGGTTTTTAGTGTTTACTACCCTATTTGCTAATAATTTTGAATTTTTTTGAGTGCTTATTTGTCCTTCTTATATTCTCTTTTGTGACTTCTGCCTATTTTGGATCAGATTGTAAGTTATGTCTATTGAGTCAGTGATGCCATCCAACCATCATACCCTCTGTCACCCTGTTATCCTTCTGCCTTCAATCTTTCCCAGCATCAGGATATTTTCCAGTGTCAGCTCTTCTTATCAGCTGTCCAAAGTATTAGAGCTTCAGCTTCAGCATCAGTCCTTCCAATGAATATTCAGGACTGATTTCCTTTAGGATGGGCTGGTTTGGTCTCCTTGCAGTCCAAGGGACTCTCAAGAGTCTTCTCCAGCACCACAGTTCAAAAGCATCAGTTCTTTGGTGCTCAGTCTTCTTTATGGTCCAACTCTCACATCTGTACATGACTACTGGAAAAACCATAGCTTTGACTGTATGCCACTTTGTTGGCAAAGTGCTGTGGCTGCTTTATCATAGACTGTCTAGGTTTGTCATAACTTTTCTTCCAAGGAGCAAGCATCTTTTAATTTCATGGCTGCAGTCACCATCATCTGCAGTGATTTGGCATCTTTACTTTGTGCAAAAGCTGTTCTGGACACTGGGACACAGCAGAGACTGAAACCAACCAAGTCCTTGCCCTAAAGAAGCACATTCTTAGATATTGAAAAAGAAAGAGCCAAGGTTAATTGAATTCCTATTTTGTTGTTCAAAGTAAGGATTATTCATGGATGACTTATAATATTGTAGGATATTATTTTTTCAAATTATTTTTAATACCTGAAAATCATCTACAAATATGCCTGCCTCATCCAAGAGAAAGCCCAGCCATGTCTTGGTAAAAACATTCATGCCAAGGGAGGATCCTGAAAGGAAATAAAATGTTTCTCCAAGACCTCTAAAATTTAACTTCTTAACCACGATGATGTTTTCTCCAAGAACTTTAGGGAGTAAAAAGAAGTCTGCAGGAGAATGGGTATGTGCAATTTACACCAGTTACCTGGGTATATTGGAGGCAAACGTGGTGGAGATGAGGACAGTAGGAATTATGAGGTGCCTCAAAGAAGGCAAGAGCCTCAGATGAAGAAATGCATTCATCATTGTATCTTAGTTATGGATATCTTCATTTAGAGTAAGTGCAAACCTTCAACCTTATACTGCATTCTCCTCACGTTCATAGCTCTACAGTCTGGACTGCCTCACGTTCATTTCTCTGTCCACCATGCTTTATATCTGGCAGTCGCCCTAATGTCTGGGCTCATAGAAGAAAGTGCAAAGCAGATAACTCAAAACAAGAAGTAATCAGAAAGTTATTGATTTTTTCTTTCTTTTTTTTTTTTGGTATTTTTACCTTCCTTTTTATATTCTTCTCAAAGCACTATTCAAATTAGGCTTCCAGTCCCATAAATATAGTTGGATGTAGTGAAACATTGAACTCATATGTCCTGACTCCTTCCCATGTGACAGTGAAGTTATATACCTTAGCTCTGCTAATCTTCAATTCAGTATTCAGTAGTAAATTGTCTTTATTAGCTTCATTTTGTAAATGAAGAAACAGCATTAGGGAGGAAGAATGACTTGCCCGAGGATACACAGTTAAAAACTCTGAGAGCCTAGAGCCACACTGTGATGTCTTTTTTTAAAAATTTTAACTTGTTTGTTTATATTTTATTTCTGGCTGTGCTGGGTTGCCTCTGTGGGGCTCTCTTGAGTTCTGGTGGGTGGGGACCACTCTCTAGTTGCTGGTGCAGAGGCTTCTCACTGCGGTGGTTTCTCTTGTGGAGAGGACTCTAGACGTGTGGGCTTCAGTAGCTGTGGCGCATGGGCTTAGTGGCTCCACAGCGTGTGGGATCTTCGCTGAACAGGGACTGTCTCCTGTGTTGGCAGGCAGTTGCTGAACCACTGGCCCACTAGGGGAGTCCTGCAATGTCTGCTTTAAAGCGGAGGAGGTCCTGATGCTGCAACATCTGTGCTGAAACTCTGTTTGAGGTTTGAAGTGAAGTGAAGTCCCTCAGTCGTGTCTGACTGTTTGTGACCCCATGGACTGTAGCCTACCAGGCTCCTCCCTCCATGGGATTCTTCAGGCAAGAGTACTGGAGTGGGTTGACATTTCCTTCTCCAGGGGATCTTCCAGACCCAGGGATCAAACCCAGGTCTCCTGCATTCCAGGAAGACTGTTTAACCTCTGAGCCACTAGGGAAGCCCCACTTGAGGCTTACCAGTCACTATTTCACTGAGTCTGTTATTTGTTTGTGTGTTTAATGGGGGATAATTATATCCTCTTGATTAGTGCATATGTGCTCTGTTGCTTCAGTCCTGCCCAACTCTTTGTGACTCTATGCACTATAGCTGGCCAGGCTCCTCTGTCCCGGCAAGAATACTGGAGAAGGTTGCCATGACCTATTCTCGGTGATCTTACTGACCCAGTGATTGAACCCCCATTTCCTAGCATCTCCTGCATTGCAGGCAAATTCTTTACTTCCGAGCCACTGGGGAAGCTCCTCTTGATCAGTAATAAATGCTAATTATTGACAGATTAATAAACATAATACTCCTTACATAGTCCTCATGACAACCTTAACACAAACATTAACATACCCCTTTTATAGATGAGGAAACCACACTTCAGAGATATTAAGCAACTGAAACCATGACACAGGTGGTAATGTCATAGTTGATTGGAACCCACTTATATTTGGTTCAAGCCAGTACTTGCTCCATTACACTGGGGGCCCAGGTGGTATATATTTTTGGCTTTGTAGTCCATGGGTCTGTTTTACACCTACTCAACATGGCTGAGTTCCAATAAAGTTTAATTATGGGCATTGAGTTTCATGTACTATACTCATACTTCTTTTGATTTCCCCAACATTTAGTAATGTAAACAGCATTCATCAAGCTCAGCCGGGTGATCAAAGTTTACATCAGTGAAAAGTTATATTAAAAGTATGTCAGTACTATTGATATGATGTGATATTGAGAGTCAGCTATATAATTGGAGTCTCCGGATTAACTTCCATGAAGAATAAAATGCTTCTTATGTTATAAAATAGGCTAATCTGAAACTTGCATATATGTTATTAAAATTCAGAAGTAACCAGAGCATTACCTAAAAGGGAAGGAAATCCAGTAAAGAGGATATATGTATACATGTAACTGATTCACTTTGCTGTACAGTAGAAACTAACACAATATCATAAAGCAAATATACTCCAATAAAACTTCTTTAAAAGAAACAAAATTAAAAAAAAAAAGGAAACCACAGCAATTATTTATAACTTACAATAGTTGTGAAAGTGAAAGTGTTAGTTGCTCCGTCATGTCCCACTATTGTGACCCCATGGACTGTAGCCCACCAGGCTCTCCTGTGGGCTCTCCTGTGGAATTCTCTGGGCAAGAATGCTGGAATAGGTTGTCACTGCCTTCTCCAGGGTATCTACCTGACCCAGGGATTGAACCCACCTCCCTGCCTTGCAGGCAGATTCTTTATTAATTTTAGGGGGACTAAATGTTATTACTGATATGGTGCCAGCCACCATGCTGGCACATGGTGATGGAAAAACCCGATCAACTTTTAGTCATGTTCACTAGTGTGCTTAAATTTGCTATAGAATACAACATACCTCATAACTGATTGCATTTGAGAGTGGTTCTTCCCCCTATATCACTATATCACTCAGCCCTTGGGCCACCCTGTTCTCAGTATTTAACTCATGGGGAAAGAAAAAACATTCTGTTCAGGTTGCCTGTTATAGACTAGTTGCATCCTCCCAAAAAAACATACAGAAGTTCTAAGTACTTCAGAACATGGCTGTCTTTGAAGATGGAGCCTTTTACAAGGTAAGCTAAAAGGAGGTCATTGTGGTAGACCCTAACCCAGTATGACTTGTATCCTGGTAAGAAGAGGGGATTAGAACACAGACACACACACAGGATGATGTGAGACACCAGAAAAAAAGAGCCATCTACGGGAGGCTTCAAAAGAAACCAGCGTTGCTGACACCTTGACTTTGGACTTTCAGCCTTCAGAACTGTGAAGAAATACATTTCTGTTATTTCAACTGTCCAGTCTGTAGTATTTTGTAATGTCAGTGCTAGCAAACAAATACATTGCCTGTCCCAGAGGGAAGGGTTTTGTAGGAAAGGTGAGGAATGAAGTGTTGAATCAGTTTAGTCTTCACTCTCTAAGACAGTCCAAAATGTCAGAACTGAATTAGAAAGATAGCAGTGAGCCAGATAAATGTATGTGCAACATCAGTATTCACGTGATAGCTGAAGCCACGAGAATAGATGAAATTACCCAGAGAGAGGGATAGAGGAAGAAACAGAAGGCCGAGGACAGATCCCGGGGACAGCCCGCAGATCTGAAAGAAAGTGCTGATTCACAGATGCACTTGTGTCAGGGCTTCCCAGGTTGCTCAGTGACGAAGAATCCTCCACACAGGACACATGAACTCGATCCTTGGGTCAGGAAGACCCCTTGGAGGAGGGCAGGGCAACCCCAAATCCAGTAGTCTTACCTGGAAAATCCCATGGACAGAGGAGCCTGGTGAGCTACAGTTCATGGGGTCACAAAAGACTCGAACAAATTTAAGCAACTGAACATGCATGCACACTCGGAACCACCAGCTGGGGTTCTTCACCAGAGGACATTTTGGACATACTAAATTTTGGAAAGAAAATCATCTGAAAATAAGAATTGTCTCTGTAATAAACCTCAAAATGAACAATTTTCCCAGTGAAGGCAATCTACCTTTCTGATCCACCTAAACAATATTTAGCAAAAAAACCTGTCTGAGCTTTTTCTTTTAAAGGACACATAACAGGTAAAGTCTTGTTGAAGCAAAAGGTCAACTGAAAATATGGGTTCCTGAAATCTGAGGTCTTTATGTACTGGAAGTGTCATGATTTGAATATCTCAGAATACTGTAATTTTCATTGGTATGCTAAAATATCAGACCACCTAGTTTGAAAAGTTTGAAAATAATAGACAACTTTAAGACTTTAGTGAGAAAAATGTCATCAACACTTGAAATTAAAAAAATATCACGGCTTCTCCAACTTCAAAGTTGGTTCAATGTGTGTGTGTGGCAGATTTAATGTCAGATTTCAGTATATCCTCTTATTAGAAAACAATGATCTTATTTAAATAAGTAAAGGCTAATGTCTCTAATTATTACTAGGCTTATATATAGTTATATTATATATATATATATATATATATAAAGAGAAACCCAAGTAAGACGGTAGGTATTGCAAGAGGGCAGACATACTAAAACCATAATCATAGAAAACTAGTCAATCTAATCACACTAGGGTCACAGCTTGGTCTAACTCAATGAAACTAAGCCATGCCCTGTGGGGCCACCCAAGATGGGCAAGCATGGTGGAAAGGTCTGACACAATATGGTCTACTGGAGAAGGGAATGGCAAGCCACTTCAATATTCTTGCCTTGAGAACCCAATGAACAGTATGAAAAGGCAAAATGATAGGATACTGAAAGAGGAACTCCCCAGGTCAGTAGGTGCCCAATATGCTACTGGAGATCAGTGGAGAAATAACTCCAGAAAGAATGAAGGGATGGAGCCAAAGCAAAAACAATACCCAGCTGTGGATGTGACTGGTGATAGAAACAAGGTCTGATGCTGTAAAGAGCAATACTGCATGGGAACCTGGAATGTCAGGTCCATGATTCAAGGCAAATTGGAAGTGGTCAAACAAGAGATGGCAAGAGTGAACATTGACATTCTAGGGTCAGTGAACTAAAATGGACTGGAATGGGTGAATTTAACTCAAATGAACATTATATCTACTACTGTGGGCAAAAAAATCCTTCAGAAGAAATGGAGTAGCCATCATGGTCAACAAAAGACTCTGAAATGCAGTATTTGGATGCAATCTCAAAAACAACAGAATGATCTCTGTTCATTTCCGAGGCAAACCATTCAGTATCACAGTTATCCAAGTCTATGCCCCAACCAGTAACAATGAAGAAGCTGAAGCTGAACGGTTCTATGAAGACCTACAAAACCTTTTAGAACTAACATCCAAAAAGATATCCTCTGCATTATAGGGACTGGAATGCAAAAGTAGGAAGTCAAGAAACACCTGGAGTAACAGGCAAATTTGGCCTTGGAATGTGGAATGAAGCAGAACAAAGACTAACAGAGTTTTGCCAAGAAAACGTACCGGTCATAGCAAACACCCTCTTCCAACAACACAAGAGAAGATTCCACACATGGACATCAAAAGATGGTCAACACTGAAATCAGATTGATTATATTCTTTGCAGCCAAAGATGGAGAAGCTCTATACTGTCAACAAAAACAAGACCAGGAGCTGACTGTGGCTCAGATCATGAACTCCTTATTACCAAATTCAGACTTATATTGAAGAAAGTAGGAAAACTGCTAGACCATTCAGATATGACCTAAATCAAATCTCTTATGATTATACAGTGGAAGTGAGAAATAGATTTAAGGGACTAGATCTGATAGAGTGCTTGATGAACTATGGAATGAGGTTCATGACATTGTGCAGGAGACAGGGATCAAGACCATGCCCATGGAAAAGAAATGCAAAAAGCAAAATGGCTGTCTGGGGAGGCCTTACAAATAGCTGTGAAAAGAAGAGAGGCAAAAAGCAAAGGAGAAAAGGAATGATATAAGCATCTGAATGCAGAGTTCCAAAGAATAGCAAGAAGAGATAAGAAAGCCCTTTTCAGCGATCACTGCAAAGAAATAGAGGAAAACAACAGAATGGGAAAGACTAGAGATCTCTTCAAGAAAATTAGAGACACCAAGGGAACATTTCATGCAAAGATGGGCTCAATAAAGGACAGAAATGGTATGGACCTAGCAGAAGCAGAAGATATTAAGAAGGGGTGGCAAGAATACACAGAAAAACTATACAAAAAGATCTTCATGACCCAGAAAATCATGATGGTGTGATCACTCATCTAGAGCCAGACATCTTGGAATGTGAAGTCAAGTGGGCCTTAGAAAGTATCACTATGAACAAAGCTAGTGGACGTGATGGAATTCCAGTTGAGCTCTTTCAAATCCTGAAAGATGACACTGTGAGAGTGCTGTGCTAAATATGCCAGCAAATTTGGAAAACTGAGCAGTGGCCACAGGACTGGAAAAGGTCAGTTTTCATTCCAATCCCAAAGAAAGGCAATGCCAAAGAATGCTCAAACTACCGCACAATTGTACTCATCTCACATGCTATTAAAGTAATGCTCAAAATTCTCCAAGCCAGGCCTCAGCAGTATGTGAACCGTGAACTCCCTGATGTTCAAGCTGGCTTTAGAAAAGGCAGAGGAACCAGAGATCAAATTGCCAACATCCGCTGGATCATGGAAAAAGCAAGAGACTTCCAGAAAAACATCTATTTCTGCTATTGACTATGTCAAAGCCTTTGACTGTGTCGATCACAATAAACTGTGGAAAATTCTGAAAGAGATGGGAATACCAGACCACCTGACCTGCCTCTTGAGAAATCTGTATGCAGGTCAGGAAGCAACAGTTAGAACTGGACATGGAACAACAGACTAGTTCCAAATAGGAAAAGGAGTATGTCAAGGCTGTATATTGTCACCCTGCTTATTTAACTTATATGCAGAATACATCATGAGAAACGCTGGGCTGGAAGAAGCACAAGCTGGAATCAAGATTGCTGGGAGAAATATCAATATGCAGATGACACCATCCTTATGGCAGAAAGTGAAGAGGAGCTAAAGAGCCTCTTGATGAAAGTGAAAGAGGAGAGTGAAAAAGTTAACTTAAAGCTCAACATTCAGAAAATGAAGATCATGGCATCTGGTCCCATCAGTACATAGTAAATAGATGGGGAAACAGTGGAAACAGTGTCAGATTTTATTTTGGGGGCTCCAAAACCACTGCAGATGTTGATTGCAGCCATGAAATTAAAAGACGCTTACTCCTTGGAAGAAAAGTTATGACCAACCTAGATTACATTTTCAAAAGCAGAGACATTACTTTGCCAACAAAGGTCCGTCTTGTCAAGGCTATGGTTTTTCCTGTGGTCATGTATGGATGTGAGAGTTGGACTGTGAAGAAAGCTGAGCGCCGAAGAATTCATGCTTTTGAACTGTGGTGTTGGAGAAGACTTTTGAGAGTCCCTTGAACTGCAAGAAGATTCAACCAGTCCATTCTGAAGGAGATCAGCCCTAAGATTTCTTTGGAGGGAATGATGCTGAAGCTGAAACTCCAGTACTTTGGCCACCTCATGCGAAGGGTTGACTCACTGGAAAAGACTGATGCTGGGAGGGATTGGGGCAGGAGGAGAAAGAAACGACAGAGGATGAGATGGCTGGTTAGCATCAGCCTGGCATGCTGCGATTCGTGGGGTCGCAGAGTCGGACACCACTGAGTGAACTGAACTGAACTATATATAGTTAAAGAATCAGTCTATTAAAAACAAACTAGAAGCTTTTAAAGCAACAAGCAAATATGCCAAAAGTCCTGGGGTAAAACTGGCCTCATTCATGCTTTTTGTGAAGGCCTAAGAGCGCAAATGAGGGAAACAGGATCCAGTTAATCTCCTGCTCCATCCCTCAGGCTCTGTCCTCTGGGTTAGATCACCTCTCTGTCTGGCTTGCTTTCTTGGAGGCAAGATGACTACAGGTGGCTACAGCTTTCTGTTCAAGTTCAAATGTCCAAGCAAAATTCTCACTGGATCTGATTGGATTATGTGCCCATTAAGGAACCACTTTAAGTGGCCAGAGGTCATATGAAGTGCTGATTTTCCTAAGCTTCATTCATGGGCTCCACTTTCATTTGGTTTGGGTCCACTATTGTCCCTAAATTCAAGAAGGGTATATCTGCAAAGCTAATGCCAGGTGAAGTGTGCATGAAGGTTGAATGGTTTTAACACACACACACCACATGCACATACACATATGCACACATAATGCGTTTATATATACATATATAAAATATAAAAAGTGCAAGCTAGAAAAGAAAATTGCCAGGTGTTTCTTATGTCATTTTATTTGTGTATGTGAGAGGAACAATAGAAGGGGAAAACGACAAATACTCCAGCTCATTGATGTTTTAAAATTGCAATAAGACTGCTCCAGGAAGATAGATCTATATAAGATATTATAGAAGTATAGAAACATTCAGTGTTGTTTTTGTGGATTAATATTTTAAAATGTTTTCTTGGAACCTCTTATTTAGAACCAGAAAGCTGAAAAGCATTAAATCCTATTTGTATTTATATAGGAAATTTAATTAACTAGAGGTTTCAATGATTTCAATTTAAATAATTAAGTTTAATATTATGAGATGGGGATGATTGATTGGAGTAGGGATAGTGTATTTACAGGAAACATGTATGTGTATGTATATGTGTGTGTGCATGTCCTTGGCTTAAGGCCACTGTGTAATAGCGTGTATAACACCATCAGAACTCTTTCATGTTTTATGAGGGTAATCAGTAGTGTGAAAGAAGCTCTTTATACACTTTCAGGTATCTGAGGAGCTTATGCACATGTGGGAAAATTCCTTCTACAGATGCTCTGGTGTAAAAGGAAACTGGGGAAACCACTCAATTTTTCTGGATCCATCTCTATTTTCCATTTTCCCCATTTTCTCTGCGTTTTGCCCCTTTCCCTTCCTCTTTCCACCTTGCAGCGGTCCTTTCTCCTCTGGTTCTGGGTTCTCCATCCTTTTGTTAAATCTAATGCTCAAATGTGTGCCACAATATCTAAAAGCTGGAAGGGGCCCTCGAGGGTATGTTTAGCCAACTCTTTCATTCTGCATCTGCTATGTTGAGTAAGAGGTAGCGAGCCAGACCTGCCTAAGGTCATATAACCAGTTAGCTTGTGACCTGGAAGAGTCCAGGGCTCTTTCCTTTAAGCCCTCTAATGCCAGCATTTTCTCATTCCACCTACAGCATCTGGCCTGCAGCCCACATACACATACAGCTCTGAGCTCCACTTTCTCTGTCTTCTCCATAATCATTTCCATCTTGCCTGCCATCAGTGGATTCCTTGTTATGACCAACTTCCCCTTTACCTTCTCCTGACTTCTCAGTTAGGACTTAATGCAGTAGTAATAAAACTGTTGTGGTTTAGTTGCTCAGTCACTCTTTGTGACCCCAAGGACTCCAGCATGCCAGGCGCCCCTGTCTTTCACTATCTCCCAGAGTTTGCTCAAACTCATGTCCTTTGAATCAGTGATGGCATCCAACCATCTCATCCTCTGTTGTCCCACCATCTCATCCTCTGTTGTCCCCTTGCCCTCCTGCCTTCAGTCTTTCCTGGCATCAGGGTCTTTCCAATGAGTCAGCTCTTCATCAGGTGGCCAAAGTATTGGAGCTTCAGCTTCAGCATCAGTCCTTCCAATGAATACTCAGGGTTGATTTTCTTTAGGACTGACTGGTTTGATCTCCTTGCTGTCCAGGGGACTCTCAAGAGTAGTAGTGTAGTAACAATAGTAATATAATAAAATTACATATATCAAGTGCTTGTAAGGGATCATTTATTCGCCATTTTATATCTAAAACCTCATTTAACTTTCACACAACTCTGAAGTAGATGCTCTAGCTTTTCTTATTTTGTAAATGAGATTTAGGGAAGTTAAGTAACCTGTCACACTGGAAATACAATTTGAACTGAGTTCATCTGATTTCAAAGTTGGAGCTCTTACCTGCAATACTGTATCGCCTGCTATACAGATGGTCCCACATTTTAAACCCTAACACAGAGTATGTTGGTTGCTCTAATTGTAAAGACCATACCTGCCAATGGAGGAGACATAAGGCACGTGGGTTTGATCCCTGGGTCAGGAAGATCCCCTGGAGGAGGGCATGGTAACCATGGAAAATTCCATGGACAGAGGAGCCTGCTGGGATCACAAAGAGTTAGACACAACTGAAGTGGCTTAGCACACACAATGTGTCTGACAGTCTGTTTGGTCTAATAACTAAGATGGACCAAGTAGTAAATGAATATGTGCTTTGAAATGGGGGCTCAGTGAGCTGTCCTCTGCTTCCATCTTAATTGTTCAATGCTAATCCCAAGTGACATATTCCTTTCAATTTCAGTGTTGAAGCTGAGGAAGGAAATGAGACTGCGGTGAAGAAAAGGGGGAAGGGGACAAGAAGTGTGGGAGAACCGAGGGTCAGATGGCGAGGCAGAACGGAGCAACGTCTGACTGTGACTTTCCTCGCATTTCTGACCCAGCTGACTACCTTTGTGCCGTGTCACCTTTCTGTTTGTTTTCTGTTTTCTTACTCCTCTAGGATCGTAAAAACGTCATAAAATAAAATTCACTTTAATGCAAAATACGGCTTACTGGGGAAAAAAAAAGTCCAAGTCATCATAAAAACTTACCAAATCCTTGTAACAAATATGGTAGGTGGCTGGCAGTCAAGCCAGAAGGACCTTCAAGTGCAACTAAGTTCGGGTCAATAGGAAGTATTTGTAGCTTGAACTCACGATTTACAATAAAGAGGAAATATGCCTGCTCTAAACTGCAGAAGCTAGTAATAACCCAGTCCCAATACATTTCAAAGTTGTTTTTATTGAACTCTCACCATCTATCTAATTTGTTCCCCAGGGCATTCTCAGAGAGTGATTTTATGATATATATAAATATATTTTAAAAGCTGGCTGCTTTCAAAAGTTCAGATTTATTTATTTTCTTCAGTCTATTAGGTGTCATTCAGTCATGGCATTTTTAAGCGAAAAATGCCTTCAGTAGGCAAATTAGAATATTTAACACGTGAAAACAATGAGACTAAATGTGGGAATTAAATAATTTATACAAAAGGCATCGAGACTTTCAATAGAGTCAGAACTCATAAAAACTACACAAAGGAATGGAGAAAAGTGGTAGAATTTTAGCAAAACTCTACATCAAATTATCAGGAAGAGAAAGGGATGACAGAGGATGAGGTGGTTGGATGGCATCACCGACTCAATAGACATGAGTTTGCGCAAGCTCCGGGAGATGGACAGGGAGGCCTGGTGTGCTGCAGTCCATGGGGTCGCAAACAGTTGGACAGGATCGAGCAACTGAACTGAACAGAACACTGGGCAGTTATTTCTGGGAAAATTGAAAGAAATGAGCTCAGGAAAAAGAGGCTATGGGCGTTGGAATGTCTGGGACCAAATTCCTTCACCCATTTTGCACCTGAGCTGAGACCATTTGGTCCAGAGTTATTGATGGAGCTTGATGAGCTATCGATGGAGACCATTGATGGAGCTATTTTGGAAAGCTGGGCAGAGCAGGATGCTCTGATTCAAAGATCCAGACTGGACTACTTCCCAGGCTTCACAAAGAAGCTGTGTAGCATTTGTGCTAAGTCCGTAAGCTCTGTTGCTTACTACTCATGTGAACTTGGCCAAGTTATCCAACCACTTGATCCTTGGGTTTCTCCATAAAGGCAATAGTCACACTCACCTCCAGAGCCATACTTGGTGATGGCAATCCAATACTTACCCCAAGGCACAAAAATACAAATAATGATATAAAAGATTATCAATTTCATATCAGATTTATGTGTTTCCAGTACACGCACTTTTCTAGCACACAAGACAATGAAGTCTCTCACCTGGCCAGCCAGATTCTCCTTAGAATAAGGTGCTCCTGGAGAGCACACTGTAGCTTTAACACAGGTCTGTGAGCCACGGTGCCTTCCCGATTAGCTCAGTGCTGAAGAATCCTCCTGCCAATGCAGGAGATTCAGGAGAGGTGGGTTCGATCCTTGGGTCAAGAAGATCCCTGGAGAAGAAGCTGGCAACCCACTCCTGTATTTTTGCCTGAAAAAATCCCATGGACAAGGGAGCCTTGGTAGCTACAGTCCATGGGGTCACAAACAGACACGACTAAGCACACACGCATGTTTCCAACACTGATGCTGTAGCACATTTTGTGTGTGTTGTTTGCTCACAACATACCCGGTTTCAGCTTCACCTACTTTGTGAAGTTTGATTGAAATGAGGATTCCTTCTTTTTTTTTCAGAGTAACAGAGTCTAATTCTAAACATTTAAATTACATTAAACAAAATGTTAGCTTCAATCCACGAAATTGATTTTAAGTCCCACTCACGGGTCTTGACCCCCCATTGAAAAGTCCTGGTTCTGTACTGGTATCCGATTCCTCAAGGAAAGCCCTGTGTACGCAGCAGGCTCCATAGTTACTTTCCTGGTATAAAAGCCTTTGATTCTTTCTGGGCAGCACACAGTGATCTGAAAGCATAGGCTCAAGCCCACGTGCTATTCTGCATTTACTTTTTGCTCATAAAAAGATGCTGGCCTTTTGAGTGAGCTGGCTTCAGAGACCGACCTGTAAGGACAGGAATGACTACCGCACAAGGGAATGGGCAGGAAAATGGCAGTTGTCTGGGCTGTTGTTTGCTCTCTTCCTTGGCTCCACGGAAATTCTTGCCGGGAAGAATGGGTTGATGAGGGGCTGTGTGAGGAGAAAGCAGAGAGAATGCCTGCAGCGACTGGAAGGTAAATTGAGTGCTCCAAGGCCCCCTTACTTCAATTATATGTAGTTAAAGCGTCATTATGAGCAATTAATGTTTAGCCATATGGCACGTCTCTAAGTCGAATTGATAACTGGATATTATTCAGTAAGTCTACTCATTTCCCATCCAGGTGGTTATAAGCAATGTAATCCAATTTGGGTGGTGGTAAAAACTGGCACAAAACAAAACAAAAAAACAAAAAGCAACCCCTTTCCCCAGCACACACACACACACACACACACACACACACCCACAAACACACACACACACGCAGATACTCCTACTTTCAACAGTGTCCTGGATTGTTTTATTTATTGGGTAGAGTTATGAGACTGATAGCTTGAGATGAAACTAATATTTCCATACGGTTCCTTGATGCAAGCTACAGATACCAATTCTGGCTAATTTAAGCAACAAAATGTCATTAAAAGCATGTGAAAGTATTGGGTTGGTCATTAAGTTCATTCTGTAACATTTTACAGAAAACCTTGAGAGAAATCTTTGGCCAACGTAGTAGTTGAAAAATAAAGAAAGGCTGAAAAGGTAGATCTTAAAAAAAAAAAAGCAGGATCCATAGTGGCTCCAAGGATCCCTGTGGATGGATGAAAAAGTATCGACTTTTTCTCGTATATGAATGTGTAGAGAGAGAGCCGGATGACCAAAGCTTGTGTATCTGGATTGAAAGTTTTGGGGAAGCATTATTAAATGAGCTAAAAGAACTCCCCAAAGTACTTACACACTTAATGTAATGGTGCCCAGAACATAACTCAAAGTTTACAAACGCGCATAATCTGAACCCAAGATTGCAACAGTGCTTTGGGAAACAAGTACCTTATCTTCAAAACTTATCTGAAAAGAAATCACAATTTAAAGGGTAATGTTCATGTAAGATTTTTTTTTTCATTAACATCAAAAGAAGTGATATAATAACAAAATAACAAAGGCTTCCCTGGTGGGTCCAGTGGTTAAGAGTCTGCCTTCCAGTGCAGGCGGGGTGGTAGTGGTTTATTGCTAAGTCATGTTTGATTCTTAAGACTCCAAGGACTATAGCCCACCTGGTTCCTCTGTTCATGGGCTTTCCCAGGCAACAATACAGGAGTGGGTTGCCATATCCTTCTCCAAGGGATCTTCCTGACCCAGGGATCAAACCCAAGTCTCTTGCATTGCAGGTGGATTCTTTAACCACTGAGCCACCGTTAGCCCCCAGTGCAGGGGACTTAGGTTGTAACCCTGCTTGGGGACCTAAGATCCCATGTGCCTCAGGGCCACTGAGCCCATGTGCCACAACTAGTGAGAAGTCTGTGTACTGAAAGGTAAGATCTCGCATGCCGAAGCCAAGACCCAATGCAGCCAAAAATAAACAAATAAATATATTTTAAAAGGCTTAAAAAATGAAATAACTGAAGCCAACATAAAGCAATGGGTGAATTCACAGTAAGGCATTCTAGTATGATAAACATATAACAGTAAGATTTAATTTAAATAAAAGAAGTGTTCTTTCTTTTGCAGAAAATCATCAAAGACGTTTTAAGATGCTAATTTGCAGACAATTATTATATTGGAGAAATTTAATTTTGTGTCTTTCCTTCCCCACTTAATCCCTGTGAAGAAGCGAGGAGAGGAGGAGAGGAAGAAATGAGAACAGTTTACGTTTGGAAGGCTCTTTTCTTTCCTTTGTGGCTTTAGCAGAAGCAGGATTCCCCGTTGATCCCTTCCTCCCGAGGGAGGACACACAGCAGGCCAGCCCCCTTCCAGCCTCCGCTGAAGAAAAGCCCCTGCTGCGGAGCTGCGGGAAGACCTCTTTAAAGAGCCAGTCCGCGCTGTTGTTAGCTAGTCCAGAAGCTCTGTTTAGTGTAACCTTGGGGTTTACTTGCCTCCAGAAATATGGCAGGATTTCTCTTTGTCACAGGCAAATGGTGATGAATGTCATAATTAAACACTGAAGCCTGTCACAGGGAACTTTTCAACGAACAACCTAGTTTTTTGTCTTAATTTACATAGGATGAGGAGGGAATACTTCTTCAGAAACGGTAACCGACTTCCAGGTTTTTGCAGTCTGTTTTTTGCTGAGGATTTCTGGGCAGTTGGAATACGGGCTGTGAATGATTCCAAAGCGTGGGCAGCCTTAATGACCACCAGTGGCTCCTCCAGCCTCTTCACTGGGCAGCAAGTCAACCAATGCCTTCAAAGCAGATGCTGGTTTCTACAAAGGGAAAGGGAGGGCTATGTTTTGTATTAGACTTCCCTGGTGGCTCAGACGGTAAAGCGTCTGTCTACAATGCGGGAGACCCGGGTTCGATCCCTGGGTCGGGAAGATCTCCTGGAGAAGGAAATGGCAATCCACTCCAGTACTATTGCCTGGAAAATCCCATGGACAGAGGAGCCTGGTAGGCTGCAGTTCCTGGGGCCGCAAAGAGTCGGGCACAACTGAGCGACTTCACTTCATGTTTTATCAAGTTTTCCTACTACTTTCAAACTAGGTTTTCAGACTATACATTTCCTCCCAGAAAGTGACATTTCTTCTGAAGTATTTGTACCAGGAAGAACAGGCCCAGATACTAAGTGCTGCTTCCTCCCACTCTTATGTAAATGATGCTTTGATGTTAACTGTCTGCTCATGAAAGATGATCTCAGATCAGGTATAGAGGAATGTGTTTCTCCAGTTAGAGTTAGAACAAAAGCCTCCAAGTTTGTGAGTCAGGGCTTATAGCTAGAAAATTCTGGACTTATCAGCTGTGGGACCAAGTTACTTGCCCATATTTGGATTGTTTTAGGAGGTTCTCACCCACAAACCCTAGAAACCACTTTGGCACTTTGCAGCTGGACTGTGGGAATTTATTCCTTTTTTTTTTTTAACTTAAAAATTTGGAACTAAAATGTGCCTGGTTGAAATAGGAAATGAGAAGGACAGAGTGGAATGGTAACAAAATGTGGAATCAATAGTCAAAAGGCTTGAGTTTCACCCTAGACTTATTTGCTGAGTAATCTTGGCAACTTTTTGACTTCTCTGAGATTGATTTCTTATAAATGATTTTAGTAAAAGCTTCCAGCACTTAGAGTTTTTGGAAGGGATAGTGCATTGTAATTTAGAACAGAGTCCTTATGTTGAAATGGCATTCTTTGCAAATAACTGGCTCTGTGACTGGTTACCTATCTCTCTAAACCTTAGTTTCTTCTTAGGTGAAATAAAAGGATTTTAACCTTTAGGATTTTTTAAAGTAATGAATGAGATAGTCCATGTAAAATTTTAAGATAGTGTTCCACATAGAGACATTTATGTTCTTACAGTTATTATTGTTACAAATGTTATTGCGTGTAAGACAAATGAATTAATGGCTAAAACATGTCCTGCAAAATTCTGAATTTCTATACACATAATAATTACTGTATAGCAATTTGACATTTATAGGACAATTTAACCCATCATAATTTGAGTCTATAGTGCACTACATGTTTGGATCAGCTAGCTAGTGGGAAGCTGCTGTATAGCACAGGGAGCTCAGCTAGGTCTGTGATAACCTAGATGGTGGGACAGAAGGTGAGGTGGAAGGGAGGTGTAAGGAGGGGATATAGGTATATAGGTTCACGTTGTTTACAGTAGAAACTAACTCAACATTGTAAAGCAATTACACTCCAATAAAACATAATAAATGAAAAAAAAGGGCGAAACTCCAGTTGCAAATGGATGGGCTTCCAAGCTTCATTCCACACTCGCAGGATCGCTAGGAGTATATTTTACTTACTTATTTATAGAAGCTTCTTTCTATTAAAGCACTTTTTCTAGGTATTTGGTTTATTCTTAAAGAAATCTTACTATTTCCCCTATAGGATTTTATACAGAGAAAGTGCTCAATCATTATTTTATTTGATAAGCAAATAAATTACAACTTAAACTGTAAACCAGTGTCCTCAATGGAGGGATTTAATCACTTAAATCAAATGCAGTGAGCCCTCATTACATGGCAATTTGAAGTAATAAAGGTTACGTTTCTCTGCAACAAGTTTAACCAAAATTTTCAACTGCTTTTGGAAGAAATCTTTCTACACTATATAACTTTATGTTTTCTGAAAAGTACAGATTAAAATGTGACTTTATTTTTCAATGACTCTAAATGAGTAACATGGAAATTAATAATTACATTAAGTTCTAATAAAGAAAGTTTTGTTTTTTGCTTTTCTTTTTTTTTTTAATTATCTGTCAATAGTCCTTGTTAAGGTCAGTGTGCTTGCTTCTTACATCTATCTGCCTTTTTTTTTTTTTTGGAATCAAGTTGGGAACTCTGAAATTTATTTTTCTTATTGTAACTAACCATCCACCAGTAACATATTACTCCGTTTTAGAAATTTTTATGGTTAGTTTCAACCAAGTAGAAACAGTATAATATTGAGGCTTACAAATTTGATACATTTTTATAAATTTGATAAAGAAGCAGATACAGTATAATAATAAAAATCAAACATTTGATTTGAAATCAAACAATCCAGGGCAAATTCTCCATCACTTACTAGCTGTATTATTTTTTTTTTTTCTAATTTTATTGGAGTATAGTTGCTTTACAGGGGCTTTCTTGATGCTCTGTGGTAAAGAATCTGCCTGCTAATGCAAGAGACCCAAGCTGGATCACTGGGTCAGGAAGATCCCCTGGAGAAGGAAATGGCAACCCACTCTAGTGTTTTTGCCTGGAAAATCCCATGGACAGAGGAACCTGGCAGGCCACAGTCCTTGGGGGTCACAAAAGTTGGATACCACTTAATGACTAAACAATAGCAAATTGTTGCTTTACACGGCTGTGTTCGTTTCTACTGTACAGCAAGTGAATCAGCTATGCACGCACACATACCCTCTCTTTTATGGACTTCCTTCGCATTAAGTTCACCGCTGAGCGCTGGGAAGAGGCCCCTGAGCTGCACAGTAGTTTCTTGGTAGTTAGCTGCTTTGTGCATGGTTTCAACAGTGTATGTGTCAGTCCCGGCCACCAATTCTTCCCAGCCACCTTCCTCCTTGGCATCTGTGAGTGTCCTTCTGCCTTTTAAATTCCTGTTTCTAATCAGCTGAGAATTCAGATGACTAAGAAACCTCCTCTTGCATATAAATGAAGAGAATATCCTCCTGTTCCTCAAAATGCTCAATTTTTAGTCCAAGGGATTTGAGCAGTTATTGTAGGATTTAAGGGTTTCTTTTCCTTATTTCCTGATTCTCAGTTGCACTAATAATGATTGATGATTCCAGGAAATTATAATTTCCTGGTATATAAGGAACTAAGTCATCAAAAATTTGGGGATACGCGTATTCTGTGTGAAGAAATGCAATTATCAATTTCCTGATTTTCTGAAATTGATAAAATTTTATGACTTTTCCTAAATAATAAGAAAAATAATAATGATATTTAACATTAGTAAATGATTACCATGTACCTTTATCTATTTATTTAGCTAATGCTTACATAAAGCTTCTTTATAGATCAATGATTCTACTATGCTATATGCAAATATTAGCTTATTGAATACCATTAAAATCTACATGTATATACTCATCCATTTCTCAAAACTAGTATTAATCTCAATTTATAGATGAGAAAACTGAGTGAGATGTTTTATAATTTGCTCACGGTCTCACAGCTATTGAGTGATAGAGTCACTATCTGAAGAGAGGGAATGTATGCCTCTAAGGATACAGTCTGATGTGATAAGTACTCCAGTAGACAGCCAGCAATAAGAGGAGAGCCAGGTACTCGGACTCTGAATCCAACAGGTTTAGTCTAGTGGCTCAGAACAAAACTGAGATGATCCTCATACTGGCAAAAAAATATGGACTATGAGGAAGCTTCTACTTGAAAAGAAAGAGAGCAAATTTTGGAAGTTATTATTATGAGAGTGAAACATCTATTTTCACTCTCTGATTCTTTATCTAGCTCCTAATCTGGACCATAGAACACCACATGCTGGTTTTCTCAATGTTTTGATACTATGGATAAAAAGCACTGTCTCTGAATTCACGTTACTTCCTTAAAACATATGTTCTATTGTCTGGGTTTGGGGAATGTACATTGTCTGAGAGGTTTCCTCATTTGTGAATTGGTACAAGAATTATTTTGAGAGTCAAATGAAATAATAATACTTCTTAGCAGACAGCATGATGTTTATTAATTAATCAGTAAATGCTTGTCAAGATTATCACCATTTTGAAAATGTACTTCACAGAAAGCTGGCACCACAAACAGCTCAGGGAAAACAAGATCACTGTGAAATAAATCTGGGGAATGATATTCTTTAGTTCCTTCTCTGCTGGCTCAGACAATAAAGACTCTGCCTGCAATGCGGGAGACTTGGGTTCAATCCCTGGATTGGGAAGATCCCCTGGAGGAGGGCATGTCAACCCACTCAGTATTCTTGCCTGGAGAATCCCCATGGACAGAAGAGCCTGGTGGGCTGCAGTCCATGGGGTTGCAAAGAGTCAGACACGACTGAGCAACTAAGCCCAGCGCAGCACAACAGATTCTTCAGTTCCATCACAGAATGTCATAATGGATATTGTCATAGTAAAAGCATCCTAAAAGTCTTCTTTTGGAAACATGTTCAGCTTTATTTGCTCAATGTTTCCCAAATTTGTTTGCCTATAAAAGTTGTGTAGGTATGATGTGTGCATTTGTGTGTGTGTGTTCTCACATACTTGAGTACGTGTGTGTGTTTGTGTGGTTAAACATCTGCCTTACGGAATTAGTTTTCATGAAATGCATTGCTACATTGCTAGGATATGCTGCCTCTCACCAAATATCTGAAATGAGAGTGAGAGGAAATGTGTGGAGACAAGCAGACTGTGGGACAATTCCAGACCTAAAGTATGTCAGTTAGACTCAAATATTAGCATGCTGGCTGACGGGGCAAAGGAACTTGGAACCTAGGTCCTTCTAGTGTTACTAGAAGAAACTCATGGGTTTGATCCTCTAAAGTTTAATCATTACAACCATCATCACCACCTTATCACCATCTTATCATCATTATCGGCATATATTCAGTGGTTTAATATATTTCAGTCATGATGTTAAGTGATTTATTTGCATTAGTCATTTTGTCCTTACAATCATACTGTTAATTAGGTATCACAACTCTATTTTTTTAAGTTTTATTCAGCACATTTCATTAGTATAACAGAATGCAGTTCCCCTTAAAAAAATTCTATAAAAATACTAAAATATATATGCAAAACCCAGTTATTTTAGAAATTAAGGCTTCTACTATACTTCTCATACCAATGACCCTAAATAATATTGATAGGCCACAGCAAGCATGAGTTTTCTCTTGAAATATCCCCCATCTCTTTAAACATTTTTGGATTAAATATTTTTCCCCAGTTTATTTATTTTTAAATTGGAGTATAATAGCTTTACTATGTGTTAATTTCTGCTGTACAGCAATGTGAGCCAGCCATCTGTATACATACATCCCTGCTCTCTTGAGCCTCCCTCCCACCCCTGCCCCCATCCTACCTCTTTAGGCCATCACAGAGCACTGAGCTGAGCTCGCTGTGTTATACAGCCAGCTTCCTGCTAGCTATTTTACAAAAGACACATGTACCCCAGTGTTCACTGAAACACTATTTACAGTAGCCAGGGCATGGAAGCTAACCTAAATGTCCCTTTACAGATTAATGGATAAAGAAGATGTGGTACATATATACAATGGAATACTACTCAGCCACAAAAAGGAATGGGATTGGGTAATTTGTAGTGAGGTGGATGAACCTAGAGTTTGTCATATAGAGTCAGTTCAGTTCAGTTCAGTCACTCAGTCATGTTCGACTCTGCAACCCCCATGGACTGCAGCATGTCAGGCTTCTCTGTCCATCACCAACTCCCAGAGTCTGCTCAAACTCATGTCCATTGAGCTAGTTCCATCCAACCATCTCATGCTGTGTCATCTCCTTCTCCTCCTGCCTTTAATCTTTCCCAGCATCAGGGTCTTTTCCTATGAGTCAATTCTTTGCATCAGGTGGTCAAAGTATTTTAGCTTTAGCTTCAGCTTCAGCATCAGGCCTTCCAATGAATATTCAGGGTTGATTTCCTTTAAGATTGACTGGTTTGTTCTCCTTGCTGTGCAAGGGACTCTGAAGAGTCTTCTCCAGCATCCCAATTCGAAAGCATCAATTCTTCTGTGCTCAGCTTTTTTATAGTCCAACTCTCACATCCATACATGACTCCTGGAGAAACCATAGTTTTGACTAGATGGAACTTTTTCAGCAAACTAATGTCTCTGCTTTTTAATACTCTGTCTAGGTTTGTCATAGCTTTTCTTCCAAGGAGCAAACATCTTTCCCCCCCCCCCCCCCCCCCCCCCCCCCCCCCCCCTAAATTCATGGCTGCAGTTACCATCTGCAGTGATTTTGGAGCCACAAAATAGTCTGTCACTGTTTCCACTGTTCCCCTATTTATTTGCCATGAAGTGATGGGACTGGATGCTATGATCTTTGTTTTTATAATGTTGAGTTTTAAGCTAGCTTTTTCACTTTCCTCTTTCACTTTCATCAAGAGGCTCTTTAGTTTCCCTTTGCTTTCTGCCATAAGGATGGTATCATCAAAACTTAAGTCTCTCTAAATCTGTATTCCATTATATAAAAATTAGAGTTGTGTTCATCTCTATTCTTCGTCTGCAAACAAGTTCATCAGCACCATTTTTCCCTATGTATGCATTAATATATGATATTTATTTTTCTCTTTTGATTTACTTTACCTATATCATATTTATATTTATTTTTCTCTTTTGACTTATTTTAGTTATATTTATGATATTTATTTTTCTCTTTTGACTTACTTATATCATATATTAATGCATTATTATTATTATTATAAATTCTGATTTTAGTGTTAGTATTATCAATTCTGTTTCTTGATTCATAAAGCCTAAAATATCTACAGTCTTGCTTTAAATAAAAAAAAAAAATTGGTCACCCCTGACATGATATTAATTTCATAGACTCTTCCCAAAGTTTTCAATTATTTAAAAAAAAAATCAAGCACCAACTTAATTTAACCATTATTATTGAAGGAGAAGTGCCTATCTGCAGGACATGTTAGCTATGGAAGGACCCTGAAAGAATCATCAATTAGTAATTAATTCATGGAAAACTGAAGCTACCTATTTGAAACTCTGATAACCATGAGAACATTTTGAGGAACAGGAGGCTTTTCTTTCCTGGCCTCTGTTCCCCACATGTGATAGGAACTGGGCTGAACAAGTGACAAGTTATGTCAATCAGACTCTTTCCTCATGGATTAGAGATTTGCATTATAGTTAGCAGCCAACTGGGCTTCCCAGGTGACTCAGAGGTAAGAATATGCTTACAATGCCAGAGATGAAGGAGATGTGGTTTCAGTGCCTGGGTCGGGAAGAGCCCCTGGAGGAGGGCATGGCAACCCACTCCAGTATTCTTACCTGGAGAATCCCATGACAGAGGAGCCTGGTGGGCTGCAGTCCATGCACGGGGTCGCAGAGTCGGACCAGACTGAGTGACTCCAGCTACTTTGACTCTAAGAAATACTGCTCCTCAAAAATTCAATTCCTTCACCTCATCATTTTTTTTTTTTCCGCTGAAGCTAGACTAAGTTCATTTTTGTTGATGCAAGCAAAAGATACTTAACAAAACAATAAGCCCTTTCAGCATGCCAATTTCAAGTACCTTATCTGTTGGGAAGATTTTATCTAATGAAACAATTTACCAGGGCTAAAAACGTTTACATGCCATGCCTTAATATTGCATTAAGTAATATTAAAGCTACCATATACTGGATATTTACACTGAGTTTTATGTTCTTCTCCATGCCTTAATTTTTAAATTTCAGTACCATCTGATTTACAGAGGAGAAAATGAAGGCATTGAGACTGCTGTATGATTTGCCCAAGGTGACAAAGCTAATAAGAGATGGAGTTGGTTTCTTTATAAACCCTCTGCTTTTGACCTTTAGACCCATCTCAGTCATGAATTGGTGGGGTTTGTGCCAGGGACAGGGTTCAGTGTGATCATTTTGACTTGGTGGGCATGTATAAGGCATAAATCGGGTAGAGACGGTCCTGAGACCTTCCTAAGGGAGGTAAGAGAGGTGGGAAGCTGGCTGAAAGAAGGAAAGAAACTGCTTTTCGCATTCTCCTTCCCTACTATGTGCTCAGATAACATACTAGAAGTTTACATAGGATATTAAGTCCCTGATTTTTTCTACTGTGCCACTCTTGGAAAAACTGGATTTTCCACAATCTCTGCAGTAAACATTGAACTAATCTAGCCCATCAGGTGGCCTGGAGAGATCGCAATACCTTGGGAATGTGCTGCAAGTCAGCAGAGCTTCTGAGAGCTGCAGGAGACTTGCTCCCTTTGGTGAAGGACTGGCCTCACAATTTCCTGTTTTCTTGGCGGCTGCCTCTGCTGTTGAACTCACATTAGAACAGACTCCCCAGAGATGATCTCTTCTCAGTTCTCTGATTGGGACCTTGTTCTCCAAGAAAATGTAATTCACATCATATGGGGAAACAAATTACTCCCAGATAGTAGTTTATTTTTCTTGGCTCTTCATAGGATCAGGCCCACTAATAAAAATCGTAATAATGATGAGAACGATGCTATAGAAATGCAGTCTTTGGACTGTTTTTCTTACAGAAGACTTTAATAATGATAATTGTACTGCGTATTTCAATTGGCCAGGCAGTTGTTTAGTTTTCCTTCATCTTCTTCTGTCACTGAGTTTCCAGATGCTTATTCTACTCTGTGCCTAATTATCTACTGAAACAGTTATGTTAACTATGCTATCAATTAAAAAACATAAGAAAAATGTTTTCAAAGTGAAAGAGTGGTAAGAGTATATTGAATGGTATCTTCAAATTTTGGGGAAATGCATATTGAAATTGTTAGAGGACAAGCTAAACCTTCACAAAGGGAAGCAGGACAGTGAACTCACCTCCCTTGGTGCTGGGTGAGTGGCCCCATAAAGATGCATGGATCCCTTATGCTATCCTTTTTAATCCTACCCACCATAATGATACTGAAATGGTGGGGAAAGGAGAGCCATCCCTGAAACCAGGTGAAATTTGTTTAAGAAATGCCTCTAGAGCCTCCCCACACATCTGTGAATCTGCCTTGAGCACATATCACCAGAATACATTCCAGGGAAATCCTCAGCTACGTTAAGGAATCCCCTTTAATGTGCCTTTTGCAGACCTGTCCTTCCAGAAACCATCCAGTACTTTGAATTATTCTTAGACCCCTCCCTATGGAGAAACGAGAGAGAAGGTTCTGCTTTATAACTGCTCAGACCCTTCTGCTCCAATTCTACAGCCAGAACCTATGTATGTTTAACATACTAAGTGGGATCAGCCCTCTGAATCCCAAATGAATGTTTCATGATGTCCACGGTGCAATTTTGCGTTTCCAAATTTTCTCTTCTTCCACGTATTTGCATTCTTTGCAAGCAAGTATGAAATAGGTGAGCTTAATCACTTTGCAGTGCTTAAGGGACTAGACGGATGTTTAAAGGCTCTGCTTGAGGACTGGAGTTTGCGTCTCCTCTTTCCTGCGCCCTTTCTCTCCCGCCCCCACTGCCCCATCGCCCCCACCTTCTCGCGACCCGGGGCCTTTGAGGCAACTCTATGCCTTTCTGATTTGACTTGCTTCTGGTAAACGAATTAAACTGAGTGCAGCCAGGCTCCATATTTCCTCTCTTAAAAGGAAAGTCAAACTCTGAAAAATCAGTTCGCAGGAAGAGGTAACTTCAAAAACAAGGGCTCATGTTCCACAAGCCTCTTGAGCTCTCATCGGCACCCTCGACTATGCCCTTCCAAAGGAAAACTTTATAAAGAAGACCTTGGTACAAATTGCCGGCAGCTCCTGAGTTGTCTTCTTGTTAGAAATAAGGAGTTCTGGTCACTGGTCATGGCTGTACAGCTGTTTCTGGTGTTCATTTGGAAGCCTTTGGCTTCCACGGAAAAGCGTGGGCTTTGAGAACATGCTGGTGGCTGAACAAATGGTGACTTGCAGGCGGGAAACTCAGAGGTTAGCAGTGCTCCTCTCTCTCCTCTCTGAAAAAGGGAAGAGCGGGCTTTTCCAGTTTTAAGGTTCAACTCACATCCATGAATTTGGGAGCTATGGATAATTTAAAGAAAATAGTTTTTGTTTGTTCACTGTTTCTGTTTTCATGGGTGTGATTATCATCTTAGAGATTTGTATCGCTTGTTTCCTCTCCTCTCCCATCTTTTGCTGACTTATTTGAACATAGGATGTATCCTGGGTCATAAATTTCTAGTAATGCATCCAAGGATGCTTTGATATCTACAAATTGTTTAAACTAATTAAAAGAAAGTCTGAAGATCTTGCTGTTAGAGTTTTTGGAAGAAAATAAACTTATGGTTACCAAAGGGGGAAGGGGTGGAGAGGGATTAAATTGGGAATTTTGGATTTAAAGATCCACACTACTCTATATAAAGTAGATACACAACAAAGACCTACTGTATAGCACAGAGAACCATGCTCAATATCTTGTCATAACATATAGAAAAAAATCTGAGAAAGAACAGGCATGGTTGTATATGTATGTATGATTTCTAATATTTCACATGTACAGCAAAGTGATTGTTATAGATATACATATATATGTACATGTGAAACATTATAAATCAACTGTGCTTCAAATTGAGGAGACTTTACCAGTCACACTGGAGTGAAACCCACTGCTCATCTGGGCACAGAGGGGCTACCATGTTCCTGTCACTTCCAGAGAGCCCTACTTCAGCCCTGCCTTCTCACTACAATATTCTTGACTCACAACAACACCTGAGAGTGCCTTTTGACATAGAAAAGTCACTTCTCTGCTTGCCAGTGCAGGAGACACAAGAGATAAGGGTTTGATCTCTGTATCAGGAAGAACCCCTGGAGTAGGAAATGGCAACCCACTGCAGTATTCTTGCCTAGAAAATTCCATGGACAGAAGAGCCTGATGGGCTATAGTCCATGTGATCACAGAGAGTCAGACATGACTGACTGACTGAACACACACAGCACACAATAGTTATTTACTGACTTGGGTGATAAAAGAGTTAGTTTCATAGAAACTATCCTCACAGATAATGTATCTGTACTTTATTGGATCTTTCCACACATTGGTCTCATGGAGTGATTTATAGTGAAATCTTTATGGCCCACAAGAGGCCACTGGGAGAATCTCTGAGGCTTGAAGAGGTCTTTTAATGGTCTGTAAAATGGTGCAGAAACAAAGCTCCCAATTCTTTTTCTGCCAGAGTTTTGTTCTATTTTGTGGAATTCACTATTATCTTTATCATCAGAGTTCAAAGTTTGTGACCTGACTGCTTGTGTAATTTGATTTTAATGAACTAAATATGAGATAAAATATTGTTCATACAGCTTTGTATCAAACCCTCAGGACATTTCGATCAGCCATACCCATTGCCATTCTCCAGTGATAAAGGAATGAAACTTGAACACTGCTGCTGCTGCTGCTAAGTTGCTTCAGTCGTGTCCGACTCTGTGCAACCTCATAGATGGCAGCCCACCAGGCTCTGCTGTCCCTGAGATTCTCCAGACAAGAACACTGGAGTGGGTTGCCATTTCCTTCTCCAATGCATGAAAGTGAAAAGTGAAAGTGAAGTCGCTCAGTCGTGTCTGACTCTTTGCAACCCCATGGGCTGCAGCTTACCGGGCTCCTCCGTCCATGGGATTTTCTAGGCAAGAGTACTGGAGTGGGGGTGCCATTGCCTTCTCTGGTCCTATGACTGAGAGATTCCCCAAATTGCTACACCACTTCCCTGTGTGCTGTGGGTATATTGGATAAAAGGAATAATACATGGAAGTTCTTAAATAGACGGAAAAAAGACAACAACACAAGGCACTTATTGCTGTAGTTGTGTGTGTGTGTGTGTGAGATGAAAAATACCATTCAGATGCATTTCTTTTCAAATTTTAAAGTCTCAGAAATTGGGATATGTCCTAAGATCACTGCATCAGAATAATTAACAGCAGTCTCCTTTCCTATGGGTGCATAAAAGTATGGCTGAGCCTTTCAAAGGAACAGAGTAGAGAACCCTGGACCAGAGTGCTGGTAAGAAGAATGGCGGCCTTACTGAGTCAGGAAAGCAGGTCTATGCAGCGCTGTCCTACTCTGTTGCTGAATCTCATCTTCCCTTACACTGTAGCAGAGACGGTACTGCCCACAGAAATATCTTCTCTTTCAGTAACCTGGTTTTATTGCAGAGAGGTGACACCTCAGCAGGAGATCATACCTCCCAGAGTCATGTACACTTCCTCCTTGCATTCAGAGGTGACCATGCGATTTTTTCCCCTTAGAATACAAGGAGAAGTGATACTAATTTCATCCAGGAAAGAGTTTTTAAGAAGCAGGTGTATCTTCTTCACATCCCTCTTTTGTCCTTTTATCCATTGGATGCAAACAATGGATAATAAAGCTCTAGGAGATCAGACAGCCAAGTGAGGTGATGATCCTGGGTGTGTGAAACACAAGGTAGCCAGGCTAGGCAGGAACACCTGTCTTGGACTATTACATGAAGGAGAAATAAACTCCTGTATTTGAGATACTATATGTATGTGTGTATATATATATATATATATATATATATATATATTATATGGATCTATTTGTTATAGCAGCTGGCATTACCCTGGTACACTCACATTGCTTCAAGATACTAAATTCAAGAAGTGAAATTAAATGTTAGATGAAAATGGCTGTTGAGGCTTAATATTGTACGATATTGAACCAAAAGAAAGAACGAGGAACACTGAAGAGGTACTACTATGTCTGAAAGCATCTGAAAGCCAGTCTAAAAGTAGAAAGGATGGAAATTTCTGTGAGTCCACAGGGTTTACCTATGAACAGCGCATGGAAATGAGAGAAGCTGATTTCAGTCTAATTTACTAAACACACTCTTAATTGTTTGCTGTATTCTGAATGCCCTTGCCAAATTGCAACTCCCTGTCCCTAATCTCCTTTCAGCAGAAGTTGGATGAGCATCTAAAGGCACTCCGACCTCAGGAAGGGTGCAGAGCAGATTATCTTGAAGGCAGCACTCCTTTCAGAGTGCCCACATGCAGTTACTGTGCATGCGTAAGTGGCATTTATCTATGGTGGAAACAGATGTTAGAAGTGAGGCAGTCCTGACAACAAAGACCAAAATCTTCTGTACGGCCATATGCTGATAGACAAGCAAGGGAAATGAAGAGTTTCACATTTTCTCCAATAGATGGGATTGGAAAAGACAATGAAAAATTAATGTTACCACGGAATGGCTCAGTCAATACACATTTACTGAGCACATTGTGTGTGTCTGACACCATCTTATGCAACTACAGAACAAGATTGCTGTTCTCAAGTATGTTATGATGTATTAGGGAAGACAAGATGTGTTTACTTTTGAATATTTATAATTATATACCACAAGGTCACCAGGGCAAGTGAAACAAGCCAGAAAGACAATATACTAGAGGGAAATAAACTCAACATTTAGAGTCGTAAGAGCTAGATTCAAGGTCCATTGGCTATGAGAATTCTAGCATTAATCTGATACTAAGTTAATTGTTTTTATTATAAACTTAATGCCTTCAATTCAGTTCAGTCATTCAGTTGTGTCTGACTCTTTGTGATCCCGTGGACTGCAGCACGCTAGGGCTTCCCTGGCCATCACCAATCCCCAGAGCTTGCTCAAACTCATGTCCATTGAGTCAGTGATGACATCCAACCATCTCATCCTCTGTCATCCCCTTCTCCTCCTGCCTTCAATCTTTCCTGGCATAATGGTCTTTTCCAGTGAGTCAGTTCTTCTCAGCAGGTGGCCAAAGTATTGGAGCTTTAGCTTCAGCATCAGTCCTTCCAATGAATATTCAGGACTGATCTCCTTTAGGATGGACTGGTTGGATCTCCTTACTATTCAAGGGACTCTCAAGAGTCTTCTCCAGCACCAGCACCACAGTTCAAAAGCATCAGTTCTTCCATCCTCAGCTTTCTTTATGGTCCAACTCTCACATCCCTACATGACTACTGGAAAAACCATAGCTTTGACTAGATGGACCTTTGTTGGAAAAGTAATGTCTCTGCTTTATAATATGCTCTCTAGGTTGGTCATACTTCTCTTCCAAACATGGCTGCACTCACCATCTGCAGTGATTTTAGGGCCCAAGAAAATAAAATCTGGCACTATTTCATTGTTTCCCCATCTATTTGCCATGAAGTGATGTGACCAGATGCCATTATCTTAGCTTTTGAATGCTGAGTTGAAAGCCAACTTTTTCACACTCCTTTTGCACTTTCATCAAGAGGCTCTTTAGTTCCTCTTCACTTTCTGCCATAAGGGTGGTGTCATCTGCATATCTGAGGTTATTGATATTTCTCCCTGCAATCTTGATTCCAGCTTGTGTTTCATCCAGCCTAGCATTTCTGATGATGTACTCTGCATATAAGTTAAATAAGCAGGGTGACAATATACAGCCTTGACAGACTCCTTTTCCTATTTGGAACCAGTCTGTGGTTCCATGTCCAATCCTAACTGTTGCTTCCTGACCTGCATACAGATTTCTCAAGAGGCAGGTCAGGTGGTCTGGTATTCACATCTCTTTCAGAATTTTCCACAGTTTATTGTGATCCACACAGTCAAAGGCTTTGGCATAGTCAATAAAGCAGAAATAGATGTTTTTCTGGAACTCTCTTGCTTTTTTGATGATCCAGCAGATTTTTGCAATTTGATCTCTGTTTCCTCTGCCTTTTCTAAAACTAGTTTGAACATCTGGAAGTTCACAATTCACACATTACTGAAGCCTGGCTTGGAGGATTTTGAGCATCTCACACATAGTGTGAGATGAATGCAATTGTGCGGTAGTTTGAGCATTCTTTGGCATTGCCTTTCTTTGGGATTAGAATGAAAACTGCCCTTTTCCAGTCCTGTGGCCACTGCTGAGTTTTCCAAATTTGCTGGCATAGTGAGTGCAACACTTTCACAGTATCACCTTTTAGGATTTGAAATAACTCAACTGAAATTCCATCACCTCCACTAGCTTTGTTCATAGTGATGCTTGCTAGGGGGACTTCACATTCCAGGATTTCTGGCTATAGGTGAGTGATCACACCATCGTGATTATCTGGGTCATGAAGATATTTTTGTACAGTTCTTCTGTGTGTTCTTGCAACCTCTTCTTAATATCTTCTGCTTCTATTAGGTCCATACCATTTCTCTCCTTTAGTGAGCCCATCTTTGCATGAAATATTCCCTTGGTAACTCTAATTTTCTTGAAGAGATCTCTAGTCTTTCCCATTCTGTTGTTTTCCTCTATTTATTTTCACTGATCACTGATGAAGGCTTTCTTATCTCTCCTTGCTGTTCTATTTGTAAGGCCTTCTCAGACAGCCATCTTTCTTTTTTGCCTTTCTTTTTGTTGGAGATGGTCTTGTTCCCTGTCTCCTGTACATTGTCACCAACCTCTGTCCATAGTTTTTCAGGCACTCTGTTTGTCAGATCTAGTCCCTTAAACCTATTTCTCATTTCCACTGTATAATAATAAGCGATTTTATTTAGGTCATACCTGAATGGTCTAGTGGCTTTCCCTACTTTCTTCAATTGAAGTCTGAAATTGGCAATAAGGAGTTCATGATCTGAGCCACAGTCAGCTCCTGGTCTTGTTTTTGCTGACTGTATAAGATTGGAAAATATAATGATTCCTACCCAAAGTTGGGGCTTCCCAGGTGGCGCTTGTGGTAAGGAACTTGGCTGCAGTACAGGAGACATAACAGATGTGAGTTTTATCCTTTGGTCAGGAAGATCCTCTTGAGGAGGAAATGGCAGCCCATTCCAGTATTCTCGCCTGGAGAATCTCACGAACAGAGGAGTCTGGGGAGCTGGTCACAGAGACTCAGACATGACCTAGCCACGAAACAAGAGCAACACAATAACAAACCATTACCTTTCAACTCAGAGGGCGACTGTTGATAATTTTAGGCTTTCTTTTCCAAAATATTAGGGACCTATAAACCAGACTATTTTAATATCTATAGATTTGAAAATATAATGATTCCTACTCCAAGTTGGGAATTATAGGGTCAGAATGATTGCAGCTAGAGTGCAGAAAGAGGATGTCCCAAGAGGTAATCCTGGGCCACAAACAACTCCCCAAGGAGAAAGCCTTGTGGGGAGAGTGGGGAAGCAGGACCTTAATGCTATTTTAAAAGATAAAAGGATGAAAGAATGAATAGACCTTTTGAAGAGTGTTAATAATTCAGAAGGAGAAAGAGAACCAAATCCCAACATTTAAAAAATTTTCCCTATGTCATACCATTTAACACAAGAATGCTGTAGGCCTGGTACTGTATTATTGTCCCGTTTTTCAGACCAAAATACTGAGAGACAAAAGTTGAGGCAATTTTCATGTCCTGAAGGCTGAATTTGAAACAACTTTGCATGACTATCAGACTCTTGTACTTCCCTCCCCACCAAGGTAACACTGAAATAAAGGGAAACATCTTCTTTCACTGTCTGCCAAAGTAAATTGCTCATGAGGAGAATAAGAAAACTTATGAACCATTTCTGTCTGTCACAAACGACTCTGTTGTCAATGTTTGCTTTCTGACTCGCACATTTTGGCATTGACCAAAATACTCAATCCCCCTTCCCATTTTCTCCTAAATAAGAGTTAAGGGAAAGATAGGGGGAAAGTTCAGTCAGATGAGAGAAGTAACTTGTTCCTTCTCAGTAATAAAGGGACCGCTTTCTGGGCTTGAGAGGAGGACAAAGCAGATGGAGGTGGCCAGTTGGTCAGTGGTGAAGACCTGCTCTGGGGAGACTCACCTTTTTTTTCCTATAGTGGTAATTTTTGCAGGGAGATTGATAAGGCTCTCACATGTTGGGGCTTCCCAGGTGGCACTTGTGGTAAAGAATCTGCCTGCAATGCAGGAGCCACAGGAGACCTGGGTTCGATCTCTGGGTCAAGAAGATCTCCGGAGGAGGGCATGGCAACCCTCTCCAGTACTCTTGCCTGGAGATTCCTATGGACAGAGGAGCCTGGTGGACTAGAGTCCATGGGATCACAAAAGAACTGAATACAGCTGAAGCGACTTGGCATGCTCACATGTTAATCGTGTGAAATGAAGATGTTTCCTGTCCTATTGGTGAGCAAGAAATGTCACAGCCATCCGCGATGATTTCTGGCCTCCAAAGGTGAACGAGGGCTCCTCAACTGGAACACAATGCCTGTGATCCAGCAGATGCCGCCTCCCCACACAGGGATTGCCTGCAATCCAGCAGATGCTGCCTCCTGACACAGGGATTGCCTGTGATCCAGCAGATGCCGCCTCCCCGCACGGAGGAGCCCAGGGTGGGGGGAGGAATGCAAGAAGCAGACATCGGCCCTCCTTAAGGTGAACAAGGAACAGGATTCAGCCCCAGGTAGCTGAGGTGCATTTGCAAGGAATGGATCAGTGGGCCCAGAGGCTTGCCTCTTCCCATACATAAAATGCTAAATTACTTTACATGATCTTGGATTTTTCTTACCTCTTTGATGTTCAGACAGCCTGCTCCCGTTGGGCAGACGTGTGTGTCGCCTGACTCCCCTTCCCAGCTCCTTGGAGCAGTGTTCTCAGAGCTACTGAGATGCTGTCTCCCAGGCTTGGAGACCTAAACATTCCCATCAAATAAAATAACTCTACTTTCAGGTTGTGACTATATTTTTTTAGCCTACGCTTATAACCAAGGTTGTCGATTTAGCAAATAAAAATTGAGTTGGCTCAGTGAAATTTGAATTTCAGATTGAGGAAAACTTTTTTGGTATATTTTCAGTCTAAGTATGTCCTAAATTATTCTAAAAGATTATCCATTGTTTATATGAAATTCATGTTTGACCAGATGTCCTGTATTTCACCTAGCATCCCTAATTGTAACTGATTAGATTTAGGCCAAAGGTCAGTGGAAAAAGCTAAGGGTCAGGGACCTCAAAACCTACTGGCTGCCCAGGCCAGCCTGCCTACCCCTGCAGGGAGTGCGAACTTGGGGCACAGCTTAGGGCTCCTTGCATAGGCGCAGCTGACTTTCTTGTTAGTTGGTTTCTGGGCTGTTCAGCCAAAGCATCTTAATTTAAAATGTGCTCTATGGTTCTAGTTGAAGGGAGGAAATAATTGTGCTTATAATCAGTGTAAATAATCAAATCAGTCCCTTAATTGTTCTCTCTGAAAGAAATGTTCTGTTTCTATCTCTGTGTATTTTATGTTTATTCATGATTTAGAAGATACTGTATTGAAGTAGGAGTCAGCAAATTAGAGGACAGAACGATCCCGCTTATCTATGAGACAATGGAAACAAAACATCTTGTTAATCAATCATCCTGCTAGCCATTTAGCCAGATTCTCCCTCATGAGAATCTCTCCAGAGCCATGTCATTACTAAAAGAGAAAATAAAAACAAACAAATCAAAATCGGTCTCGTTATATCTGGGCTCCCATGTGCTGTTCTTGCAAGGTCACAGCTGTTGCTGAGTGAATGAAGCTTCAGGATTCGGCTTTTCAACCTGCTGCTGCTTCCTGTTAAATTACTGAATTCCTGAGAAGCAGAGCACATGCATTAAGCAGAGAGTTTCAGGGTCAGTTTCATTCTTCACTTAATTACCCATCAGTTTAGAGAAGATAGAATTTGAAAGGCTCTGGGTAAGTCTGGGTTGTCATTTGGGAAAATTTGTACTCCTGAGACCCTAGAACTGGCAAGGGATCCCAACACTGTATAACTGGGCTGGCAAAATGTTTCAGAACTTCTTATAAAGAATTAAAATCCAAGTAGCCCACACCATTTATATTATTGACACCCCCAAACCAAACTACCACACCTAGCGGCTGTTCACAACTGACTAATTTTCTATGAATTTATTTATTTATTGAAAGAACTATGGGTTTGGTTTTTCATTAATTTTTTTTAATTGGAGGAAATTACTTTATAATGTTGTGTTGGTTTCTGCCATACAGCAACACAAATCAGCCATAATTATACCTGTATCATCTCCCTTTAGTGCCATCTGTACAATGAAATATTACTCAGCCATAAAAAAGAAAAACAAAAAATGAATTTGTGTCAGTTCTGGTGAAGTGGATGGACGTAGAGCCTGTTACACAGAATGAAGTAAGAAGGAAAGAGAAAAACAAATACAGTGTATTAACGAACATATATGGAATCTAGAAAAATGGTATTGATGAACCTGTTTGCAGGGAAGAGATGGATATGCAAATACAGAGAACAGGTTTGTGGACACACTAGGGGAAGGAAAGAGAGGGCTTTGTTTTTCTTAATATAATTTTGTTTACTTATTTATGGCTGCACTGGGTCCTCGTTGCTGTGCTTGGGCTTTCTCTAGCTGCGGCAAGTGCGGGCCACTCCCCAGGTGGGATATGCAGGTTCCTTATCGTGGTGGCCTCTCCTGTGTGGAGCCTCGGCTCTAGGGGTTCAGTAGTTGTGGTGCGTGGGCTGAGTTGCCCTGCAGCACATGGAATCTTTCTGGACAAGAGCTGGAACCCGTGTCCCCTATATTGGCTGGTGGATTCTTAATCACTGGATCACCAGGGAAGCTCTCTATTGAGTTTAAATAAGATAAAGAGTTCTAACAAGTAATAGTTAGACATCTCTTTACAGTTTACAAACCCTTTCACATTGAGCTTATTCTATTTAATCTTTTGATAATATAGTAATAAAATGGTAATGCTACAAATCACAGTAAAAATAGGGCAGCTAATAATCAATAAGAAGTTACTCTAGGCTCAGCCATGTACAAAGAACAGAGTGGGTGTGATTATTTACAGAACTGGAAACAGGCTTAGAGGCATGAATAAACTCACTCTAATTTGCAGAGCTGGAAAGAATTGAAAACTGGATTTACACCTAGGCACTCCCACAACCTCACATTCTGCGATGAATATTATTACTACAATAGAAACATTTGTTGGAGGAAAACATTTTTCCATGCCACAAAGGCATTTGTTGAGTAAAACGGTTTCCAGAAACACTTCCCTATTTTCTTCTGTCTTCATTTAGCAGATGTTTGTCTAGGGACTTCTCTGTGAGATTTGAGATGCGGAGAGGAACAGAATCCCTAGGAGGAAGCACTCAGGAGCTGGGGAGCTGACATGCTTGATCATTCGGTGCAGCCCAAGGATCTGCAATGGGATGCGAAGCTTCAGTAAGGACACACAGAGGATACAGTGGACCCTGTTGGAGGACTGTGGTAGGAGGGAGCTAAGGATTGGTTGATGGAGGAGGTGACATGAGCTGAGACTAGATTGAAGAAAGAAATAGGCAAGTGAGAGCAAGGATATTTCAAGCAAAGTAGGGAGCGAGTGTTAAAGGCATCACCCTAGGACACAGCATGGTATGTTTAGGATCTCCTGGTGGTTAGGTTGAGCTGCAGCATGGAGGACGGGATGATATGCCCAGGAGGCAACAGTCATTTGGAAAGACAAGGCTGTGTGACATGCATTAACTCTCATCTTTTAGACAGTAAGTTAAAATAGGCAGATGACATGATTATGCTTCTATTTTAAAATAGGTATCTCAGAAAGAATAGATTGGGGGAGGGCAAAGACAACCAAAGAAAGAAACCGTTTTGTTTTTGTTTTTGTTTTTTTGCTGCATTATTGTTTGCTAACTTTAGATTCATTCCTTTTTTTATGTGTAGATTTTAGCTTTTTTTTTTTTTTAATACTTTATTCTACTTTACAGTACTGTGTTGGTTTTGCCGTACATTGACATGAATCAGCCACAGGTGTACACGATCTCCCAATGCCGAAGCCCCCTCCCACCTCCCACCCCACACCATCTCCCTGGATCATCCCGTACACCAGCCCCAATAATCCTGTATCTTGTATTGAACATAGACTGGCGCTTTGTTTCTTATATGATAGTATACATGTTTCAGTGCCATTCACCCAAATTCTTTTTAATTCAAACTGATCAGAATGCCACCCAAAAGCCTGAACTAATAACTTTTTTAGAGCCGTTGCCTGGTCTTTCTGAGGGTGTTCCAAATAGTGCTAGTGATAAAGAACCCATCTATTGATGCAGGAGATATAAGAGATGCAGGTTCAATCCCTGGGTTGGGAAGATCCCCTGGAGGAGGACATGGCAACCCGCTCCAGTGTTTTTGCCTGGAGAATCCCATGAACCTGGTGGGTTACAGTCCATAGGGTCGCAAAGAGTCCAACATGACTTGGTGACTTAGCATGCACACATGCTGGTCTTTCTGAAATCCATCCCAATTTCTTACTATCAAATTTTGTTTTTGAACTTTTATTGGGCACATATGTCAGGTGTTGTTTTGAGGGACATGATGGTCATTTGTATTTAATAGAAAAAAGGATGGCTCTTAGAGAGGTTAAGCAACTTCCCAAAGTCACTCAGTTCATTAGTAATAAAGCTGAATTTTTAAACTGGAGAACTGTAGCGCATTTGCTCTTAAGGCTATTTTAAAACTACATTATCTTGATGCTGCCTGTGGATAAGAACTTGACTTGCATTTTAATTACACTCCAGAGGCTCGAGGATCACCTACCCCTTAAGATAATCTACCTGTAGTTAGTTACTACCTGACTGCACTTTACATATGAAACCAAACCATTTTAGAAGTATTGAATATTTTCCTTCTAGGTCCTAGGTTCTAGGTTGAACTTCTGGAATTGGTCCATGTCAACAAAAAAAAGTTGAAAAATATAAAATAGGATGCAGGGAGCTCAGCTCAGTGCTCTGTGATGATCAAGAGGAGTGGGAAGGGGCAGGGGATGCATGAGAGGGAGGCTCAAGAGGGAGGACATATACGTATATATATAGCAGATTCACATTGTCTATAGCAGAAGTTGTACAACATTGCAAAGCAATTATTGGGCTTCCAGGGTAGCTCAGTGGGTAAAGAATCTGCCTGGAAGCAGGAGATGCAGGCAGACGTGGGTTTGATCACCAAGTCAAGAAGATCTCCCAGAGTACAGCATGACAACCCACTCCAGTATACTTGCCTGGAGAGTCCCATGGACAGAGGAGCCTGGTGGGCTACAGTCCATGGGGTCGCAAAGAGTCACATGCAGCTGAGGTGACTGAGCATGCATGCGTGCATGCAAAGCAATTATCCTCCAATTAAAAAAATAAAAATAATATTAAAAAGATTAGAATAAAAAAATAGAATGTGGATTTTATGGCTGAAAATGTCCTGGGAATAGCTACTGCGGTGTTTCCCAGCATGAACTCTTAAGGCACAGCATCATGTTGGGAGATTAATAGGTGCTCAGTGATAAAAGCCTTCTGGGACCAAATGAGGGAAACAGAGAATTAAACGTGATGGAACTGCTCTTGCCCTACACTGATGCTTCTTAAAGCATTGCATATGCAAGAGGGTATTGTGAACTTTCAGGATTCAAGAAGATGGTTTTCATCCTGTTTTACTTCAAAATCTTTTCCTCTGAGGCCAGCACTTTGAACATGTACTTCCCTCACCTTTGTCCAGAAAGGAAACTCCAACCCAGAGAAAGCTAGTGACTTAGACAACTAATTCTGGGCCACCAGAAAATTCTACTTTATTGAGCTACCAATACTATGCTCATGAGATGCCTCTATATCAGTCCAGATAAATCTTCTCCTCTTTTGGACAATTTAAGGAGAGCAGTGCTCTATCTGTACTTTCTGGAAGTAAGCAGTTTCCAAATAGCCAGGAAGCAAGAAAGTGATATCCCACAGAGAGAGAAATTATTATCAGCTTTTATATCCCAAACCAGTCAACAGTGAGTGCGCTGAATCACGCAGTTTTGCATTGCATTTTCCAGTCAAAAAGCTTCCAAGTGGGGACTATGCAGGGCAATCCTGTTATTTCATTTGATTTGTTAAAGTTTCACTCTCAGCAAACTTAATCCTCATCCCTGAAATTCTATTTCCTTGTTATAATGAGAGTAAACAACTGGTCCATTTTCTTAACTCTGTTGACAGTGCTCAGTTGTTTTTCCCAGCACCCACTCCTTTTTTTTTCCCCCAGACAACGCCTGGCTCACTTTGTCTGGCTACTGTCTGACATGTCAGCTTACACTTCCCCAATCCCCAGCTGTTCTTCACTTTCATGGGATGGAGGGTTCTTTGAGTTAGACTCAAACGTGGTTTTGCACTTCCAGAGGGCTAATCTGTTTCCACAGCAACCCATAAAATGGGGGTAATTTGATGCCAGACCTGCCTAAAACTTTTTTTTGCTTAAAGTTTTTGTATGTGTGTATAAGTATGTATATGTGCTTCCCAACTAAGCTCTGCTTTTAGCAAATCACTTGCAAAAACTCTGACCAGATTTCCAATTAACAGCAGAGTTCTGTCAGCCTTCTGGCTTTTTAAACAATGTATTTTCATTAAGAAATTAAACTGAAAATCTATTTTATGAATAATATTTAGACTAAAAGTTATAAAAAGAAAATGAGGAAGTATAGTGTCTTCTATGTCAATTTTAATATGACTGTATTTGACAGATATATACCTAATCTGCATGGTTGTATATTGAATATGTATATATTCCTAATCATAACTCTATGAGGTATTATTTGTATTTCATAGAAGAGAAAACTGAGGATAGAAAATTAGATATTTTTTCCAGAATCATGCAATTCTTAATGAAAAAGTGGGACTTAAGCATATGCCCCTCTGACTTTCCAGCCTCCATTTCCTCATAATATCAAGCTCATAAGAATACATTATAATACTGATTCAGTTAAAATCCCCTTCATTCTTTTATTGGGCTTCCCTGGTGGCACAGAGGTTAAAGCATCTGCCTCCAATGTTGGAGACCCGGGTTCAATCCCTGGGTCAGGAAGATCCCTTGGAGAAGGAAATGGTAACCCACTCCAGTATTCTTGCCTGGAGAATCCCAAGGACTCTCAAAGAGTCGGACACGACTGAGTGACTTCACCTTCATTCTTTTATTAGGTTTATTTTCATGCAGAACTAAAATATATTTTCTTTCCATTTATTTAATGCATTTTAATTTAACAAATTTATATTTTTATTTGAGGTATAATTGATTTACAATATTCTGTCAGTTTCAAGTTAGTTTCAGGTGGACGACAAAGTGATTCAGTTCCATCTACATATTTATATGCACTCATGTGTGTATTCTTTTTCAGATTCTTTTCCACTATAGGTTATGATAAACACTGAATATATCTTCCTGTGCTATACATCAGGTCCTTGCTTATCTGTTTTATATGTAGTAGTTTTTATCTGTTAATCTTAATTTATCCCTCCCCCTTCAATTAACAAATATTAATTGAATATTTGTTACTTTCCAGACATTGTGTCAATTATTGGAGAAACAAAGACAAATCTTTTTTTTTTTTTGCTGCCAAAAGTCTTATCATGTAGGACTATCTCATACTCTGACATAAACCTAAGAATCTAGTTGTTGATGTACACTAATAAAAATAATGTGCGTGAATTGCCAACAATACAGCCTCAAAGTTATCTTACTTTTTAAAAACACTATAACAAAGTGATGTATTTCAACTGGTCAATTTGTGTTTTTTTCTATGGTCAAAGCACAAATACAGTCAGCCTGTTTTCAGGGGGTAGTTTGACTAAACAGCTATTATAGTCACCAAATCTTAGGCCTAGCTTGACTAAGAATATAGTTTAAATAACTGAGTTAATTGTCATACTTAAGATAATTTCCTAATAGATAAAAGTCACTCAGCTAGTGCCTATTTCCGGATCAATAAAATTGCTTTTGCCTGTATTATTCATGGGCTTCCCTGATAGCTCAGTTGGTAAGGAATTCGCCTGCAATTCAGGAGACCCCAGTCCGATTCCTGGGTTGGGAAGATCCAGAAGGGATAGGCTATCCACTCTAGTATTCTTGGGCTTCTCTTGTGGCTCAGAGCAGCTGAGTGGCACCCACATTGCTTAGGAGTTTCAGTGGAGCTGGGGTGCTGACTTGAACAAGGGCGGGAGACCACTCTCCCCGCATCTCCTGTGTGCAACTGAAACCTCTCGGTCTGGCGGGAACTGCTGGCTTCACCTGGAGGCAACCCCCTCACAGAGCAGAGACCACCCAACCCAGAGTCTGGAGCTCTTATTATTCCACACTAATAACAATAGCAGTTTGTTGAACACCTGTATGTATACCTGGTCTGAGGTAATTATTGGGTCCAAGTACTAGAGGAGCGTGTACTTGGGAGAGGCATGCAGAACAAAGAGAGAAACAAGTGTGGTGATTAAGAGAACTGGTTTAGGAGCCAGAGCTAGGATAAAATCTAGGCTATGCCACTTAGGTAATATGAGACTCTGGACGGAATACTGCTTTTCTTAGTTTATTCTTGAGGAAAATAAGTATAATCCCTCCTACACATGACAGCTGTGAGGACTGTCATCTGCAAAGCAGGTAGCACAATGCCTGGTACATACTCAGTCTCCAAAGATGAGCACCATTATTGTAACTGAAACACTGAGCTGAAGCCTCTAAAGGGCCAAAACCAGTGATACAGTGTGTGAAGGGGTTAGCCTTAGCATGCATAGACATGTTCAGGTGTTGTGACGCCGGAGTGTCTCAGAGGACGAGCAGTGTGGGAGTCCAGCGGGGCCCTCTGGGTGTCCATGACACGGCCTCTACCCAGGTGCTTCTTCCTCCACTAAGTTTACAGTTCTTGGCTGCCACATCATCATCAGCGAAGGACCACATTCTTGTTCTCTTGTTCCATCTCTGTGAGATTGCTCTGAAAAATCAGTGGTTAACTCAGGGCAGATGGGGAAAAGGATTCTGGCTCTGATTCATTTAGTCAAAAAGAAGACAGAGCAAATGTGGAAAACCTCAGCCCAGGAGGAGAAAATGTCATTAAGTGAGTAGCATCAAAAAATAAAGTTTAAAATCAAAGCCATCCTGCCTCCTAAATGTGTCCCAACTTCTAAAATAGAAAAGCAAATACAGAAATGAGTTCCTGGAATGTGGTCATCATTGATCAATGCAGTCGCCTCTCCATTTCTGGGTAAGTACCCACCAAGTCAGCAGGCATCTAAGTAGCCTCTGTTTCTTCCTCTTATGTGTTGCTGAGTGGAATGGTTCCTTGCAGAAGTGCTTGATTGCCAGAGAATAATCTTGTTAGTATGATTTGAAGGTCTGAGCAGAAATAATATCTTCCTTAGTTAAAATAAAACTCAAAACTCTCCAAAGTTGGCACTCTCTCTGGGCAAACTGAGGATGGGTACAGCAGGGCATGGAGCTTTTCTACTCCACTTTTAACTCAGATTAAGCAAGGGCCAAAAACCTTTTCATATGTTACTCATAGTCTAACTGTTAAAATGAGGAAGGGCTGGGAATTTTTTAAACAACAGAGAGTCTTTTACAGCAAATGATGACAACATTCTCCTTAAGTTGGCATACTTCTGTGGGACTTTATCAAGAAGTCAGAGGAAGGACGATATCCAGCAGCATTTGATGAGGGAGTCAATGATCAAATCGAGTTTCAATCTTCTTGCTCCACCATCCTCTTAAGGCTGGTGCCACTTAGAGTCGCAAGATGACTGCACCAATTTTGGAAGTTACTTCCAGACATCATGACGCCCAGAGGAACAGAAGGACTACCTTTCTCACGTGCTCCTTTTAAATAACAGGGGAACCTTTCCAGGCTGTCACTTGTGTCTCCCTGGCCAGCACTACATCACATGCATATGTATGTCATGTGACAGTCACTGGTAATGAAAATGGGACCCTGCATAATTTTCTTGGGCTGATCAGGACTCAATCCCTGAAACTTTCTAGATGAACAAGGCAGTATGAAACAGATCAGGTCGTGGAACAGTTTTTCTTAGGAGGGCAGAGGAAGATGGGAGATGGACATCTCATAGGCAGAGTCAAAAATGCAAGATTTAAAAAATCTAGGTGATAATGAAAAGCCAAAAATACAGTGTCAGAAATTTGGAAAAATGTGACATTGCATGTCGTAAGCTGTTTTCCTGAGCCTGAAGTCTTTGTACCATTCATGCGGAACCCAAGAATGAAGCAAAATCTTCTCTATGTCTCTTTCTTCCTATTCCCAGATGGACTTCACCTAACAAATACCATCTTAAAAAGTACCATTTAGGATACCTTTTTTAGTCAATTAGACCAGGAATGTCCCTGACTGTTTTTTTATGAGCCAAGTCTAATAAATAGGTTGTTTGAGTCACTGGTATGAGATAAAATTTCTCAATCTATCTCTGAGCTCAGCAGGAAAGAGTGCATGTTACATGAGTTGTGTCTTCCAAAGGCTGCAAAGACTTAAATGAAGAACCATGTGCCAGTTACTTGCCATTCATTTTTGGATTGCTTTTATGATTTATTACTGGATATTGAATATGATTCCCTGTGCTATATGGTAAGACCTTGCTGTTTATCCATTCAATATATAATAGCTTGCATCTGCTAGTACTGAACACCCAATCCACACCCCCTCCCTCCTTTGGCAACAGCAAGTCTATTCTATATATTTATGAGTCTATTCCCATGTCATATATAAGTTTATTTGTGTGGTATTTTAGATTCTATATATAAGTGGTATCATATATTTATCTTCTTTTTCTGATTTATTTCACTTAGAATGAACATCTCTAGGTTCATCTGTGCTGCAGCATATGACATTATTTCATTCATTTTATTGTTGTTGGTTCAGTTTCTCAGTCATGTGACCCCATGGACTGCAGCATGCCAGGCTTCCTTGTCCTTCACCATTTCCCGGAGTTTGCTCAAACTCATGTCCATTGAGTTGGTGATGGCCATCCAATCATCTCGTCTTCTGTTGTCACCTTCTCCTCCTGCCTTCAATCTTTCCCAGTATCAGGGCCCTTTCTAATGAGTCAGCTCTTTGCATCAGGCCAAATTACTGGAGCTTCAGCTTCAGCATCAGTCCTTCCAATGAATATTCAGGACTTACTTCCTTTAGGATTGACAGATTTGATCTCCTGGCACTCCAAGGGACTCTCAAGAGTCTTCTCCAACACCAGAGTTCACCATATCCATTTTTATGGCTCAGTAATATTCCACCATATATATATATATATATATATATATATATACACCACATCTTCTTTATTTATTCATTTGTTGATGGACATTTAGGTTGTTTCTTTGTCTTGGCTATTGTAAATAGTGCTGCTATGAATATAGGGCTACATGTATGTTTTCAAGTTATAGTTTTATCTGGCTATATGCTCAGGAGTGAGGTTGAGGTTGCTGCATCTTAAGGCAACTCTTTTAGTCTGTAATGAATCTCTATGCTATTCTCCACTGTGGCTGTACCAATTTACATTCCCACCAACAGTGTAGGAGAGTTCCATTTTCTCCACATCCTCTCCAGCATTTGTTACAAGTAGACTTTTTAATAGTGGCCATTCCACAGGTACTTTTCATTCTTGGTAAGTTATTGGTCTACATTTAATCCAATAGAAATGGAAAGTTCACCATTCTTCATGGTTCTTCTCTTCTATCCAATGACCCATCTTTTACCAGAGAATTGACACCAGAAAATGCCCTCTTTTCCCAGGAAATCTCATCCATAAAGATGCAGGCTAGTCATTTTAGGTCTCCACCAGTACAGTGGTCACACAGGGTAACTACTTATTCAAGACACAAATTACGAATAAGAAGGTTGTCTTTTTCATACACAGTAATGAGACAATATCTTCTGCTCAAAATCATTTTCTTCCCAATTTTAGGTAATCGATTCCTCCTAAAGTCTGTATTTATCCAAGTATTCTCTTTGTGTTCTCTGATAGGTCACATTTTATACCTTTCTTCCTACAGTAGTAAATGAGCTCAGTTGAATGAATCAAATCCTTTATTAAATAACCTGGGAAGAATTTTAAGAAGTAGAGCAAAGGCTTCTGTCTAGGAAATTTTTCTTACTTCAAAGGTCAATGACATTTTCTCTTATTTCCTTACAGAAACATTTTTGTCCCATATTTTAAGTTTAGCTTTATTATACATCTTAAAACAATTCTTGAGAATGACGTGTGATCAAGGTTCTTTCTTTCTTTTTTCTTCCTTATGTGCATCTAATTTTTCTAGCAAAACTTGTTCAAAATCCTTTTCTTTCCCCATTTAATACACTGGAATTCTAATTAAAGCAATTGACATATTCACACGTGTCTATTAATAGATATGGACTCTGTGACGTCCCATGACCTATTTTCTACCCTTATGCAAATATCATACTGGCTTGATTACTGAAGTTTTATAGAAAGCCTTTTTAAAAAGATAGTATATGTAATTTAAACTAGTTCTTTTTTTCCTTCATTCTTAACCTAACACTTATAGGTATGTGGCATTTTATTATAAAATTTTAGAATTAGAAAGTCAATTTCTTCAAAATCTCTGCCACATTTTACACTGGTATTACATTGAATCTATAGAAAAATACAGTGAACTGACACCTTAAAATATTCAGTCTTTCATATTTCATGAAAATGGTATCTTTCTCAATGTATTCATATCTTCACAAAAAGTGCTATAAAAAGATACAGCATATAACATAAAAGTTATAAATATTTGATCATCAAAATACACAATTAAGGAAATAAATAGCAAATAGCCTATAAATTATCTTTGGCCTGTATCTCTGACAAAGGATTCACCCTGAGCACATATAAAGAATTTCTACAAATAAAATATCAAAGAACAAGCAATCCAATCAAAATGGGCAAGACTTGGACTTTCCACAACAAATAATATATGAATAACAAAAAATAATATGAAAAGTTGGCAATATCATAAGTCATCAGAGAAATGTGAATTTAAATTTCATTTCTTGTTTTTACTGAGAGAAGTAAAATAATTTTTCTACAAAATCACTTGTTTAAGAATGTTTATAGCATCTTTATTCTTAATAATTTCAAACTGGAAATAGCTTTCTATCAAAAGGTGGATTAATAATAGTGTGGTATGTTTGTAAAGAGAATATTCTCAGCAAATAAAAAGAGCAAACTACTGACATGCAACAAAAAAGATGAACCTCAAAACCATTATGTTGAGTGAAAACACTAGACTCAGAAAAATCTGTATCATGTGGCACCATATATAAGAAGCAATGAATAGGTAAAACAAAATCTAAGAGTAGAAATTAGGACAATGACTGACTCATGAGCAGATGAATGGCATTAATAGACAATGGAATAACAGAACTTATCATTGGGGTAGAAGTAGTCCATATCTTTGGAAGTGGGTTGATGTTTACAATAGTCAAATATTATAGACTAGACATACTACATGTATACTTTATTGTATGTAAATTATAACTCAAGAAAACAATGATTTGAAAAAGTCCATGCATGACAGTAGTGATTAGTAAGGCTAGTCAAACTTCTCCTTATAATTTCTCTTTTAAATTGCAAATTAATAGTATCTATATACTGTTAAAAACAATCTTATTCAGTTTACAGATATGTATTAACCAGTCAAGCAGAGATGCCGATTAGAAAGTTGAATATAGCAAACTAGATTTTTGGGGAAAAATTTGAGCTGGAATATAAATGTAAGAGTAGTTAAGATACATATGCTGTCTATGCTGTTGGTCTGGACAAGGTCACTGACAAAGTAGAAAGTGGTGATAAAATATGCAGTAACTGATTCCTAGTGGCTATAGCATTAGAGGCTAGAGGGAAGAAATAAACTCACCAAATGAGAGTGAGAGAAGCCATGGATTCATAGTAGGGATACTATAGAAATGTACTATTTGGGGAGCTGTAATGGACTATTTGGAAAGTGTATAGAATCTGCCTGCAATGCTGGAGACTTGGGTTCAGTCCCTGGATTAGGAAGATCCCCTGCAGAAGGAACTGGCAACCCACTCCAATATTCTTGCCTGGAGAATTCCATGTACAGAGGAGCCTGGCAGGCTACAGTCTATAGGGTTGCAAAGAATCCGACATGACTGAGTGACTAACATTTGCACTTGCATATAAGAGAGAATTGAAGGAGAGGACTTAAAAATAGAGATTATGCCCAACTGTCTTTTAAGACAGAAGAAACAGAGATAATTTGTTCTGTATAACTCTATGGCTGTGAGTTTGAACAAGCTCTGGGAGCTGGTGATGGACAGGGAAGCCTGGTGTGCGACAGTCCATGGGGTCGCAAAGAGCCAGACACGACTAAGCATCTGAACTGAACTGATATATGCAGAGGTAAGGGACATTTGGGAGGAAGAAACAATAAGAACAGGCTCAGGAAGATGTGAAAGCAGGGGGCAGGTTCTGGAGAAGATTGAGATGATTAGCTAATAGGGAATCAAAGGGAATAATGATTGATGGAACAACAGGCAATGATATAGTTTGAAGTCACTGGGTAAGTGACAGGAACAGGAAAGGAGGGGAAAGCACAAACAAGGAAGAGAGAATAAGAAAGATGGGCACTGTTCCCACATTTTTTCAGGGCTTTTTCTAGGGCTCTCTGCTCATTTATAGCTTTCAGGAGGTGTGACAGGCTTAGTGCCAGCAACAAGACACGACTGGCTTCTTTCCCATTGAACTGGGGTCACATGTCGCTGTGTTGAGGGCAACATAAGGGAGTTTCTCAGCTGGAGAGAAAGCTGCAACTGACCTATTATTGTGGCAGAATGGGGGAACAAGGGATGCATTGATTATCTGAGCCCTTTCAGCATGTAAGTATGCACAGAAAAAGACTGGAAGCAAAAATTTAATACTGTTATCATTGTCCCTAACCACTTCTTTCCTCAAGAGGAAGTATACTTTCACAGGAAAAAGGAATAAAATTGGTCAGCAGCAAAGATACTATATCTATATTTCCAACAGTGCTAGAATACTTTTCCATAAAATATTAAATTGTATGTATTTTCCATAGAATATAGTCTGTGAGATGCTCTAGGGAAACACAGAGCTCTGTGGTCAGATAAGTTTGGTAAATGTGTATCATGTCCCCTCTTGGAGATTTACTATCGACATGGGCATTTTAAAGTCTCTGAGAAGTCCTGCACTGCACTCAGTAAAAATTGCAACCTTGTTTAATTAAGTGCTTTCTAAACTAATTTGATAGCAGAATCTATTTTTGCCTAAGGAATTAACATTTCACAAAATAAGTGTTCTAAGTAACACAGTTTAAATTATGGTGATAGTACTGTTAGCAGAAACCCTTGATTAAGAAAGACTGCAGAAGTGCCAGAAGCCAGGAGAATAACGTAGAAGGGGTCTTTTGTTTGAGAATATGTGCTCATGGGTCATACTGTCTCGTGAAGGGAGCCAGCCATTCAGCAGTTCTCCACTTAATGCATATTATGTACCTGACAATAGGTCAGGCATGGCCTTCAAACTCGCAGGGGTTTCTTTTGAAGGTAAAGCATTAATAATGAGAAGAACACTGATGACAATTTAACAGACACTGATAAAATTGATTAATGGCCACGTGGTTGACATAGCAATGGTTTACAGGCTGAATCTTGATCATCCTTAATTGCTCCAGGTCTTCATTTTATCATTTACTGGTTGGAAACAGGATCAGTTCCATCTTCTCAACTCTATAAATCCTAGAATTTCTATATTTGAGTGCTTTTTTCCTGAGCTCATCACTTTCCTCGCAAATGAATGATTTGTACTACCTGCCCTCATGGAGTTTGCAGTCAGAGAAAAATTGGCACAGGCAACTACAGTTAGCCCTTAAACAACATGTGTCCAAGGGTATGCAGGTATCTCACCTGGTCAGCTGAAACAGAGAATGTGTAGGTACTACACGTGAAATGGAGACCCAACACTCAGTTATACAAAGATTTCCTCCATATTGTTCAAGAGTCAACTGTAATTCATTTTTACTAATAATACTAACATTCGCTTTTCAAGTTCTTTTGCTAATGCCAAAATTTTATTAGGTAAAAATATTTACTTCAAAGTTATCTCACCTGAGAGTTTTTCCAAATATTTCCAAATGTGCACAATTTAAATAACCATTTTTAGCTTACAACAGCAATTTCCATGACACTCTTAATTCAGTACAACATATTTATAAATTTACGTATTATGGCATCATCTCATTTCTAAATACCAATTTCTGTTAACAGTCACCTTAAACTCTGTTACCTGTGGTAACAAAAGGCCCTTTATAGCTTAGAGACTTAGAGAGTCAAAGATCCCTTTCTGGCTTACATTCACGTCCAGCACATGTCTGTAGCTTTGCTCTACATTTTCATTATGGACCTACTCATCTCATAGAAGGGGATAATAGATAAGGCAGAATCATACTCCCAAAGCTTCAGATCATTTTATTCCCAATCATAATTCATTGACTAAAGTAAATCAAAAGTCCAAGCCAAACTTTAATGCAGCAATAAATATAATTTCATAAGGAAGTGTCACTTGGGTATGGATCATGGGGAGAAGCAGGAAATATATAACCTACTATAACTGAGATAATAGTTACATAAAATAGAACAATTAGAGTTTTAAAGTTGAAAGGACCTTAGAAGTCATTTAACCCAATCAACACTTCTGCCTTATGGATGAGGAAAGTGAAATTCAGAAACTATAAGTAGCATATCCAAGCTCAAATAAAACACTGACTTCAAAATTAGTGCTGTTGCTTAGATTTTTAGATCTATTTCCCTTACAGTGTTCTTGAACTATGATTGATGTATAATAAGCTGTATAAATTTAAATTTCATGAATTGTGACTTATGTATAAATTGTAAAATTATTACTACAACCAAGATAGTTATATATTCACCAATTCTAAAACTTCCTTGTGATTCTATGTAATCCATCTCCTTCTCTGCAACACCACTATTTGCAGATAATGACTTATTTCCTTTCTGATATATTAGTTTGCATTTTCTAGAATTTTATATAGGTGGAATCATATCTTATGTATTTCTTCTTTTGGTCTACTTTCTTTTACTCAGCATAATTATTTGAGATTCAACCATGTTGCCATACAGGTCCATAGTCTGGTCTTTTATTACAGAGCAATATTTCATTGAATGGGTATATCATCCATTGTATATCCATTTACCAGTTGGTTAGATATTGGACTGTTTCTACTTTTTAGATATTACCAGTAAAAATGTATGTGCAAGCTTTTATTTATTTATTTTTAAGTACCTAGAAATGGAACGCTAAACCATATGGAAGGTATGTTAAACTGCTGAACTATTTCCCTAAGTTATTTAGTAATTTTATATTTCTATCAATAGTGTGAGAGTTCTAGATGCTCTACAACCTTACCAACACTTTGTGTGATCAATCTTTTTAATTTTTGCCTTTCTTGTGTATGCAGCCTAGTATCTTACTGTGGTTTCAGTTTCTATATCTCTAATGAATATTATGGTCTTATTTGCCATCCATACTTCTTTGGTTAAGGGTTTTTCCAAGTCTTATTATTGAGTGGTAGGAGTTTATTATAGACTCTAAGTACAAATTTTTGTTGATGTATGCTTGAAAATATTTCCCGTAAACTTTAGGCTGCTTAGTTACTTTCATAACTATCTTGAAAAGCAAAAGTTTTAAAATTTTGCTGAAGTCTAACTTACTGATTTTTTTTTGTAGTTTAAGCTTTTTATTCCCTGATTAAAGAACTTTTGCAAAACAAAGGTCCCTTATCTTTCTCTCATAATTTTATCTCATGCTGGACTCTGATTCATTTCTAGTTAATTGCTGCATGTGGTATGAGGTAAGGGTTAAAGTTTATTTTATTTTATATATTCATATGTATTTGTATCATTGTTGATAATATTTTCTTTTCCCCATCTAATTGCCTCAGCAACTTGTCAAAGACCAAATGACTATATAGGCGCATTTTAATTCTGTTCCTTTGATATGTTTTTCAGCCTTGAACCTGGTATCTCAGATGGTAAAGAATCTGCCTTCAGTGCAGGAGACCCAGATTTGATCCCTGGGTCAGGAAGTATTCTTGCCTGGCGAATCCCATGGACAGAGGAGCTGGTGAGCTACAGTCCAGGGGACTGCAAAGAGGCAGATATGACTGAGTGACTAACACTTTCATATCAATACCATACTGTTCTATCACTGTAGCTTTACAAAAAATATTGAAATCAGATAGTATAATCCTTCAACACAGTTTTTTTTTTTTTTTTTTTTCCTGAAGTCATTTTGGCTCCTGTAGGTCCTTTGCTTACATGATAGAAATTTTAAAATAAACTTCTATGAAAAACATTACTGGGGTCATACTTTCATCTTCTTTATTATAGGAATGGTAATATATTAATTATAGTTATAATAACTGTTTTAAAGTCTTTATCTACTAAGTTTATCATCTCTGTCATTTTTGTATATATTTCCATTAGTAATTTCTCCCTTCATTGTGGGTTGTATTTTCTTGCTTGTTTACTTGCCTGATTAATTTTTATTGGAATCAAGATATTGTAGATTTTATCTTGTTGCACACTAGGTACTTTTAATCTTTTGTGAATACTCTTGATTTTTATTCTGGAACGCAGTTAAGTTACTTGGAAACTCTTTGATGCCTTCATGACTTGTTCTTAAGACATTTTGGGTAGTACCAACACAACCTTTAACCTTGGGAATTTTTTCCTCTCTACTGAAGCAATAGCCTTATGAGTATCCTCCCTGTGTATTGGAAGATTTTTCCAATGCAGCTGATGAGAACACAAACTACTCAAGCCCTGTATGAGGCCCAGGGGTTATCCTACCTGGTCTTTTTTTGGCGATTCTTTACCTGGCCCCAGGCACACACTACGATCAAGGCTGAGCTGAAGATGTGAGAACTCTGCAGGACTTTGAATCTTCCATCGTCTTGTTCTCTTTCTTGCTTCCAGTCAGAAAGCAGAAAATAATAGGCTCACTTTGTACAGTTTCCTTTTTGTACGAGATCACTATCCTGAACTGCCTGTCATTTTGAAGTCTCAAAATTATTCTTTCATATATTTTATATATATATTTTTTGTTATATCAGATGAGGAGGTCAATTTGGTCCTTGTTACTCCCTCAAAACTAAAAGAAGAAGCTGGAGTTTTAGACTTGATTTAGCACTTTCTTAGTTTAATTAAGGTAGATATTCATTTATCCAAATTACAGAGTTTTTAGCAGGCCCATGTTACTGTCAGGAACTTAAGCAAACCTGATTTGCAAGTTCAACAAGCTCAACATGAACCTTTAGATGAGATTCACTTTTGGGGATTCACTGAAACTAGTTCAGTTCAGTTCAGTCGCTCAGTTGTGTCCAGATCTTTGTGACTCCATGGATTGCAGTACGCCAGGAAACTTAGTGCAGATTAATAATGAGAACAGCGCTGATAATATTAAGATCAGAATTAAATTACATTATTACTCATTAGAATTTATATATTAAATTTCTTAGTTAAAAAAAAAAAGCCTCCTGAATTTTACTAGCAAGGTAGCTGTGACTGTGTTAGAGAAGGTTAACACCGTGATGTCAACTGAGAGAGTAAAGGGAAAACTCATCACTCCAGTTTTCCAGTACAAGAGTCTTGAAGTAATTGCTTGCTGAAAAGAATATGAGACACTATTCAAAATGTTTTCAGCTCTAAGAATTTGTGAAGCTTTAATTAGAATTTTTTTTTTCAGGTTAAATGGAAGAATTGGTCCTGTAGTTACTGCTTGGTTTAGTCACGCTGTTAGTCCCGGCGGGGAACTGATTGTCAGAGCATCCCAATTTGTCCATGCAGTCCCCTTCTGCGCCTCTCAGGAGTGCTCTCACACTAACTCTAGCATTGCCCCTGAGGCCTGATTTGTGCACATTTACAAATGAAATGTAAGCAGGAGCTTCAAAAGCATTTGCACTTTGGGTCTTGCTTTCTTTCTCCTCTGCCGCTTTGTGTATAAACCATGTTGCCACTCCAGTGTAAATCTGGGCTACCCCGCCAGGCATTGACAGACCACATTCAGGTCCAGGCTAGGGATCCGTTTGTCCCGGCAGCTGTCCTGGCTGAGGTCAACTTCTAGGCCTAAATCAGCTCGGCCAAACCCAGATATTGACAGGATTGTGTGCTAAGTACTGGATTGCTGTTTAACCACTAACTTGGTGTGTTTCTTATACAGCAAAGCTAATGGGCATACTCTTTAGCTAATGTGACTTCAGATGAGATGGCTGGTGTGCTTCCTGTATTTAGCACAAGTCATACTGGAATTAAAGCACAGCAGAGCATACTGGCAATATGTCTTAGTCTGTTAGGATGACAATTTAAAAAATTAAGTAGATTGAGTGACTTAAACAACAAACTTTTTCTTACACTTCTGGATACTGGGAATTCCAAGAACAAGGTATGGCAAATTTGGTGTCTGTGAGAGCCCACTTTCTGATTGGCTACTGTAGGTCCAATACTGGAGGTGAAGCATTTGGGAGGTGATTGGGTAATGGGGTAGATCTCACGTGTCCTCACAGGGCAGAAGGGGAGGGAGCTCCCTGGAAACTCTTTCAAAAAGGGCACTAATTTCATTCAGGAGGGCTCTACCCCATTACCCAATCACCTCCCAAATGCTTCACCTCCAGTATCATCATTTTGGATCTAGATTTATTTCAACACACGAATTTGGGAGATTATAAACATTTAGTCAAAAGTAGATTAGTTGGAGTTTCAAGTTTTATAATTAAAAGTCTGCTCAAAGCATGTGATATCCTCTTTTGGTGTCTTTTCTAAAATATAGTGCAATGAGGTTAGGCACTGTGTGTTCAGTTTGTTGAAAGTCAATATTCTGTTTAATGTCCTCTTGGGACATGGTAGCCTATTTAAGCCTAGCAACTTCACTTTCACTTTTCACTTTCATGCATTGGAGAAGGAAATGGCAACCTACTCCAGTGTTCTGGCCTGGAGAATCCCAGGGACAGGGGAGCCTGGTGGGCTGCTGTCTGTGGGGTCACACACAGTCGGACACGACTGAAGTGACTTAGCAGCAGCAGCAGCAATAGTGGTTAACCAATTCCTCAAATATTTAGCAAAATTCTGTTTGAATAAAAGTGGTTTCCTACAGGATGTAAAATGTAATAGATTTTAAAAGTCCTAAAATCCTGTTCCTTCTTCTGTGTAATTTATCTTAACCCATAGCGGAACCATCTATATGTTCATCTTCTTTCCATACCCTTTCATATCATTCTCAGTCAGCAAATCCTATTGTTTTGCTTTAAAAGTCCCTGTAAACTTAACTGTTCCACCTTAACGCCATTTACAAACTTAAATCTGGATTAGCTATTTCTTCACTAAAAATCTCTTTGTTGGCTTCCAGTGCAAAATCTAATTGGTCATTCATAAGGAGATTTGTTTCTTTTCCTCAGAGCATTCATTCTTACCTTTTGCCTTTTGCCTAGTACTCTGAATTTTCCAATACTGACATTTGGGAGCTAACAACTGTGCTTGGCTCTGAGAATGAGTTTTGAGTGGTGTGAGCACATTAGCCTCTCCACAAATCCCTGCCGTACCGACTGGCTCAGGGATGGGCACATACACCAAGTCAAGACACGGCCAAGGGGACTCGATTCTGTGACTTCAGTTGATCTGTTTGGGAAGCAGGTTCCCTTATTCTCCACTAGGCAAGAGCCAGTAAACACAGAGCCAGGAAGCAAGGCCATTAAAAGGGGCCAATCTGTGGAGACAGAACTCAGAAAAGAGAGGCAAACTGGATCACATTGTTTGAACTACAGATGAAGCATCATCTTGAACCATGATTATCCTGGACTAGTATCTCAAGTGAACCACTTTCTCTCTCCTTCCTTCTCTCTCCTCCAGTGCTTTCTTCCTTTCTTCTTCTTTTCCTTTTTCATTAGATATTTTGGAGCAAAGGATCCTAAATAACTATTTTTTTTTCATGGCTTTAACCCAGACATTTCCCCATATTTCAGTGGCATCTGTTTATTCATTTCCACCAAGCAATCTATAGTAACCAAGTAACATCATAATCATTTAAATACATTTATGAGATTGAAATGAGTGCTAGGAAGGAAAAGTTCAGGATTCCCATGAGATCTGCAATGGGGGGCTTTATCAAGCTGGGTGTTGGGGAACCCTTCTCTGAGGAGGAGCCACTTCGGTTGAGACCTAAAGTCTGGGTGACAATTTTACTCTTTGTTTTGCTAGAAGCAGGACTAGCCTTGCATGGCACAACCCTGGAACTCAAGAGAAGTAGGACGTCAGACTGTGGATGCTGAGCAGACAGGGATAGAACTTGTCAGGAAACCCTTAGGGACATTGTACTCAGACATTTGGAAATTTTATTCTGAATAATGGTTTTCCCTAATGGCTCAGCTGCAAAGAATCCTCCTGCAATGCAGGAGGCATCGGTTCGACCCCTGGGTCCAAAAGATCACCTGGAGAAGGAAATGGCAATATACTCCAGTATTCTTGCCTGGGTAATCTCATGGACAGAGGAGCCTGGTGGGCTACAGTACATGGGGTCACAAAATAGTCAGACACAAGTTAGCAACCCAGCAAGAGCAATTCTGAATAAAGAGGTTTTCCTCTTTGCTTGTCACTCTTTTGAAACACTTTTAAAACACATCTCTCCTGTTCCCATTTTCTTTTTAGACTTCTGCTGCCATTGGGTCTTACAGGAGCAAACAACAGTATTCAAGGGCAAGCAGAAAACGGTACGCTCTCCCTCTTCTCTGTAGCTTCTTTTTACATTACAATTTCTCCCATGTTGTGGAGAGTTCTTCACCAGTGCATGAAACTGATGAGAAAGTTCAGATCACAACAGGGCACCCCTTAAAACAGACTGATGGACAATCTGGTTCAATCATGAAGGAAACACTTGTTCACTACTTTCAGAAAAAGGGGGTTGCCTTTTGGCAGGGAACTGAGAATACAGCATCACAAACTAAGCGCTGTAACACAGGATGTCGGGCACAAAATAGAAATTTCAGAAAATTGCACCACTTTTAGCAAGTAGCAGTAGCAGTTAGCACCATCCAGTGCTGAATACAAACATGACTTCACTCAGTGAGAGCTTGTGAACGTGTTAGATCTGGAGGACTTCTGTGTAAATTATGCTTTAAATTTAAATGTTCTGGGAACATGGGTTGGATCATTCAGGGAATTTGCCTTAGAGATAGCCATTATCTGAGCTTCTGGCTTCTATTCTGCCAAATGGGGCCAAGAGCTTTCATGTCCAAATCCGTTTGGGATGTGTCTTTTTATCTCAGAATGTTCTGGCTTCTAAAGCATTTTTGTAACTTCTTTCTAGTCATTGAATAAAATGAATCTAAAAGAGGGGAAGATGCTTTGGCTACTCTGATTCCTATCAGTATGGGAGAAACCAATGCTGAGTGTTCTGATGAGAAATTTCTTTCTAGTCCTATTTAGATTTTCTGGAAATATGGACCCAGTTGACCTCAATATATTGATCCATTCTTTCAAAATATTCATGGTTTCCTTTGTGACATATAAAGTGCCCCACTGGAGTTGTTTATTTACCTGGTGACATACATTCAAGGGTTGGTGGTAAATATGAACTCTTTCTTAGAACCACTGAGGAATATGAGAAGAACTATCTCTTGGGGGCATTTATATGCCAGAAGGGACTTCCCAGGTGGTGCTAGTGGTAAAGAACTCAGCTGCCAATTCAGGCAATACAATGAGATGTGGGTTTGATCCCTGGGTTGAGAAGATCTGGTGGAGAAAGGCATGGCACACACTTCAGTATTCCTGCCAAAGAATCCCAAGGATAGAGGAACCGTTCAGACTACAGTCCACAGGATCACAAAGAGCTGGACATGACTGAAACAGAAGTATACATATATAAGAAGAGGTTTGTTAATCTGATGGAAAACGTTTGAGCAAACATAATCTTGGGAGCTTAGTGATAGTGCATTAGACAAGTAGGAAGAATCTTTGTTCATATCTATTCTTAGTTTGTGTATTATTAGCTGGGATAAATTAAGAATGGTTTTTACTCACTTAATTCTTTGAATAGATGTTGTGAAGTTATTTTCTCTTAAGACTGTAAACTAAATTAGGGGCTTAGAATAATAAGATGGTTAAAGAGGTTTCCAAAATCCTAGTAGGCATCTTTCTGGTTAAAATATTTCTTGAAACTCTTTCTCAGATATGGGAGGAGTTCTTTCTCTTAAGAAGTGTTTTAACTCTTCCAGTGGATACATGTGGGTGAAGCCATCCAGTTGTCTAGTCTACTGGATAGACATAGTCTGATGCAACAGTGTAGTGGTGGTTTAGTCGCTAAGTTGTGTCCAACTCTTGTAATCCCATGGATTGTATCTCCTCAGGCTCCTCTGTCCATGGGATTTCCCAGGCAAGAATACTGGAGTGGGTTGCCATTTCCTTTTGTAGAGGATCTCCCCGACCCAGGGATCAAACCCAGGTCTCCTACAGTACAGACATCTCCTGCATTGCAGGTGGATTCTATACTGACTGAGCCACCAGGAGTTCCCAATAGGGAACTACTAAATTCTAAATAGTAGTGAGATAGCATGTGAAAAAAAATTCAGAAGAGGTTAGCTGTAATTCTAGAACATTAATATTTTGTAAAATTCTTATTGTCCTGGGGAAAATGTCATATTTTATAGCACAGCAGAACTTTGTTAGGATGAGTAAAGTGATGTCAAATTTGATATCACTATTGTTGGTAGGATGTGTTGAGAGAAGTCATTATAGCTTGTATTGTGCTGTGCTCAGTCACTTCAGTCATGTCCAACTCTGCGTGACCCTATGGACTGTGGGCCTCCAGGCTTCCCAGTCCACGGGATTCTTCGGGCAGGAACACTGGAGTGGATTGCCATGCCCTACTCCAGGTGATCTCCTGACCCAGGGACTGAACCCAGGTCTCCTACATTGCAGGCGGATTCTTTACCATCTGAACCACCAGGGAAGCACCATTATAGCCTTATGGCTGCTAATTTAGAGTCAGGCCTTTTAATTTGGGTTCACTGCAGTAGGAATTTAATACAGCTTAGATGAACATGTAAATACATGAAGAGATGAGTTAAGGAATGAATTGCAAAAATACAAATTCAGTAAAAGTATATTATAGAAAGTGTTGATATCAATTGTTTCATTACAGAAGTATGAACATTGTTCATAGAATTTCCTGTCAACCAAAGGCTTTTTATATCTGCCTTAATAAGTAAATTAGAAAAATTTGTATTTAGTATACTTTTCACACTTAAAGTTTTATATCTTCTGCAGCACTATTAAAGTACTTGAAAAGAGTTTTTCTCTTGAGCAAGCCAAGATCTTGCTCACAATTTACTTAGCTCATACACATTTTTATCCCCATAAATAGTACAAAGCATTCTTTTGTTGGAATGGTCATAAGTCCCAGGGATAATTTTTAATTTTTGAAAATATTACCTTATTTGAAAGGATTGTGAAGAAAGTTGGGCAGGAATAGTTATCCTTTTCAGACAGTTTGATAGACACATTAGAATGCAAACACATACACAAATGCTTCTGATTCATCCATACTTGAGCCAAGGCTGGAATTCAGAAACTTCTCAAGCAAAATGGACACATACTGTTAATCTAATACAACTTCACTGAGGCAATGAACATGAATTTGAGTAAACTCCAGGAGACAGTGGAGGAAAGGGAGCCTGGCATGCTGCAGTCCATGGGGTCACAAAGAGGGATCTATGACTCAGCAACTGAACAACACAACTGCCTTTAATTTTCCTGTCAACAGTACCTTTCTTCTCTGAGTAACTATACCTCCCCCTATCCCTCTATGTGGTCCCATAATGGTTCAAAAACCTTTCCCACCCCCCTTCAAGCCTGTAAGTGGTCCATCTGAAGCATTTTCCCAGCACAATGTGAGGCTGAAGAGAAGGTTCTCATCAGAGGCCTTCTGCAGGATGTTCTGGTCTTGGGTGTTGGTCATGGCAGGGCTATGTCCTTTCCACTCTGCTACTGGAGGAAGGGGGCTGGGGAGACCACTCTCCCTGCCACATGGAGGCCACTAGTGTGCCAGAGAAGATGCAGGAAGATTATGGTATAAGAGAATTCTTGAGTTCATTTCCTGTTCCCTTTCCTGCCCTGTGGGGTATTGGTGTGTTCTTTCTTCGATTTGTGGCCACTCCTAGTTTTATGTTATAAGTTTCCTTTCTTTCCTGGTGCATGCATAATTAGAAGCTTGGGCTTCAGTGTCAAACTGTCTCACTTTCCATTTCAAGTCATCTTACTCCCTCTATGTGTGTGGACAAGTGCGCTGAGTTCACTAAACTTAACTCTTCATCTGTCAAAAAAGAGGATGGAAATAGTACTAACTTCATGGATTGTTCTGAGGATTAAGAGTGAAGATATATGAAATACTGAGCTAAATGTCTGGAATATAGTAAGCTCTCAGTATATGCTATTTGTTACCGCTTTTATCATTATGATTTAAGTTAGCCTCTGTTGGACATTTGCTTCTTTTAAGAAATCAATCTTGCTCATTCATTTAGTTTAGTCAAATATTTGCTATCATCATTGCCTTTCATAAAAATGCTAGATATATAAGATCGCAGTTAATGAGCTATTCTTAGAGTACATAATGTTGTGGATATCAGCTTCCAATGTTCTCAAATAGGAATTTCATCTGAGATCAATGAGTGACTTTTCCCTGATTTGAAATGAAACCATGGCATCAAAAAATAAAATTTTTTTTTAACTTACTAATCTTTGATCAAACTGGAGCATTCAACTTTATGGAAAAGTAAGTAATGTACATAATTTATCTAGGAGGTAGAATAGGCACTTAGCATCTAGGCGTTCTCTTTTGTGAAGTCTGTAGATGCAACACTGACGGTGAACGTGCATCACACTCAGCAGATGCTGTCTTTACTCTGGACGAACTTTAAGTTTGTCAGTGCAGACGCTGTGTTTTTGTGAATTTTCCTCTTTGGTCCATAGACACGTGACGTGTACGCCATCAGAAGAGGAAGGAATAGAAATGATGGGAACATAAAACATTAAGCAGAGCTGCAAAGAGAAAGAGACTTCTCTTTGACACATATTGTACAACATTTCTAAAGCTTTGGAATGTTTTTCGTATATTTAACTGCAAAAGATTTTTAAGTATATAGCTCTTTTCTTTTTTTCTTTATCAGTGACAGTACACGTCTGGGCTAACAGTACTCTGCACACCTGTAGCTTTAATTATAGTCTGATATACTTCCAACAGTCTTCTTCCATCATTCCTATTTTTGTGTTGGCTTGAAAGATCTTTTTACAATAATATTAAGAAATGGTATTTTAAATTTTATTCTGGTTCCTGGAGTTATGATTTTATATACTGAAATTACCAAGGCCAACCACGTTGCTACTTGACACTAACATCATTCTCTCAATTCTTTCTCTAACTGGAAATCTGGGACATAGATTAAAAAGGGGTCAAAAGACCAAATTGTGGAGGAAGAATTATGATAAAGTCTAGCTAAGCTTTGGAACAGATATTCAAATTTTTCTCTTGTGGCGATGTACCCTGACATATAGAGAGCAAGAATAAAGCAATAAATTAACAGTACAGAAAAGACAGGACTAAATTAATTCAATGTGTTTATAGTGTATTCTCAGTTCTGTTTGCAGAGACGGGAATAAGTAAGAGGATGCATGTGTGTGCCTATGAAGTCATGTACATTGGAAAAGGGGACAAGACCATGTTACTGCTTGCTTTCAACTAGTTTTATTTTTCTTAAAGAAAAAAAAAAGTATTTTCTTCTTGGGTTTACTAACTTTTATGGTCTGTTAGAAGGCTTTGTAATGGAATCTCCTTGGGAAAGATGATTCACTAAATTATATGTGCCAGAGGCAATTATTTGCCTTTAGGAATCATCAGTGCATCTGAAATTGCAAAAGTCTATTATGTTTAAAGCAAGTTTAAAGATTTTAGTGAGATTCTGGATTATTTTTATAACTCTCCCTTTCTTCTTTTAGGAAATAGAGAGCAATGTATTCTACAGAATGACCTCTTTATTAGTGCAAACCATACCGCTTTATAGATTCTACTGAGAAATTTGAAGTTTTACTACAAACTTGTTTTATGAGTTTATAGAAATGACTTACTGGCTTATTCACTGTGACTGTCAGTTCCCTTATCTTGAAAGTTGAGTAATAATATCAATCACAGGATTTTTTTAAAGATTAACTAAGATATTACCTGTGAGTGATTTGTCCTCATTTTGGCACAAAACAATTGCTCAGCATAAGACCTGAGAGGTCTTTTAAAAACCTTGAATTACATAATTCCTGGCAAAGGGACTTTTCTTGAATTATATAACTTTTGGCAAAAGCATTTCTCTCACCTTGCCTTAACATAATGTATTTTTTTGAAGTGGCTCTCCTTATTGAAAAACCAAGCACTGATCAAAAATGTCAGAATCTGAAATAATGATTCACAGCATTTAGGGAAAAAGACCTGTCCAGTCTCCTTCCTCTGCTTCACCTGAGATACTCCCTGAGAATACCTGAGGAGAGCTATCTAATGGTCTTTTTTCCTTCTGTTGGACTACTTAGTTCAGTTCAGTCGCTCAGTCATGTCCTACTCTTTGCAACCCCATAGACTGCAGCATGACAGGCCTCCCTGTCCATCACCAACTCCCGGAGTTTACCCAAACTCATGTCCATCATGTTGGTGATGCCATCCAACCATCTCATTCTCTGTCATCCTTTCTGCCTTCAGTCTTTCTTGGAATCAGTGTCTTTTCAGATGAGTCAGTTCTTTGCATCAGGTGGCCAAAGTATTGGAGCTTCAGCCTCAGCATCAGTCCTTCCAGTGAATATTCAGGACTGATTTCCTTTAGCATGGACTGGGAGAATCTCCTTGCAGTTCAAGGGAGAGAAGATTCTCAAGAGTCTTCTCCAACACCACTGTTCAAAAACATCAGTTCTTCGGCGCTCAGCTTTCTTTATAGTCCAACTCTCACATCCATACATAACCACTGGAAAAACCATAACCTTGACTAGACGGACCTTTGTTGGCAAAGTAATGTCTCTCCTTTTTAACATGCTGTCTAGGTTGGTCATAGATTTTCTTCCAAGGAGCAAGCGTCTTTTAATTTCATGGCTGCACTCACCATCTGCAGTGATTTTGGAGCCCAAGAAAATAAAGCCTGTCACTGTTTCCATTGTTTGCTCATCTATTTGTCATGAAGTGATGGGACCAGATGCCATGATCTTAGTTTTCTGAATGTTGAACTTTAAGCCAACTTTTTCACTCTCCTTTTTCTCTTTCATCAAGAGGCTTTTTAGTTCTTTGCTTTCTGCCGTAAGGGTGGTGTCATCTGCATATCTGAGGGTATTGATATTTCTGCCGGCAGTCTTGATTCCAGCTGTGCTTCCTCCAGCCCAGCGTTTTTCATGATGTACTCTGCATATAAGTTAAATAAGCAGGGTGACAATATACAGCCTTGACATGCTCCTTTCCTGATTTGGAGCCATTCTGTTGTTCCATGTCCAGTTCTACTGCTAGTGCTCAGGTAGCTGGGGCCTGCTTCCTTTTCAGAGCACCCAATAACGAGAGTCATTCCAGACATGGTGAACATAGTGAAACCTCTTCAAGGTCCTAGTAGCTTACAAGTCTTGAAGCACTTTTTAACAGATTTTTGTATGTTTCCATTCTGGGGTTGGTAATCAGCGATTGTCATCAGCACTGTATTTCACTATATTTCTAGGCCTTGGGTGCCATATGTAAGCTGTTCCTTCAGGCTTCTACTTGTAGTTGCAAGAAACCTGGTAAATGATGATATTGAAACATTCCATTGCAGAGAGCCTTAGTTAGAATTTGGAACTTGGCTTACAATAGAAACAATGCTAAAAACAGTTGGTTCTTAGACTGCTTAAAAGATTTTGAAGGCCTTGGCACCAAATTGAATTCTGAATTCTAAGACCCATTGGCCATTTTGTGTGAAAGAAAGAAAAATGTAGAAGAAGAAAGAAATGGCTGCCTTGTTTCTAATGTAATTTCATTAATCATGGCCAAGATTTTAATTATCATGTTAAATCTTTTTGACATTCTCCTACACCCTCCTCTGCACCTTTCTTCTGGCGACTTTTCTTTCTGGCAACTTATGCCTTTTTTTTTTTTTTTTAACTTCTGAATAAACACCCCTTCACTTTACATAACTCCAGGTTTTGTTATCTTTTTCCTTCTATCAGAATTCTCATTGTCTCAGTTACCTTGTTATTACAGAGATAGGTGAGCATGATCCAATAACACCAATTAATAGATATCCCTTTAATGATATTTCATATGCACCATGGGCTTCCCTGGTGGCTCAGCTGGTAAAGAAAGCGCCTGCAATGCGGGAGACCTGGGTTCAATCCCTGGGTTGGGAAGATCCCCTGGAGAAGGGAAGGGCTACCCACTCCAGTATTCTGGCCTAGAAAATTCCATGGACTGTGTAGTCCATGGGGTTGCAAAGAGTCGGACACAACTGAGTGACTTTCATTTTCACTTTCATATGCACCACACTTGGCTATAAGCATTTTCTGCAAGTCACTTAGCCCCACAAACATCCTGCGAGGTAAATCCATGATTGACATTTTTTACAGATGAGAAAATGAACATAGAATGAAATAACATTTATTGTTTATGTGACATAGTTTGCAAGAGTAGAACTGAGATTTGAACCCTAACAAAGTGACTCTAGAATCAATGTATGTAATCATATTGTTTATCCAGTATTAAAGTAGGGGTAATTTCCTTGAAGAAATTTTAGGCATGTCAAGCAGTCTGGGGAAGATGTTTTGGGGCAAATGAACTAATGTGGGATGGGTCTAACCTGGATCTAAACATTAGGGTCAAATCCCTTTTGTGTTTCTGGAATCCTTCCACTTTCCACTATGTACTTTCAATTTTGCCTTGAACCTAAAACTCCTCTAAAATAAAAAGCTTAAAAAAACTGCCATGAAATAAGTACCTCAAATCAAGTCTTTGAAATAAACAAAATATGTAACAGTGTTGTCCAGCAACTGGCTTCTTGGTGTGAAAATGAAAGGCTTGCTAAATTCCATCATCATTATAATGCATAACCAGAATTCAATTTATTGTGTGTCACTGAATACGTTTAATGCAAATATAAAGCCATCAGCTATTTAAATGATTGCTTTTATTTCAATGTGGTCATAAAATAATGGCTTCACCAATTGTTCGATAATAAGCAAGTAAACACATAAACCTAAAAATTATGAGTCAGGATGAATGTTATAAGCTCGATGTGACTGAGAATAACAAATGGACTATGGTTACTTAGATAGGGGATTGGGAGAGTTTAGTGAGGAAAATGACACGTGAATTGCAACCTACCCTCAAGGAACACGTAGCTGGGTGTGGAACACAGACCAGGGATTAATGACATACGATTCAGTTTGATAAGTAGTACCACAAATCTATGAGTACAGTGATGAGAGAACAAAGAGGAGGGAACACCTCTCTGCTCTGGAAAATCTGCACAGACCTCATAAATATCTGGGCTGGGACACAGAGTAAAGTAGGAGCATGGATTATGTGTTCTCTATAATTTGTTTAATGCCAGAGGGCCCCTGGGATAGATTAATACATGCTTTTTAGTACATGCCGTACTCCGTCACCCAGACTATCAATACCACTCAAACGAATCACTGTTTTAGAAATCCCTTCCATAATGAGTTCCCTGGTGGCTCAGATGGTAACGAATCTGCCTGCAGTGCAGGAGACCTGGGGTTGATCTCTGGGTCGGGAAGATTCGCCGGAGAAGGGCATGGCAAACCACTCCAGTATTCTTGCCTGGAGAATCCCAAGGACTGAGAAGCCTGGCGGGTTACCGTCCTTGGGGTTGCAAAGAATCTGACACGACTGAGCGACTAACACTTTCACTTTCCGTGACGAGAGAGAGCCTATGTCCAATAACACAGGCCTGGTCAATCTAGGGCAAGGGAGATGCCAAAGGGCTGGTTCTCTCAGCCACACTGGAAGATTTCTCTAGGCTCTGAAGGTCTGTTCAGGTTCAGAGCTACCTTAGAATCTATGGTTCGCTCAGTCCCGTGGCCTATACCCCCCTGCAAGTGTTGAACTTCAGTAAACTCCTGCAGGCAATTATCCATCACAGTTTGCTTCCAGGGAAATTGACTTACAATGAATCCTCAATAAGTACTTATTGATTTTCTGCTTGATTGAAATTTATTTAGGAATAAAAAGGGCATTAAAACATATATTAATTATTGTTACTGACAGCTACAGATATGAGGGGTAACCTTTTCAAGATTGAGATCCATATGTTTCAGTAGCATTCATTTGTAAAGTGTGCTCAGTTGCGCCTTTTCTTAGTGCTTTGAATAAGCTTCCTTGGTGTCTCAGATGGTAAAGAATCTGCCTGTAATGCAGGAGACCTGAGTTTGATCCCTGGGTCAGGAAGAACCCCTGGAAAAGGGAAGGGGTACCAATTCCAGCATTCTTGCTTGGAGCATTCCATGAACAGAGAAGCCTGGTGGGCTACAGTTCATGGGGTCACAAAGAGCTGGACATGACTGTGTGATGATCACTCACTTTTTCTGCAGGTTCCTCTATTATTTGTAATGTTGATGTTTAAAGATAAAGTAAATGACCCTCATCCTGTATAACTCCCACATCAAACTCTTGAGGAGAGTTTCAGAAATGACACGTTTCTTTGATGGGTAATTTGGTTTTATGCATTATGAGCTGTGTCCATGATGCTGCAGAGGTGTAAGTGGAATTTATACTAAAGACATCATTGGGACCTCCAGGTGAACTCTGAACTTCCAAGATTCAAGAAGGAAGAATTGAGATGCAGGTACATATCAAGGTTAGTCACTGGTCGCAGTTCTTCTGTCTATACTTTTCTGGAGTCTTTTGGGTCATGGTTTGGTGCTGTCAAATGTTTGAGTCCATGATAAACTCCAGTTTTCAAATTATTATTACCCCATGTAACTTCTGATTTCAGAGCACTTCCACAGCCTGGAAATGTCGGTACAGGTAGTTTTGGTTGCATAATTAGAGATGCCTCACAAAGCACTGTTATCTGACTCTCCTTTCCAGCTTTCTGGAGATTTTCAGAGATGTCTAGCCTCCCCTAGGTGTGTCTATCAAATCCTGTTGATTATTATTCAGTGTAAGACTGAGATCGCTGATGAAATAAATGAGGAGAATAAACAGCAGAATTAGTTTTTAATTTTCTTTTGCCTTGATTGCTCACAGTGTGTGTTTGCAAAGGCATGAAATTATGGCACCTTTTTTGTATGAGAAATGCTAAGAGCTTGTTTAGTTTGTAGTGTGAAAATGATGATTTTTCAAAGACCCACTTCAATAAAGGTAAACTAAAGAAAAGCATTTTAAAAAGAAAAATGAAAACAAAATAGTTTCAGTTTTGCTTTCCTTAAGCTCTCTTCTGTACAGTTATCTCACATTTCTAATGAACAGCTTTACAGTGATAGGTGGGATATGAATCTGACAAAGCCACAGCAGCTTTCTTTTTCCTCCTCTTGTTTTCTTCCCTTCCTCCTTATGTCTTCTCTTGCTTCTTATTTTCTCCTCCTTCTTCTCCTTCTCCTCCTCTTCTCTTTTCCTCGTCCTCCTCCTCTTCCTTCTTGTTGGGTGATATTTTATAATTATGACTTATTTAGGGTTAATTATATTAATGATCAAAGGGACTGTGGGCATGCATCTTACAGAAAAGATACCATTCATCACCTTTGCTTTTTCCTGACCCACAGTAAACTCAATTCATCCCTAATATGTTAATGATGAGACGAGTCTAGACTCTTCTAGAACATCTTTTGGGTTTTTACTTTGGAGTTTTTTTTTTTTTTTTTGGTCATACTAAGAGCTTTGTTCAAGTCACTTAGCTAATTAACTGCTTCAGTTCAGTTCAGTTTAGTTCAGTTCATTTGCCCAGTCTGTCCGATTCTTTGTGACCCCATGGACTGCAGAATGCCAGGCTTCCCTGTCCATCACCAACTCCTGGAGTTTACTCAAATGCACGTCCATTGAGTCGGTGATGCCATCCAACCAGCTCATCCTCTGTCTTCTTCTTCTTCTCCTGCCTTCAATCTTTCCCAGCATCAGGGTCTTTTAAATGAGTCAGCTCTTTGCATCAGGTACAAAAGTATTGGAGTTTCAGCATCAGTCCTTACAGTGAATATTCAGGACTGATTTCCTTTAGGATGGACTGGCTGGATCTCCTTGCCATCCAGGGGACTCTCAAGAGCCTTCTCCAACACCACAGTTCAAAAGTGTCAGTTCTTCAGTGGTCAGCTTTCTTTATAGTCTAACTTTCACATCCATACATGACTACTGGGAAAACCATAGCTTTGACTAGACGGACCTTTGCTGACAAAGTAATGTCTCTGCTTTTTAATATGCTGTCTAGGTTGGTCATAGCTTTTCTTTCAAGGAGCAAGCATCTTTTAATTTCATGATTGCAGTCAGCATCTGCAGTGGTTTTGGAATTTCCTCCTCCTCCTCCAAAAAAATGAAGTCTGTCACTGTTTCTATTGCTTCCCCATCTATTTGCTGTGAAGTTATGGGACCAGATGCCATGAGGCTGGAAAGATAAGCAGCAGCCTTATCTATGGTTCAGGATGGGTTCCAGAACTTTTCTTTATCTAACAAGGTTGTGAAATCATGGAAAGATTTTAAACATGAGTAACATGCTCAGATTTATTTTTTAAGTAAATTTGGAGTCTGGGCTCAATAGTGAACAATGAGAGGGCATATGAACTGTAAAGAGTTATAACGAGAGAAGACATCAGTCTAGACAGGAGTTGGCAGCAGCAGTGGTGATTAAAGATGGAGGAGAAATAAATGGATTTTAGAGATTTGAGCTAACATACTTGTTGGAGGAGGAGGGAAATGAAAGAATAATTTATAGATTCCTAACTTAGGCACTGGGATGGTTAGATGGTCTTATCATTTGTGGAAATGGAAAATGTTAATAGGCGTGAAGGGGAAGCTGGATTGAGTCCTCAGCATGTTGAAATTGAAATGCTACTAAGGTGTGCAAGTGGAGATGGCAAGGAGTCAAGCTGACATATAGATTTGGAACTCAGAAGAAAGGTCTGAACTGGATATAAATTAGAAATTCCATGATATATGAATAGTAACTGATGCTTTGGGCATAGGTGCCTGGAAAATCCCATGGACGGAGCAGCCTGGTGGGCTGCAGTCCATGGGGTTGCTACGAATAGGACACGACTGAGTGACTTCCCTTTCACTTTTCACTGTCATGCATTGGAGAAGGAAATGGCAACCCACTCCAGTGTTCTTGCCTGGAGAATCCCAGGGACGGCGGAGCCTGGTGGCCTGCCGTCTGTGGGGTTGCACAGAGTCGGACACGACTGAAGTGACTAAGCAGCAGCAGCAGCAGAGGTCATCTTGGGAAAACCCACTGTGTGGTGTTTAGAATGAGGGAAATGTAGGGAAGGAAAATCTAGGGCCAAAGCCTAAAGATTGTGAGCATTTCAAAAGATGTTTCTTTGTATATGTGTGTGTCTGTCTCTGTGTGCATCTGTGTGTGTGTGCATGTGTATATTCACACATGTGTGCCCTCACATAAGACACTGGAATAGAGAAAGGAGCAATTATGTGATCTGAGAAATGGGGCTTGAATGAGTGGTTTGGGGGCACAGAGATTTGGATACTGGAAATGCACAACCATGCCTGTGTGAGCAAGTAGCTGAGTTAAGTGGAGGCGAAGGCTTTGAGTATGAAGAGGTCAACAGAGATGTGAGTGGGTATTACAACCACCCAAGATAACTGCAGAAATTGTTTAGTGCAGACTCTGAGTCACATGCCAGGAACTATGAATAAGGCGAAAAAGTATAGAGGTAAAACTTCTGTAATAATAATAATTCAAGAATTATTTGGAAAAGCAATAATATTAATAATTAAGATCTACAGATCACTTTTTCTCGGCCAGGAGTTAATTGCTTTACTTGCATTATCTCCATTAATATTTACAATAAAACTAAGGACATTATTGTCCCAACTTTAGAGCAGAGGAAACTAAAATCACACTGAATGCTTGATTAAACAAGGGGCTGTCTGAGTCGGGAACTCATAATTTTATCCATTATTTTATACTACCTATTTTATAAACTATAGCAAGGGTTAATTATGACTTGTAAACATGAAGAATGTATATAGCTGTTGAACTCTAGAGTGAATACAGATGTGAAAATGTGAGATGTTAAAATGACTGCATTTTTGCTTTTCTTTCCTCCATGTTCAAGTAATTAAACCCATGCTTGAGTGATAAAAATCATGGCTTATTAGTCTACAGACAGAACAGGGATTTTGGTCAAAATAAATAGAATGCCTGGATTCATAAAGAATCAATGAAAATGTCCATTGTATTTATCTCAGTGCTGAGCTCACAGGTTTAATTCACATGCTGGCCCTTTTCCTGTAATGTCATAGAAAGTGAAGTTGCTCAGTCGTGTCCAAATCTGTGACCACATGGACTGTAGTCTACCAGGCTCCTCCATCCATGGAATTTTCCAGGCAAGAGTATTAAAGTGAGTTGCCATTTCCTTCTCCAGGGGATCTTCCTGACCCAGGGATCGAATCTGGGTCTCCTGCATTGCAGGTAGACGCTTTACCATCTGAGCCACCAGGGAAGCCAGTAATGTCAAAGAGAAGGTGACAATGAAGACTATGGATACCAGAGAACATTTTCTTCTTCCTGATTAAACTAGGCTGAAAGCAAAGGTAGCCTCTGGGAAAAACTAAAAATAAATAAATAAAGTACACACTATACTCAAGATTATAAGCACAATTATAATGCAGAGATGGCAGATCAGGGTTAGAAGTCCTGAAAGACTTCATGGATAAGATGGATCTTAAGCTGGACCTGGAGAAGCAAGGATTTGACAATTCCTGAGGCTTGAATATAATTTTTAAGGCCTTTTTAACAGTAGAATATTGCTGTATTCTCTATTATTGAGAATTTTTAGTGTATTGTTTTTACTGATTTACACCTGAAATGAATACTGAAACAATTCCTATATAATATGCTAGATGTTCACGAAACTCTGCATGCTTTAATGCTCAGTTGCATCCAATTCTTTGCAACTCTGTGGACTGTGGCTCCTTTGCCTGTGGGATTTTTCAGGCAAGAACACCAGAGTAGATTTCCATTTCCTCCTCCAGGGTCTTCCTGATCCAGAGATCTAACTGGCATCTCCTGCATTGGCAGGGGAATTCGTTACTACTGAGCCATCTGGGAAGTCCTTCACTAAGCTCTAGGATAGATTAAATAGATGAAAGACTGCATCTATGTATGGTTATTAAAACTCAATAGACATTGTATCTACAGTGGTATCGTTAGCTTTTAAATAACATATGATAATGTTATATACAGTTTTAAAAGTAGAGAATAGACATGGATAAAGCAATAGGTAGACATGGATGCCTATTCAATCAAAAGATATGGATTGGAGTAATAGGCAGGTTTTTTTTTTTTTTGGTCTTGAGACTCTCTGAAAACTATTGATTACATTTTTCTTTCAGACTATCATGTGTGAGAGGAGATGGAAAGGGAGCAGAAAATGGTTGAGAAACAGGGATGTGCATTCTTCCTCATGACTTGCTTATTTTTAGAAGCATTTGGGCAAGTACCATGACCTCTGTAGTCTCAGATTTTTCATCAAGCAAATGAAAAATTACAGTTGAACACACAATTCCATGATTTTGAGTCTATGTGGAGCATCTATGAGCTCCTTTATAATGCCTCTACTTGGAGTGATGCTGGGAGGAGGCAACCTGGTAATGGTTTCATATATTTTCCTAACTTTTGAGATGTTATACAAGTCTTTCTAATAGGACTATCTATCTATCTATCTATCTATCTATCTATCATCTATCTATATATCTATATCTATATAAATATTCCTTGGCTTCCCCAGTGGCTCAGTGATAAAGAATCCTCTTGCAATGCATGAGATGCAAGAGATGCAGGTTCTGTCCCTGGGTCAGCAAGATCCCCTCGAGGAGGCAATGGTAACCTGCTCCAGTATTCTTGCCTGGAGAATCCTATGAACACAGGAACCTGGCGGGCTACAGTCCATGGGGTTGAAAACTTCAGACATGACTGAAGTGACTGAGCAAAAGCACATAGACATTCTCAATGAGGAATCACGCTTATTTAAGTCGACAACTTGACTAGAGTGAATTTGCCACTTGTTTGACTTTTTGTACAGAAAAGATAGATTCACTGTGAACCTATCCTTTTTTGCTCATTATTGAAATATCTCATTCATGCATACAGAGTAAGATCATTGGTGATGTATATTTGCGACTCTATGGTGACCACTATGCAAAAGTTTTCATTAAGTAGCTTATTTTTCAGGGGATTAGACTTTTTCAAGGAGTGTCTAATCTTGGCAAATCATGAGTGAGCTCTCAACTAAGGATATTTAATTTTAGAATGTTGGCAGAAGACCGCATGGGACTCTTGCCTTCTCTCTCCATCTCTGACTCTCTCCTTTATGCTCTCTCTCTCACACACACTCCTAATGAAATGCAAAACAAAAACATGAAACCACTGAAGTTGTAGGAGCTAGTACCTGTGTGTACTTCAGCTTCATGAAGAATCTAAATTAAAATGAAATTTGCCAGGATCTTATTTCTGAACAATTTTAATGATGATGGACACATGATTGAGTACGACATTTGAAAGATTCAAGTTTACACATTCAGAGACTTCATTTTCTGAGCTATTGTTTCATTGGCATTTGAAGCATGAAAGCTAAAAGAAAGTATTTTTTCACCCTTGGAAGCAGGCGCATAACTCCCATTAACTCCAGAAGGAGGAATTATACATAAGAATGAGGACAGACAACACACAAATAAGTATGCAAGTTCAGTCTCCAGATTAACCCCATAGCCTATGACAGATCTTTGGAAGCCTTTATATTCTATGAAATCAATAATCCATTATAGCTCATACTGGTGACTAAATGACTTCGGGGGTTGGTAATGGCATCAGAAATCTTTTACCTTTAAACCATGGCTTATAGTAAAGCCTAAATTCTGAGGCATCACCACACAGTTGCAGTAAAGGTGTTTTGGATTCAACACCTTGAGGCAAATAATGGCAAATAATAGATACTCAATACATATTTATTGAATGAAAGGATCAACAAAGAAAAAAATAGTCTTTAGTCCATACTCAGATTTCTTCAGCTCTTTAATAGCTTGGCATAGTTGGGTTCTGCTTCTGCGTGCTAAGTCCCTTCAGTCGTGTCTGACTCTTTGTGACCCTAAAGACCATCGCCAGTTAGGCTTATCTTGCCTGGATTCTCCAGGCAAGAATACTGGAGAGTGTTGCCATGGTTCTTGACCCAGAGATCGAACCCAGGTCTCCTGTGGCTCCTGCATTGCAGGCAGATTCTTTACCACAAGTGCCACCTGGGAAGCCCCAACATGTGAGAGCCTTATCAATCTCCCTGCAAAAATTACCACTATAGGAAAACAAAAGGCGAGTCTCCCCAGAGCAGTCTTCACCACTGACCAACTGGCCACCTCCATCTGCTTTGTCCTCCTCTCAAGCCCAGAAAGTGGTCCCTTTATTGCTGAGTAGGTACAAGTTACTTCTCTCATCTGATGGAACTTTCCCCTATCTTTCCCTTAACTCTTATTTAGGAGACAATGGGAAGGGGGATTGAGTATTTCAGTCAATGCCAAAATGTGCAAGTCACAAAGCAAACATCGACAATGGAGTGGCTTGTGACAGACAAATGGTTCATGTTTTCTTACTCTCCTCATGAGCAATTTACTTTGGCAGACAGTGGAAGAAGACGTTTCCCTTTATTTCAGTGTTACCTTGGTGGAGAGAGAAGAACACGAGTCTGATAGTCATGCAAAGTTGTTTCAAATCCAGCCTTCAGGACATGAAATTTGCCTCAGCTTTATATCTCAGTATTTTGGTCTATAAAAAGCTTCTTTAAAAGCTTGGCATAGTTGGGTTCTGTGCCTGAATACTAAGTCTCTTCAGTTGTGTCTGACTCTTTGCAACCCTATGGACCACAGCTCTATTAGGCTCCTCTGTCCATGAGATTCTCCAGGCAAGAATACTAGAGTGGGTTGCCATGCCCTCCTCCAGAGGGTCTTCCCGACCCAAGGATCAAACCCGCATTCCTTATGTCTCCTGCATTGGCAGGCGGGCTCTTCATCACATGGAGTGTAGCCCACTAGGGTCTTCTGTCCGTGGAATTCTCCAGGCAAGAATATTTACTAGAAGAAGGGTAGCCATTACCTTCTCCAGGGGATCTTTCTGATCCAAGGATTGAACCTGAGTTTCCTGTATCACAGGCAGATTCTTGATCATCCGCGCCACAGGGAAGCCCTGCCGCCACTGCTGCTGAGTCGCTTCAGTCGTGCTTGACTCTGTGCGACCCCACAGATGGCAGCCCACCAGGCTTCCCTGTCCCTGGGATTCACCAGGCAAGAACACTGGAGTGGGTTGCCATTTCCTCCTCCAGTGCATGAAAGTGAAAAGTGAAAGTGAAGTCGCTCAGTTGTATCCAACTCTTAGAGACCCCATGGACTGCAGCCCACCAGACTCCTCCATCCATGGGATTTTCCAGACAAGAGTACTGGAGTGGGGTGCCATTGCCTTCTCCCCAGGGAAGCCCTATTTGGGTTCTAATACCTGCTAATTCCTTCTTCTCTGACCCAGTAGACGCTGGTTATACCTACTATTCATCTATTCATCTCTTTACTTCAGTCATGGTGTTCCTTCTGCGAAATTACAGTAGACTTTATTTGTAATTGGACTTGCTAACCAATAGCTCTTTTTGAGAGAGAGAAAGTGTGAGGAGTTGAATCAACTTACTCTATGGAAGCAGAACGTTGATAGTAGTTCTTAGCTTTTCAGAATTATCATTTCTAAAAATAACAGGCAGAGGAGAGAAAAGACCAGCATCCCTGATGTCTTGCATGAAATCTGGCAAACAGAGATATTAAAATAACTCGACAAACATAAAAATGAATAGAAGCAGGAATAATAAAGTAACATGCTTCAAAATCTATACGCAGCATGATATTAAAAGTTTTATTTACATTTCTAAGTTATGTCAAGAATACTAAAAACTTTTGTCTCATCTCCATTTTTAGAGATAATAAGACTTTAAAAGAAGGAACTTTCTCCAGAACACCTATCGTATATGTCACTGAACCAAAATTCTATTCCAGGTCAGTCTGACACAGTTTTGGCTTTGCTGCTGTTATATTGTTCTGGATTGTATTTTTTTTTCTTACCACTATTTTTATATCCTAATCTTGAAGAGGGTTTACACTGGCAGCAAGAGGCAGTATCTGAGCCTTAGTTGTACTTTCATGGTATTAATGAGCTCAGGCTAGGCCAAGTCATAATGACAGTGACTAATGGGCTTAGAGATGTCACATCCTTTAGCTCGCATGTATGTACTTTAACACAGTATACCACGGGATCACTACTGTGAGGAGTAATGTCTGCACATATTGGCATCATGCTGTTTTGCACCTGAGAAGACAAAACTGAGATCCATAGCACTGGCAAACTAGAAGCACCCCAAATCCATAATCTGCATGAGGGTTTATTTTTTATATACATTCTATGGATTTGGACAAATGTACAGTAACGTGTATTCATTATAAAACTATACAGAATATTTTTACTGCCCTAAAAATCCTCTGTTCTCTGCCTATTCATCCCTTACTCCCCCTACCAACTCCTAGAACTTACTAATTTTTTTTTCTTCACATCAAAGAGAAAATACTTTTCCAAGAAAAGTATCTCTGCAAAAAGGGAAATGTGAGTCTTGAGGTTACAGTACTCAGTGGTGGCTGACTCTTTGCAACCTTGTGGACTGCAGCCACCCCCACCCCCACCGGCTCCTTTGTTCATGGAATTTTTCAAGCAAGACTACTGAAGTAGGTTGCCATTTCTTTCTCCACATGAGGTCGATGGCAGACTTTAATTTTCTTTAAAAGTAAGAAATGATTCTTGTTTATATGTTATGGGAAAATTATTTGAATATACAGAAGAAAATAGTTCGATTAAGGAGTCCAGAAGAAGTGAGAAAGTGTAGAATTCACACCAGGGGTTTAAATTGACTTTTGCCAGCTGTTTACTGAAAAAAAAAAAAAAAAAAAAAAAATTTCTATACTAGTTGTTTTCCAGAATGTCCCTCTCCCCACCTTCTTTTCTAACACACACATGTACACACACACACTCACTTGGACCTTCTATCTGCTCAGAGTGTAACACTGTGTTTCCACATTGCCACACTTGCTAATGACATCAGAAGGATTATTGACTTTTTGAATCCCACTCTTCTTAGAAAAATATAATATGTTTCTTCTCAGAAACATATTTTCCAGTTTGTACTTCATTTGATTCCTCTGGTTTATAGAAATTAATACATAATTTAGAGAGTTTCACTAAAATTTCTTGGTAGATAAATATCTATTATCTATCATCTACCTACGTATATCTATTGATAGAGACATATTGATAGAGGTATCTATTGACCAGATTTCCCACATTGCAGGTGGACTCTTTACCAGCTGAGCCATGAGGGAAGCCCAGGAATATTGGAGTGAGTAGCCTATCACTTCTCTACAGGATCTTCTGGACTCAGGAATTGAACCAGAGTCTCCTGAACTGCAGGCAAATTCTTTACCAACTGAACTATCAAGAAAACCCATATTGATTGATAGATATACTTTTTCCTTTTTACAGAAAAGGAAACCATGATCAAAATGAAATGCAGCCTACTGAATGGGAGAAAACATTTGCAAATCATAAATCTGATAAAGGAATAATATCCAAAGTATATAAAGAACTCATACAACTCAATAGCATAAATAAACTATTGATTAAAAGTGGGCAAAAAATCTAAATATACATATTTCTAAAGAAGGCATACATTGTGGTCTTGATTTGCATTTTTCACACCAGTCAGAATAGCTGCGATCCAAAAGTCTACAAGCAATAAATGCTGGAGAGGATGTGGAGAAAAGGGAACCCTCTTACACTGCTGGTGGGAATGCAAACTAGTACAGCCACTATGGAAAACAGTGTGGAGATTCCTTAAAAAATTGCAAATAGAACTGCCTTATGACCCAGCAATCCCACTGCTGGGCATACACACTGAGGAAACCAGAAGTGAAAGAGACTCATGTACCCCAATGTTCATTGCAGCGCTGTTTATAATAGCCAGGACATGGAAGCAACCTAGATGTCCATCAACAGATGAATGGATAAGAAAGCTGTGGTACATATACACTATGGAATACTACTCAGCCCTTAAAAAGAATAAATTTGACTCAGTTCTAATGAGATGGATGAAATTGGAACCAATTATACAGAGTGAAGTAAGCCAGAAAGAAAAACACCAATACAGTATACTGACACATATATATGGAATTTAGAAGACAGTAATGATGACCCTGTATGTGAGACAACCAAGAGACACAGAGGTGTAGAGTGGACTTTTGGACTCTGAGGGAGAGGGAAAGGGTGGGATGGTTTGGGAGAATGGCAATGAAACGTATATTTTCGTGTAAGAAACGAAGCGCCAATCTATGTTCAATGTAGGATGCAGGATGCATGGGGCTGATGCACAGGATGATTCAAGTAGAGGATGTGGGGTGGGAGGTGGGAGGGGGCTTCGGCATTGGGAGATTGTGTTCACCTATGGCTGATTCGTGTCAATGTATGGCAAAACAAATACAGTATTGTAATTTAAAATAAATAAATAAATTTAAAAAAAATAAAAAAAAATAAAGAAGGCATACAGATGGCCATGAAAAATAACATCGCTAATTAGCAGGGAAATGCAAATCAAAACCACAATGAGGTGTTACATCATATCTATTAGAATGGCTATTATCTAAAAGATAAGAAATAATGAATATTGAAAGGAATGTGGAGAAAAAGAATCCTCATTGGTGGGAATTTAAATTGGTACAGCCAGTATGGAAAGCAGTATGAAGTTTCCTTAAAAATTAAAAATAGAACTACTATATTATACAAAAATTCCATTTCTGGATATTTATCAAAAGAAAAAGAAACACTAATTTAAAAATATTCCCAACCTCATTACTTAGAGCATTTTTTATATTAGCCAAGATATGGGATACCTAAGTGTCTGTCAGTGAATGAATGGATAAAAGGTATGGGTTTATATATACAATGGAATACTGTGTGCATGTGTTAGTCACTCAGTCATGTTTGACTCTTTGTGACTCCATGGATTGTAACTCACCAGGCTCCACTGTCCATGGAATTCTCCAGGCAAGAATACTGGAGTGGGTTGCCATTAAGTTCTCCAGGAGATCTTCCTGATCCAGGACAATGGAATATTATTCAGCCATAAAAAGAATGAAATCTTGCTATTTGCAATAATATGGATTGACTTTGAAGGTATTATGCTAAGTAAAACAAATCAGACCAAAAAAAATTGTATGATATTTATTTTATGTGGAACCTAGATAAAACAAAACAAAAATCAAACTCACAGATATAGAAAATAGATTGGTATTTGCCAGAGGTGAAAGTTGAGGGGCAAGGAATGGGGGATTTTTTTTTTTTTGGGTCTATTTAAATTGAATGCAATGTGTAAAAGATTAAAAAGAATGCAAAATAGTACAGACAATTTGGAAACAGGACCCTTCTTATAAATGTAAGATTTACCTCCTATGTGATTCAATAATCTCACTCTTAATAATTTATTCAAGAGCAATGACAACATATGTCCACACAAAGACCTGTGTGTGAACATGCTTAGCAACTTCATCACAGCAAAAATGGGAAACAGCCCAAATTTCCACTGACATATGTTTAAACAAATTGTACAAAATTTATACAATAAATACTACTTCACAGTAAAAGACAAAGTAACTATGGGTAAGCAAAACTAAAGGGAACATCTCAGAAATCATTATGCTAGGTGAAAGAAGCTAAATAAAAATGCTGTATTCTGTAAAATTTCTTTTATATGACATTCTACAAAAAAGATAAGATATAGAGACAGAACACAGATTAATGACTGCCTGTGGTTGGGTTTGGGAATAGGAGTTGACTAAAGGGGCAGTGTGGGGATAGTGGAGCTTTCTATGGAACTGTGGCAGTGGTACACAGCTACTGCATTGATTAAACCTATAGAACTATGTGTCATGATGAGTAAAGTTAACTGTATGAAAATTATAAATGTTTGATATATACCAGATTGTAAGTTCAGTTCAGTTCAGTCACTCAGTCATGTCCGACTCTCTGTGACCCCATGAATCTCAGCATGCCAGGCCTCCCTATCACCAACTCCCGCAGTTCACTCAGACTCATGTCCATCAAGTCGGTGATGCCATCTGGCCATCTCATCCTCTATCGTCCCCTTCTCCTCCTGCCCCCAATCCCTCCCAGCATCAGAGTCTTTTCCAATGAGTCAACTCTTGGGGCTAAGTAGACCCATCAGCCAAGGGCAGTCCTGAGACAGGTGCAGGTATGAGAAGCAACCACCCCCACCCCCAGTATGTTCTCTGCATCTGTGGCCTCTTTATTTTTCCATAATTTTGCCTTTTCCATAATGCCATACAGTTGGAATAATACAGCATGTAGTCATTTCAGATGGGCTTCTTTCACTTAATAATATGAATTTGAGGTGCTCCATGTTTTTCATGGTTCGATAGCTCACTTTTTTTAGTGCTTAAAAATATATTATTTTCTGGATGTACTATAGATTATTTAATTCATTCACCTCCTGAAGAGCATCTTGGTTGCTTCCAGGATTTAGCAATCATGAATAAAGCTGTTATAAATATCCATGTGCAGGTTGTGGAAATAAGTTTTGCACCCTCCCCTGTCTTTTGTTTATAACTCAGGGTTTGAAGTAATTTCTTAATAATCTGCTCAATTCATTTAAAGAAATGAAACCCTTCTGAGCCTTGGTTTCTCCAGTTGTTAAGATATAGTATTTGTTCCATCGAACAAGAAAGAAGCAAAGATAAAATGAGGTAAAACAAGCAAGCATGCCTTCAGTTATTACAATCACCATGCCAATGTAAGATATTGTCATTATTTTCAAAGGGCAAAAACAAAGAACAATGAAATGTGCTAGTGGGATATCCAGTATCAGCTCTTTGTTACAATTTTGATTTCCGTTTTTCCAGGCAAGGTCAGCTTGTCTCAGACCCAAGCTTCTGATGATCCCCAATGTCCAAGGTTTTTACATTTAGGGAACATGTCTGGATCATGCTTGAGTCCTGCATTATGTCTTATGCATTAAAAAAAAAAAAAAGTAAATGTGTGTGGAATGGAAGGAATTTGATTCCCTGGAGGCTAGTTCCATTTCTGCTAAGATAAAACAAATGTTTCTCAGTCAGATTCTAATCCAGGTAATGGGTGATGTAATAAAAAATGCAAAGTGGAAGGAACCTCTATGTAATAGAAATGGAGGAAAAAATACAAAAGGAAATTCTTTTGTCTTCCATGTTGATGTCTCTACATTCAAAATGATTCACTTGTGAAGGATTTATGGACCTAGTGCACTCTTTCTTCCTACTGCTGCATCGCATCAGTCATGTCTGACTCTGTGCGACCCCACAGATGGCAGCCCACCAGGCTCTGCTGTCCCTGGGATTCTCCAGGTAAGAATACTGGAGTGGGTTGACATTTCCTTCTCCAATGCATGAAAGTGAAAAGTGAAAGTGAAGTCGCTCAGTCGTAACCAACTCTTCATGACCCTTCCTACTCAGTTCAGTTCAGTTCAGTTCAGTCACTCAGTCGTGTGTGACTCTTTGAGACCCCATGCGTCCATCAAGTCAGTGATGCCATCCAGCCATCTCACCCTCTGTCGTCCCCTTCTCCTCCTGCCCTCAGTCTCTCCCAGCATCAGAGTTTTTTCCAATGAGTCAACTCTGCATGAGGTGGCCAAAGTATTGGAGTTTCAGATTTAGCATCATTCCTTCCAAAGAAATCCCAGGGTTGATCTCCTTCACAATGGACTGTTGGATCTCCTTGCAGTCCAAGGGACTCTCAAGACTAAAGGGACTCAGATCTTGAAATCAGTCTTTTCATCCTATATAGTTTACAATTTTCTTACAAAGATAGGATATGATCACAGGAAACCATGAAAAATAAAAGTATGATTAAAACTAATATTTATTATTTGTGTGTGTGTGTTCAGTTGCTCAGTCATATCCGACCCTTTCCAGCCTCATGCACTGTAGCACGCCTGGCTCCTCTGCCCATAGAGTTTTTCAAGCAAGAGTTCTGGAATGGGTTGCCATTTTCTACTCCTGAGGATCTTCCCAACGCAGTGATAGAACCTGCATCTTCTTTTGTGTATCCTGAATTGTCAGGCAGATTCTTTACCACTGCTCCACCTGGGAAGCCCTGTTTATGATAAACACTAGATGAGATCATATAGTATGTCTATATTCAATATAGTGTCTCAATACTATATGAGACATGCACACGTCTGTATTCATATGCACAATTTCTAAGGCAACTATTATGGTTACTCTAGTAGATATTATAGTTACCCTAACCATACAAATGGGAAAAATGCATAAAAAAAGGTTGATTTATTCATAGTCTCATAACTGTCACATAGAAGATCTGGGATTTAAATTCAGATCTGCATAAAACCAAATATCCAAGTTCTGTCATGTGAATAAGCCTCAAATTTGTGTTTCTGATGAAAAGAGCAATGATAACACATGGTCTGAGGCATCAGCTAATGCTTTCAGTTTAAGTGTGTCCCTAAAGGATTAATGTATTTGGACAGGCTAGTAAGAACATTCATATTGTGAGAAAAGATCCTAAGATGTTTTTAGAAACATCTTTCTAAGAAAGAGAAAATTGCCAGGTTTCCTAAACATTCTCATATTGAAGGCACTTTTAAAATTTAAATTGTATCATTTGAGTTATTTCTTTCTTTCTTATTTAGTATGTGTCCATCCAATTCAATCATCACCAAGTATCACCATGTACCAGCCAGGTAGATTCCTAGGGTCTAGAAATACAGCAATGAATAAAACATAAAAATCACTACCCTGAATACAAGAAAGAGGCCCCACTTTGGAGATGCCGATATATGAGAAGTTACCAGCTGAGACATGTAGGAAACATCTTTAGAGACACGTAGGACATTTGCTTCCCTGACTCTTCACTCCAAAGAAACAGTCTTAAGACCCTTGGGGAGGTGAAGGGGATGTCGAAGGACATCCTTCCATCCTCAAAACCTCTGGAGAAGGGACAGAAGCAAACTCACATGCTTCTGGGGGAGAGAGAAAATGTTTCATATTTTACTCACTATGTTATAGCATTCCAAAAAAGTTGAGGGAAGAGATGAAAAGATGTATTGGATCATGCCTACAGGAGTCACAGGACTTATGTACCCTCTTACCCCAAAGCAACTGCTGAAGACACAGTTACAGCTCGGGGGTGTGGCAAACACCTTGTAGTTACGGTTGTGTTATCCAATAAGCTGTTTATAGTCAGTGACCTATGTATGGAGCCATTTCTCCCACCACCAAAATATTCAGCAATGGGAAATGAGAGATAGAGAGTGGCTGCTGCACTCTTCCCTAATTGATCCATTTGAAGCAGTTTCATTTTTGTCTTCAAGGGATTTAAAGTGGTATTAGGAGAAGCCATCATCTCCCAGAGAAATTAGGCAGATTTGTGAGCAGCTACATGAGTTTTTCAGCAGCATGTTCACTAAGATCCTGTGTATCATGGGTGTTGCACACCACTGGGACCCTTGGTGGTTGCTTCTTGCAGATGCTTGACATTTGCAAAACCTTGTGGGTTAGTTTTTAAGAATCCCCCACTTCAGGGCTGCGGGCAACTAGTATCTTTGGTAGCTACCCTTCTGGTCTTTGTTCTCAACTCTTCCAGTGTTACAGGATAAGTTTTATACTTTCAGAATAAGCCTCTAATTCTATATTAAGTCTCTCCTCCTGGAATACCTAGAATGGCTTCTGTTTTTCTCTATGAATTCTAGTTGATATAGGGTCTTTATGATTTGGGTGTGTTCTCAGTGAGTGATAACAAATATCCAAAGTGGGTAGAGGTTGAGAGGCTGGGGTGAAATGGTGCATGTAATGAATTGGGAAAAAGCAAATATGTGTATGTAACCATGAGAAGTCTAGCCCACTGGAAAGACATCTTAAGGATATCTTTATATGTGGATATAATAAAATCTTTACTTATATGAAAGCTAACAGTAAATTCTGCATATAGAAAATACTCAGCTTACAACACACTTTCATGCACACTAACCCTCTTAGATTTGAGAGAGGTCTCACAGTGGAGAGGTGATATATGTATCCTCTGTCCTCACATGAATCTACTCAATAGTATTATCTCAGCACCATAGCAACCCTGGACGTTGCTATTTGCCCTTTATCTTGTTTACTCCTTTATAAGTCATGAAGCTGAGACTTTGAACTGTTAAGCTCATTGCATTCACGTATTCACTGAACAAACGCACACTGGTCACTTACTGTGTGTTAGGCGTTGTGTCAGGTACCATGGATGGGCTTCCCAGGTGAAAGGGCTTCTTGGTGGCTCAGATGGTAAAGAATCTGTCTGCAGTGTAGGAGACTTGGATTTGATCCCCAGATTGGGAAAATCCCCTAGTGAAGGGAATGGCAACCCATTTCAGTATTCTTGCTTGAAGAATTCCGTGGACAGAGGCGCCTAGAGGGCTGCAGTCCATGGAGCTCCAAAGAGTCAGACATGACTGAGGGACAAACAGCAACAACAACCAGGGATAAAGGAATAAACAAGAAAACCATTTCCTGGCCCTCATGTTTCTTTAGTGAGAAACATTGACATTAAGCAAATGATTTTTAGTGTAAAAAATGCTTTTACCAAAGGGAAAGCAGAAGGTGATATGGAAACTTTAATTTTAGTGTTACATAGAGAAGGCCTCCCTGGGGAGCTAATACCTAAACTGTTACTGAGACCTGAAGAATGGCAAAGCACTGGTGCCTAGCTCAAACTCACACAGACAGGAAATGGAAAAGCCTAGAATGCAATTGGGGTTCCCTTTCTTCATGACACAATGTTTGGGTTTGACTGCTTTCCTAATTTGAAGGAGGGAGGCTTTTCCATATTTGTATCAATCTGTAAATTAATAAATTATCAACTCCTCTTTAGTTCCCTGAACTGCAAAGTGATCAAACCAGTTGGTTCTAAATGAAATCAACCCTGAATATTCATTGGAAGGACTGACGCTGACACTGACGCTCCAATACTTCGGCCCCCTGATGGGAAGAGCCAGTTCACTGGAAAAGACCCAATGCTGGGAAAGACTGTGGGCAGAAGGAGAAGGGAGTGATAGAGGGTGAGATTTTTGGATGGCATCACTGACTCGATGGACATGAGATTGAGTAAACTCTTGGAGATACTGGAGGACAGAGAAGCCTGGCATGCTGCAGTCCATGGGGTCACAAAAAGTCCAACTCAACTTAGTGACTAAACTATAAACCCGCTATGGTTAGGTTGGTTTGGCTATTGCTTCCTTATGAACAGTATAAATCTCAACAAAGCATTCAAAATCTATGTGGCAGGGCCTAGGCAATCCTAATACTTCATAAATACCCATTTCTTTTCTAAGGTGTATAAAGGAACATGAATTTATTAAATTGAATTATATGGATTTGCTGATGTTTAATCATTTTTACTTTAAAAAGGACAGTTTTATATGGCTCTTACCTAATACTGAACTAGAAAACCCAGTGCAAGGTTGGAGTGTTCTATGCAATTCTTCCAAGTCCTTTGTCAAACACAAGATATACATCAATAAAACAAAAATCACCATAGATAAAAAGCGTAAAACCTGAATAACTATGAAGTCTGGGAGAACTCACAACATTTCAAAAACTACCATGATAGTTATGGAGAGAAAGCACTTTTTAAAAGTTGTCTAATTACAAATTGACTTTACCAAGTCAATAATTCCAGAACTGAAGAAGAACTGCAGGATATAATTGACCTTCTGGTTCAATCAATAACAAATTGACTTAAAACAGTCTAAATTATAGTGAAGATCATGATGACATTTAGAAGTACACTTTTTAAATGTAAATTGCTTAAAAGTTTTGAAATGAGCCGTTGTCTCATAATGGTTAGACAAAGTCTGCAACAAGTAAATATTTTCAATCCTAGCATTTTATGTTAAGGTATATTTTCAAACAAATATGTAATTTTAAGATTTTCATTGATAAAGTTTTATTTAGAAAAATTTATGTAATTATTTTGTAAACCCTATGATTACTTGTGAAGTGCAGAAACTTATTTCCATTTTTGACAAAACTTGAAATTGATAATTACTTGGAGGAGAAGAATTTGACAATGTGTGCTAAAAATCCAGTGAATGTTTTGCTCACATAATTTCAACAGGGATGGTATCACCTGCAAGAGGGAGATAAGTTGGTCAGAAAAAGAGTGAGGAATCTTAGTCTTTTAACATATAAAAGTATACTGATATTCAGTTTCCCAGGATAGAAGATGATTAAATAAATTGTGATATATTCCTAAAATGATATGATGTGTCAGTTCAGTTCAGTTCAGTTGCTCAGTTGTGTCTGACTCTTTGTGACTCCATGAATCGCAGCACGCCAGGCCTCCCTATTCATTACCATCTCTCAGAGTTCACTCAGACTCACATCCATCAAGTCAGTGATGCCATCCAACCATCTCATCCTCTGTCATCCCCTTCTCCTCCTGCCCCCAATCCCTCCCAGCATCAGAGTCTTTTCCAATGAGTCAACTCTTTGCATAAGGTGGCCAAAGTACTGGAGTTTCAGCTTTAGCATCATTCCTTCCAAAGAAATCCCAGGGTTGATCTCCTTCAGAATGGACTGGTTGGATCTCCTTGCAGTCCAAGGGACTCTCAAGAGTCTTCTCCAATACCACAGTTCAAAAGCATCAATTCTTTGGCGCTCAGCATTCTTCACAGTCCAACTCTCACATCCATACATGACCACAGGAAAAACCATAGCCTTGACTAGACAGACCTTAGTTGGCAAAGTAATGTCTCTGCTTTTGAATATACTATCTAGGTTGGTCATAACTTTTCTTCCAAGGAGTAAGCGTCTTCTAATTTAATGGCTGCAGTCACCATCTGCAGTCACTTTGGAGCCCCCAAAATAAAGTCTGACACTGTTTCCACTGTTTCCTCATCTATTTCCCATGAAGTGATGGGACTGGATGCCATGATCTTCGTTTTCTGAATGTTGAGCTTTAAGCCAACTTTTTCATTCTCCTCTTTCACTTTCATCAAGAGGCTTTTTAGTTCTTCTTCACTTTCTGCCATAAAGGTGGTGTCATCTGCATATCTGAGGTTATTGATATTTCTCCCGACAATCTTGATTCCACCTTGTGTTTCTTCCAGTCCAGTGTTTCTCATGATGTACTCTGCATACAAGTTAAATAAGCAGGATGACAATATACAGCCTTGACATACTCTTTTTCCTATTTGGAACCAGTCTGTTGTTCCATGTCCAGTTCTAACTGTTGCTTCCTGACCTGTGTACAGATATGAAGTGTACTCTCTGCAAATGTGCAAGAAATTTGGTATGGAACATGTTCATATTTTCATAATTGGGAAAATATTGCATAGTATTATCACCTGGTCAAAATGCATATTAGCATTTATACATAGAACAAAATTGACTAAAATGATTCATATCGAAATATCTTAGTGATTATCAATGAGAGGGAAATTACAAATAATCTTTTCCTCCCTTTTCTCTGCTGTTTCTTTTAATTATTTGTTTCTATCATTTCAATACCTGTGCATAACTTGAAATTTCAAACAAAAAATAAATAAATTAAAAAATTAAATGAGAGATTTGCTATACCCACTCATATTTCAACTTCCATGAGGCAACAACTTTCAGCCATTTTTCCCCATGGTTACCTCTGTGTAACCTACCTAACTTAGTATATCTTGATATCTTGACTTTTTGTTATTGCTGTTGCTTCCAGGTTTATTCTATTAACTTCTTATCGTATTAGGGTTTATCATATATTTTCTTCAACAATCAGAAATGCCCTTCCATCCACCATATATGGATATATTTATATTATAAATTTTGAATGCTCTGTATAATGTTTATAATAGTTAAAATATTTATTGTTTACTGCATTATTGGCTATTATTATTATTATTGGCTATTATTGGCTATTATTTCCTTTCTTATTCATATATTTTTCTTGAAGCTAATAATTATTTTGTTTGTTTTATTAACTTTTCATGAGCCTAATCTTTCAAATTCTCTAATATTAATGAAAATCCTCTCTGTATGAGAAAATGTTTCAGATTTTTACTTCTGTAGTCTACTATCTTCTTATTTTAATTGTTATTCACTGGTTAGGAATTATTCACGGCTGTTGTCTTAGAACTTTTCATTATTACTACCTTGGAAATTCTTTTTTCTCTTACTTCCATTATTTTTCCTGCTCCTTTATTTAGTTTGCTGTTTGTGTTACTGAAGTACAACTTTTAGTGATTTCATATTAAAGAACATACAGGAGATAAAAATTTTTAAATATGACAATGCTGTAATTCTACTCATTTACTTTATTAATAGCTTGGCTGGGTATAGAATTTCAGGGATTCTAAAACAATTTTTCCTTAGAAGCTTGAAGACAATGCTTTGTCTTTCAACTTCCAATGTTGGTGAAAAAACAAATGGTATTATAATTTCGTATACATTGGATATAACTTTTTTTTGGTCTCAGGGATCTTTAGCATATTCTCTTTATCCTTTGCATTCTAAAATTTCACAATGGTATACCTGGTTGAGATTCTTTGTGTTGTTGTCATTTACTATGTTGGGTATTTTGTGGTCTTTTCATTTGGAAAAATACCTCCCAGTTACAGGAAATTTTCTACTGTCTCCTGGAATTCTTATATGACTTAGATGGTGGACCTTGAACTGAATCTAATTTTCTCAAATAACTTCTGTATCTTTTAATATTTTTCTGATTTTTGGTAGTTTCCTGCAAGTTTATCTTTCAGTCCTCTATTCAAGAGCTTAATTCTTAATTCAAAAGCTCCCTTTTTATGCTGTGTTCCTCTTTATAGAAATCAATATTTTCTTTTTACTTCGTATGCTGCTGCTGCTGCTGCTAAGTCACTTCAGTCGTGTCTGACTCTGTGCGACCCCATAGAGGGCAGCCCACCAGGCTCCCTCTTCCCTGGGTTCTCCAGGCAAGAACACTGGAGTGGGTTGCCATTTCCTTCTCCAATGCATGAAAGTGAAAAGTGAAAGTGAAGTCGCTCAGTCGTGTCCAACTCTTAGTGACGCCATGGACTGCAGCCCACCAGGCTCCTCCATCCATGGGATTTTCCAGGCAAGAGTACTGGAGTGGGTTGCCATTGCCTTCTCCATATATGTGTATATAATTCATATATATATATATTTGTGAAAATATGCAAAATAATTTTTTGAAATCATCTTCTACTGTGTATATTTTATCTTTCTTATCGTTTTCGTTTTTGCTACAGCCTGTCTTTTAGGTTAGAGACTTTCCTAAGATATTTAGGCAATACAAAGTGAGTGAAAGTGAAAGTTGCTCAGTCAAGTCCAACTTGAATTCTCCATGCCAGAATACTGGGGTGGATAGCCATTCCCTTCTTAGAGGGATCTTCCCAACCAAGAAATCAAACCAGGGTTTCCTGCATTGCAGGCAGATTCATTACCAAATGAGCTACCAGGGAAGCCCTTAGGCAATAAACCTATCGGAAATTAAGAATGAGTTTTTTTTTTAAGTTTATTGACAGATCTCTACACTTTGACAGAGCTTCTTGATTCACAGGCCTCCCAGTGAATAAATAGGTAGAGAACTGGCATTTATACTACTAAATATATTAGTGGGTAATTTTTCTTGATAGGGATTCTCTAGTTTCTTTCACAGGGGTAAGGAGTAGTCAGAGATCTTGGAGGAGATAAATTTTCTTCTTCACTTATGTGCCAGAGGGGATCTGGTTTCTAACAACTCCTTATGCAAAATTTCAATCTATTCTCCCTATTTATGATCTCATCACATTGAAAAATAATTGGACCCTCTAGCTCTTGAGTTTTTCTAGTATTTGGGAGAAACAACTTGTTTCTTGCTGGCTTTCCCACTGTATTCATGCAGAAAATCCATGAAATTTGCAAGCTAACTATGTACTGGTTCTACTTTTTTTCTCTTTCAAAATTCCACCCATCTAGAAAAATGGTACTGATAAACCTATTTGCAGAGCCGGAATAGAGACATAGATGTAAAGAAAGGACTTGTGGACACAGCAGGGGAAGGAAAGGTAGGGTAAACTGAGGGTAGCACGGAAATATACACATTACCATGTGTAATGTACAGCTGGGACTCAGCCTGCGACAACCCAGAGCGGTGGGATGGGGGAAGGGAGGGAGGCTCAAGAGGGAAGGGATATGTGTATACTTAGAACTTAGTCAAGGTGTAGTATAGCAAAAACCAACACAACATTGTAAAGCAATTATCCTCCAATTAAAATTAAATTTAAAGAAATGAAAAACAAAAACTATTTCAACCATAAGTAGAATGTAAAAAATAAATACTAAAAGAACAAACCGAACCAAACAAAAATAAACAGGTACAGAGTAGTGGTTATCAGAGAAAAGGGGTAGGGGAAAGGGTGAACAGCATCAGGCCATTCTTTGTGAAAGAAGAAAATACTGTAGTGTATACAGAAATTAAAATTTAATGTATCCATGGAGCTTGTGTTATAAAACAATGTTATTTCAATTTTAAAAAGTAGGGAGTCAACAGGAGGCATTTCAAGTAAAAAATTAGCTATTTAAAGTTGTTAGGAAGTCTAATAAGGAAAAGGAAAGTCACTAGTGGATATTAGGAAATCAGAAAATTTGAAGAATCAAAAACATGCCAGTATTTATTTATATTGTCCACAGTGTCAAAGAGTATAATACACAGAAAGAGTGCCCCAAAGACTCTGGCAGGACTCCACATTCACATCCCTGGAAGGCTACAGGCCTGCTACTATTTTCAAATGAGAAAGAGGCTGGTTTCCAGGTCCCTCTCAGCAATTTCTCAGTGGTGGAACCCTCACCTCCACAGTGTTCCTTATACTGCTGCGAGGGATTCCTTACTGCACAAGGTTTGGAACTCAGGTTTGCATATTCAAAACCTGCTCCTGTCACAGTGTTCCAGAGGTGGTCCCCCTGTGGGACAGTGGCTTTTGATAACCAAGCTCTCAGAAGACTGATGCATCAATCAGAATCCCAGACTCGCAAATTACAAGGAAAGTTAAAACTGCTCCGGAGAATACATAACAGCACCAAACTGAGCTTTACTGTTAATCCCCGTGAGCAGCCACTCAAAAAGCCAAATATCAGAGGCTACTGGTTGAACATTAAACCAGCAAGGGGAGTTAATTATAGGGTTTGAATGTTTAATCTCAGGTGGCTGAGATAGTCTGATGTATCTATTGTAATGGTAAAGATATATGCCCTCCAGAAAAATCCAGTAATCAAATTTGCTCCTTTGAATGGTACCTGTAAAAGACCCAGACAACATTTGGTCTCAGAAGCAGATGAAAAGTCTCATCAAGCCTCTGTCTGATTGACACATTTTTATGTTAATCCGTTGAGGAAGGTTGATGTCAAGTAAAGTTGATGAGAATGTATTTGGCACAATTATTTTATTTATTCTTATTTCTTTAATTAAAAGGAAGAATCTTTGCTATCATCTGCATCTACAAGAGATCCTAAAAATAAAAGTTTGTATTTAGTATACCACATAATATTTTATATGGCCTTTATTATGAAATTCAACTTTGAATTACTTAGTAATTAATTAAAATGTAACTTTTAATTACAAATTAGTTTTTAATTACTTAGTTTGACTGAATATTTGATGAGGTAAATGTCTTACTCATCTTCATTTGGTACAGATAGGAGTTAAAATTTTTTGATTAACTAAATGAATAATATCCAACACAAGTAGCTCCTGCCTGCTAGTAAGTATGTTCACATCTTTGCCTTTGAAGTTTTCCTAAATAGATGTTGGATGAACACTTGTTAAAGATGTGTAAGGACAATCCTAATGCCTATGTGTGTGCTTAATTGCTCAGTCATATCCGACTCTTTGTGACCCCAAGGACTGTAGCCCTGGTACCAGGCACCTCTGTCCATGGGGATTCTCCAGAAAAGAATACTGGAGTAGGTTGCCATGCCCTTCTCCAGGGGATTTTCCCGACCCATGGATCGAACCCAGGTCTCCTGCATTGCAGGTGGATTCTTTACCATCTGAGCCACCTAATGCCCATATTCATGTTTAAAGTTTGTAAATATTCCTTAAATCTTCATTCATCTTAGAAACTTCAATAAGATTTAACAGTGTGACTGTCAAGGTACAGGTTGTCAAGATATAAGGTGACATAAGGAACAGCTAGTAGGAGAGAGGGAGGTGGCTAATGCTCCCAAATGTTAAGCAATTATTTCTTTTATTGAACTTATTTTAAACTTTTTTTCTGGTTTTGTTGATATATATTTGACGTTTAACATTTTAGAAATTTAAGGTGTACCATGTTATGATTTGATTCAAGTATATATTATAGTGAAATGATTACCACAATAAGATTAGCTAATATATCTATCCTCTCATATCAATAACCTCAGATATGCAGATGACACCACCCTTATGGCAGAAAGTGAAGAGGAACTAAAAACCTCTTGATGAAAGTGAAAGTGGAGAGTGAAAAGTTGGCTTAAAGCTCAACATTCAGAAAACGAAGATCATGGCATCTGGTCCAATCACTTTATGGGTAATAGATGGGGAAATAGTGGAAACAGTGTCAGATTTTATTTTTGGGGCTCCAAAATCACTGCAGATGGTGATTGCAGCCATGAAATTAAAAGATGCTTACTCTTTGGAAGAAAAGTTATGACCAACCTAGATAGCATATTGAAAAGCAGAGACATTACTTCGCCAACTAAGGCCCATCTAGTCAAGGCTATGGTTTTTCCAGTAGTCATGTATGGATGTGAGAGTTGGACTGTGAAGAAGGCTGAGCGCTGAAACGTTGATGCTTTTAAAGTGTGATACTGGAGAAGACTCTTGAGAGTCCCTTGGACTGCAAGGAGATCCAACCAGTCCATTCTGAAGGAGATCAGCCCTGGGATTTCTTTGGAAGGAATGATGCTAAAGCTGAAACTCCAATACTTTGGCCACCTTATGCGAAGAGTTGACTCACTGGAAAAGACTCTGATGCTGGGAGGGATTGAGGGCAGGAAGAGAAGGGGACGACAGAGGAGGAGATGGCTGGATGGCATCACTGACTTAATGGATGTGAATCTGAGTGAACTCCGGGAGTTGATGATGGACAGGGAGGCCTGGCGTGCTGTGATTCATGAGGTCACAAAGAGTTGGACATGACTGAGTGACTGAACTGAACTCATATCATTAAACAATTATTATTCTTTCGTCCATGTGATCAGAACATTTAAAATCTACTCTCGAAGCCACTTTTATGTATACAATACAGTATTGTTAGCTATAGTCACTATGCCCTACATTAGATCCCCAGAACTTATTCATCTTATCACCAACAATTTGTACCCTTTAACCCATGTCTCATTTCCCCCACTCTCCAACACTTAAACTCACTCTTCCACTCTCTGTTCTAAAAGTTTCACAATTTGGAGTCCACGTGTAAGTCAATTTCACAATTTGTGTCTTTCTCTTAGCATCAAGACTTATTTCCCGTAGTATAATGCCCTAAAGTTTCATTTATTTGTCACTAATGGCAGGCTTTCCTTCTTTCTCATGGCTAAAGAATATTGCATTGTATATTTGTATAACATTTTCTCTGTTATCCCTGGTAGATACAAAAATTGTTTCCATGTCTTGGCTATTGTAAATGGAAAATGTGAAAGTGAGTGTTAGTCACTCAGTCATGTCTGACTCTTTACAACCCCATGAACTTTAGCCCCCTAGGCTCTTCTGTCCATGGAATTCTCCAAGCAGGAACCCTGGAGAGGGTTGCCATTTCCTTCTCCAGGGGATCTTCCTGACCCAGAGATTGAACCTGGGTCTCCCATATTGTGGGCAGACTTTACTGACTGAGAAACCAGGGAAGACCCTAAAAAATACGGAGTGCTTCACAAATTTGTGTTTAAACTGAGCTATCAGGAAGCCCCAGTTGTAAATAAAGCTGCAACGAGCATAAAGGAGTCATCTTCATATTTGAGGTGGAGATTCTATTTCCCTTGAGTACATAGCCAGAAGTGGAATTGCTGAATATTCTGGTAGTTCTACTTTCAAATTTTAAAGAAAACTCATACTCTTCTTTATAGTGGCTGTATTCATTTACATGCCTATCAATAGTGTAAAAGATTCTCTTTACTTCCTCATCAACAACGATACCTTATCCTTTAGATATAGCCATCCTAACAAATGCGTGGGTGGCTGTGACCGATGCACTTAGCACGGCCAGGGAGGAGCTACCCCATGTCCGAGGTCAGGGGCAGAAGCTGGGAGGACCCCCTGCCCGAGGGGGCGGTGGCCAAGAGGAGGTGCCCTACGCCCGAGGTCGGAGGCAGCGGCTGGGAGGAGCAATGCCACGTCCAAGGAGAAGTGGCTGTGCGGGTGCAGGAGGGCCTAGAGAAGCTATCCCACGTTCAAGTTCAGAGGGGGCAGTGATAAAGAGATACACCTAGTCCAAGGGAAGGAGCAGCAGCTGCACTTTGCTGGAGCAGCTGTGAAGAGATAGCCCATGTCCAAGGTTAAAAAACCCAAGTAAGACGTTAGATGTTGTAAGAGGGCATCAGAGGGCAGAAACACTGAAACCATACTCACAGAAAACTAGTCAATCTAATCACACTAGGACCACAGCCTTGTCTAAGTCAATGAAACTAAGCCATGCCCGTGGAGCCACCTAAGACGGGCCAGCCATGGTGGAGAGGTCTGACAGAATGAGGTCCACTGGAGAAGGGAATGGTAAACCACTTCAATATTCTTACTTTGAGAACCCCATGAACAGTATGAAAAGGTGAAATGATAGGATACTGAAAAAGGAACTCCTCAGGTCAGTACGTGCCCAATATGCTAATGGAGATCAGTGGAGAAATAACTCCAGAAAGAATGAAGGGATGGAGACAAAGCAAAAACAACACCCAGCTGTGGATGTGACTGGTGATAGAAGCAAGGTCTGATGCTGTAAAGAGCAATATTACATAGGAACCTGGAATGTCAGGTCCATGAATCAAGGCAAATTGGAAGTGGTCAAACAAGAGATGGCAAGAGTGAACGTTGATACTCTAGGAATCAGAAAGCTAAAATGGACTGGAATGGGTGAATTTACCTCAGATGATCATTGTATCTACTACTGTGGGCAAGAATCCCTCAGAAGAAATGGAGTAGCCATCACGGTCAACAAAAGAGTCCAAAATGCAGCACTTGGATGCAATCTCAAAAATGACAGAATGATCTCTGTTCGTCTCCAAGGCAAACCATTCAATATCAGGTAATCCAAGTCTATGCTCCAACCAGTAACGCTGAAGAAGCTGAAATTGAACGGTTCTAAGAAGTTCTACAAGACCTTTTAGAACTAACACCCCAAAAGATGTCCTTTTCGTTATAGGAGACTGGAATGCAAAAGTAGGAAGTCAAGAAACAGTTGGAGTAACAGGCAAATTTGGCCTTGGAATACAGAAGGAAGCAGGGCAAAGACTAATAGAGTTTTGCCAAGAAAATGCACTGGTCATAGTGAACACCCTCTTTCAACAACACAAGAGAAGACTCTACTCATGGACATCACCAGATGGTCAACACTGAAATCAGATTTATTATATTCTATGCAGCCAAAGATGGAGAAGCTCTATCCAGTCAACAAAAATAAGACCAGGAGCTGACTGTGGCTCAGATCATGAACTCCTTATTACCAAATTCAGACTTAAATTGAAGAAAGTAGGGAAAACCACTAGACTATTCAGGCATAGCCTAAATCAAATCCCTTATAATTATACAGTGGAAGTGAGAAGCCCTTAAATCTAAGGGCTTAGATCTATAGATAGAGTGCCTGATGAGCTATGGAATGAGGTTCTTGACATTGTACAGGAGACAGGGATCAAGACCATCCCCATGGAAAAGAAATGCAAAAAAGCAAAATGGCTGTCTGGGGAGGCTTACATAACTGTGAAAAGAAGAGAAGTGAAAAGCAAAGGAGAAAAGGAAAGATATAAGCATCTGAATGCAGAGTTCCAAAGAATAGCAAGAAGAGAGAGACAAGAAAGTCTTCCTCAGCGATCAATGCAAAGAAACAGAAAAACAACAGAATGGGAAAGACTAGAGATCTCTTCACGAAAATTAGAGATACCAAGGGAACATTTCATGCAAAGATGGGCTCAATAAAGGACAGAAATCGTATGGACCTAACAGAAGGAGAAGATATTAAGAAGAGGTGGCAAGAATATACAGAAGAACTATACAAAAAGATCTCACGACCGAGATAATCACAATGGTGTGATCACCCACCTAGAGCCAGACATCCTGGAATGTGAAGTCAAGTGGGCCTTAAAAAGCACCACTACAAACAAAGCTAGTGGAGGTGATTGAATTCCAGTTGAGCTATTTCAAATCCTGAAAGATGACACTGTGAGAGTGCTGCACTCAATATGCCAGCAAATTTGGAAAACTCAGCAGTGGCCACCGGACTGGAAAAGGTCAGTTTTCATTCCAATTCCAAAGAAAGGCAATTCCGAAGAATGCTCGAACTACCACACAATTGCACTCATCTCACATGCTAGTAAAGTAATGCTCAAAGTTCTCCAAGCCAGGCTTCAGCAATACATGAACCATGAACATCCACATAGTCAAGCTGGTTTTAGAAAAGGCAGAGGAACCAGAGATCAAATTGCCAACATCTGCTGGATCATGGAAAAAGCAAGAGAGTTCCAGAAAAACATCTATTTCTGCTTTATTGACTATGCCAAAACCTTTGACTGTGTGGATCACAATAAACTGTGGAAAATTCTGAAAGAGATGGGAATAGCAGACCACCTGACCTGCCTCTTGAGAAATCTGTATGCAGGCCAGGAAGCAACAGTTAGAACTGGACATGGAACAACAGACTGGTTCTAAATAGGAAAAGGAGTATGTCAAGGCTGTATATTGTTACCCTGCTTATTTAACTTATATGCAGAGTACATCATGAGAAACGCTGGGCTGGAAGAATCGCAAGCTGGAATCAAGTTTGCTGGGAGAAATATCAATAACCTTAGGTATGCAGATGACACCACCCTTATGGCAGAAAGTGAAGAGGAGCTAAAAGCCTCTTGATGAAAGTGAAAGAGGAGAGTGAAAAAGTTGGCTTAAAGCTCAACATTCAGAAAACGAAGATCATGGCATCCGGTCCCCTCATTTCATGGAAAATAGATAGGGAAACGGTGGAAACAGTGACAGACTTTATTATTTTGGGCTCCACAATCACTGCAGATGGTGACTGCAGCCATGACATTAAAAGATGCTTACTCCTTGGAAGGAAAGTTATGACCAACCTAGATAGCATATTCAAAAGCAGAGACATACTTTGCCAACAAAAGTCCATCTAGTCAAGGCTATGGCTTTTCCTGTGGTCATGTATGGACGTGAGAGTTGGACTGTGAAGAAGGCTGAGCGCCGAAGAATGGATGCTTTTGAACTGTGGTGTTGGAGAAGACTCTTGAGAGTTCCTTGGACTGCAAGGAGAGCCAACCAGTCCATTCTGAAGGAGATCAGCCCTGGGATTTCTTTGGAAGGAATGATGCTAAAGCTGAAACTCTAGTACTTTGGCTACATCATGCAAAGAGTTGACTCACTGGAAAAGACTCTGATGCTGGGAGGGATTGGGGGCAGGAGGAGAAGGGGACGACCGAGGATGAGATTGAAGGATGGCATCACGGACCCGATGGATGTAAGTCTGAGTGCACTCTGGGTGTTGGTGATGGACAGGGAGGCCTGGTGTGCTGCGATTCATGGGGTCACAGAGAGTCGGACATGACTGAGCGACTGAACTGAACTGAACTGAACTGAACATGTGTAAGATCATCTTACTATTGTTTTGATTTGCGTGTTTCTAATTATGTGATGTAGAGTACTTTCTAATGAATTTGTTGGCCTTTGTATGTTTCCTTTTGAAAAACGTGTACACAGCTTGGTTTTTTGGTATTTTTAATCAGATTATGTGGGATTTGTGTTGGTTTGTTTGATGGTGAATTGTTCAAGATTCTTACGCATTTTGGATATTAACTGTAAGATTATTATATAGTTTGAAAATAATTTGTATCATTCTGTAGGTTGCCTTTATCTATCATGTTTTCTTCTCTTTTTTGGTTCTTTAGAACTTTTTAGCTTGAGGTAGTTCAGCTTATTGATTTTTCCTCTTTTGCCTATGCATTGATGTTCCATTGCAAAGCTAAATGTCACCAATTTCCCCCTATCTTTTCCAGGAGTTTAATGGTTTCTGGTCTGACATTTAAGTCTTTAGTTTACTATAAGGTAATTTTTATTAGTGATGTAACTTAGACATTTAGTTTCATTCTAAAATATAGTTTTCTGAATATCATTTATTGGAGAGCTTATCTTGTCCACAAGGTGTGTTCTTGGCTCTCTTGTTAAGTATTAGTTGACCATATTATTAGTTAACCACTAGCATAGGCTTATTTCTGGCTTTTCAATTCTGTTACATTGATCTATGTGTCTGTTCTCATGTTGGTGTTTTGATTACTATAGCTATACCTAATGTAGTTTGAAATCAGGAAGTATGACATCTCTAGCTTTGTTCTTTCTCAAGATTGCTTTGGACATTTAGGGTCTTTCCTGTCTTCATATGGATTATAAAATTGTTTTTTTCCTGTTTCTGTGAAAAATGCTGCTGAAATTTTGGTAAGGATTACATTCAATCTATATATGGCTTTGGGTAATATCAGCATTTTAATAATATTGACTCTTTTAATCCATGAACATGGGTTATGTTTTTATTTATTTGTGTCTTCAACTTTTTCATCAGTATCTCACAGTTTTCAATGCGTACATTTGTCCTTGGTTCAATTTCTTCCTATTTCATTTTACTTTATTTTTTGATGTTATTGTAAATGAGATGGTTCTTTTTTTTTTCTTTTCAGACAATTCATTGTTAACGTATAGAAACACCACTGACTTTTGTATGTTGATTTTGTATCTTGAAATTTACTGAATTTTCTTATTAAATCAAAAGTTTTATAGTGAAGTGTTTATGGTTTTCTGTAAAGATCATGTCATCTTCAAACTGTGCATGCATGTTTAGTCACTTCAGTCATATCTGACTCTTTGCAACCCCATGGACTGTAGCCTGCCAGGTTCCTCTGTCCATGGGATTATACTGGCAAAGATATTGGAGTTGGTTGCCATTTTCTCCTTCAAGGGAACTTCCCGACTCAGGCATCAAACTGTGTCTTCTGTGGCTCATGCATTGACAGGTGAATTCTTTACTATTGAGCCACCTTGGAGCAGAAATTCTTTACTACTGAGCCACCTTCTAACCGAGACTATATTATTTAGATGCCTTTTATTTCTTTTTCTTTCTTTCTTCTTTTTTTTTTTTTTGCCTAGTTGCTCTGGCCAACATGTCTAATACTGAGTTCAATAGGAGTGTTAAGAGCAGGAATTCTGGTTCCTGAATGTAGAGGAAAAGTATTCAGCTTTTTTCACATTGTTGGCTGTGTGCTTATTATATATGACCTTTATTCTGTCAAAATATATTATTTCTCTAGCCAATGTGTTGATATTTTTATCATAAAATTATAAATATTGTCAAAAGCTTTTTTGTCTATTGAGATGTCTGAGTGATTTTTATCTTTCATTATATTAATGTGACATATTGTTACTGAAAGCTGTGTGGATTCTGGTTGTTTGCCACTTAAAAGGCAATAAACAGGTCAGATTGTTGAAAAAGGAAGTGTGCTGTATTTCAGATGTCAGCAGCAGGGGGGTTGGGGGAGCAGGGTGACATCTGTCCAAAAGTTGACTTCCCTCCCCCAAGTTGTTGGTATCTGGAAAAAAACAAACTTTCCTTTCCACCAAACTGTGCTTGTTGCCTTTTGAACAGTGAGCACCCGCACCCCACAAACGTTTTGGTAACAGATTTTGATGCCCAATGTGGGGCTGGCTACTGTTGGCAAGTTTGCCTCCATGGCACCTGGCTCTCCTGGGTTTTCTCTGGGAAAGCTGTGGTCATGATAGTGTCTGAGTCTGCTGCTTGTGGCTAACTGGCCCCAAGTAGGGGATTTGGAGATATTCATCAGTTCAGTTCAGTTGTCACTCAGTCATGTCCGACTGTGACCTCATGGGCTACAGCACGCTACGCCTCCCTGTCCACCAGCAACTCTCAGAGCTTACTCAACCCATGTCCATAGAGTTGGGGATGCCATCCAACCATCTCATCCTCTATCGTTCCCTTCTCCTTCTGCCTTCAATCTTCCCCAGCATCAGGGTCTTTTCCAATGAATCAGTTCTTCCCATCAGGTGGCCAAATTATTGGAGTTTCAGCTTCAGCATTAGTCTTTCCAATGAATATTCAGGACTGGTTTTCTTTAGGATGGACTAGTTGGATCTCCTTGCAGTTCAAGACACTCAAGAGTCTTCCCCAACACCACTGTTCAAGAGCATCAATTCTTCAGTGCTCAGCTTTCTTTATAGTTCAGCTCTCACATCCATATATGACTACTGGAAAAACCATAGCTTTGACTAGATGGACCTTTGTTGGCAAAGTAACCTTTCTGCTTTCTAATATGCTACAAAAACCATTTGTTTCAAGAATCCTCCCTGCTTCTCTCATGCTCAGCACTGACTGCCAACTTACACTTTTCCTTGGTGGAATGGAAACTTGCATTTGGGATGAGCTGATGAACTCTGAGACTGGATAAATCCAGGGGCATGCACCCAGGCAGCCTTCCCATTTGTGAGCACTAGTACTATCTGAGCATTCCTGCCATTTGATTCTGATGTATGTCTGATGTTGAGAACTGTTTGGGACATTTTGAACATTTTGCCAATTTATTTTGATGTGTGTCTGATGTTGAGGGTCATCTGTGAGCCTTGACTGCTATTTAGTTACTTTTGCCAATTTATTCTGATGTCTGTCTGCCACTGAGGACCATTTGTGAGCAGGAAGTGCTATTTGGGCATTCTTGCCAACTGACCCTGACATCTATCTCCTGCTGAGTACTGAGTGTCACTTGGGCATTTTGCCAACTTGTTCTGATGTCTAATTATCACTGAGGCCCCTTTGTGCTGAGAAAGTATTTGTTTGGGCCTCTGTACCTGTTACACTCGGGGCTTCCCAGGTGGTACAAGTGGTAAAGAACCCACCTGCCAATACAGGATACATAAGAGATGTGGGTTTGATCCCTGGGTTGGGAAGATCACCTGGAGAAGGAAATGGCAACCCACTCCAGTATTCTCAACCCAGAGAATTCCATAGACAGAGGAGCCTAGTGGGCTACAGTCTATGGAGTCACAAAGAGTTGGACAAGACTGAGCAAATAAGATTTTCACATGGAGAAATTGGTTAAGATGAAGCTGTCTTGAAATTCCAAAAACCAATTCTTTTTGTATATGCAGCTAGAAAAACTAGTTTAATAAAACACTTTTTCAAACCCTGAGAAAGTAAAAATAAACCCAGGAGAAAGCTTGAAGTTAACTCTTGTCATGTTCTTGAAATACATAGTCCACTTTCCCTGAAACTTCAGCCTGGGGATAATTAGTAAAACTTCAAAGCGAAGGGGAATAAAGGGAGAGAAGCCTTTTAAAATTGAGTGGGTAAATTTTGCTATTCTATTATTTATAAGCTGATAAATTTAATTGCAATATTTAAATCATGAAAGGTAAAAAGTTGAAATCTCTGTCTGGTTTTATGTCTCAGTATGTGCTTTTGTCTTTGGATAACATTACTGAGGTTAATTTGTAAAGGAGTTCTACTTAATTGCTGTAAAAAAAAAAAAATAAGTGCTTACAATTTGAACAAATCTAAATTTACCTAATTTGCCTTCTTGTAAGACCAACTTGTAAGCCCAAGTTGGGTTTATTAAACATGCATGCTGTATTATTGAAGAAAAATTATGCTATGAAAAAAATGTATGTTTTTAGAGGTTATGGATTAAGTTTTCAAATAAGCTTGCAAATCAGAAAATGCTGGCTTAATGCTTCAGTTATTTGTTCTCGGTTTTGTTAAGATTGGCAAGTGTTAAAAATCGTGTTGCATAAAAATGCTAGGGGAAGCATTTCAGTTTGTAAAGCAAGTAGAATATGGGTTGTTGGTGAAGAGGTGGTAGAGAGAATGGAAACAATTTTGCTGAGGAAAAATGATGATAATAATTTTGTCCTACAGTTATTTGCTTCTGGATGGAGAAATACAGGACAAATATGTTTGGATCTAGAAAGTGATAAAGGGTTTATGAAAAAGGAATTTTGAGAAGAGAATTTTGTACATCATCAGGATTATGATTATGGAAAAATTGTCCAGAGACAATTTTACTCTCATAGAGTAAAAATTCTCATGATGGGTAACACTGCTGGCTTTGAGTTTACTAGTTAAAGCACATGTAAAATGTTTGTGTGACAATTGGGTATAAATGATAAAATGTATGGTCTATAATGCGTTTCCCTATTAACATACCTCTGTGCCTTTTCATGATGCATGATTAGTTTTCCCCAAACACTGATAACTAAGCAAAGAAATAAAAAGGAGACAGCACTGAAGTACACGGATGGACCCAGAGGAGACCATCAAGTCACTCTGGCAACACTGGGAAAATATCTTGATTATCAATGCTGTCTATGAAAGGAGTTAAAATTAAAAGGGGAAATTGATGGAAGAAATTTTCACATATTAGCTTTGGGGAAATAATTTTTTCCTATATATGATTTAATTTGAACTTTAGGCTAACCAAAACAGCCTATTTGTGGCCTAATATACATACATTGTACATCTTCCCTAATCATTAATGCATTTTGATTATTATCCTTGTTGTAATATGTCTAGTAACTTTCAAATGTTTGTGTTAGTCACTCAGTCTTGATTACATGCATGCTAAGTCGCCTCAGTTGTGTCTGACTCTGTGCAACACCATGGAGTGCGTGCAGCCCACCAGCTTCCTCTGTCCATGGTATTCTCCAGGTAAGAATACTAGAGTGGGTTGCCTCTTCCAGAGGATCTTCCCAACCCAGGGATTGAACCTGCATTTCTCAAGTCTAATCTGAGACATGAATTAGACATGAGGTTCTTGTTTAACCTCAAGATAGGTGGGTTCTTTACCACTAGTGCTACCTGGGAAGCCCCCAGTCATGGTTACTAGGTACCATATATATACCAGGTACTGTGACAAGGTAATATCCCCTTTATTGATACTCCACAATATTGAGAAGTATCACAGAAACAGGGAGATTGAAACAGAGCCGGACCATATGTCCCTTGTTTGCCTTTTTGTCTGTGGAGAACTTTATGCAAAGAATAAGTTTAATCAGAGAAATAAGAACATGCAGAAACAAAGGAAAACGGTCAAAGGAGACCAAATAATAATAACGTACTCACTAAGTGTAGTCAAGGACCTTTAGTTTCTCAGGGGCTACAGATACTATTCTGAGCCATATCCTGTGAATTGTCTTATAGAAACTGAGCCCCTCACCAGAGGAAGAGGTTACTAGATGACCAGACTGTAGCTGTGAAACAGTTATGAGAACTGGCCTCCAAGAAATGCAAACAAGGCAGCCCTGGAACTGAAGATTAACTGTGCCTAAAGCAACCGAGATGATGCTGGTCAGACCACCGATGACCAGCTTGAAGATGACTGTCAGAGCTTGACTGTACTGTTTCTGCAAGGAGCTCCCTCTCTCTGTCCATAAAAGCTCTTCCTCCACTGGTTGCAGGTGGGAGGAGTTGGCCTTTGAACAGATGTCCACCCTCCTCCCAGTTTCTGGCATCTGAATTAAAGCAAACTTTCCTTTCTTTCTTTTTTTTTTTTTTTAATTTCTTACTTCATTGAAGGATAATTGCTTTATAGAATTTTGTTGTTTTCTATCAAACCTCAAAACCTCAACATGAATCAGCCATGGGTTTACATGTGTCCCCTCCCTTTTGAGCCTCCCTCCCATCTCTCTCCCCATCCCTCCCCTCTAGGTTGATACAGAGCCCCTGTTTGAATTTCCTGAGACATACAGCAGATCCCCACTGGCTCTCTATTTTATGTACGGTAATGTAAGTTTCCATGTTACTCTACACCCTCTGCTCCCCTCTCCCCATGTCCATAATTCTATTCTCTGCGTCTGATGCTCCACTGCTCCCCTGTAAGTAAATTCTTCAGTACCATTTTCTAGACTTTGTATATGTGTGTTAGAATATGATATTTATCTTTCTCTTTCTGATTCACTTTGCTCTGTATAACAGGTTCTAGGTTCATCGACCTCATCAGAACTGACTCAAATGTGTTCATTTTTATGGCTGAGTAATATTCCATTGTGTATATGTACCACAACTTCTTTATCCAACCATCTGTCGATGGACACCTAGGTTGCTTTCATGTTCTAGCTATTGTAAATAGTGCTGCAATGAAACATTGGATACATGTGTCTTTTTCAACTCTGGTTTCCTCAGGGTTTATGCCTAGGAGTGGGATTGCTGGGTCATTTGATGGTTTTATTTTTAGTTTTTAAAGGAATCTCCATAGTATCTTCCATAGTGACTGTATCAATTTACATTCCCACCAACAATGCAAGAGCATTCCCTTTTTCCACACTCTTTTCAGCATTTATTGTTCATAGGCTTTTTGATGATGGCCATTCTGACTGGCGTGAGGTGATATCTCATTGTGATTTTGATTTTGATTTCTCTGATAATAAGTGATGTTGACCGTCTTTTCATGTGTTTGTTAACCATCTATATGTCTTCTTTGGAACAATGTCTGTTTAAATTCTTCCCCACGTTTTGATTGAATTGTTTGTTTTTCTACATTGAGTTGTATGAACTGCTTGTATATTTTGGAAATTAATCCTTTGTCAGTTGCTACATTTGCTGTTATTTTCTCCCATTCAGAGGGTTGTCTTTTCACCTTGCCTAAGTTTAATCAGGTCCTACTTGTTTACTTTTGTTTTTATTTCCATTACTCTAGGAGGTGGGTCATAGAGGATCTTGCTTTGATTTATGTCACTGAGTGTTCTGCCTATGTTTTCCTCTAAGAGTTTTATAGTTTCTGGCCTTACATTTAGATCTTTAAACCATTTTGAGTTTATATTTGTGTATGGTGTTAAGAAGAGTTCTAATTTCATTCTTTTACATGTAGCTGTCCAGTTTTCCTGGCACCATTACTGAATAGGCTGTCTTTGCCTCATTATATATTCTTGCCTCCTTTGTCAAAAATAAGATACCCACAGGTGCACGGCTTTATTTCTGGACTTTCTATCTTGTTCCATTGGTTTATATTCTTGTTTTTTGTGTGTGTGTGTGCCAGTACCATACTATCTTGATGACTGTAACTTTGTAGTATAATCTGAAGTCAGGAAGGTTGATTCCTTCAGCTCCATTCTTCTTTCTCAAGACTGCTTTGGCTATTCAGGGTCTTTTGTGTTTCCATATGAATTGTGAAATTTTTTGTTCTAGTTCAGTGAAGGATGCCATTGGTAATTTGTTAGGGATTGCATTGAATCTGTAGATTGCATTTGGTAGTACAGTCATTTTCACAATATTGATTCTTCCTACCCAGGAACATGAAATATCTCTCCATCTGTTTATATAATCTTTGATTTCTTTCATCAGTGTCTTATAATTTTCTGTGTACAGTTCTTTTTGTCTCCTTAGGTAAATTTATTCCTAGATATTTAATACTTTTTGTTGCAATGGTGAATGGGATTGATTCCTTAATTTCACTTTCTGATTTTTCATTGTTGGTATATAGAAATGCAAGTGATTTCTATGTATTGATTTTGTATCCTGCAACCTTGCTAAGTTCATTGGTTAGCTCTAGTAATTTTCTGATACTATCTTTAGGGTTTTTTATGTATAGTATCATGTCATCATCAAACTGTGAGAGCTTTTCTTCTTTTCTGATCTGAATTCCTTTTATTTCTTTCTCTTCTCTGAATGCTGTGGCTAAGGCTTCCAGAACTATGTTGAATAACAGCGGTGAAAGTTATCTTGTTCCTGATCTTAGAGGGGGTGCTTTCAGTTTTTCACCATTGAGAATAATGTTTGCTGTGGGCTTATTATATATGACCTTTACTATGTTGAAGTAGGTTCCTTCTATGCCCATTTTTTGAAGAATTTTAATCATAAATGGGTGCTGAGTTTTGTCAAAGGCTTTTTTCTTCATCTATTGAGATGATCATATGGTTTGTATCTTTCAGTTTGTTAATATGGTGTATCACATTGATTGATTTGCATACATTGAAGAATTCTTCCATTCCTGGAATAAGCTCAACTTGAACATAGTTATGAGCTTTTGATGTATTGCTGAATTCTGTTTGCTAAAATTTTGTTGAGGATTTTTGTATCTATGGTCATAAAAAAAAATAGTAGAAGGAAAGAAATGATAAAGATCCAAGCAGAAATAAATGAAAAAGAAATGAAAGAAACAATAGTAAAGATTAATAAAACTAAATGCTGATTCTTTGAGGTGAAGTGAGGTGTAGTCGCTCAATCGTGTCCAACTCTTTGCGACCCTGTGGACTGTAACCTAGTAGGCTTCTCTGTCCATGGGATTCTCCAGGCAAGAATACTGGAGTGGACTGCCATTTCCTTCTCCAGGGGATCTTCCCGACCCAGGGATCAAACCCGGGTCTCCTGCATCGAAGGCAGGCGCTTTAACCTCTTTGAGTAGATAAACAAAATTGACAAGCCTTTAGTCAGACTCATCAAGAAAAAAAAAAGAGAAGAATGAAATCAACAAAATTAGAAATGGAAAATGAGAGGTTACCACAGACAATGCAGAAATACAAAGGATTATAATGGCACCAAACTCCATTATTCTTACCTGGAGAATTCCATGGACAGAGAAGCCTGGCAGGCTACAGACCATGAGATCACAGAAAGTTGGGCATTACTGAGTAACTTTCACTCAGTCACTATAAGAGACTATTATGAAAAACTAAAAAAAAAAAAAAAAAGATAACCTGGAAGAAATAGACAGATTCTTAGAAAAGCTCAATCTTCTAAGACTGAACCAGGAAGAAATAGAGATTATGAACAACCCAATTACAAACACTGAAACTGAAGCTGTGATAAAAACTCTCCCCAAAAAATCAAAAGTGCAGGACCAGATGGCTTCACAGGAGTAGTCTATCAAACATTTAGAGAAGAGCTACTGTCTATCCTTCTAAAACTCCTTCAAAAATTGCAGAGGAAGGAACACTTCCAAACTCATTCTACGAGGCCACCATCACCCTGATACCAAAACCAGTCAGAGACAACACAAAAGAAAACTACAGGCCAATATCACTGATAAGCAAACTTTCCTTTCCATCAGTCTGGCCTGTTTGTTTGTTTCTGAGCAGCAAGCAGATGGACCCTACACCTTTTGGTAAAAATATATTTACTGATTTGCACATATTGAAATATATTTGAATTTCGGGTATAAACTTCACTTGATCAATGTGTATGATTCTTTTAATGCGCTATTGAATTCAGTTTTTTAGTATTTTGCTGAGAAATTTTGCAAGTATATTTTTCATGGATATTGACCTGTAGGTTTCTTTTTTTGTAGTATCTTTACCTAACTTTGATATCAGGTTAACATTGACCTGTAACTCCTGTGTGGGAGTTTTTTTTTTTTTTTTTCAAGTTTTTGGAAGAGTTTGAGTAGGACTGGAATTAATGCTTCTTAATCCATCTGGTTCTGGACTTTTCTTTTTTGGGAGGTTTTGCATTACTGATTCAATTCTCTTACTCATTGTTGGTCAGTTCAGGTTTTCTATTTCTTTTTGATTCAGTGCTGGTAGGTTGTATATTTCTAGGAATTTATCCAGTTCTAGGTTTATACACTTTGTTGGCATATAATAGTTCATAGTAGTCTCTTAGGATTCCTTATATTTGTATGGTAGCTCCTTATTTCATTTCTAATTTCATTTATTTGAATCCCTCTCTCTCTCTCTCTCTCTCTCTTTTTTTTTTTTCCTGGTAAATCTAGCTTATGATTTAGATTTTGTTTAACCTTTTAAAAATCAACTCGATTTTGTCAAACATTTCTATTTTTTTCCTATTCTCTATTATTTGTATCTGTCCTGATCTTTGTTTTGTTCTATCTGCCAACTATGGGTTTAATTTGGTCTTCTTCTAGTTCCTTGAGTGTAGAGTTATGTTGTTTATTTTAGACATTTCTTTTTTTCTTAATATAAGATTTTATTTCTATAAACCTTGCTGTTAGAATTGCTTTACTGTCTCCCATAAATTTAAGAATTTTGTGTTCCCAGTTTTATTTGCTTCAGGATTATTTTGCTTTTGATTATTTACTTGATCCATTAGTTGTTTGGTAATGTGTTGTTTAATTTTCACGTGTTTGTAATCTTTTATTTTCCTTTTTATGGTTTCTAGTTTCATGGTCACAAAAGAAGATTGGCATGGTTTGAATCTTCTTCAATTTGCTAAAACTTGTTTTGTCATCTCATATATGATCTATCCTGAAGAATGTTCCAGGTTCTCTTGGACATTACATTCTACTACTGCTAAATTGAATATTCTCTTTATATATAAATATATAATAATGTTCTAACTCTTTCTATATATATAGTGTTAGGTGCCTTTGATTTAAAGTTTAGTTCAAGTCCAACATTTATGTATTGATTTTCTGTTTGGGGACAATCTATTTATTGCTAAAAATAAGGCATTGAAATACTCTTCTATTACCATATTTTGGACTTCAGTGTGCTCTTAAAACATCCATCCAGAAATGACACACATTACATCTGCTCCCCTTCCCTAGGCCAAAGAAAGTTACATTGCTATACTTAAGTTTGGAGCATAGGTAGAGAAGTTAAATTCTATCTGGAAAAGAAGCCTTAAGATATTTGGTAAATATGTCAAAGAGCCCTCTGATTATCACATATTTGGCTAATTCTTTTTAGGCAAGTGAAATTGCTCAGGATTTTTACTGAAGGAAAAATACTACATCCAGTTTGAATGCAAGTTTAATGTAGAAGCCTGAATTAAAGAAGTATGTGATATATCCTAGGCACAACTAATATACAATGGTAGACCATTAGTGACAGAATTGTAATAACCTCTGTTTGCAATTGATGAGTATAAAAGTTATCTGGTAGTCACTAGTAACTTTGAAATAGCCCTTGACTGATATTTTAAGGGTCCTATTTGGTAATCTGACATGGTAGCTGCAGCCCATTGTTCATGCTGACCCACAGTTCTAAACTCTGAGAGACATTCCTTTTTTATAATTCTTCTTGTCCACATCTAAAGAGGGCATGAAAAATATTCCCTCCCTGGTGGGTAGGCAGATTTTTCCCTCCATACATGAATGAGGTTGTAAAGGTAATATTAAATCTTGCATAGATTTGCCATTGTTAAAATTTCACTACTCTGGTTTCTTTTCCTTTGAAATGCTTTTAAATTATTTGAAGGCTTCACATCTATCTGATTTTCATCAGTCTTATATGTCAACAGATACAGCCATAGCTATTTCTGGACATACTTTTTAGATATGCTGGATTTCTTATCTGTCTTTCATTTCATATCTGTCCGACTCTGTTGGTCTCTTTGCAGGACTTGGTCTATCAATATTAGTGGGGGAAATCTCACATTTAGTCTTTTTATCTAATTCTCCATGTCTTGTAGTGAAAGTATGTTGCTCAGTTATGTTCAACTCTTTGAGACCTCACGACGGATTGTAGCCCCCAGGTTCCTCTGTCCATGAAATTCTCCAGGCCAGAATACTGGAGTGGGTAGTCATTCCCATCTCAAGGGGATCTTCCCAATACAGGGATCAAACTCAGGTCTCCCACAATGCAGGCAGATTCTTTACTGTCTGAGTCACCAGGGAAGCCCCCTTTATCTACTCATGGTTCTTAGCATCTAGTTCAGTTAATGATATACTTCAGTGTTGAAAATGAAAGTGTTAGTCACTCAGTTGTCTACAACTCTTTGTGACCCCATGAACTGAACATTAACCCAGTTGATCTCAAAGTATAGTTCCAAGGTTAACACCATCAGCATTACGTGGGAACTTGTTAGAAATACAAATGATCAGACACTACCCTGGTCTACTGAATTAGAAACTCTGGTGGAGTCCAACAATTGGTGTTTTAACGAGTCTTCCAGGTAGTTCTGGTCAAGCTGAAGTTTAAGCATAATAGTTTAATGTGCTAACAGACTTTTATCAGTGAATGTAATGATAAAATTCTTAATCTATTTTTATCCTTGTCTCAAGCAGTTTCACTTGAACTTCATTACTCAAAGAATTTCTCAAGTTTGTCTTCTTTAAAAACAAAACAAAACATTGTCCTCTTTCTATATTCCAAATTTCTGAATTTATGAATGCTATTCTCTATTGTTTCTATTTTCAAATGAATCCACTCTTCTCAGATTATCCTTTCTTGTACTGTTTTACTAAATATAGCCAACCACGATCATGTTCAGTAACTTCCAATAATACTATTTAGAAAACCAATGAAATAGCCTAAACAAAGGATTAAAGCAAGTTCACATGAAGGTTTCTGATACATATAGACCTCTGTCTCTAAATAATCTTCAAAATTCTGGAGGCAAAATTGGGAAGAGTACAAACTTATAGAGCCTCTGATTATCTCTAGTGTTTAGTTCACTCTATTTAAATAATGAGCCTCTTCTAAAGCTTTAATAAATAGAAATATATTTGTTAGTTATAGTGAAATTACACAAGAAAATATATGTGAACAAATCTAATATACACTTGGAACATAATAGGTGCTCAATAAAGGTTTTCTTGAGTATATTCAATCATATTGAACAAGAATTTACTGAGATCTGCTATAGGTTAGATATTGTTTTAGATTGTTGGGATTATCAGAAAATAAAACAAAAATAAAAAGGAAACAATATGATGAATGAGTGAATAAAATGGTATATTGTGCTTCTTTGGTGGCCAATGATAAAGAATCTGCCTGCAATGCAGGAGATACAGGAGGCACAGGTTCCATTCCTAGGTCAGGGAGACCCCTGGAGAGGGCTTGGCAACCCAATCCAGTATTCTTGCCTGAAGAATCTCATGGACAGAGGAGCCTGGCAAGCTACAACCCATAGGGTCGCAAAGAGTCAGGCACGAATGAAGCAAGTGAGCATGCAAAATGTGTGTGTGCTAAGTTGCTTCAATCATATTTGACTCTTTGCGACTCTATGGACTGTAGTTTGCCAGACTCTTCTGTCCATGGGATTCTTCAGGCAAGAATACTGGAATGGGTTACAGTCTCCTTCTCCAGGGAATCTTCTCAGCCCAGGGACTGAAAGAGTCTCTTATGTCTTCTGCTTTGCCAGGCAGATTATTTACCACTGAGCCATCAGGCAAGCCCTTAAGAAAAGATATATTATGTGTATTATAGGAAAATGTAACAGATATTTGGAAATCGTTGGGTGGTTAGTTTAAAATATTAAGTAGAAGTGACCAGGAAAATCATCCTTAATTCAAGTAGACAGTTGAAAGAAACGAAGGTAAAACTAGAAAGAACATTCCAGAAAATAGAAGCATGGAACAAACGCACTAAGATGGAATGTGTCTAGCAGAGTAGTTAACAGTAAGAAGGGAGTGTTCAGAGGGAGTGGAGAGTAGAGTAATGAATATTCAGTTAGAGAAATAAATAGATTTAGGGGATGGGGCTAGAAGGTGGAAGACCAAATCATGTTGGAACTATTATTAGGCTATTATAAGAAGTAGAAAACATTAAAGTGACATGATATGACTTGGGCTTTATGATATTTATGATTTAGAAGTTGGTGGTGGTCTAGTCATTAAGTCATGTCTGACTCTTGTGACCCATGGCAGTTTTCTCTGTCCATGGGATTCTCCAGACAAGAAGACTGCAGTGGGTTGCCATTCCTTCTCCAGGGGCTCTTCTCAACCCAGGGATCAAACCCAGGTCTCCTGCATTGGAGGTGAACTCTTTACTGAGCCACTAGACAAACTCTAAAATTAGGAATTATTAGAATTAAATCTTGTTTGATGAGACTATCCTAGTTACAGACAGGCGTACCCTTACTCATATTCACTGTCCACTGTGGTCCCTGAAAACATGAACTTCCTGTTTTACCACACTGGCTTCTTCTTCTTCTTCTTCTTCTTCTTCTTTTTGCCCCTGCCTCCTGAAACAGATAATTTGGTCTTTCAAGAATGTTATAAAAGTGGAATCATACGGTATGTAACCTTTTAAGATTGGCTTTTTTTTTTTTCACTTAGCACAGTTTTGTTGAGATCCATCCAAGTAGGTGTATGTATCAATAGTTTGCTCTTTTTTATAGCTGAGTGCTAGTTCATGATAGATAGAAATGTCTCAATTTGTTTAATTGAGGGACATTTGGATTGTTTCCAGGTTTTGGCTGTTACCAGTAAAGCTAATGTGATCGTTTGCATATAGGTTTTTGTATAGACATTTTCATTTTTCTAGGATTAATGCCCAAGAGTGAAATTGCTTCATTTTATGGTGAATATAGGTTTATAAGACACTGCTGACTGTTTCAAAGAGGATGTAGCATTACATTTCTACCAGCAATGTATGAATGGCTCATTTTCTCTACATTTACTAGTATTTGTTGTTATTACTGTTTTTTTAAGGAAAATTAGCAGACTTTATTATTTAGGATAGTTGTAGGTTTGCATAAAGTTGAGCAGAGTTCAACTTCAGGTTAATACAGAGTCTCCATATATATCTTTCTCCTTCACTGGTTGCCCCTTTTATTAATATCTTTCACTAGTTAAATTTGATAGACTAATATTGATACATTGTTATCTAAAGGCCATAGGTTACATTAGGGTTCACTCTTTGTGTTATTCATTCTATGGGTTTTGACAAGTACATCTATATTCACTATATCATACAGAATAGTTTCATTCTCCTAAAAGTTCTCCCTGTGTTCTACCTATTTATCCCTCCCTCACTCTCTGATCTTTTTCCAGTGATAGTTTTCCCTTTTCCAGAGCGTCACATACAATCAGCCCTCCATATCTGTGGGTCTTTAACCTTGGAATTTCAGTCTTCACTTGGTTGAGTTTACAGATGTGGAACCTATGGCTACCAATGAATTTGAGTATTGCAGATGAGTGGATTGAGTACAGGGGATGACTGTAATTGAAATCATACATGTATAGCCTTTTCAGATTGGCTTCTTTCACTTAGCAATATGCATTTAACGTTCCTCCATGTTTTTGGTAGTTTGATAGCTCATATTTTAAATTCCTGAATAATATTCCTCTGCATAAATATATTAGTTTTTTCATTCACCTATTGAAAAATCTTGTTTCCAGTCTTTTGAAAATTATGAATAAAGCTGCTAGAAACATCTGTGTCTAGGTGGACATAAATTTTTAACTCATTGGATAAATACCTAGGAGTGTGATTCCTGTATTATATGATGAAAGACTGTGCTTAGCATTGTAAGAAACTGCCAAATGGTTTTCCAAAGTGAAAGGAGGACAACCAGGTCCAACTCTTTGTGACCCTGTGAACTATATATTACATGGAATTCTCCCAGCCAGAATACTTGAGTGGGTAGCCTTTCCCTTCTCTGAGAGATCTTCCCAACAAAGTGGCTGTACTATTTTGCAATGAATTAGTTTTTGTTTAGCCATTCAGGTCAATATGTAGTGATAGCTCATTCTGGCTTTAATTTGTATTTCTTTAATGGCTAAGGATATTGAGCCTCTTTTAAAGTGTTTCTTTGCCATCTATATGTCCTTTTTAGTGAAATGTCTTTTGCTCATTTTCTAATTGGATTGCTCATTTTTGTTTTGTTTTATTTTACTGTTGAGCTTTGAACATTCTTTATGTATTGTTCAAACATTTTGGCTACCCAGTAGTTTAGCCAGAAGTTTTTTGTTGGATATAGGGCTTGCAGATATTTTCTCTCTGTTTTTAACTTTTTTTCTTTTTTAAAAAATCTTAATTGGATCTCATAGAAGAAAAGTTTTTAACTTTGATAAGGTCCAGTTTATCAGGTTTCTTTTTATGGGTCTTGATTTTGGTGTCAAGTTTGAGAACTGTAGACCCAGCTCTGTGTTATGAAGATTTTCTGTAGTATTACATTCAAGTCTGTGATCTGTTTGAATTAGTTTTTATGTAAGCTATGAGATTTAGGTCAAAATTTTTTTTTTCTTCCTTTTGTTTGCTGCTGCTTCTTCTTCTTTTTTTTTTTTTTACTATTAATGTCCAAGTTCTCCAGCATCATTGGTTGAAAAGGCTATCCTTCCTTCATTGAATTACTTTTGCACCTTTTTCAAAATCCAGTTGGACTGAGTTTTGTGCAATTCTAATTCTGGGTCTCTATTCTGTTCCATTGATCTAAGGGTACTCTTCTGCTGGTACGAGCAGGCTTGATTAATGTAGCAGTATAGTAAGTCTTTAACTTGGATGAGGAGTGACTCCTCATCTTTTATTCTTTTTCAAAATTGTTTTAGCAATTCTAGATCTTGAGACTTGCCATTTTAGAATAAGTTTGTGTAAGGGAAATCTTGATAGGAATTTCATTAAATCTGTGGATCGATTTGGGGGAAATTGGTAGCTTGACTATGGTGCATCTTTACCATTGGTTTGAGATGAGAATGAGATTAGAGACTGGAATGAGATTAGAGAGAAGGAATTCTGTAGAAAAGGTATTCTACTTCAATTAGATGGAGAGATTTGTTTATAGCTAGCAAAATGTTAACTTTTAAGCCCCCTCCTCACTTTGGTGTTGAAGAAAACCAGTACTAGAGTAATGGGAATGGAAGTAATTGTTAATTTGTTCATAAATGTATTTACTCAACACCCTTGTGAATATCTGTTGTGGGCAAGGCAGTGTTCTAGACACTGGAATACAGTGGTAAATAAGACAGGCAAGGTCCCTACTTTTGTTGACCTTATGTTCTTGTGTTGAAGTAGAAGATAAATAATCAAGAAATAACCAATAAGTGCTAGGCAGATAATTAAACCATGTTGAAATACGTGCTAGGCAGATAATTAAAATATAGGTTGATACTAAGATTGGAGAGTGATGGGGGTGGCTACCTAATTGGATGATCGGTGAAGGCCTCTGAAGAGATCTCATTTATAGTTAGATCTGAAGGTTAAGAAAGAGTCTCTTTGGCTGGAAGACTCTGCCAGCCAGAGAGGACTGCTAGTGCAGTGCAGGGCACGGTTGGTATGTGGGAGGAGCCAAAAGGAGGACAGGTGATTGGAGTGTAACCAGGAGGGAGGGAGAGGAAGAGCCAGAGAGTGAGATACAGACGGGAGTGTGCTGGGGTAGGCAGGGGCCAGATCAGCTGAGACTTTGTAAACCTGGGTAAGGAGTTTATATCGTGTATACATTTATCATACATAAATGTGTATATATGCAGATATGTGGCAAATATATTTACACACACACACACACACAGCAATTAAGTAACTGCTCTGGGTGTTGTGCTAAAAACTGGAGGCAACAACAAAGGAAGTGTAAAATTTAGACCTTTCTTTCACTGAACTTTGATGAAAAGAGAAGTGAAAAAAGTGTAACCGGTGGTAGTTGGAGAGGATTTCTTGGAGGAGTTGAAGCTTAAAGAGTAATAGTAGGACTTAGGCAGACAGAGAAGAGTAAATCCAAGTAACAGAATAGATATGGTGGAAAGAAAATTGGCATCTTAGTCAGAAGCCTGGTGTGAATGTCGGCTCTGACATTTAATAGCTCTGTGACCTGGTGTGAATCTTGGCTCTGACGTTTAATAGCTCTGTGACCTGGTGTGAATGTCGGCTCTGATGTTTACAGGTGTGAATGTCGGCTCTGACATTTAATAGCTCTGTGGCTTTGGCTGGGTCCCTGTGAGCCTTCTGACAGGGGCTGCTGTGAAGATGAAGACTATATGGGTTGCTTCCACTGTAACGAGATTGTGCTAGTTCTGTTAGATTACTGGTTTGCAGATACTCATTAACATATCGGAGAAGGCGCTGGCACCCCACTCCAGTACTCTTGCCTGAAAACTCCCATGGACAGAGGAGCCTGGTAGGCTGCAGTCTGTGGGGTCGCTAAGAGTTGGACACAACTGAGCAACTTCCCTTTCCCTGAACAGCTATAACCAACATACTCTGAATGCTACCATCCAGCTCCTTAGATTCAGTAGCATTGTTTATGTACTGTCAGTGGTTATTTTGATAAAAGAGCATTCAGTAGATATGGCAGAGGCTGTATAGAGTACAAATCTGAAAGAATTTACTATCTAGTCCTTTATAGAAAAAGTGTTATTAACTCCTGAACTAAATAAACCAAACCACTGATTTCAGTTCTTTCCCTCAAGGCAAGATCAAGAGCAGGATAAACGGTTACAGAATCCAAGAGTGGCCTGAGTTAGTGACTGTATGCCTGAATTGAGATGGAACTGGTTTCCCTAAGCAGATCAATGTCATGAAACAATTTTACAGAAGACTATGCCTAGGGAGATGGCGATATTCCAAACAGATGACAGGACACTGGGATAATTTAGGATATTTTTTAGATGGAGTGTACAAACTCTGAGAGTGGTGGCTTAAGGGATTAGCTTAAGAAGAAAGAGGAAGTTGGAGCACAGCCTGAAGCCTGCCATCAGAAGATATCTGGGAGTCTTTTGAAAACATATTTGCACATTTAAAATAGAGAAAAGGTCCAATCAGGAGAGGGTAAAAGAAGCCAAATTAGATGATTAAAGATGCATGGACTTCAAGTTGAAATTATGGTACTGAAACTTACTAGCTGTGAGACCCTGGGCAAGCTATTTAACCTCCTTGTACGTCAATCTGCCCATCTGTAAAGTGAAAATGATTGAAAAGTCTTCCTAAGACTATGATGAGAACTGAATGATATATAAAAGATCAATGAATTTGTTCCTTTTCTCATGCTGCCTCCATCTGTCTCCACCCTCCTCTCTTGCATTGTTCTAGCATCTCTTTGTGGCCTGTACCTTTTCCTATTATGGGAAGTGGGTGTTGACACCAAAGAGGAGCAGGATGTTTTATGAAATGGAGATACAGAGGAGAGAGAGTAAGAAAAAGAGGTGCTCATTGATCCATCATGGAAGGGACGAGTGGCTGCTGAGCCCAACTTTGAGACTTCTTACTTCCTTGCGTCTCAACTGTTCCTCCTAATTGACGTTCTGCAGACTCTGAACTTATTGCTGTGTGTACGTGCATGCATGCTAAGTCATTTCAGTCACGTCTGACTCTTTGCAACCCCAGAGGCTCTGGCCCTCCAGGCATCTCTGTCCATGGGATTCTCCAGACAAGAATACTGGAGTGAGTCACAATGCCCTTTTCAGGGGATCTTTCTGACCCAGGGATCAAACCTGAGTCTCTTAATTTTCCTGCATTGGCAGGTGGGTTCTTTACAACTAGTGCAATCTGGGAAGCCCTTTTAATTGCTAATCCCTATCAATTTGTTCCCTATTAGTAGCCCTGGATTTTATTCTCTAATATTGTTTGAAGTTTCTTTATAGCAATTGACTAGCTCTGTTGTAGATTACTTCCCCCAACTAGGTACATCAACGCTCATTATTCTTCAAGTTATTTTGTTATTGTAAGGTCTGCTGAGGATAAAATGTACATTCTGTCTTCTCTGAGATAAATGGTTTTGTTTCTCTTGTGAGACACTATTTGGGCTCAAGACAGTATTTCAAATAAACAATCTTTCTATTTCTTCTGAATTTGGACAGCATCCAAATTTACAACTTTGTCACTAAACTACAAAGAAACTGAAAGATTTTACCTGGATCCTTGCTTTATTCTCTAGTAATTGCTGGTGCATCTGTTGAGTGTGGTGGGTCTGGCATGGCTGCATTGGAGTGCTGGCATTCCACTCAAGCTTTGATGAGAATGAAGACCTGAGGTTATTTTTGGAACCTAAAATTAATTTAGTAATCAAATGATTACTGCTTTTGAAAACAATATTTAGAATCATACTATGATACAAAAAAGGAAAACATGTCCTCACTGTATATTTACACAAAGTTAGAAATATGTACACAGAAGCAGCATAATTTTTCAGTATGTTTATGGAAAAATTCAACATTGGTCTCCTTTTTCAGTTATTTACTATGGGCCAACTTCAAAAACATTTTCTTTTCCCACAAAGTCCATTGGGGACTTTTTTTTTTTTTTAAGTTTCATGAAAATAAAAGGACTGTGTTGGAAAAATTGGGGATTCTGATTTTTTTTTCCTTAGCATCTTCTTTTACTTTATTTGTTACCACATTATATGGATGGCTCATTTACCCACTCAGTCAATCATATTTTAATTTCTTACTATGTGTAGGACAAAGTAAATACAGACCTCACTTTTAAGGTGCTTGAGGTCTGGCAGAGTACAAAGCCATTATACATATAATTCATTCTAACTATAGTCCAAATATGTAAATGTGCTCAATCAATTCAGTCGTGTCTGATACGTTACTACTCCATGGACTGTGGCCCAGCAGGCTCCTCTGTCCATGGGATTCTCCAGGCAAGAATACTGGAGTGGGTTGCCATGCCCTCCTCCAGGGGATCTTTCCAACCCAGGGGCTGAACCTGTGTCTCCTGTATTGCAGGTGGATTCTTTATCTTTGAGCCACCAGGGAAACCCAGTATAGTAAATATGAAAGTATATAACAGGGAGCCTACCTACCTCTTCCTAATTGAAAGAGTGTGAAGGACAAGTAATTAGTGATGAATATATTCGCTGGAAAGCAGCTTTCTAAGCATGGGGAAGAATAAAATGTCCACAGGGTTCAGTAGAATTCTGATGTCTATCAAGGGCTGGTGAGAATGGCAAGAGAAAATCCAGAGAAGCATGGACAGTTATGCAAAGCAATTTGGGTTATTTTTTGTTTTGTCATTACCTTTCACTCCTGTAGTGTTTTGCTACTCTCAAAGTACTTTCAAACAAAATACTACTTGGTTCATCTGTGCTATGCTAAGTTGCTTCAGCTGTTTCTGACTCTTAGTGATCTCATGGACCATAGCCCACCAGGCTCCTCTGTCCATGGGATTCTCCAGGGAAGAGTACTGGAGTGGGTTTCCATTTCCTACTCCAGGGGATCTTCCTGATGTAGGGATAGAATCCGAGTCTCTTAAGTCTCCTGCATTGGCAAGAGGGTCCTTTACTACTAGCACCGTCTGGGAAGCCCAATCTTGTGAATTCTGGTGGGAAGCTCAGAGGAGAGATTAGAGGGCAATCCATATTTGCAACCTAAATCTAGTTACTTGATTTAGTAACTGTCAGTTTATTTTCAGCATTGAAAGCATGCTGTTCAAAAATATGTAGAACTCAGTTTAGGTCCTAAATCACTCCTCCATTCTCTGTAATAATAGCTAACACTTACGTCCAAGTACTTTACATGTATTAATGCATGCATTAATAGAATTAATTGAATTAACTGAATTAATTAATTGAATTAATACCTTCTTATCCTTGCAAAGAAGGTACTATTATTATCCAGCATTTTGAAAAACAAATAAAAGAGGCATGTGTCTGGCTGCAGAGCCTTCATACTAAACAATAATGTGACAAAATTTTACCTAAGCTTTCGCTTTTTGCTCTTTAAACTTCAGTTCTTTATTTTTTGTTAGAAATCTTACCTGTATGTCTTTATAGAAACAGTCTTCCCTGTAAAGTCTTGGATTTTCTTTTAGATACAGTTTTCAATTAACCAAAAAAAAGAGAAATTGACATATAGTGGATATATATATATCAGTTTAGTTCAGTCACTCAGTCATGTGTGAATCTTTGTGACACCATGAGTCACAGCACGTCAGGCCTCCTGTCCATCACCAACTCCTGGAGTTGACTCAAACTCATATCTATTGAGTTTGTGATGCCATCCAATCATCTCATCCTCGGTTGTCCCCTTCTCCTCCTGCCTTAAGTCTTTCCAAGCATCTGGGTCTTTTCAAATGAATCAGTTCTTTGCAGCAGGTGGCTGAAGTATTGGAGTTTCAGCTTCAGTGTCAGTCCTTTCAGTGAATATTCAGGACTAATTTCCTTTAGGATGGACTGGTTGGATTGCCTTGCTGTCCATTGTATGTATATACAATTCAGCAAAAACTATATTAAAAATGTCATTATTATATTGGGCTTCTACAAAGGATGCAATAAATAGTTGAATATTAGAAAATCTGTTATTTCAATTATTCTACTTTAACATCTCTAACCTTAATACACAGATAAAATATCAATCAATTCAACATTTGTTAGCGATTAAAGACTCTCAGACTATTAATAGGATAAGAAGGGAAAATCTTTACCTTGTTAGGAATCTATTATAGCTTCTAGCAAGAATCATTTTCAATGATGAGATATAAGAAACATTCTCTTTGAAATTAGAAAGTAGCCTGCTGTTACTACAACTCTTCATGGTAGTGGAGGACATAGGCGTCGCAGTTAGGCAGAAAAATTAAAATATAGAACTGAAAGGAAGAGACATAATGGAATCTATAGACGAACTTTAGAAATAAATAGTTCAGCATCATTCCTGACATAAGCTCATTATATAAAAATCAATGACAGCCCTACACATCAGAAATAATCAATTTATAGCAGGGAAAATCTCTTCATATATAATAATAAAGGATCTGCAGTATCAAGGAGTTCATCTAACAAAGGCATGTTGTTTTGGAGAAGGTTACAATATAGTGTTGAGTGTTAAAGAAAACAGAACAAAGGAAAAAGATTAATAATATCCATGATTGAGAATATTCAATATGTCAGAAGATGGCAATTCTCCCAAAATTGATCTATAAATTCAATGTAATACAATTAAAACATCAACTGGTTTTGTTTTTGTGGAATTAGGCAAACTGATGTCAAAGTCAATATGCATGAGGAAAAGGTCAAGAACAAGACTTATTCAAGAAAAACAAGGAGAGGAAATGTATCCTATCATATATTATGCTTATTAGACATTTAGAATTCAAACCATGTGGTACTTTGTTCATATGTATTCACTGATACACAAATTTATTAAAAAGACAGAAGAGGGCAATGTATATATGTATACCAAGATGCGGAAAAACAATGGGAATAGTCCATCCTGGTAGTTAGGAGTGTTTATAACTGACATTGCTTAGAATTTCTGGTACATGATATAGATGAAAAGGATAATAAATTATAGTCAGTTTTACTATAGTTTGAAATATGTTCTATAGACAGTATTATCCTCACTGTCTTCTCTAGGGAAGGCTGCAGCCAAGTATCTCCCTCTTGATACAAATTGAAAACACAGTATATATACATATATATATCGGAGAAGGCAATGGCACCCCACTCCAGTACTCTTGCCTGGAAAATCCATGGATGGAGGAGCCTGGTGGGCTGCAGTCCATGGGGTCGCTAAGAGTTGGACATGACTGAGCGACTTCCCTTTCACTTTTCTCTTTTGTGCATTGGAGAAGGAAATGGCAATCCACTCCAGTATTCTTGCATGGAGAATCCCAGGGACAGCGGAACTTAGTGGGCTGCCATCTATGGGGTCGCACAGAATCGGACACAACTGGAGCAACTTAGCAGCATATATATATATATATATGGAAGTTTATATATATAAACTTGGAAGTTTATAGTTTATATATATAAACTATGGAAGTTTATATATAAACTTAAAAATCAACTTGGTAGATTTTTATCCTGAAAGCACAATTGCAGAAAGAACTAGAAAGATGTTACATGTCAAGTTCTGAGAGAGATGAGGGGTCAGTAGCAAAGACATGAACGCCAGTTCTTAGAGAATGAGTAAAGTGTCAGAAATTGGAGGCAAAGCAATCACGACTTTGAAGGGTAGGGCATGGAACGGAGTTCAGAGTCAGAACATCCTCAGAAATGAAGGTGCACTCCCTGAGGACAAGACTCTCCTTGCTAACAGGACTCTCCCTGAGAACAGGGCTCAGCTACCCTGTGAGCTTAGTGGCTAGGCAGGCTTGGATGAAAGATCCTGGGCTGGGGCAAGCAGAGACACCTAACAGAACGTTTTTATCCCGAGTCAAGTGGTTTCTGTCAGGGTTTCTCAGAAATACTTTGTTCAGCAACCCAGTTGCCATTCTTCGGGGAATAATTAAGATAAATGCTGAAAAATTCTCACATGATCAGACCTCTAATAAAAAGTGGCAGTGACATGCCTTTCTGTCTAGATGAGACATAGGTCACTTGTTCCCATCAGACAGAGCTGGCAACAGTGAGTGAGGGTAATCCTGTTAGTCTGTCAGCGGGCTCTCAAGGACTCTGAGACTCCGCCAGTCTAGCTCTGGGACATGTTTAGTCTTCTTATTCCCAGGTAAGAGTGAGGTCATTTCGAGAATAGAATCTGAGTGAAGACTGGAGGCTGAAAGGAAGTTGTCCATCTTCTCTCTCTTTTTCTCTAGATGTCTGAGGATTATGTTGATCCCAAGAGATGTGCCCAAGGGAACATGAATTATTGGTGAATTACCAATCAAGGTAAAGAAAGAGAAAATGTCAGGTAAATGTTATCTGTGGGTTGTTTATTTAGACTCTTCCCTGAGGGAAGAGGGCTAAGTCATTGAAATGCGGTGAGTGGTTTTGCAGGTCTGTAATTCCTCTCTGCTGACAACTGTCATTGTAACCTTGTATTTGACATTTAAAAAGCAGAGTGCTGGAGAAACAGAGTGAAGTTTCAAGAACGACTAGCGCTGCTTTGCCCTATTGCTTGCCTCTTCTTAAATATATCATTAGTGCAAATTGTCTTTTTATTTTTCTTCTGTGATCCAAGATTTGTCCCAATTTTTGAACTTCCCCTGTGATTTCTCAGGAATATTTTTCTACTGTTACTTTATTATGGCAGGAAGCCTCAAGCATGTTGTGAAGCAAAATTACTATGTCGTCAATCCTTGGTAGCCTTTTGGTGGTAACTGGGGGAGGCAATTCCCTGAAGGCAGAACCCTTCTTCTTATGGGCTGGGGAAAATAAGTGGCTTAAATATCTCTAAGAAAAAAGGTTGTGACCTATTTGTGGGTTCATATATGTTAGTTCTAGTTCATTAATGTATTAATTCATGTAAATATTTATTTTAGATTTATTGAATAACTACCACAAGTGAGAATTTCACCATAGTACATATAAATAAGCATTTGGTTTATGGTAAAAAAAAAAATACACATACATGAAAAAATGGAACTATTTTTTTCTCATAATATACATGGAAGAAAAGTGCTTAATAACTCTAATTTCCAAGCCCTTTCACGGGGTGGAGTTGTTTTGTAAAGACAGCTGTACAGGAGCTTCTCTAGCAGTCCCGTGGTTAAGATGTCACCTTCTAATGCAAGGAGTTAAGATTCCATTTTTGGTTGGGAAGCGAAGATCCCACATGCCTCAAGGCCAAAACTAAAAATATAAAACCAAAGCAATATTGTAACAAACTCAATAAAGACTTTTAAAAATGGTCCATATAGAAAATATTTTTAACTATAATAGAAAAAAAAAAAAAAGAACAAATACCCAGACTGAATGAAGCATAGGAAAGGTATGCCTGTCATCTCCAGGTCTATGATTTTTACCTTGGAAATTATCTTTATGATTCCCTTTTTTTTTTTCTTTTTTAATTCAACACAGGAAACTTGTTTCCAGAAAGATAAAGTAAATGCCCTTTTTCTATCCCTCTAAGTGCAACTAAAACTTTGGGTATTGTATACAAACCAAGAATCAGTAAACTCTGAAAGGTGTGAAAAGAAGGCAGATATGCTAGAGACACAGGAACCCAACGGTGGTGACTCTCTTGGCCTTCTTTTGGTCTCCTGTGTCCCAGGCTTGGAGCTGAAGAAGCCAGCACCTCAGAAACACCTAGCAGTGTAGACACAATAATTCTCAACAAAAGCCTGCTCTTCTTGCCAAAGCAATATTAGCAAGACAGAAAGCTCGTGCATGTTACCCGCTTTTGTAGCCAAACACCAAAGAACACACTCTGTCCTCACCCCATCGGTGCCAGCAAAGAGGAGTAGGAAACCTAAACTTCCATCCTTGCAAGACTGTAATGTTACGCTGAAAAATGGCTTGTGTCTTTCCCTCTGAGTCCAGATGTAAACTCAAACTCAACATAACATTGCCAGGCGATAATGAGCTCCAGTCCCAAGAGTGTCAGTGGAGAGTGTATGGAGAGTCCAGATATTTACTCCAACTTGGTGGGAAGAAGCAAGAAGTTTCTCCCCTGCTGGGTGCTATCAGAAGAGACTTCGAGGGGAGTCAGGATTTTCCCAGAAGTAATGGAGGTTTCGGGGGCAGGGCAGGGCAGGGAGTGGGGGCGGGTGGGTCCCTACCCCCTAAACCAGGGGGATAGTGGAGGCACAGTAGAGTCCTGGAAGTCCCAGTGCGGCCCAGCACATCTTACTGATGCCAGTTTCCTGGTTTTGCTGTTACACTGTGAAGGCAAGTGAAGGTCTTCCCTGGTGGCTCAGATGGTAAAGAATCGGTCTATAATGCAGGAGACCTGGGTTTGATACTTGGATCAGGAAGACCCCCTGGAGAAGGGAATGGCTACCCATTCTAGCATTCTCGCCTGGAGAATTCTGTGGGCAGCAGAGCCTGGAGGGCTACAGTCTGTAGTGTCAGAGCTGGACACAGCTGAGCAACTGACGCTTTCACTCTGTACCATGCCAGGTTCCTGTTTTGCTATTACACTCTGGTTATACAAAATGTACTCACTGAGGAAAAGTGGGCAAACAGTAAGTACATGGGACCTCTCTGTACTGTTTTCTAATGTCTCACACATTTGCCATTACTTCAAAAGAAAAATAAAAAAAGAAATATATGTATCACAAATTTAAACATTTGCTTACAACTTGATTTCCAATAAATCATTTCCACTACATGAAATCAAGGCTGACTATATAATAAAGTTTCAAGACAAAAAATGTGTGCTTTTAGCCAAAAATATGTGTGCTTGTATATCTCTTTTCCTTACTACTCTGAACTGCTATTAAAAGACATCTAAAATGCACAAACATATGCACACAACTAGTTAGTAACTGTTTCCTGGAAAAGGCTCTGCAATATGATTAACTATTGTTGCAGAGCCAGGCTAATCGTTTACTTGACTCAGATTCCCTTTTCCTTCTGGATAATGTGTATCTAGATCACATTTCTCAGGCTCTCTTGTAGTTATGTGTGATCATGTGACTGAGGTCTTGGCAAATGGAATATTATTGGAAGTGATATATGTTTCTTACAGACCTGGTCCTTACTCACGTCCCAGGTGATTCCTCACCTTCCTTCCACACGTGTAGCTGTATGGAGGGCACTCCAGTTATCCTATAGGAGACCTGAGCCTTAAAGAGAAGGGGGCCTGCATACCAGAAGGACTCTAAAGAGCAGAGCATCATTTTCTCCTGCAACCAATAGGACTTTCAGTGAATGACTAGTGAGTTATAGCTCTTAAAGCCAGGTAGATCTTGAGACCTTTAGGGTCTATCTGTTCCTGAACTTTTAGTGATGTCAGGAGGGGGTGACAGATGTATTGAGGATCTTCTCTAGAGACCAAAGAGATTGAGATCCCAAATTAAATTTCAAACCTGATACCTGATATCTCCCTTACAAGGGAATGATGGCTGAGGACCAGGTTCTAGCTTAATCTATATTACTTCATCTTGAAAATGAGATAATTGGACAAGGTCATCTCCATTCTTCAACCCCAATAGTAAGGAATATATTAGCTTGTATGAGATACAGCAAACACTTTGTAACCTTGGCTTCCCTCTCCTTTACTCATGAAAGATGTTAGTAAAAAATTACCTGGGTGTTTCCCTTTGAGCTTAGATGTAGCCTCACACTACCCAATACAGTGCTGCAGGCAGCTGCTATCAACCTATTTGTATTGACACAAGCAGTGAAACCTATTGGTTAGTGTTAATCTATGTTAGTCATTTAGTTGCTAAGAAGTGTCTGACTCTTTGTGACCCTATGTAGCCCGCCAGGTTCCTCTGTCCATACAATTTCCCAGGTAAGAATACTGGAGTGGGTTGTTATATCCGTCTCCAGGGGATCTTCCCAACCCAGAGATCCAACCCACATCTCCTGCATTGGCAGGTGGATTCTTTACCACTGAGATGAGAATATCAGACCACCTGACCTGCCTCTTGAGAAATCTGTATGCAGGTCAGGAAGCAACAGTTAGAACTGGACATGGAACAACAGACTAGTTCCAAATAGGAAAAGGAGTACGTTAAGGCTGTATATTGTCACCCTGCTTATTTAACTTATATGCAGAGTACATCATAAGAAATGCTGGACTGGAAGAAACACAAGCTGGAATCAAGACTGCTGGGAGAAGTATCAGTAACCTCAGATATGCAGATGACACCACCCTTATGGCAGAAAGTGAAGAGGAACTTAAAAGCCTCTTGAGGAAAGTGAAAGAGGAGAGTGAAAAAGTTGGCTTAAAGCTCAATATTCAGAAAACAAAGATCATGGCATCCGGTCCCATCACTTCATGGGAAATAGATGGAGAAACAGTGGAAACAGTGTCAGACTTTATTTTTGGGGACTCAAAAATCACTGCAGATGGTGACTGCAGCCATGAAATTAAAAGACGCTTACTCCTTGAAAGAAGAGTTATGACCAACCTAGATAGTATATTCAAAAGTAGAGACATTACTTTGCTGACTAAGGTCCATCTAGTCAAGGCTATGGTTTTCCTTGTGGTCATGTATGGATGTGAGAGTTGGACTGTGAAGAAGGCTGAGCACTGAAGAAGTGATGCTTTTGAAGTGTGGTGTTGGAGAAGACTCTTAAGAGTCCGTTGGACTGCAAGGAGATCCAACAAGTCCATGAAGGAGATCAGCCCTGGGATTTCTTTGGAAGGAATGATGCTAAAGCTGAAACTCCAATACTTAGGCCACCTCATGTGAAGAGTTGACTCATTGGAAAAGACTCTGATGCTGGGAGGGATTGGGGGTAGGAGGAGAAGGGGACGACAGAGGATGAGATGGCTGGATGGCATCACAGACTCGATGGACGTGAGTCTGAGTGAACTCCAAGAGATGGTAATGAACAGGGAGGCCTGGCGTGCTGCGATTCATGGGGTCGCAAAGAGTCGGACACGACTGAGCGACTGAACTGAACTGAGTGCCAGGGAGGCCCAGTATTCCTCTAGATAGTGACCTAAAACCAACTGTTGGTTTTAGCCCTATCTCTATCCTATCTGAGGAAGCTGATCATGTAGGTGTTAAGTTTTATCTCTTCTAACACCTCAAGGGCACATGCCTCTCACCCTACTATCTTCGTCTCTCTCTCACACCTACCTATCCTTATTTGAAATGATGGTATTTGTGAGAATAGTTATGTTTCTCAGGGAAATGTCTAAATTTTAAGACATGTCTTGAGAATTCATATCTTAGAGGTACTGAAGGAGAAGCAATCTTTAGGAAACTTTAGATATAGGTAAATTTTTATTTTTATTAATACAAAAGATACCCTATATTTAATGTTTTGAATAGGGACCTTAGAATTAGATAAATATATTTGTAAACTTATTTTTAAAATGTGTTGAGAAAGGCTCATAACTGTGGATTATTCTAACTCCTTTTGGGGGTATGAAATCTGCCCCCAGCTGTTTACTTTGTATGGAAGCAGCACTAGCGCTTATAAAATCTATTTATTCCTCCTCTTCCTTGTCAACAGAAATAAAGTCTATTTGAGATGGTAATGAATGAGTCAAATGGAAAATCCCAATGGCTGAAACATGGAAGGAACCCCAGTGTCCACTGACAAAAGAATGAATGAGCAAAATGTGATAGATGCATACAATGTCTGACTGATGGTTTTCAGGAGCTGGAGAGAAGGAGGTATGAAGGGTTATCCTATAGTAGATACAGAACTTCAGTTTTCCAAAATGAAATGAGTTATGGAGATTGACGGTAGTTCTGGATATACACATGATACATGTTAAATATTTAATGTCAATGAACTGTACACTTAAAAACAGTGGCAATGACGAATTTTATGGTATGTGTATTTCACAACTATAAAAAATTGAAAATAACATCCTAATGACATATCTCAAAGCAACCCATGAGAATGCCTTCCTGGCATGCAGCTTACAGGATCGTTAGGAAATACAGTCACCACACATGATCTGTAAATAGGACGACACTGTGACTTTCTGAGAAAGAGAGCTCCTTCTGATGTGCATACTACCTCCCTTTCTTTCTCTTCTTCTTTGAATGCAGTCATGGTGGTTTCATCACAGCAGTCATTCAGAAATCATGATGAAAAGGATTACAGAATCACAGACATATTCACCTCAACACCGAGGCACTGAGCCAATTCTAGCTTCCACTTCTCTCTAGACTTTATGAGAAAAACAAACTCATATTTTAAAGCCAAACTAGTTAGGTTTTTCTGTAGCTTGCAGCCAGATAATAGGCTGTGTTTACCATAACTACCCATAGGAGAATATTTCCTTTTCCGATAGAGGAAGGATATATCACCTTAGTAAGAATTAGGAAAGACCTTTAACAAGGGAAGTTTAAGAATACAATTGTGAAACATGGAGAGTGATATAAAATGACCCTGAGTAGGAAATTTATAGACAGACTCTACAGGTTATGTAAATCATGTCATGTATGTGAGTATATAACCTTTCTACCTTCCCCAGGAGATTGTCTAAAGCTTTATCAGATTGCAAAGAGTTCTGTGACTCAGTACATTTTAAAACCATTATAGGAGTTTTAGGTATACACCATTGGAAATGATAATTTATCCAACATTAAGTCCTATAAGATTAATATCTACTACCTTCTATAATATTAATATCTACTATATAATATCTACTACCTACTGGCAAGGTGCTATGTGGCATCTACCTATTATCTCCTTCATTCCTCACAACAACCTTATTAGGAAACAATACTTTTTCTTTCATTTAGTAGAAGAAGACATTGACATATTAAATGATGCAATAACTTGCTTATAATTTTCAAACACTATTTTGTCTTATTCATAAAATCTAGAATAATACTTGGTAACTAATAGGTAGTAAATGGATATTTTAAATGAATACCAAGTGCAGAAGCAGTCCTCTGCTTGTGTTACCTGTTTTTGAGCACCCATTGCGCCACAGCCTCATTCTGAGCTCTTAGAATGTAAAATATCCTTAAGAGATTTCTCTTGTCCTTAAGAAAATGACTGTTTAGTGCATATCATTTCATGTAAACAGGTAATTTCAATGCTATAGGCAATGTTTTTGTTTTAACTAAGATAATCAAGAATGAATTCAGAGTTGATAAACTTCGAGCTATGAGCATAGTAAACAAAGAACATAGCAAGTGCAAAGGCACAGGCCTGTTAAAAAATGGGTAAATAAGAATGTGAGAATGATTAACAAATGAAATATACCAAGAGTGGTGATGGGAGATGAGTCAGATTTAGATTAAAGGGTGTTACATTCCAATCTAGGAAGTTTGGATTTTAGGATTTTCTTCTAAGGTTAATGAGGAGTTAACATGGATTGCTAGGTAGTGAAGCCAAAGCTCATATTTATTTTCAGCAAGATAACTCTGGAATCAGTGTGGAAGAAAAGCAAGAAGTGCAGGATTGTGGTAGCTATCTAGGCATAAACGTTGAAGGTATTTGGTTTGAGTGGATTAGATACAGAGAGTCCTCATCAGGAATTTAGTGAAAAACACAAAAGAAATTAAAATGAGATTACTGGACACAGATTTGTAATAACTTTATTTAACTGAAATCATGGTTGCTACTTATTATTTGCAGATTCTGTACTGCAAATTTGCTTACTTACTCGATTTGTTTGTAAACCCCCAAATCAAAACTTGTAGCACTTTGGGTCATTCACAGACAGATACTGAGTGGCAGCAACGCTGAGTCACCGGAAAGCACGGTCCCGGCTGAAGCGCAGCAGGGCGATGCTCCGCCTTCCTGCTGCTGTGCTTTCCTGGTTCTGTCCTCATGCTGGAGCCGTGTCCTGTGCGCGGTCTATTTAGCACCGTGCTTTGACCATTTCACCAAGAAGGCAAAGCAAGAGTGTCTGCTGAGCCAGAAGACGCGGTGAGGCAGCGGGCAGGGGAGACCGAAGGCGCGGCCGGCGCGGCCGGGCGCAGCCTGCCCTCCTCGCCCTGCCGCCTCGCCCTCCCCGCCGGCAGCGCAGAGGAAAGACGGCGAGGGCCTGGGCGGGCCGAGGGCACCGACACGCGGGCCCGGTCCCTCATGGCGCTGCGGCTCAGGCCGGCCCGGGAGAGAGGCGTCGCCGCGGCCGTCGGTGGAGCCAGGGGGCGAGGGGGCCCGGCGGGGACGGTGGCCAAGCGCTGCCTGCGGCCCCGCAGCAGCCGCCCCGCCGCGGGCTGGAGCGGGACGTGCTGCTCCAGGGCACGAGCGGGGCGCCCGACACGCGGCCGCGCCTCAGGGAGGCTCTTTCGGGCCACACCGGGCGTCCGCAGCGGGGGCACGCGGGGCAGAAGACCCATGCCGCCTCGCCCCGCCACCTCGGGTTGGCCGGAGGCCAGAAGTGGCGCCACGAGTCGGGTCAGCCGGACGCGCACAGGCCCAGGCAGGCGTCTCCAGAACCGCGGCCAAATCGGGCGCCAGGGGGCCGTTCAAGGCCCGGAGCCCAGTGCGCATCCAGAAGCCCAGAGCCCTCGGGGGCAGACATGGAAGGAGACCGTGTTTTGACCATCTGGTGGGAATCCCAGACCACGTGACCTGCCTCCTGAGAAATCTGTGTGCAGGTCAAGAAACAACAGTTAGAACTGGACATGAAACAAACTGGTTCCAAATAGGGAAAGGAGTACATCAAAGCTGTATATTATCACCCTGCGTATTTAACTTGTATGCAGAGTACATCGTGAGAACCACTGGCCTGGAGGAAGCACAAGCTGGAATCAAAATTGCTGGTAGAAATATCGGTAACCTCAGATATGCAGGTGACACCATCCTTATGGCAGAAACTGAAGAGGAACTAAAGAGTCTCTTGATGAAAGTGAAAGAGGAGAGTGAAAAAGTTGGCTTAAAACTCAACATTCAGAAAATTAAGATCATGGCATCTAGTGAAAACAGTGACAGACTTTATTTTTGGGGGCTCCAAAATTGCTGCAGATGCTGATTGCAGCCACTAAATTAAAAGGCACTTGGTCCTTGGAAGAAAAGCCATGACCAGCAGAGACATTATTTTGCCTACAAAGGTTCATTTAGTCAAAGTTATGGTTTTTCCAGTAGTCATGTATGGATGTGAGAGTTGGACCATAAAGAAAGCTGAGCACCAAAGAATTGATGCTTTTGAACTGTGGTGTTGGAGAAGACTCTTGGGAGTCCCTTGGACTGCAAGGAGATCCAACCAGTCCATCCTAAAAGAAATCAGTTCTGAATACTCGTTGGAAGGACTGGCTGAAGCTGATACTTCAATACTTTGGCCTCTTGATGCAAAGAATGGACTCATTTGAAAAGACCCTGATGCTGGGAAAGATTGAAGGCAGGAGGAGAAGGGGACGGCAGAGAATGAGATGGTTGGATGGCATCACCGACTCAATGGACATGAGTTTGGGTAAACTCTGGGAGTTGCTGATGGACAGGGAAGCCTGGCGTGCTGCAGTCCATGGGGTTGCAAAGAGTCAGATATGACTGAGTGACTGAACTGAACTAACTTTGGCCATTTGGTGCTTTATCTTGCTGATTTCACTATTCAAAAAGGTATCCAAGGATAATGAAGTGTTGTCTAGGGGTCATACATTCCAGAAGGCTGTGCTATGCCTTATGGAGAAAGTGTATCTTAGGTAAACTCTGCTCAAACATGAATTTTCATGCTTTTGGCTATCAATTTAATGCTACTTCTATTGATTAAATACAGTATCTTTGAATAGGAATACACTTAAAGCAAGTACATGTATTGATAGGTTAAAAGAATGTTTTGACCAGAGAGACCATGTTTTGACTCAGGCTTCCCAGGTAGTGCTGTTGGTAGAGAATCTACGTGCCAAGGCAGGAGACACAGGAGGCATGAGTTCGACCCCTGGGTCGGGAAGATCCCTAGAGGAGGGCATGGCAACCCACTTTAGTATTCTTGCCTGGAGAATCCCCTGGGCTTCATGTAGCCCACAGAAGAGCCTCGTGGGCTACAGTCCATGGGGTCACAAAGAGTCAAACATGGCTGCAGCAACTGAGCACGAGTGTGAGAGGCTCTTCGAAACCTAATTCTCAGGTTTTCCTCCTGGGATCAATGGCTTAGCATGTGCTAATTCATTATCTGCAGCAATTGTACTAAAGATACTGAAAATGGACCATATACAGAACAGAGTATTTGAGTAGGAAGAGACATGAAATAATCAAATTCAATGCTTTTATTATACAGAACAAACTCAGCTTCAAAGGCCTAAAATTAAGTGCCCAGGATTGTATACTTATTTATCAGAGAGATTAGAACAGAATTACAGAATTAGAATTTTTTTTTTTTTGTAGTGCTTTTTCACTGCACAAAAACATTAACATTTAAATAGAGTACTTCCAGCTCTGACGGTAAAGCATCTGCCTGCAGTGTGGGAGACCTGGGTTCGATTCCTGGGTTGGGAAGATCCCCTGGAGAAGGAAATGGCAATCCACTCCAGCACTCTTGCCTGGAAAATCCCATGGACAGAGGAGCATGGAAGGCTGCAATCCATGGGGTCGCTGAGGGTCGGACACGACTGAGCAACTTCACTTTGTGGACAGAAAATTTAAGCCAAAGTCTTAGAAGATTAGATTAACTCCTTTTAATTGGAAGGAGTGCTTTCAGTGGACATGCATGATGAATTGTACATATGACAGATATGTACAATTGCTCTGTTGTGTGACTCCCACTCCAAACCCCCATAGGTTCAGAACCCAAGAGCCTTTCAAAGACGATTGGAAGCATCTCTCATAAACACACTGTGCTGTTGGGAATACTACTTTTCTCACACCATCCATCAACTTTCCGAGGAGTCATAATCTAGTATAGGGGTCAAGAAGTTATGGCCTACAGGACAAATCTGTTCCCTTGCCTGCTTTTGTAAACAAAGTGTTACTGGAACTCATGTGTGCTCATTTCCTTAGGCATTATCTATGGCTACTTTCATGCTACAACTGTAGAACTGAGTAGTTGCAACTGGGAGTGTCTGGACCCTTGTCTTTACCATCTTGCCCTGTGTAGAAAATGTTTGCTGACCCCCTGGTCCAGCAGATAGCATGGAATTTGGTGCCAGTTTCCATGTAAATAGTCATAATAGTCTTTGAAAACATTTCATCAGTTGTTATGCCCTTAACTTGTGGTTTAAGATACTATACTGAGGAGTCTTATCAAAGTGTCTGGATGATAGGAAAGGATTATCTTTTCTAGTCTATGTCATCCAAAAATCTGAATCAATTTAACAAAAAGTGATCCATAATTTATTTTAGTACTTACTGAATTACATGTCAGTCACCTGGGTTTCTCCATTCAAGGACTACCATGTTAAGATTCTGAATCAACAGTGAATTGCTTGCTCTAGCCCATCCTCATCAGCTGTCAACACTACCTGAACCAATTTTTATTGCATTGTCACAGCTAACTGACATTCGAAATCAACAGCAGGACAGAATTAACTTCCCAAGTGTCTTTTCTGTTGCGTAGGCGTATGTAAGAAATGCTTTTATTTAGCTTAGTGACATTTGCTACCCAAGTACTGACAAAACAGTGTGTCTAAACAAATGTTGATTGCACAGATTCATTTTCCCATGATAATGAATGTTAAATGCAGAGAGGTAATTATACAATAATCTAAAACCACACACAGTGACTTTTGCTCAGAGGAATTGCTTGGGAAAGAGTGTTTTAATTTTATAATATGACACTTCAATGAAAATGATACTGTGGTAAACATTTTAGCAGAACTTCTGCTATAAATGTATGTATGGAAACTTTCTGAATTTTAAAAATATTTTTCTTAATTAGTACATGAGAGATGAATTAAAACATCATTTCAGTTCTTTCTAGTCTCATAGACATCTTTAGTAAGAACATTTAGTACCCCCAGATGGATATTTTATGAGTATTAAGAATTATGTTAAACCTTTGTCTCCAAATTTGCTAAGTATGGGGTAGAGAGATTTATCAGGACTTGGAGGAATCAGATAAAGTATGAATAATTGTGATTTCCTTCCAGATATAGATCAGAGGTTATTTTTTCGTTGATTCTTTCTAAGCATTATAAGAATAATAGAGTGGAAATGAAAAAAAATCATAATCATGAGTGAGGAACATAGAAAGATAAGATGTCTTGGGTTTAAATGCTCTATGGAGGAAAGAATGACAAGGACATCAGTCAAGAACGAGGGTGAAACCACACGAAAATCAAACCAAAATGGATTAAAAGTTTGGATATAAAACCTAAAACCAGAAAACTCCTAGAAGAAAATATAAAGGGTAAATAAGCTCCTTGACCCTGCAATCTCGATTCCAGCTTGTGCTCAACACTCAGAAAACTAAGATCTTGGCATCTGGTCCCATCACTTTATGCCAAATAGATGGGGAAACAGTGACAGACTTTATTTTGGGCAGCTCCAAAATCATTGCAGATGGTCATCGCAGTCATGAAATTAAAAGACACTTGCTCCTTGGAAGAAAAGCTATGACCAACCTAGACAGCATATTAAAAGCAGAGACATTACTCTGCCAACAAAGGTCCATCTAGTCAAAGCTATGGTTTTTCCAGTAGTCATGTATGGATGTATAAAGAAAGCTGAGTACCAAAGAATTGATGATTTTGAATTGTGGTATTGGAGAAGACTCTTGAGAGTCCCTTGGACTGCAAGGATATCAAACCAGTCAATCCTAAAGGAAATCAGTCCTGAATGTTCATTTGATGGACTGATGCTGAAGTTGAAACTCCAATACTTCCACCACTTGATGCAAAAACTGATGCCCTGAAAAGACCCTGATGCTGGGAAAGACTGAAGGCAGGAGAAGGGGACAACAGAGGATGAGATGGTTGGATGGCATCACTGAATTGATGGACATGAGTTTGAGCAAACTCCAGGAGTTGGTGTGGACAGGGAAGCCTGTTGTGCTACAGTCCACGGGGTCGCAGAGTCAGACAGGACTGAGAGACTGAACAGAACTAAACTGAAACTCTTTGACATTGGCAAAGGGTTTTTTTTTTTTTTTTTCCAATTTAATACTGAAAATAAAGGCAACAAAGTAAAAACAAATAGATGAGTCCATAGCTAACTAAAATGCTTCTTCATGGGTAAGAAAACTATCAACAAAATGAAAAGACAACATAGAGAAAAGGAGAAAATATTTGCAAATCACATATTTGATAATGTGGTCAAATAACATTTTGGTACCTAAAATATGCAAGTAAACTCATACAACTCAACAGCATAAAACCACAAATAGCAAAATTTTAAAATGGGCAAAAGATCTGACTAGATATTTTTACAAAGAAGACATACAAATGGCTAATAGGTACATGAGCAGTTGCTTAACATCACTAATCATTAGGAAAGTCAAGTCAAAATGACAATAAGATATCATCTCACACCTGTTGGGTTATTAAGAACATGAAAGCTAATAAATGGCAAGAACATAGAGAAAAGAAACCGTTTGTACACTGTTGGTATGAATAGAAGCTGATAAAACCACTGTGAAGAATAGTGTGGAGATTTTAAAGGAAATAAAAATAGAACTGCTATATGATCCAACAATCCTTCTTCTAGGTGGATATCCCAAGAAAACTAAATTGTTAGCTAAAACAGACATTTGTACTATCACGATCATTATAGAATGATTCACAATAGCCATGAAAGGAAGACAAGCAGTGTCAGTTAATGAATAAATGAGCTAAGAAATGTAAAGTACACACATACACACAGACTTCTCTGGTGGTTCAGTGGTAAATAATCAGCCTCAATGCAGGAGATGAGGGGTTGATCCCTGGGTTGGGAAGATCCCCTGGAGAAGGAAATAGCAACATATTCCTGTATTCTTGTCTGGGAAATCCCATGGACAGAAAAGTCTGGCTGGCTACAGTTCACAAGGTCCAAAAGAATCTGACCCGACAGAGCGTGTGCACGTCGATGCTGTATTTATGAAATAAGTTGTGATGTGCAAAACGATCATTTTCAAGCATATATATTTAAGAAATGTAAGTGATATTAAGTAAGGTGACTGAATGTGCTTTGGCTTTGGGAAGAGTGAGCTATATGAGAAGAAACACAAAATGGGAAGATGGAAGTATTTAGACTATGAGTCATACATCTAACTTCTGTAATTTTATTGAATCAGTTGACCTATGCTTCTAGTCTCAAACTCAAAAGTCACTGTAAAATGTGCAAAGGCATGTGTGGTGGTAATCAGAAAGCACTGGCTACTTCAAAGTTGTCCTTTGGTTTGTAGTCTAAGCTGACCTTAGCTAAGCCTAAACCTTTCCACCTATTCCTAGGCCAGCTGTGAAACCAGTGGCAGTCCTGACAGTGATTTGCGATTTGGGGCTCATTAGCATCACATATTTGACCATTCAAATCAATTAGCCTTAGTATAAAGGCCACAGAGTGCTGCTCTTCTGAATAACTAGTACTCAGTCCCTAACAGCATGGACTTTAAAATAAAAAGCCCAGCTTTGTCATTTATTTGGTGTGTGACTTTGGATACTTGAATTAACTCTTTCCAAGCAGCAATGTCAAAAGCAACTCTTTGTGACTCAATAGATATGAATTTGAACTAACTCCAGCAGAGAGTGAAGACAGGGGGAATGTGCTGTGCTGCAATCCATGGGCTCTCAAGAAGTCAGATATGACCGAGTGAGTGAACAGCAAGCAGCAGCACTTTAATTATATTAGATAGGAGTGATAATTCACAAGATTAGTATCTCTACTAAATGAAAATAGCATCGAACAATGTTATTATATAAAAAAATATTTCCATGTTTAAATGTGATTATGGGCTAAATGAGAGGCTGAGTAATCCATATTCTATGAGCAATACGAGACAGGCAGAAATGAATAGAACAGCCAGCCTACCAAAGTGCTGTTTGCAGCCAGAACAGAATAAACACTTATTGCTTAGAGTCTAGTATGAATTTGATGTTCTCCTGATACTAGCAAAGATGTATTGATTACATACCTTAACATTTCATCAGACATAATTTTAAAATCCATGGGACGATCCACATGATGACATTGCATGTGCAGATTCCAAGGAATTCTGTTTCTGCTCTAACTCTTTGCAAATAGAACCCAGGCAGCAGGACTGGAAATGGTGTTTTGCTCAACTGATTTAAAGCCAAGGTTCATCACTCCTCAGATGAGCACTACCTCATACACAAACAGATAAATTTAATACTTCTCCATTCGAGAAAATAAAATCTGTAAAGTTGAGCTAGAAGATTGTAACTCAGTCTCATAAGTGTAATGTCTATGCAGTAGCTTCTCAAAAGGAAAGAAAGCAAAATGATTTTATAATCAAGACACCACATTTCTAACAGATTAGAATTAGATCTCCAAGACAATGTTCACATCTGTATCAAGTAAAAATTCCCACCTTGAGAGTCCTTTGTTTATTTTTAGAACTATTTGATAATGCCCCCTTCCCTCTGTTTTCTAAAGAAGAATCTTCTCCACACCTTCATGGTTTGGTGAAACAAAAAGTTCACATAATTTTTCCAATAAAACAAAACCAATACAATATTGTAAAGTAACTAGCCTCCAATTAAAATAAATAAATTTATATTAAAAAAAGAAATGGTATAGTCTAAGGAAAATATTATTTCAGGCCCTCTTTGAGGGCAGAGATTCACCTGCATCAGGATTTTCAGAATTGATCTCTATAGAGCTCCAGCAGTTCCATAAACCTACTCTGTGAGAAAGAAGGTACTATCGTCAAGTCTAAACTAGAGATTATGTTGCAGATTCCTACACGATTTCATTAAAAATTGTGAGACACTTCAGATAAAGCAACTTGTTTGCTATTGTTTAACCCAGAGTTTCTTTATCATATTTATATAATGTATCCTTTTCTCCCCCAGTTTCAATATATTGTCATCTGTAGAGCTACTTTGTCAAAAGTACTTTGGGAAACACTAGCTCATCAATGACAAGTGGCCGCAGGAATTTAGAAAGAATATTTAACTAATGACCTGATCACTTCCTGTGGGATAACACTGTTAATTGATGGTAATTGCATATTTACTTTTTATGTCATTGAAATCCTTTTCTTTGCAATATTTTCTATTGATGACCCTATAGAAAAGGAATTCTCCAGGCAAGAATACTGAGGTGGGTAGCCTTTCCCTTCTCCAGGGGATCTTCCCAACCCAGGGAATGGACCCAGGTCTCCTATTTTGCAGGCAGACTCCTTATCATCTGAGCCGCCAGGGAAGCCCTACAGAAAAGGTCTAACCTGTGCTCATTATCTTTGCTAAAACCCTTCTTACGGGGCAGACAAAGGTCCGTATTTCCTTTAGGGCTCTCCCTAGGTAACTGTCCATAGCTCTTTCATCCTTTCAAGATTTGCCTTTAGCTTTTTCTCCTCCCATGATTTTTCTGCAAATCCATTTCAAGCAGGTACAAATAACAGATGGTTGGATGGTATTGCCAATTCAATGGACATTAGTTTGAGTAAGTTACAGGAGTTGGTGATGGACAGGGAAGCCTGACATGCTGCAGTCCATGGGGTTGCAAGGAGTCGGACACGACTGAGCAACTGAACTGAACTCAACTGACTGAGAAGTCCAAAACTCATGTTCTCTATTTTCTTAACATCTAGGCCCATTCTAGGTTGTTTTGCATATTGTTTCCAGTTCTATATTTAGACGGGTGTTTTTAATTTCCAGACTGTATCTTCTACTACCAGCTATTGACTATTTGCATATTTGAATAGATAATTACTTGATCAAGTCTGCTTTGCATTTAGTTTCTCTCTTTTCAAGTTTAATTAGTTTTTTAAAAACTGTTATTTTCTGCAAACTGAATGAAAGGATCCTTCTTTTATCTACGACACTGATAATATTTTCAAGCAATTCAGGTCCCAGATTCTTCTCTCCACCTCCACTCACACTTTCTAACAGTTTTCCTCAACATAGACCCACTCACTCACAAACCAACTGTGAATATTACTCCTCTCTGCACCTTAGATCCATGAAGTATCTGTATATGGATTCTTATCAATGAATGTGTCAGAAAACATCATCATTCAACAAGCTTTATCAGAATAATATTGTCTGCATCATGTATTCTGAGTTTATTGAGGAAAATATCATTTGGTCAGTAAATTCCGTATATGATTCACAAATTGTATCTGTTATTCCTTTCATATTTACAGAGTTTTATTTCCTATGATAATAAGAAATTAAATTTGTCTGTCACATACCTCCATTTTCAAAGGTCATGTTATCCTCATGCTGCTGCTGCTGCTGCTACGTCGCTTCAATTGTGTCCTACTCTTTGCGACCCCATGGACTACAGCCTACCAGGCTCTCCTGCATCCATAGCATTTTCCAGGCAAGAGTATTGGAGTGGGGTGCCATTGCTTTCTCCATATCTTCATGCTAAACAGGTACTAAGCCAGATACTTGTTACCTCACACTTTTATCAAATTTATTTATTTTTGCATATTTCAATGTTTCTGAAGTTGGGATCAGTTCAGTTCAGTTCATTCGCTCAGTCGTGTCCGACTCTTTGTGACCCCATGAATCGCAGCACGCCAGGCCTCCCTGTTCATCACCATCTCCTGGAGTTCACTCAGACTCATGTTCATTGAGTCTGTGATGCCATCCAGCCATCTCATCCTCGGTCGTCCCCTTCTCCTCCTGCCCTCAATCCCTCCCAGCATCAGAGTCTTTCCAGTCAGTCAACTCTTCTCATGAGGTGGTAAAAGTACTGGAGTTTCAGCATCATTCCTTCCAAAGAAGTCCCGGGGTTGATCTCCTTCAGAATGGACTGGTTGGATCTCCTTGAAGTCCAAGGGGCTCTGAAGAGTCTTCTCCAACACCACAGTACAAAAGCATCAATTCTTCGGCGCTCAGCCTTCTTCACAGTCCAACTCTCACATCCGTACATGACCACAGGAAAAATCATAGCCTTGACTAGACGGATCTTAGTCGGCAAAGTAATGTCTCTGCTTTTGAATATGCTTATCTAGGTTGGTCATAACTTCTCTTCCAAGGAGTAAGTGTCTTTTCACTTCATGGCTGCAGTCACCATCTGCAGTGATTTTGAAGCCCCCCAAAATAAAGTCTGACACTATTTCCCCATCTATTTCCCATGAAGTGATGGGACTGGATGCCATGATCTTCGTTTTCTGAATGCTGAACTTTAAGCCAACTTTTTCACTCTCCTCTTTCACTTTCATCAAGAGGCTTTTAGTTCTTCTTCACTTTCTGCCATAAGGGTGGTGTCATCTGCATACCTGAGGTTGTTGATATTTCTCCCAGCAATCTTGATTTCAGCTTGTGTTTCTTCCAGTCCAGCGTTTCTCATGATGTACTCTGTATATAAGTTAAATAAGCAGAGTGACAATATGCAGCCTTGACGGACTCCTTTTCCTATTTGGAACCAGTCTGTTGTTCCATGTCCAGTTCTATCTGTTACTTTCTGACCTGCATACAGATTTCTCAAGAGGCAGATCAAGTGGTCTGATATTCCCATCTCTTTCAGAATTTTCCACAGTTTATTGTGATCCACACAGTCAAAAGCTTTGGCATAGTCAATAAAGCAGAAATAGATGCTTTTCTGGAACTCTCTTGCTTTTTCCATTATCCAGCAGATGTTGGCAATTTGATCTCTGGTTCCTCTGCCTTTTCTAATGCCAGCTTGAACATCAGGAAGTTCACGGTTCACGTACTGCTGAAGCCTGGCTTGGAGAATTTTGAGCATTACTTCACTAACATGTGAAATGAGTACAACTGTGTGGTAGTTTGAGCATTCTTCGGCATTGCCTTTCTTTGGGATTGGAATGAAAACTGACATTTTCCAGTCCTGTGGCCACTGCTGAGTTTTCCAAACTTGCTGGCATATTGAGTGCAGCACTTTCATAGCATCATCTTTCAGGATTTGAAACAGCTCCACTGGAATTTGATCACCTCCACTAGTTTTGTTCGTAGTGATGCTTCCTAAGGCCCACTTGACTTGACATTCCAAGATGTCTGGCTCTAGATTAGTGATCACATCATCGTGATTATCTGAGTCGTGAAGATCTTTTTTGTACAGTTCTTCTGTGTATTCTTGCCACCTCTTCTTAATATCTTCTGCTTCTGTTAGGTCCAGACCATTTCTGTCCTTTATCGAGCCCATCTTTGCATAAAATGTTCCCTTGGTATCTCTAATTTTCTTGAAGAGATCTCTAGTCTTTTCCATTCTGTTCTTTTCCTCTATTTCGTTGCATTGATTGCTGAAGAAGGCTTTCTTATCTCCTTGCTATTCTTTGGAACTCTGCACTCAGATGCTTATATCTTTCCTTTTCTCCTTTGCTTTTTGCCTCTCTTTTCACAGCTATTTGTAAGGCCTCCCCAGATAGCCATTTTTCTTTTTTGCATTTCTTTTCCATGGGGATGGTCTTGATCCCTATCTCCTGTACAATGTCACGAACCTCATTCCATAGTTCATCAGGCACTCTATCTATCAGTTATAGGCCCTGAAGTCTATTTCTCACTTCCACTGTATAATCATAAGGGATTTGATTTAGGTCATACCTGAATGGTCTAGCAGTTTTCCCTACTTTCTTTAATTTAAGTCTGAATTTGGCAATAAGGAGTTCATGATCTGAGCCACAGTCAGCTCCTGGTCTTGTTTTTGTTGACTGTACAGAGCTTCTCCATCTTTGGCTGCATAGAATATAATCAATCTAATTTCGGTGTTGACCATCTGGTGATGTCCATGTGTAGCATCTTCTCTTGTGTTGTTGGAAGAGGGTGTTTTCTATGACCAGTACATTCTTGGCAAAAACTCTATTAGTCTTTGCCCTGCTTCATTCTGCATTCCAAGGCCAAATTTTCCTGTTACTCCAGGTGTTTCTTGACTTCCTACTTTTGCATTCTAGTCCCCTATAATGAAAAGGACATCTTTTTGGGTATTAGTTTTAAAAGGTCTTGTAGGTTTTCATAGAACCATTCACCTTCAGCTTCTTCAGCATTACTGGTTGGGGCATAGACTTGGATAGCTGTGATATTGAATGGTTTGCTTGGAGATGAACAGAGATCATTCTGTCATGTTTTGGGTTGCATCCAAGTACTGCATTTCAGACTCTTTTGTTGACCATGATGGCTACTCCATTTCTTCTGAGGGATTCCTGCCCACAGTAGTAGATATAATGGTCATCTGAGGTAAATTCACCCATTCCAGTCCATTTTAGTTCTCTGATTCCTAGAATGTCAACCTTCAACATTGCCATCTCTTATTTGACCACTTCCAATTTGCCTGCCTTGATTCAGGGACCTGACATTCCAGGTTCCTATGCAATATTGCTCTTTACAGCATCGGATCTTGCCTCTATCACCAGTCACATCCACAACTGGATATTGTTTTTGCTTTGGCTCCATCTCTTCATTCTTTCTGGAGTTATTTCTCCACTGATCTCCAGTAGCATATTGGGCGCCTAATGACCTGGGGAGTTCCTCTTTTGGTATCCTACCATTTTGCCTTTTCATACTGTTCATGGGGTTCTCAAGGCAAGAATACTGAAGTGGCTTGCCATTCCCTTCTCCAGTGGACCATGTTTTGTCAGACCTCTCCACCATGACCCGCCCATCTTGGGTTGCCCTGCAGGCATGACTTGGTTTCATTGAGTTAGACATTGGGATAAATCTTACAATTGATAGTATCCTATATCTCAGTTGGTAAAGAATCTGCCTTCAATGAGGGAGACCTGGGTTCAATCCCTGGGTTGGGAAGATCCCCTGGAGAAGGGAAAGGCTACCCACTCCAGTATTCTGGCCTGAAGAATTCCATGGACTGTGTAGTCTACAGGGTCGCAGAGAATCGGATAAGACTGAACGACTTTCACTAGCAATGTGCTAAGTTTAATAGGAGGAGGTCTTTCTTTCTTAATTATGTGTTTAATAATGATGAATCAGTTTCAAGAAAGATTTAAGGAAATACGTATTTTAATTCTTCCAGTATGTAGACTATAATACTCTATGACTTGGTGAGATTCTTAGAGGAGAATTAAAATGTAATTTTAATGATTCATCCATTTATGGACATCTAGGTTGCTTCCATGTCTTAGCTATTGTAAACAGTGCTGCAATGAAGTTTGGGGTGTATGTAACTTTTCAAAGTATGGTTTTCTCCAAATATATGCCCAGGAGTGGGGTTGCTGGATCATATGGCAGTTCTATTTTTAATTTTTCAAGAAACCTCTATACTGTTCTCCATTGCGGCTGTAGTAGTTTACATTCCCACCAACAGTTCAAGAGGATTCCTTTTCCTCCAATCCTCTCCAGTCATTTATTGTTTGTAGACTTTTTGATGATGGACATTCTGACCGGTGGGTAGTGTGTTCTTTATCACACTCCAGGACATTGGATGGTAAAGCAACTGCACGCAATGCAGGAGACCCAAGTTTGATCCCTGGGTCAGGAAGATCCTCTGGAGAAGGAAATGACAACCCATTCTAGTACTCTTGCCTAGAAAATTCCATGGATGGAGGAGACTGGTGGGCTACAGTCCATGGGGTTGCAAAGTGTTGGACACGACTGAGCGACTTCACTTCACTTCAGGAGATCTCAAAACAAAATCACTCTGCTATCAACCTCTAAGCATCAGTATTCACTTTCATGGTAAGATGGTTGTGCAAAAGGTATCTGGGATCTTTGGTTACTCATACTTTAGGAAATAACTGATATTTCTGTCTGTGACTTTAAGGCAATGAGCTGTGTCTGATCATAAAGATGGGGCTGTTACAATGGTTGTATCCAGTTGACACTCCCTGGTAAGAGGGAGTGTGCTTAATTGCAATGTGCTTGCTTTGAGTCTTCCGTGAGATCTCATCAAATAAGCATTCCACCTGGCTGATAGTTTAGGGTTCACTGAACTGCTCCTGGGGCACTACCAGATGTTGCTTTTGGTGTTAAACTGTTCTAGAAGTTGGCTCCATCTGCCAGAATTCCTTCTGTGAAAACCTGCAGGTCAGATTATTTACATGAAAACATGCTAGAATTACAACTGGGATATTCAATATGGAATAATAAATTGATGCTGCAGCATAGCATCATCTGTGATAGCGATCTGGGCTGGGTGACCTCCTCTGGTCCTTCAGGACTGTACACCTGTCTCTCTCTTGTCTCAATTCATTACATGTCTTCACACCTGCCTGGTTTTGTAATCCATTGTTTTTTGACCATTTGTGTTTTTGTTTTTTTTTTTTTTTTTTTTGTCCTTCTCTGGCTCTGGGTCTGTCTCTTTCCTGCTGCTCACAGGGAATCATTGTCAACAGAGTTTTGGTGCCATTTATGGTGTCACAGGTGAAATCTCATAGCTTGCATCCAGATTTAAATCCTTTTATAAATGCATATATAGGAACTGGGACCAAAATTGTAAAGCCACTAGACACAGGAAAACAGGTTATCTCAAAACATGCTAAAACAGTAACTTTGCAAAATTAATATCTTTTGTACTATGATCCTATAGCATTTCCTTTTGCCCTTGATAACTTGATAAGCTTTGCTTGAATTACAGAAACCAACATGGGAAGCTTCTGGGATCAGGCACTGGGCTCATGAATGTAAAAAGAAATTTTGCATTAATATTGGTAGATGATTGACTTCATGAAATACCACCAAAAACACATTGCATCTTTCCCAACACTTCCTTTTAGCTACTCAAAACCAAGCTCTTCATGACATTATACACTGCTATGTTCTTGTCACCGATCTCTAAATAGGTAATTATTCACTTTCTTGACTGTGATCACCTCAGAGAAAATTTCCCTGACTTTTCTATCTGAACAAATTTCCCTTTATTATTTTCTATCTCAACTCTTGTTCTCTTTTCTTCATAAGCTTCACTGGAACATGCTGTTACTTCCCTGGTGGCTCAAGGGTAAAGAATCTGCCTGCTAATGCAAGAGACACAGGTTTGGGTGTCCCTGGGTTAGGAAGATTTCCTAGAGGAGGAAATGGCAACCGCTCCAGCATTCTTGCCAGGATAATCCCATGGACAGAGGGGCCTGGCGGGCTGCAGTTCATGGGATTGCAAAGAGTTGAGCATGACTGAGGGACTGAGCACAAGATGTGGTTGTTTTATTTGCCTGTGTTATTTGAGTTTTTGGCCTGTCACTTTAAATGGAATATAAACTTTATGTATCCTGTTGAGAAAGGAACTGAAATAAGAAGGTATATCTCTCTCTCTCTCTCTATCTATCTATGTCTTTGTCCCACTACAGCTAATATTCAGTCTTCAAACTCGTTCAATAGGGGTGTCTGACACAGAGCTCCTAAGTCCCTGGGAATTTCCTGGGTGATAGCAGTATCTTTTGTCCTGAGGAGGCAACTCTTGGTGGGTTCTTAGAAGGCAACTAGTCACTAGAAGTACCAAGCCATAAATAGAAGCTTGGAACTTTTATCCCCACCCCTTAATCTCCAGAAGGGGGAGAGGGACTGAGCATTAAGTTAGCAATGGATGATGCCTATGGGATGAAGTTTTCATAAAACAGTCCTTGAAGTAATAAGGTTTGAAACCCTTCTGGGTTGGTCAACACATCCATGTAGCATGAGAATGGTGTGCTCCAATACCAGGGGGACAGAAGGTCCTGAACTCAGGAGCCTTCTGAGATGTGCATCGCTTCATCTGGCTGTTCATCTGTATCTTCTATCAGATCCCTTACTAGAAAATAAACTGGTAACTGTAAGTCAGTGTTTCAATGGGCTTGGTGAGCTATTATAACAAATAATCAAATCCTAGGAGGGAGCTGTGAGAACCCTGACTTGTAGCTGCTAAGTCAGAGGCACTTGGGGCAACCTGGGACTTGCAATTTACAGCTGAAGTGGAGGCAGTTTTGTGAGAGTTGAGCCCTTAACCTGAGGAATCTGATGCTAACTCTGGGTAGACAGTGACTGAGCTGACTTGAATTGGATATCCAGCTGGTATCAGAATTGGTCATTATGAGAGTAAATCCTCAAATATTTAAAGTAGTATTAACAGTATAAAAAGAAAACAGTGCATTTTCCCCTTTACAGGATCCCAATTTCCCTTTCTCTTCATTGATTCCTAGTATATAGTCTACAGAATAAGCTCAATAAATGATAGTTAATGTGCTATGCGTGTGCAAGCTAAGGCGCTTCAGTTGTGTCTGACTCTTGGGACGCTATGGACTGTAGCCCGCCAGGCTCCTCTGTCTGTGGGATTCTCCAGGCAGGAATACTGGAGTGGGTGGCCATAACCACCTCTAGGAGGTCTTCCCAACCCAGGGGTTAAACCTGCATTGGTTATGCCTCTTGCATTGGCAGACGGGTTCTTTACCACTAGTGCCACTTGGGAACCACTAATATGCCATGCATTATCCCAGATACTTTACATCTGTTAACTCACTTATTCTTACAACAGTCCTAATGGAGGATATAATCATTATCTCTATGTTGCAGCTATGGAAACAGAGATGTACAGAGATCAAATAACTTGTTCAGGGCCACACAGCTTGTTTGTGGATTAGCTGGAATGCAGATCCAGGAAATCTGACTCTGGAATTCATGCTTTTAATGAACATAGTCATTATTACATATAATACCTTCTTACCCATAAAAAGTTAAGTAATAAAGGAAAATGTTCTAAAGCAAAAGTAGGTGAGGCACTGAAATAATGGTAAAATGTTCCCAAGTAACTTTGAAATGCAAGCAATAATGATTTCCCTGAATGTCCTCTGTCAAAGAATGATTTCCAGGCTAGTTGAACTATATTGTTGAAAGCTCTAAGGCATTGTTAAGATATTAACATATCTAAAGAAAGAATGTGTCAATCATTAGGGAGATTATTCTGCAATGGAAATAAACAACACAAAAAGGAGAATTAAAGGGGTGTTACTAGGCTAAGGAAACTATCCTCCTTCCCTGCTCTCTGCTCAGTCTGAGAAGGAAGATGGCAGGTTGATAAATACTTTACAGGTGTTCTTTTGAATTGTGGTAAAATATACATAATGTCAGATCCACGTTTGTACCATTTCTCAGTGCTCATTTTAAAAGCCTTAGCTGAGATTTTTGTGTAGCTAATGAGCAGCCATTAGGATGGATATGCACAAGTCATATGCTTATATCTTAATTTCTTGTTTTATTTCTGTGCTCCTGCTCAGTTGCTAAGTCAAGTCTGACTCTTTATGACCCCATGGACAGTAGCATGCCAGGCTTCTCTGTCCATGGGACTTCCCAGGCAAGAATACTGGAATGGGTCGCCATTCCTTTCTCCAGCGGATCTTCCCAACCCAGGGAACTCCTGAGTCTCCTGCACAGGCAGGCGGATTCTTTACCACTGAGCCACCTGGGAAGCCCCCATATACAGATTTTTAGCAAAGTGTAATTTGAAAGATGGAGGTGGGAGCAATGATTTGAGTGTAGAGGTAAAAGAAAGAAACTAAAACTCCTCTGCATCATTTTGCATGGTCAGCACGCAAGCTAGCTCCAGTGCAAACAGAGGATTTCGCAAATAACAGAAGAGGTGACAGAATGCTTATCTTCCTAGGATGGATGAATGTTTTCCTTTGGGACTGGTTACATATGTTCTAGCCAACAGTATACTTTTGCAAGAATCTTAAAGCGTTTTTGTAACTATACTAGTATAGAGATCTTTAAAGTAAACACCCAAACTGTATTGCTTGTGTGTCTTACAGTGACACTTCCTCATTGGACTAGTTTGCCTAGCATGACTGAGGAAAAAGAACAAACTTGAAGAAATACACTGCCAGGGAGGAAGAGTGTACAATGGATGCAGGGGTGTAAAATTTCCTAAGTCATCATGGGAGATCTATACAGCTTTTAAAAATTAAGTGTGGAGCCATGGACAACAAAGTGCTCTTAGGAAAAAATTGATATTCCATGCAACTTTAAATGGTATAATTTTGTGAAAGAAAGTGAGAAACAAACCATAAAACTAAATGAGACTTGGCTCATCACCACCTTCAAACCCCCAGGATCTTGAAGAATCACATTAAGAAATGTATTTCATTTCTTGAACTCCAGGGTAGAAGAAAGCAGCCTGGAAGTATATTTAATTCAAACTCCAAGGGGCTGACTTGGAGGAGATGGATTAAAAGCTGTATGTGAATATTAGGAAGATGGCTTTGAGGAGGCTGTAACTAGCAATTGAGGCTCTGGTCTTCCATGCATGGTCCAAGGAAAGGCTATACTTCCCAATATACTATCTGTCTGGTTCCAGCTTGAGTGGGTCAGGCTACACAAGCCTGGATTAATAAGCATTAAAACTTCAAACTATGTCATTTGTTTTAAGACTACGATATACCAGCAAATATTTGATTGCCAATTACTTTTCCATGTAGCTTGCTTATATGAAAGAAATGTACCACCAAACAATTTTTATGTTTGACACACTTGACAATTAGAAATCTCTCAGTTCAGTGGATCAGTTGTGTTCAACTCTTTGTGACCCCATGGACTGTAGCACAACAGGCCTCCCTGTCCAACCAACTCCCAGAGCTTACTCAAACTGATGTTCATAGAGTTAGTGATGCCACCCAACCATCTCATCATCTGTCGTCCCTTTCTCCTCCCACCTTCAATCTTTCCTGGCATCAGGGTCTTTTCAAATGATTCAGCTCTTTGCATCAGGTGGCCAAAGAATTGGAGTTTCAGCTTCAGCATCAGTCCTTCCAATGAATACTCAGGACTGATTTACTTTAGGATGGACTGGTTGAATCCCCTTGCAGTCCAAGGGACTCTCAAAGTCTTCTCAACACCACAGTTCAAAAGCATCAATTCTTCAGTGCTCAGCTTTCTTTATAGTCCAACTCTCACATCCATACTTGACTACTGGAGAAACCATAGCCTTGACTAGATGGACCTTTGTTGGCAAAGTAATGTCTCTGCTTTTTAATATGCTATATGCTGTCTAGGTTGCTCACAGCTTTTCTTCCCAGGAGCAAGCATCTTTTAATTTCATGGCTGCAGTCACCATCTGCAGTGATTTTGGAGATCAAAAATAAAGTCTTTCACTGTTTCCATTGCTTCCCCATCTATTTGCTATGAAGTGATGAGTCCGGATACCATGATCTTAGTTTTCCGAATGTTGAGTTTTAAGCCAACATTTTCACTCTCCTCTTTCACTTTCATCAAGAGGCTCTCTCGTTCTTCTTCACTTCCTGCCATAAGGGTGGTGTCATCTGCATATCTGAGGTTATTGATATTTCTCCTGGCAAACTTGATTCCACCTTGTGCTTCCTCCAACCTAGTATTTCACATGATATTCACATGATATACTCTGCATACGAGTTAAATAAGCAGGGTGACAATATATAGCCTTGATGTACTCCTTTCCCGATTTGGAACCACTCCGTTGTTCCGCTTCCAGTTCTAACTGTTGCTCCTTGATCTGCATACAGATTTCTCAGGAGGCAGGTAAGGTGGTCTGGTGTTCCCATCTCTTTCAGAATTTTCCATAGTTTGTTGTGATCCACATAGTCATAGGCTTTGACATACTCAATAAAGCAGAACTAGATATTTTTCTAGAACTCTGTTGCTTTTTCTGAAACTCTGAAATTTTTTTTTTTCTGATGATCCAATGGATGTTTGAAATTTGATCTTTAGTTCTCTGCCTTTTCTAAATCCAGCTTGAACTTCTGAAAGTTCACTGTTCATGTATTGTTGAAGCCTGGCTTGGGGAATTTTGATCATTACTTTGCTAGCATGTGAGATGAGTGCAATTGTGTGGTAGTCTGAACATGCTTTGGCATTGCCTTTCTTTGAGATTGGAGTGAAAACTGACCTTTTCCAGTCCTGTGGTCACTGTGGAGTTTTCCAAATTTGCTGGCATATTGAGTGCAGCACTTTCACAGCATCATCTTTTAGGATTTGAAATAGCTCAACTGGAATTCAATCACAACTGAAATTCCTCCACTAGCTTTGTTCATAGTGATGCTTCCTAAGGCCCACTTGACTTTGAATTCCAGGATGTCTGGCTCTAGGTGAGTCATCACACCATCATGGAATTATAGAATTCTCTAATTAATTACATCATGAAAGTGAAGTGAAAGTGAAGTCACTCAGTCGTGTCCGACTCTTTGTGACCTGATGAACTGTAGCCTACCAGGCTTCTCCATCCATGGGATTATCCAGGCAAGAGTACTTGAGTGGGTTGCCATTTTCTTCTCCAGGAGATCTTCCCAACCCAGGGATCAAACCCAGGTCTCCCACATTTCAGGCAGATGCTTTACCATCTGAGCCACCACATTATAGTATTCTCTAATTAATTACAAGTAACACACTGGCATTTTGAGTTATTTGACTTGTTATGTAACTTACCTGCTAGGAGAGGTTGCTGCTGCTGCCAAGTCGCTTCAGCTGTGTCTGACTCTATGCGACCCCATAGATGGCAGCCCACTAGGTTCCTCAGTCCCTGGGATTCTCCAGGCAAGAACACTGGAGTGGGTTGCCATTGCCTTCTCCAATACATGAAAGTGAAAAGTGAAAGTGAAGTTGCTTAGTCATGTCCGACTCTTAGCGACCCCATGGACTGCAGCCTACTAGGCTCCTCCACCCATGGGATTTTCCAGACAAGAGTACTAGAGTGGGTTGCCACTGCCTTCTCCGAAGAGAGATTAAACTGGGTATAATCTATATGCATTTGTTCTCTTTGGTTATTGTGGTTCTCATTCTATGCTAATTAACTACTATCTTATACATCATTTTTTATATATATATATATATATATATATGTATGTATTATACATTGACTATTTTATACGGTCCATACAGTTCTGGTTAATATACATCACTTCTCAAAGATGGTACCAAGTTAAATATGCTGAAGAAACTGTGTTTGAAATAAAGGGTGAGGGCAGATATGGAATGTTATTAATTTATCATCACCTTTGCTTTGGTGTCTTTTGCTATTGTTCAGTTGTTCTGTCGTGTTCAACTCTTTGTGACCTCATGGACTGCAGCATGCCAGGCTTCCCTGTCCTTCACTCTCTCCCAGAGCTTGTTGATTTCTTGGTTGCCAATAAAACTGAGATAACCAGCATAATTTCTTTCTGCATTACCATGACTTTCCACTTCCAGTTAACCAACTACCTCTTGAATATTAGAAATTTTGAGTGTGAAGGTTTGTGTGTTGTACTTCCACAAAGATTTCCTGAACTGTGCTGAACTTGATTGCTTATTTTCTGAAATTTTCAAACAAAACCGTTGAGGACTATGCTGCTCCCTAACCAACCTCTTGTAACTTTTTAGTCTCCTAAACTCAGTGGGTTCAGTGTGGCTTCCCCCATGCCCACATGGAGGGTCTTCCAGATCTTGCATAAAGCAGGTCTATGTTTCAGACCTTATATATCAGCAGAACAACCTCACAGATGCTGAACAGAGGTGCTGCATCTCACTGCTCGCTCAAGCTATCAGTTTTGGTCTGCTCCTGAGAGCTACTGGGATTGCCATACTGTGCGACTCACACACGACTCCTCCTGCTGTGAAACCTACTCTCTAGTCGCCACCTTGCAGTAATGTCCATTTAAAATAGAATGTGAACATACAAATCTTAGAGTATCACTTTTAGCCTTAGACTCTTGAGTCAACTTTTGACTTAACTTTGAAGTTACTTTCATAACAAAATTTATACCCCACTATGAATCATCTCTGTGATAGGGATGTACATTTCATGTCTTTATAGTTTGCATTCAGAGGAGTAATATATAAAAGAACCATTGTGTCAGTACTGTTTGAACACATGCTGTTAAATTTGCCTGTGACATTTGTGGGACAGAATAATATAGCAATTCCACTGGAGTTATTTGTATATCTTAGTCATTTTTATGCATTGATGCATTTAAGATAACTGCAATTTCAATATCTTGTGGGCAGGCAGAACAGAGTCATTTAATCATTAGAGTGAATTGCCAATTCAGATATCTTGAAAATTTAGGCTTTTTCTTATTTTTTGCAAGAGATCCTTAATATGACTTTTAAAAGTATATGGAAGACACAGGTTGTGGAAGTATATTGCTCCATACTTGCACATGTATAAAAACATTTTGGGCATGTATGTATGTATGTATGTGTGTGTGTGTGTGTGTGTGTGTGTGTATATAAATACTATGCAGTCCTCTGATAAGGTAGAAAAAGAGGCACTAAAAGGAAATGTGTTTAGTGTTAATTATGAGAACCTAGTTTTTGGAAGCTATAGATCTACAACTCATGACACAAGTTAATATTTTAAGTGAAAAATTTGAAATGAAGTAACATAAAATGGTTTCTGGTAATTTTGAGCAATAAGGTATACACCAGGAGGTCACAGAAACACATTAGAGTAAGTTGGCTCCAATACAAAGGGATCGTAGAACAAAAACATTCCATCACATTTCAACCTGTGTTTCTGAAGTGAAGTGAAGTCGCTCAGTCATGTCCAACTCTTTGTGACCCCGTGGACTGTAGTCCACCAGGCTCCCTCCATCCATGGGATTCTCTAGGTGAGAATACTGGAGTGGGTTGCCATTTCCTTCTGACATGTATATCATTGCTTTATCTTATTAGTAGTAGTTTTGAAGAAAACTGCTTCATATCTATATCTTCTATGGAGTCCTAGATAAGGTCTTGCACAGAGTTGATCTGGAATGTGTGAATATATACTAGGAATTGTAAAGAACATCATTAGTATGTTGATGCCATGTGACTCAGACATCAAAGAATCCGCCTGCAATGCTAGAGTTGCAGGTTTTATCCCTGGGTGGGGAAGATCCCCTGGAGAAGGAAATGGCTACACGCTCTGGAATTCTTGACTGGAGAATCCTGTGGACAGAGGAGGCTGGTGGGCTACAGTCCTTTGGGGCACAAAGAGTCAGCCATGACTGAGCTGCTAACAAAAGGCTGCTGTCAGGGTGTTTCCTTGTCTGAGGGGGTTGAAGGGTCTGCTTTGCAATTGGGAGCATCGCTGGCTGGGCTCCCTACCTGAGCAAAGCCTCAAGCCTTGCTCAGCAGCTAGGCACGGGTGCAGACTGGGCTTTTCTGCTGGGGGTGGGCTGTAGGCTAGACTCTGGCGCTGGGTTGGCTGCAGGCTGGACTCCACCGGTCATGGCTACAGCAGGCTGGGCTCTGGGATGCCTGGTGTGCTCTGCAGGATCTTTGATTATGTGGTACCAGAGCCTACACGGAGCTGCTGGCTTGCTTCGTGCCCTGGAGTGCGATAGTAGGGGCTCTGGGGTGGCCAAGGTTCTCTGGTTAGGCAGGACTGGTGGCTACACTCAGCGGTTGAGCAGGACTGTGAAATGGCCTCCCTTCCCTGGTGGGGTGGTTAAAAGCTCCAGGACCAGTACAACCTTTTGCTGGGGCCCGGATTATGTAGCACTGAGTGCCCTGGCCCTACAAGGTCACCCTCAGCTGTGCAGATGGACAGAGCATCCCGGATGGCTGGGATCTTTGCGTGGATGCTGCTGCAAGCAGGACCGTAGCCCGCGAGATCTCAGCCTCGGTTGCTGTGAGCCTGGGCCCTCTTCCCATCACCATCTAATCCCCAGATGTCAAGTCCCACAGGTTCCTCAGTGATCTCCATGAGACAAGACCTGAATGAGCCTCCCAGGAAGCCTCCTGCATTTCTGGGGAACTGAATGCCCGTGTTGCATTCTCTTTTCCCTTCCCAGAACCTAGGCATCCTGGGGTCCTTCCGCATGTGAGGAGTGGCTGTGCTGACTGGGGGAGGGGCAGTGCCCCCGAGTGACGTTGCTCCCCTTTCTCTTCCAATGTGCTTCTTCTCCATCTCTGAGGTCCAGGCCATGCTTCAGCCTCACCTCCAGTTCTGGAATTTTCACAATGGTGTCTTGTTTATGGTCATTGCTCATTGGTCTTTTGGTGAGGAATGGAGTCAGGAAAGCCTATGTCACAAGTTTGACTGATAATATTTATCTTAAGCCACATTGCCTGAGTCTTCTCTTATCTGATCTGCAGAAATCACATCTCTTACTTCCATAAAATAATTCTGGATCTGCCCAGGCAGCATTTATAAGTGCTTATAGATTAAATTTCTCAGTTGTCTACCATGTATTTTCTCTGCTTGGGAAAGAAAGTGAAGGTACTCAGTCGTGTCTCTTTGTGATCCCATAGACTGTAGCCTACCATAGACTGTATCCTACAGGCTTCTCCATCCATGAGATTCTCCAGGCCAGAATACTGGAGTGGGTTGCCATTTCCGTCTCTAGGGGATCTTCCCGACCCAGGGATCAAACCCAGGTCCCCGGCATTGCAGGCAGACACTTTACCCTCTGAGCCACCAGGGAAGTCCATAACACATAAACAAATGGGTGTGACTGTCCCAGTGAAACTTTATTTGTAAAAGCAAGCAGTATTTTGTTGATCCTGATGCTATTTTAAAAATGTTAGGTGTCAAATTTTGTCCTCTGCTTAACTTACCTGCTACTTGGTGCACTGTATATAACTGATGTTCAGTTCAATATTTCTGAATAAGGGACTTATTTTGCCAGATCACTTTAATTATAATCAAACTAATTTGATACAAAGAGGACAAATATTATTTTAGACTAAATTGCTAACTATTAGATTTCAAGGTTTTTCCATGTTTTTTCCTTCACTGTAGTGGATATTTTCTAAGTCTTAAGTCTGAAAGCACAAAAATCTGATAGTCTTATTTGGAGTGAATAGAAACTCTTGGTCTTCTAATCTCTACCATAAATTGTAGATGTAGTTATTTTCAAGTATGTGGAAAATATGAAAAGAGTGAACCAGCTTTTGAGACTTATCTCTACTTCGTCTGGAAGCAAATGATTTCATTTTTCTCCAGAGGAAGATGGGTTCTTAGTCAACCAGAAGTAGAAAGTTCTACTTTTCTGGAATAAGCTAGTAGAAATTTAATCACTCTAATTGAATGATTATATGACTGATTCATACACTGTTATACTGGTGTTTTATTTGGTATGTGTGTCTGAGTGGGAAGCGGTAGAGGTTGTTCATGATGCCCAATAAAGATTTACTCAATCAATAGATTGATTATCTTACAGGTTAAAAAAAAAAGAAAGCGAAACACCCTCTCTTATTTGAAATTTCTCATCACTTAACTTGAACTGCGCAGTTTAGTGCTTTAAAGGGCCTCTGCTTTAGGTGTTGTGCATGTTTCACGTGTGCATGTCTGTATGCTCAGTTGCTTCAGTCGTGTCTGACTCTTTGCTACCATGTGGACTGTAGCCCACCAGGGTCCTCTGTCCACGGGGTTCTCCAGGCAAGAACAGAGGAGTGGGTGGCCATACTCTCCTCCAGGGGAACCTTCTGGACACAGGGATCACACATGGTCGTTTAAGTCTCTTGCATTGGCAGGTGGCTTCTTTACCACTAGTGCCACCTTGGAGGCCCTGTTTTATCTGTAAGGTTTGTTTATTCAATATCTTTTCCAGAAAGATTTTTTTAGTTTTTGTCTCTAACTCACCTTGCTGTTACTCAAAATATTCCAATCTGATTGCTAGCTTTGCCTTCCTATTAGAATTTCTCACCCACATTTACACAAAAATGCAATGATAGGTAAGTCTCAAACTGCATTGGCTAAGAACATATTAAGAGATGAAGAGAGCCTGCAGTAAGACTCTGGAGCTCAGAAGGCTGTTAGGGAGGTTCGGTTTCTAACCGGGATCAGTAATGATGAAATGATTCAAGTTTGAGTTCAGGGAGACTGGGGAAAGGAGCCAAATGGAATGACTATTTAAAACATTGATGTCAAACATCTCCTTCTCTCCTTTATGAGCTATCTCTTAGATAATATTGAATTAGCTCATTGTTTTTATAGGTATGGGCTTTTTCATTGTAACTGAAACAGAAATGAACCTTACTTTAAGACTGACTTAAAAGCAAGGGAGGAAGGACAGAACACAACTGATATTGCTTGTGTCTGAGCTGGACAAACAAAACAGGATTATCCAGTCAAGGGGCATGCCTTAAACCCTGACACTTAAACCTGACCACAGGGACCACAGCCTTGTCCAACTCAATGAAACTATGAGACATGCCATGTAGGGCCACCCAAGACAGATGGGTCATGCTGGAATGTTCTGACAAAATGGTCCACTGGAGAAGGGAATGGCAAACCACTTCAGTATTCCTGCCTTGAGAACCCCATGAACAGTATGAAAAGGCAAAAAGATAAGACACTGAAAGATGAACTCCCCAGGTCAGTAGGTGCCCCACATGCTACTGGAGAGCAGTGGAGAAATAACTCCAGAAAGAATGAAGAGATTAAGCCAAAGCAAAAACAGCGCCCACCTGTGGATGTGACTGATGATAGAAGCAAGGTCTGATGCTGTAAAGAGCAATATTGCATAGGAACCTGGAATGTCAAGTCCATGAATCAAGGCAAATTGGAAATGGTCAGACAAGAGATAGCAAGAGTGAACACTGACATTTTAGGAATCAGTGAACTAAAATGGACTGGAATGGGTGAATTTAACTCAGATGACCATTATATCTACTACTGAGGGCAGGAATCCCTCCGAAGAAATGGAGTAGCTATCATAGTCAACAAAAGAGTCTGAAATGCAGTACTTGGGTGCAATCTCAAAAATGACAGAATGATCTCTGTTCATTTTCAAGACAAACCATTCATTATCATGGTAATCCAAGTCTATGCTCTGACCAATAATCCTGAAGAAGCTGAAGTTGAACGGTTCTATGAAGACCTACAAGACGTTTTAGAACTAACATGCCAAAAGATGCCTTTTTCATTTTAGGGGACTGGAATGCAAAAGTAGGAAGTCAAGAGATACCTGGGGTAACAGGCAAATTTAGCCTTGGAATATGGAATGAAGCAGGGTAAAAGCTAGCAGAGCATTGCCAAGAGAATGCACTGGTCATAGCAAACACCCTCTTCCAATAACACAAGAGAAGACTCTACCCATGAACATCACCAGATGGCCAACACCAAAATCAGATTGATTATATTCTTTGCAGCCAAAGATGGAGAAGCTCTATAAAGTCAGCAAAAACAAGACCCATAGCTGACTATGGTTCAGATCATGAACTCCTTATTGCCAAATTCAGACTTAAAATGAAGAAAGTAGGGAAAACCACTAGACCATTCGGTATGACTGAAATTAAATCCCTTACAATTAAACAGTGGAAGTGACAAATAGATTCAAGGGATTAGATCTGATAGAGTGTCTGAAGAACTATGAATGGAGGTTCCTAACATTGTACAGGAGACAGGGATCAAGACTATCCCCAAGGAAAAAAAAAAATGCAAAAAGGCAAAATGCCTGTCCAAGGAGGCCTTACAAATAGCTGAGAAAAGAAAAGATGTGAAAGGCAAAGGAGAAAAGGAAAAGTATAAGCATTTGAATGCAGAGTTCCAAAGAATAGCAAGTAGAAGTAAGAAAGCATTCCTCAGTGCTCAATACAAAGAAATAGAGGAAACCAATAGAATGGGCAAGATTAGAGATATCTTCAAGAAAGTTAGAGATACCAAGGGAATGTTTCATGCAAACTTAGGCACAATAAAGACTAGAAATAGTATGGACCTAACAGAAGCAGAAGATATTAAGAGGTGGCAAGAACACAGAAGAATTACACAAAAAGGCCTTTATGACTGAAATAACTACTATGGTGTGATCACTCACCTAGAGCCAGACATACTGGAATGAGAAGTCAGGTGGGTATTAGAAAGCACCACTACGAACAAAGCTAGTGGAAGTGATGGAATTCCACTTGAGCTGTTTCAAATCCTAATAGATGATGCTGTGAAAGTGCTGCACTCAATATGTCAGCAAATCTGGAAAACTCAGCAGTGGCCACAGGACTGGAAAATGTCAGTTTCATTCCAATTCCAAAGAAAGGCACTGTCAAAGAATGTTCAAACTATTGTACAGTTGCACTCATCTCACATGCTAGCAAACTAAATGCTATAATTCTCCAAGCCAGTCTTCAACAGTATATGAACCATAAACTTCCAGATGTTCAAGCTATATTTAGAAAAGGAAGAGGAACCAGAAATCAAATTCCCTACATCCTTTAGATCATCGAAAAAGAAAGAGAGTTCCAAGAAAGCATCTACTTCTGCTTTATTGAGTACGCCAAAGCCTTTGACTCTGTGGATCACAATAAACTATGGAAAATTCTTCAAGAGATGGGAATACCAGGCCACCTTACCTTCCTCCCTAGAAATCTGTATGCAGGTCAAGAAGCAACAGTTAGAACTGGACATGAAACAGAATACTGATCAGGAAAGGAGCATATCAAAGCTGTATATTGTCACCCTGCTTATTTAACTTTAAATCATGAGAAATGCTGTGCTAGATGAAGCACAATCTGGAATCAAGATTGCCAGGAGACCTATCAATAACCTAAGATACGCAGATGACACCAACCTTAAGGCTGAGGAACTAAAGAGCCTCTTGAAACTGAAAGAGGAGAGTGAAAATGCTGACTTAAAACTCAACATACAGAAAAAGAAGATCAGGGCATCTGGCCCCATCACTTCATGAAATATAGATAGGGACGCAGTGGGAACAGTGATAGACTTTTTCTTTTTTTTTTTTTTTTTTTTTGCCTTCAAAATCACTGCAGATGGTGACAGCATCCATGAAACTAAAAGATACTTGCTCCTTTGGAGAAAAAGTATGACCAACCTCAGTTCAGTTCAGCTCAGTTCAGTTCAGTCACTCAGTCGTGTCCAACTCTTTGCAACTCCATGAACTACAGCACACCAGGCCTCCCTGTCCATCATCAACTCCCGGAGGTCACACAAACACACGTCCATTGAGTCGGTGATACCATCCAGCCATCTCATCCTCTGTTGTCCCCTTTTCCTCTTGCCCCCAATCCCTCCTAGCATCAGAGTCTTTTCCAATGAGTCAACTCTTCGCATGAGATGGCCAAAGTACTGGAGTTTCAGCTTTAGCATCATTCCTTCCAAAGAGTACCCAGGACTGATCTCCTTTCGAATGGACTGATTGGATCTCCTTGCAGCCCAAGGGACTCTCAAAAGTCTTCTCCAACACCACAGTACAAAAGCATCAATTCTTCGGTGCTCAGCTTTCTTCACAGTCCAACTCTCACATCCATACATGACCACTGGAAAAACCATAGCCTTCACTAGAAGGACCTTTGTTGGCAAAGTAATGTCTCTGCTTTTGAATATGCTATCTAGGTTGGTCATAACTTTCCTTCCAAGGAGTAAGCGTCTTTTAATTTCATGACCGCAGTCATCATCTGCAGTGATTTTGGAGCCCCTATTTCCCATGAAGTGATGGGACCAGATGCCATGATCTTCGTTTTCTAAATGTTGAGCTTTAAGCCAACTTTTTCACTCTCCTGTTTCACTTTCATCAAGCGGCTTTTAAGTTCCTCTTCACTTTCTGCCATAAGGGTGGTGTCATTTGCATATCTGAGGTTATTAATATTTCTCCTGGCAATCTTGATTCCAGCTTGTGCTTCTTCCAGCCCAGAGTTTCTCATGATGTACTCTGCATATAAGTTAAATAAGCAGGGTGACAATATACAGCCTTAGACAGCATATTAAAAAGCAGAGATATTGCTTTGCAAACAAAAGTCCATTTAGTCAAAGCTATGATTTTTCCACTAGTCATGTATGGATGTGAGAGTTGGACTATAAAGAAAGCTGAGTACCGAAGAATTGATGCTTTTGAACTGTGGTGTTGGAGAAGACTCTTGAGAGTCCCTTGGACTGCAAGGTAATCCAACCAATTAATTCTGAAGGAAATCAGTCCTTAATATTCATTGAAAGGACTGATGCTGCAGCTGAAACTTCAATACTTTGGCCTTCTGATGTGAAGAACTGAGTCATTTTAAAACACCCTGATGCTAAGAAATATTGAAGGCAGGTGGAGAATGGTACAACAGAGGATGAGATGGTTGGGTGGCCTTAGTGACTCATTAAACATGAGTTTGAGTAAGCTTTGGGAGTTGGTGATGAACAGGGAAGCCTGGTGTGCTGCAGTCCATGAGGTTGCAAAGAGTAGGACATGACTGAGAGACAGAACTGATTTAACATTTAAAAATCCACTTAGCTTATTGATATATGTGTTCTTGTAATATTCACAGTATTAGGATGTAACTTACAAGCCTACATTCTGGACAGAACATTTTTGACCAGAGAATTTTTAAAAATTTGTTTAAAATAACTGTTACACTTTGTGGTGCAATCAGAACCATACTTAGGTTGAAAACAGAAAGTTGGTTCTTACTATCAAAAAATTATGAGTTTATATACAGTAAAATTTACTCTTTTTGGTGCATGGCAGTAAGAATTTTGACAATTAAATATTGCCATATAGCTCTCATCATCAATATTATCAGCATCATCACTCTCTAAATCTTTCTTGCTCTCCCCCTGGCAACCACTGAGCTCTTCTCTGACCTTAGGCTTCTTCCAGAATACTATCAGTTCAGTTGGTCAGTTGTGTCCAGCTCTTTGAAACCCCGTGGACTGCAGCATGCCAGGCTTGCTTGTCCATCACCAAATGCTATATATGTATGAAATTGCATAGTATGTTGCCTTTTGACTCTGAGTTTCCCCCTTAACATATTTCATTTGTGATTCATCCATGTTTTGCATGTATCAATAATTGATTAAATCCTTTTTATTGCTGAGTAGAGTTCTACTGATGATTGTATCATGATTTTTTTTTTTTTAAGTCCATTCACCAGTTGAAAGAACCTTTGGCTGCTTCTAGTTTCTGGAGATAAATAAAGATGCCTTAAACATTTGCATTCAGTTTTTGTGTGAACATAAACTGTCAATCCTCTTGGGTCAATGCCTCAGCCAGGAATTTCTGGGTAAGTGTTTACTTTATTTTAGAGGACACTGCCCAACTTTTTTCCCAAAGTAATTGCATCTCATTGCAGCTCTGTCAGCAATGTGCAATTGTTCTAGTTTTTCAACTTCATCAGCATCAGATATTATTAGGTTTTATTAATTTTATAATCCTAGTGTCTTTGTGGTGGTATTCCACTGTAATTTTAATTTGCATTTCCCAAGTGATAATAATGAGTTTTCATTTAAGTATTCACCATCTGTGGTAGTTTTGATATATTTCTATACACTGTTGCTAAAAAAATTAGTGGCTTATGAAACAACACAGATTTATTATCCAATAATTCAGTATGTCAGGAGTTTAAAGTCAGTTTTACTAAAAGCAGCACCTGAAATCAAGGTGCTGGTGGATCTGTGTTCCTTCTGAGAATCTAAGAAAGAATCTACTTTCTTGCCTTTTCCAGCTTCTAGAAACTGCTTGCATTCCTTGGCTTATGACAACTTCCTCCATCATCAAGGCAAGACGTATAACACAATCTTTGTTCTATGACCTCTGCTTCCCAACTTATATCTTCTGCCTCTGATTGTCTTGCGTCCCTCTTATGAGGACCATTGTGATTATATAAAACCTACCTGGGTAATGGAAACTAGCCTCTTCCCCTCAAAATCTTTAATACAAGTGCAGTTTTAAAGTTCTTTCACACGTTTTGATGGCTAAGATGTAGGCATCTCTGGGGACCATTGTACAGCTTCTCAAACTATCCATATATCTTTTGGCAAAGTTAACATTCAAATCTTTTGATCACTTTTTACACTGAGTTACTTATTTTTTATTGTTGAGTTTTGAGAATTCTTAACATGGTCTAGATGCTAGTACTTTGTCAAATATATGATTTCCAAGTATTTTCCTCCAGTCTGTGACTTCTGTTTCCATTCTTAAACCAGTGTCTTTCACAAAGTAAACAAATTTGACTATTTTTACTTCAAGTTCTATTAAAAGTTTGTTTCATTTATTTAGAAACTTGATTTGTAAGGGCATATGCATTTAAAATTGTATTTCTTGATGGAAAGGCCTGTTTAAAGTCATTAAGTAATATATCTGGCATTTTTCCTTGATATTAAATCTAATTTGTCATATATTAATATAGCTACTGTGGCTTTCTTTAGACTGATATTTGCACAGTCTCTTTTCATTGCTGTACTATTTAGCTAATTATATTTAAAACATGTTTCTTGTAAACAACATAAAACTGGGTATTAATTTGTTTCTGTCCAATATGGCAATGACTTTTGTTTAATTTGTGCTTTCATGACATTAACAGATCAATTTATTGGATCAATAAATGACACAGTATGGTAGGTTTTTGGTCAACTATTTTATTACTTTCTGTTTGTTTCTATGATTTTGTTTCTCTGCCTCCTTTTTTCCTACCTTCTTTTGAATACTTTTGATATTTTAATATTTCTTTCCAGCTAATCTACTGACTTTCTCATACTATTCATGGCGTTCTTGTGGCAAGGATACTGGAGTGGTTTGCCATTCCTTCTTCCTGTGGACCATGTTTTGTCAGGAGAAGGAAGCAGCAGAAGATGAGATGGTTGGATGGCATCTCGGGCTCAATGGACATGAATCTGAGCAAATTCCTGGAGACAGTGAAGGACAGGGAAGTCTTTAATGCCACAGTCCATGGGGTCACAAAGAATTGGACACAATTTAGAGACCAAACACCAATAGCTATTGACTTTTTAGCTATCTCTCATAGTCTCCTGTATTGCAGGTGGATTCTTTACTGTCTGAGCCACAGGGAGTTCTAGTATCTCATGGTATTACTTTTTAAAGGTTATTTTAGGAAATAAAGCATACATATCTCACTTTCACTGTATACTTGGAATTCATATTTTATCACCTTGAGGAAAATATATAAGCCTTTTAACCCTACTCCTTTAACTCCCTTGTTTTATGTTATAATTGTCATATGTAATGCATCTACATTCTTTGAACTAATCACCAGAGCACAGTATTATTTTTGCTTTCAATAGTCATTCATGTTAAATTAATCAAGATGGAAAACAATTACTTTGCATTCACTTACATCTTTACCATTTTTTGTTGTTCTTGTTCTTCCTTTATTGCTGAAGTTTAAGTTTCCCTCTGGTGTCATTTCTTTTGTGCCTGAAAATATACTTTAACATTTCATTTGGAATAAGTTTAACAGCAATATGTACTCTTTGTTTACCTTCATTTGGAAAAGTTTTTGTCTTTATTCAAAGGAAGACATTTTTATTCAGAATAGAATTCTAGTTGATAATTTTCTTTTATAATATAATGTTTACATATATATATAAAATGATCAAATATATATTTAGCAGCTTTATTATGATGTATTTTATCATCTATTTATTTGAGTAACTAACTTTTAAAAATCTATAGATTTGTATCTTTCAGCAAAATTGGGAAGCTTTAAGCCATTATTTCTGCATATATATGTATATATTCTGCATATATTTATGTTATATGTATATTTCTGCATATACACATACACATGCATGCACGCACACACACACACACACATATCTAGGTGCTTAGTTGCTCAGTCATTTCTGACCCTTTGCAACTTTTGGACTGTAGTCCACCAGGCTCCTCTGTCCATGGGACTTTTCAGGCATGAATATTGGAGAGGTTGTCATTTTCCTACACTGGGGAATTTTTTGACCCAGGAATCGAACTCACATCTCCTGTGTGTCCTGCACTGCAGGTGTATCCTTTACCCACTGAGCCATCAGTGAAGCCCATATATATGTGTGTATATATATATGCGATGAATATTAGTGATATAAATATCAGTCCTTCAGTGATATGAATATTAGTCTTTTTGATAGTTCTCACAAGTTGCTGAGGCTGTGTTCTCATTTCATTTATATATTTTTCTTATTAAATTTTAGATTGGATTATTTCCATTGCTCTATCTTCAAGTGCATTGATTCTTTTCTAACCTCTTCATTTTTCTATTTATCTGATTGAGTGAATTTTTAAAGTTTCAGATACTTTATTTTTTAGTTCTAAATTTATTTCCTTTTATTTTCTTTCTATTTTTGTAGTGAGAATGCCTGTCTTTCAAAAGTACTTAATTTTATATCATAGGGTGTGCTTATAATAGATGATTTAAAATTACATCTAAACCATCTCAAGGTTGGCATCTGTTAATTATCTATTTTAATTGGTCACATATTCCTGGTTCTTTGTATACCAATTCATCTTGAATTCTATCCTAGGCATTTTGAAAATTGCCTGCCAAGTTCTGAGCCTTGTTAAAATCCTCTGAAAACTTATTTTTGTTTGTTTTAGCAGTCAATCATTAAAGTCAGATTCAAGCAGCAAGTTTTAGCTAAACTCCAAGATTAGCTTAGTTTTCAAATCTTTTGCTACGCTGTTTTAGGTCTGCTCTTGGTGTGTGCACTTCAGGTCTTAGTTTGGGAGTTGGTGGTGGTTTATATTGTTGTTTAATTCTCATAGCCTTAGATATGTTTCTTTCTGCTTGCTCTGTGTACACAGGGCTTGGGGCTGAGTCTGGGACACATGTTAGTTTATTCTCAGAATTAAGGGATCTTTTATACCGATTTATTTTTCAGAATCTATATCCAGCATGTAGAGTACCTCATTCCCAGTTTTACTGGTCAGAAAAGCGTTGTTTACCCATAGTGTTAGCCTGCTGCTCAGTCACATAGCTCTACACGGTTGTAGCAGTTCTGAGGGAGAAACTGCAAGAGAAAAAGAAAGAAAAATAACAGACTGTACTGAGCCTTCTAGATACAGGATCCATTTTCTGAGTTTCTCTGGACATTTTTCTCTTTTTTTTTTTTTAATTGATTAATTTATTTTACCTGGAGGCTAATTACTTTACAATATTATAGTGGGTTTTGCCATACGTGGAGACGGATCAGCCATGGGTGTGCATGTGTCCCCCATCCCGAACCCCCCGCCCCCTCCCCTCCCCACCCATGCCTCCAGGTTGTCCCACTGCACCGGCTTTGTGGGCCCTGCTTCACGCGTCGAGCTTGCACTGGTGATCTGTTCCACATATGGTAATATACATGTTTCAGTGCTGTTCTCTCAAATCACATAGTCCAAAACTCTGTCCTGTACATGTGTGTCTCTTTTGCTGTCTTGTGTATAGGGTCATCATTACCGCCTTTCTAAATTCCATATACATGCATTAATATATGTAATTTCTGACTTACTTCACTCTGTATAATAGGCTCCACTTTCATCCACCTCAAAAGAACTGACTCAAATGCATTCCTTTATATAGCTGAGTAATATTCCATTGTGTATATGTACCACAAACTTCCTTATCCATTCATCTGCTGATGGGCATCTAGGTTGCTTCCATGTCCTGGCTATTGTAAACAGTACTGTGATGAACACTGGGTACACGTGTCTCTTTCAATTCTGGTTTCCTCGGTGTGTATGCCCAGCAGTGGGATTGCTGGGTCATATGGCAGTTCTGTTTCTGGTTTTTAAAGGAATCTCCTCGCTGTTCTCCATAGTGGCTGTACTAGTTTGCATTCCTACCATCAGTGTTAGAGGGTTCCCTTTTCTCCACATCCTCTCCAGCAATTATTGTATATAGAATTTTTGGTGACAGCCATTCTGATTGGTGTGAGATGGTACCTCATTGTGGTTTTGATTTGTATTTCTCTCATAATGAGTGATGTTGAGTATCTTTTTGTATGTTTGCTAGCCATCTGTATGTCTTCTTTACAGAAATGTCTGTTTAGTTATTTGGTCCATTTTTTGATTGGGTCATTTATTTTTCTGGTATTGAGCTGCATGAGCTGCTTGCATATTTTAGGGATTAATTCTTTGTCAGTTGTTTAATTTTCTCCCATTCTGAAGGCTGCCTTTTCACCTTGCTTATAGTTTCTTTTGTTGTATGAAAGCTTTTAAGTTTAATTAGGTCCCATTTGTTTACTTTTGCATTTATTTCCATTACTCTGGGGGTGGGTCATAGAGGATCTTGTTGTGATTTATGTCAGAGAGTGTTCTGCCTATGTTTTCCTCTAAGAGTTTTATAGCTTCTGATCTTACATTTAGATCTTTAATCCATTTTGATTTTACTTTTGTGTATGGTGTTAGAGAATGTTCTAGTTTTCATTCTTTTACAGGTGGTTGACCAGTTTTCCCAGCACCATTTGTTAAACCAATTGTCTTTTTTCCATTGTGTATTTTGGCCTCCTTTGTCAAAGGTAAGATGTCCACAGGTGCATGAATTTATCTCTGGGCTCTCTATTTCATTCCATTGATCTATATTTCTGTCTTTGTGCCAGTAACATACTGTCTTGATGACTGTAGCTTTGTAGTATAGTCTGAGGTCAGGCAAGACATTTCCTTTCTTTCTTTCTTTCTTTCTTTCTTTCTCCTTCCTTTCTTGTATTTTCTGTTTTTTTCTTTCCTTTCCTTTTTTCCCCTTTCTTTTCCTCATTCCCTTTCCCCTTTCCTCCTTGCTTCCTTCATTTCTTCCTTTCTTCCCCCCTTCCACTCTCTCTCTCTCTTTCCTCTTTGGAGTCTTAAATGCCCACACTGATGTTGTAGTGCCGGATCTTAATGACTGGGTCTGTCCCTGGGCAGGACCTGGAAAGAAAACTTCAAGAAACAAAGTGTGGCTGCTTCCCACATTCTTCAGCTCACAGGGTCCTTTCCTGGTTAGTAAGGAGGAGCTTCTTCTTGGTGTCTTGATGCCACTGTGATGTTCTACAACTGGGCCTCATTCTGTTCAGCTGACAGACAGAGGAGGGAAACAAACTGGAAAAATCACTTCCTTAATGAGTCCTTTTTCACATTTTGACTTTCTTCCCCATTCCTCTCACTATTGTTTATTTCGTAGTGTTCTCTGACAGTTAAGCTTTAAATTATGTTGAGGTTTTAAATTCTAACCAGTTGGGAAAATAGGCTGTAGGGTGCTGAGTCTATCTTTAAATGCATTGTTAAGTCTAGCTACTACTATTTTTGATTCTGTTTTTCCTTGTATTTTTCTTCTTCCTAGCAAAGAAGCAGAGTGTGGTGGTTATAAGTAGATTTTAGGACCAGAAAGACTTGCTCTGAATTATGCTTTCATTCCTTACTGTGTAAAGTAGGACTTGGCCTTAAAAACACACACACGTGCACACACACACACACACACACACACACACACACACAACTTTTTGAAATGGGGACCTGATAGTTGCTTTCTCATAACTGTTTGAAGATTAAGCGAGTTAACATGTAAACAGTGATTAGAGGGACTTCTCTGATGGTGTAGTAGTTAAGCATCTCCCTGCCAATACGGGGGACATGGGTTTGATTTCTGATCTGGGGAGATCTCACATACTAAATCCAGGTGCCACAGCTACTGAGCCCATGTGCCTAGAGCCTATGGATTGCAACAAAAATAGCCCAGCTTCCTGCAGCTAAAGAAACGCCAGTGTGCAGCAACAAAGACCCAGTGCAGCCAAATAAACAAATAATTAAAAAATCTTAAAAGTGATTAGATCAGTTAAGTACCAGTGGAATCGTGATATTACATAGTTCTGAAGGGCAGCATTTGTGGTGTACATGGTCACAGCGGCCACTGAGCTGGGACTTGTGCAATGTGACAGTGGTTCCAGGGTCAGCTATTATGTTATTATAGATATTAATTATTATGCCTTCTTTTAATTCCTGTGATAATTTATACTTCTAATTGCAAACCAAACCTATACTTAATATATTTTTAAACAGCTATCCTCTGAGGTAGAAGACAGAGATTAAAAAGACCTGGTTGAAAATATCATCTTCAATATGCTGTTTACTCTTATCTTGAACCAAAAAAAAAATGCATAAATATTCTTCAGAAAGATTCAATTCAGTTCAATCGCTCAGTCATGTCCGACTCTTTGCGACCAGGCCTCTGTCCATCACCAACTCCCGGAGTTCACTCAGACTGACGTCCGTCAAGTCAGTGATGCCATCCAGCCATCTCATTCTCTGTCGTCCCCTTCTCCTCCTGCCCCCAATCCCTCCCAGCATCAGAGTCTTTTCCAGTGAGTCAAGTCTGCACTTAGTAAACACTTAAGGTGCTAGCGGTCAAGGATCCACCTGCCAATTTCAGAAGACATAAGAGACATGGGTTTGATCCCTGGGTCCGAAAGATCTCCTGGAGGAGGGCATGGCAACTCACGTCTGTATTTTTGCCTGGAGAATCCCATGGACAGAGGAGCCTGGTGGGGTAAAGTCTATACGGTCGCACAGAGTCAGACAAAACTGAAGCAACGGAACACACTTATGCTCAGCTGGTGCAGTCACCAGCAAAAGAGAAAGAAATGCTGGCTCTCCTTTTGACTTGAGGCTCCCTGCCCTGTTGGCTGAGGCAGGGCATTTTTGGAAGTATGCCTCTACAGTGTGCTGCCTCTCATCACTAATCCCTTTCTCTTCCTAATGTGATCTATCTCCAATCATCCATAAGCCGAAGCTGAGTCTCTCAGGATGATGTGAGTGCAGTTTCCCCTCAGAGAATTGTATACCCAAAGTATAATTACACATTGATCTGGTCGCAAATTCTTGTGTCAGCACTCATTTCCATCTCAAATTCTTTCTAAACCCAAGAGAATACGACAGAGTTGTGAAATTCAATGTTGATTTCTGGTGAGAATCCGCCCCCATCCCCGCAGCCCCAAATTACAGACTGAATTAATTTGAAATGCCTAATTCTAGAGTCGTTTTAAACTGTTTGATCTTCTGGAAACGTTTGTGTTCACTTTATAGACCATGGTCTTTTGCTGATGTCCTTGTTTATACTTCAAAATATAGCATTGTGACTAAGAAGGCAAGTTTGAGAATCCTGTATTTGAATCTTGGATGTGTCTCTGAATCAGTGTGATGTTTCTTTTTTGTATCTCAATTGCCTCCTTTGTAAAATGGAGAAGAAAATATTGTCCTCAGGGGGTAGCTATGCAAATAAAATAATTTATTTGTTAGGGCTCATGATAGATTCTGATGTATAGATGCATGCCACTTTACTTTTATTTTACAGATAAGGAAGCTGAAGTGTGGAAACAACCTGAAGTGTAGAAATTAAGAAACAACCTCTTGGATGTTTGGTCTTTCCCACTTAGCTATTCACAGATCTTACCTATAATGTTAAAATTAAAAAAAAAAATTCTCTTGTCTTGTAGATTGCATTATGAGACAACTGGTCTTTCAGGAAAACGAGCCATCCATCATAGTAATTTTTGGCTGTTCAGAAAATGTGACAAAACATCACAGTATTAAATATTAACATAGGTGACTCAGCAGCAGCAGCAGCAGCAACTGGACTATTAGAATATTGAATTCTGAGATCTCTATGATGAGAAAGGCAGTGCTACACAACTGCAAGACCCTTGACACCTTACAGCATCTCAGGGAGGCATCTGTGCTATAATTAAAACTGAATGCTGTATTTTTGTACCTATAAATTCTTTAATGTAACATATTTGAACCACATGAAAAATTAGATTTCTGCTCTAAGTGACCCATTCCCTAGTCTTGACAATCTTTAAAATAAAAACTGGTGTGGGAGGCTCATGGCTAAAATATTTGCTTTTAATTCCACTAATGTTATTAACTATACCATTTGTATTTTGCTTGTTTCACAAGATTATTATTTCTTGTATTACCAAGTATATGCCTGAGCCTTCAACAGAAATGATGACTAGACTTGAAGCACTCGCTCAAATGTATAGTTCAATATATGATCAATGATTGTAATAGTGTAATTCTAGAAGGCAATGGCAACCCACTTCAGTACTCTTGCCTGGGAAATCCCATGAACGGAGGAGGCTGGTGGGCTGCAGTTTATGGGGTTGCTAAGAGTCAGACACGACTGAGCATTTGCACTTTTCACTTTCATACATTGGAGAAGGAAATGGAAACCCACTCCAGTGTTCTTGCTTGGAGAATTCCAGGGACAGGGGAGCCTCGTGGGCTTCCATCTATGGGGTCTCACAGAGTTGGACACGACTGAAGCGACTTAGCAGCAGCAGTAGCAGCAAGTATTAACTTACTGATTGCCTCTATTCTGTGTATACTTAAAAAAATACTGGGTAATGAAAAAACGAAAAGGAAACCAAAATATTTGAACAAAATAATGTTTGCTGCTGTAATACTTTTTAAAATGCTCTCCTTAGAGAAACTGGACCTGAGTATCATGAAGGATTGTTTTATTAATTGTAAAGTCACTAAAAATTTTTGAGATGAGTTTTGTTAGCAAAAATGAAGTGATATTTTTAAACAAAAATTATGTTTTCTAAAAAATTTATTACTGTAATATTTCAGTTCTAGTTAGCATGCTTGTTAATCAGAGGGTTCTAGGAAAAACAAGTATTGCTTATTGAATAGGAAATGTTCATCATTTCTTTTCTGGACCTTATTATTTAGGATCTTATTTTCACCTCTTAAAGGCAGGCTATAGGTAAGTCCTCCATTTCTCCATTCCTTCCTCTGGCTGTGTTTTTGCTGTGAATGCAGTCAAGTGACTGGAAAGTCCCTGTAAGAGCAGAAGCATCTGAGCCTCTGCGCCTCAGTTCCTGCCCTTCCCCTGCCTCCCTGCCAAGCCTGTAATCAGATCAAAGTGAGGCCCCGGAAGTGAGTTACTCTATTACTTTGTCCACTGAAAAGAAAAGGTACAACATGAGAACTGTGAGTTAAGTTTTATTTGGGGTTAAATGAGAACTATAGTTTGGGAGATAGTCACTTAGATAGCTCCAGGTAACCGCTCCGAAGAGGAAGTCTGTGCACACGCGGTATTAGTGAGGTGGGTACCGGCAGTCAAGCGAACATTTTGGCAGAAGAGTGCAGCTAGTCCTGAGGAGCAGCTGTTTCCATCAATGATTTAGTGCTTTTCTAGGTATGGGAAAATGCAAGAAATTTGGCTCATAAAATTTTGTCCTGAAAATGTATATTTGGAGGCCTATTCTGCCACTTCTCCCCAGAGCATTCAGTACCTCATTCCTGGTCTCTAGCCTGAACTCTTTTCAGTTTTGTTGAAGGTCAACAGCTGCAGCAGCTAGTGTCTGTGTCCTTGTAGAGTCAGCTCAGTTCAGCTCAGTTCAGTCGCTCAGTCGTGTCCGACTCTTTGTGACCCGGTGAATCGCAGCACGCCAGGCCTCCCTGTCCATCACCATCTCCGTCGAGTCCATGATGCCATCCAGCCATCTCATCCTCTGTCGTCCCCTTCTCCTCCTGCCCCCAATCCCTCCCAGCATCAGGGCCTTTTCCAGTGAGTCAACTCTTTACATGAGGTGGCCAAAGTACTGGAGCTTCAGCTTTAGCATCATTCCTTCCAAAGAAATCCCTGGACTGATCTCCTTCAGAATGGACTGGTTGGATCTCCTTGCAGTCCAAGGGACTCTCAAGAGTCTTCTCCAACAGCACAGTCAAAAGCATCAATTTTTTGGTGCTCAGCCTTCTTCACAGTCCAACTCTGAACCAGATAGTAGGGGACAATTTTTAGTCGACAACTTACATTGCGATGTTTCTATGCTTCTGAGCTTTTTAAAAAACAATCCCCTTACCATCTGGATGGGATGAGGTGGGAGGTGAGGGGGGTTCAGGATAGGGAACACATGTACACCTGTGGAGGATTCATGTCAATGTATGGCAAAATCAATACAATATTATAAAGTAATTAGCCTCCAATAAAAATAAATAAATTTATATTAAAAAAATAAAGGCAATCCTGATATTCTTGGCCTTTTCTAGTCTTAATTTTCACCTTGTCTTTTGTGTTAAGCTGCCTAATCTCCTTATAAGACTGTACCTGGAAAAACAAACAAACAAACAAACAAAGAAAACCCCATGCCGCTTATCAGATTGGTAAAACATTTCCATTGTTGTCAGGTGCTACTGGCTTATCACTTGAGTCACATGAACTTAAAATTTTAGTCAACTAAATAGTATTATTTAGTACTTAGTGTAACCCGTGAACTAGGCTAAGTGGTTTGTGGGATCATTTAATTCTCACAGCCTGACCACTGGTGGCTCAGAGGTTAAATCATCTGCCAGGAATTCAGGAGACCCTGGTTCAATCCCTGGGTCAGGAAGATCCCCTGGAAAAGGAAATGGCAACCCACTCCAGTACTCTTGCCTGGAGAATCCCATGGAGAGAGGAGCCTGGTAGGCTTCAGTTCATGGGGTGGCAAAGAGTTGGACATGACTGAGCGACTTCACTTTCACTTAAATTCTCACAGTGAATCAATGAGAAAGATACTGTCGTTCTATTACTGCTATCATCATCGCTCCCATTTTAGATGGGGAAGCGGCGGCGAGACTGGTTGTGCCACTGAAGGCCCTCAGGTAAGGAGGGCAGTGTTAGGAGCTGAGCTCTGGTATCAGACTCACAAGCCTGTTCTCTCACCAATTCAGCTCCAGTCTCCAGCTCAGCATCGCTCCCACCTTGTCTGAATTTGCTTTATTAACTCAGGAGACATTCTATATCACAAGGCACTTTTTGGAGCCCTTGTATCTGACTTGAGAAACTTGTGATAGAATGAACAGCTGTGTGAATACGGCTTTGAGTTTTTCCTCCTACGATTTTTTCCTCCTATGAATTTTTCCTATTTATGTCTATAAATAACCTTGGAACAAACTCTTTATGCATAAACCATTTCATGAATAATTGATATGATATGTGTATACCCCAATGCTACCTACAGGGTCAGCATATTTTAATCATTTTTGAGTGTCTGAAGATCAGATTTTCCATGAACATTCCTTGATGCAGGCACCACGTATCCCTATGTGATCTTAGAGGCACATGCCTCTGTCTGGCAATTGACCTGGCTTGGTGGTACTATTATACTCTGCCTGATCTGAAGATTAAGCAGCTGGTATAACACACATGACTATAATTCTAGTAAGTACCATTCAACATTCCTTTACATCTGAAAGTCACGAAATGAGGTTGTCAATGCTCAGTTAAGAGCTCAGCAATTTTTTTCTCTCTTTGGCATCCTCTGCAGGCAATATTTAGGGCCAGTAGGACTGAACTTAGAGCTGGGAAAGGCAGGCATGGATAGGGTGACAGATTGTGTGTTCCTGTGTGTGTGTGTGCTGGCATGCATGCATATGAAAATTTTATCATATTGTTCAAGGCCTTTGGAAATTATGTCTCCTTTAAATTATAGAGGCTTTTTGAAAATCCATTCAGGATTGTGACTTATCAGGAACTCATTGTATCTAGCTTTATACCTGCTGAATAAAATCAAAGGGAAAGTAAAAAGCTTTCCACCTGATGAGGTGTTAGATTTCAAAAGGGATTTTTTGAGCACAGGATTTGCATGGTATAGATTAATTGGCTTCTGTTGCACCATCTATGTCACAAAACACGTAAAGTAGCAGACATAGATACTGTTCAGGAGAAAACTTCCTAATGACATACACACATTTATGTGCTTACTTATTCATTTACTCGTTTCACACTTCAGCAATGTATTGGGCTCAAATTAGGTAATAGCGTTCTAGTCACTTGTAATAAAAAAGATAAATAAGACGAGATATGAGACTTTGAAGAGATTATGATTTCATAAGAGATCAGACATGTAAGGAAACAGTTGCAGTGCGGTGTGATCAGTTGCGACGCCTGTCTGTGCGAGACACGTACGGCAGCACGTTCCCCTGTTGGTATGAATATTTCATGAGCATCACTTTCAATGGTGGCATAATAAATTTTAAGTAAATATTTCATTATATTCCCGACCATTTATAAACTTCTGGAAAGTAATGTTTTTACCTTAACGTTTAACTACTATAAATGGCATTTTGGTGAGCATTTTGTTTTTTTATTCCTACAGTCCCCTTTTGCATGAAGAATTAGGATAGTTATTGTTGAATCTCAAAAGATATCAAAATTTTAAGACTCATGATACATGTTAGGAGTTGCTTAAGTGGTATGGATTTATATTCTCCTATAATTATATGAATCTGCCCATTTCACTGAATCCTTGAGTTACATAGTATTGTGATTTTATAAACTATATATTGTAGTATGGCTTGGAAACATCCTTGATAATTAGATAAATGAAAATGGTATTTTTTATTATTTTCTATTTTTTGGGTTATTGAAAATGTTCACATTTGCTGTTATTGAGTCACATTTCCTTTCTCCATTTGCCTTTTGCTATATATAGTTTCTGGTAAAGTATTAGTAATATACTTATTAATTTCATGAATTTTAAAGTATTAACAAAATTAACCATTGACCATCATATGTGCTTTTTTTAATAATCTATTAACCTCCACAAACAGAACCACACAAGGTAACATATTTATTTCATCCCGAAAATGTGCCAAGAATACAAAGACTAAACTTAGTCTTGCTGGGGGAGGGCAGACTTCATCACTAATCACATTAAAATGTGTATATAATCAGGAGAATATTTTGAATGTAGTGTTCTGATGGAGAAAAAGAAAGAACTTTCTGCAATGTACTGAAAAATGCTTTTGTGTCCAACACTCATTTTGATTTGACTCAAACAGTTCACCATATCTGAAGAGTGTCCTTTCTGTGGCTGTGTGTGACATAAAGGAGGGGGTTTCTTCATCTTTGAATAGGCTCAGGTTTTCTCTGCTCACTGTTTAAACTCCTTTTTGTGTTTGGAGAATCCCCTATCTTTTGGGGGGCGGGTATAGTTGGAGGTGATGGAATTCCAGTTGAGCTATTTCAAATCCTGAAAGATGATGCTGTGAAAGTGCTGCACTCAGCATGTCAACAGATTTGGAAAACTCAGCAGTGGCCACAGGACTGGAAAACGTCAGTTTTCATTCCAATCCCAAAGAAAGGCAATGCCAAAGAATACTCAGACTACTGCACAATTTCACTCATCTCACATGCTGCTAAAGTAATGCTCAAAATTCTCCAAGCCAGGCTTCAGCAATACATGAACCATGAACTTCCAGATGTTCAAGCTGATTTTAGAAATGGCAGAGGAACCAGAGATCAAATTGACAACATCCGCTGGATCATCGAAAAAGCAAGAGAGTTCCAGAAAAACATCTATTTCTGCTTTATTGACTATGCCAAAGCCTGTGACTGTGTGGATCACAATAAACTGTGAAAAATTCTGAAAGAGATGGCAATACCAGACCACCTAACCTGCCTCTTGAGAAACATGTATGCAGGTCAGGAAGCAACAGTCAGAACTGGACATGGAACAACAGACTGGTTCCAAATCAGGAAAGGAGTATCAAGGCTGTATATTGTCACTCTGCTTATTTAACTTGTATATAGAGTACATCATGAGAAACACTGGGCTGGAAGAAGCACAGACTGGACTCAAGATTGCCAGGAGAAATATCAATAACCTCAGATATGCAGATGACACCACCCTTATGGCAGAGAGTGAAGAGGAACTAAAAGCCTCCTGATGAAAGTGAAAGAGGAGAGTGAAAAAGTTGGCTTAAAGCTCAACATTCAGAAAACTAAGATCATGGCATCCGGTCCCATCACTTCCTGGGAAATAGATGGGGAAACAGTGGAAACAGTGGCTGACTTTATTTTTCTGGGCTCCAGAATCACTCCAGATGGTGATTGAAGCCATGAAATTAAAAGACACTTACTCCTTGGAAAGAAAGTTATGACCAACCTAGATAGCATATTATAAAGCAGAGACATTACTTTGCTAACAAAGGTCCGTCTAGTCAAGGCTATGGTTTTTCCAGTGGTTATATATGGATGGGAGAGTTGGACTGTGAAGAAAGCTGAGCACTGAAGAATTGATGCTTTTGAACTGTGGTGATGGAGGAGTCTTGAGAGTCCCTTGGACATCAAGGAGATCCAAGCAGTCCTTCCTAAAGGAGACCAGTCCTGGGTGTTCATTGGAAGGACTGATGCTGAGGCTGAAACTCCAATACTTTGGCCACTTCATGTGAAGAGTTGATTCATTGGAAAAGACCCTGATGCTGGGAGAGTTGGGGGCAGGAGGAGAAGGGGACGACCGAGGATGAGATGGCTGGATGGCATCACCAACTTGATGGACATGAGTTTGGGTCAACTCCGGGAGCTGGTGATGGACTGGGGGGCCTGGCGTGCTGCAGTTCATGGGGTCAGACATGACTGAGCGACTGAACTGACTGACTGACTGGTAGTTGCTTTACAATGCTGTGCTAGTTTCTGCTGTAAAACGAGGTGAATCAGCTGTACGCATACATACACCCCCTTTGGAGCCTCTTCCCACCCCACCCCCATGCCACCCCCTGGGTCCTCACAGAGCACTGAGCTAAGCTCCCTGTGCTATACAGCAGCCTCCCACGAGCCACAGTGTGTTAGTCGCTCAGTCGTGTCTCTCTGCGACTCCATGGACTGTAGCCTGCCAGGCTCCTCTGTCCATAGGATTCTCTGGGCAAGAATACTGGAGTGGGTTTCCATTCCCTTCTCCAGGGGATCTTCCTGACCCAGGGATCAAACCCGGGCATTGTAGGCAGATTCTTTACTGTCTGAGCCACCAGGGAGTTAGGTATGGCCCAGAAAGACTTGCCCAATGTAGAGGCTCACTGGCTTGCTCAGATCTGTTTTCCAGAGATGGAAAGAAAGGATTAGAGAAAATAAGCTTGTAATCCAAGGCTCTCCTGCAGCTACATGGTGGCAGAGAGGGGGCAGGAACTCTGTCTCTTAGTGGCCAACATTCTCCTCCTGGCACTTTTCCTTGGTCCTGGCACACTGATTTGTGTGTTTCTGTGACTGGTTCTTGTTTGCTTAGGTCACATCGATCAGATCCTGGGCCTCTTAGGGACAAATCCTTTGTCCTGTTATGCCCAAGTCACAAAATCCCCCAGTGACCACCAGGGAGCTGGCGTCCAATGCAAAAGCAAGAGAGTTTTTATTACCAAGCTCAAGCTGGGGCTCCCACCGTTACTGACGCAGCGGCTAAGGAGAGGAACCTCGAACTCTGGGTTTCATTGCTTATATAGGGTATTCTTGAGTGAAAAATGTTACTTTCTGTGGAAGGGTTAGGTGTTGGGTTCTGATTGGTTTTCATTTCCCGGGCTTACTTTGAATTTCCTGGGCAGGTCATAAGTCCAGAACGTAAAGTCAGGAGATCCTGATCTGGGATCTGATTGGCTTGCAGGTGGTGGGGTGAGGTAGTCGGGGATTTCCAGTCTGAGGATTTCTTTCCTCAGAACTCTAAAATGGCGTCTTTTTAACAACATGGGGTGGCTTAGGTGTTTCATCCTCTCTTAATCCCTGTAGTTTTTCTCTGTTTCCCACAATGCCATCTTGTACAGAGTCAGAAAGACAGAGTTTGTTTGACTAAGCACCTTGTGGGACTGGAGTGAAGTTCAGCAGAGTGTGTGAAAAATAGATATGGTCAAAATAAAATCAATGCAATTCAGTTAATGAAATATATGTTATACTAGATGTGTGCTGCTGCTGCTAAGCCACTTCAATCATGTCCAACTCTGTGTGACCCCGTAGACGGCAGCCCACCAGGCTCCCCAGTCCCTGGGATTCTCCAGGCGAGAACACTGGAGTGGGTTACCATTTCCTTAGTAGCTTCAAGTCGTGCCTGACTCTTTGAACTCTATGGGCTGTAACCCATCAGGCTCTTGTGTCCTTGGGATTCTCCAGGCAAGAATATTGGAGTGGGTTGCCATTTCCTTCTCCATCATTTCTACTATTCAGTGATGTGTATGTGTGGTGTGAATACATAGTTTATGTATTTTCTAGCTGTCTATCTATTTATATGACAGTGATAAGGAAGACTTACATATTTAAAGCAGATAGTGAATGAAATTATTTAACATTTTTTTCTGATTTAATACACTTCATACAAGTTAGTCCATTAGAAGGTAGTGAGTTTGGCAGTCCCTTTACACTCCTCTTTGTAAAAATCATGAAAAAATCATTTGTGATGCCTTTAAGAAAAATAAAATTTTTAATGATTCTATAGGATTAATATATTCAACATTTCTTCTAAAAGTAACATTAGCTCAGTCCAACTAACCATTTGAGTAATAACTCAAACTGAGAGAAAGAATACTAAGGTTAATTATACACTTTTTCTATAGCTCTATAATTGCTTCATTCATTTTAATTTTGCATCAGTAGGTAAACTTCTGGCAGTTTGAATCCCGTGGCTTCCTACTATGCATCAGGAATAGCTCACACTCCTCTGATCTCCCATAGAGAAGCCAGCCTAAGATTCAAGCCCAGTAGCCACATCAGGATAGTATGAGTAATTATTTAAATAATACTAAAGCAAGAAGTACTTAGGGACATCTTTTTTTTTTTAACCTTTCTGGGCATGTATCCTCTGATGGGTATGAAAATGCTTGAGCTATTTTTATTACAAATTTCAGTATTCCTACTATATGAAAATATCAAATGTGATTTGATGATTGGATTGGACTATATACAAATTACCTTATTCAGAAATTTAATTTTTTTAACTTTTATAACTTTAATATATGGAATATATTTACACAGAATTTAATAATATGCACTCTACAATCTTTTCTGCATTCACATTGAGGTTCACACTCTAAATGTTTATTAGTCTAAGTTCTGGATCACATGTGAATTAATTTGAATGAGCTAAGTGTTGCTTCTTGGTTTGAAACTTCAATATACAGAAGAAATACAAGAGAGTATTACTTATTAATGGCCGTTAATGGCCTTTAACTGCATAGTATTTAGAGGAATAATTATAGCCTTGTTTTGAAGTATAAACAGAAGATTCTGCTTTCATATGTAAATTGGTATTTTCTGCTTGGACATAGGTAGCCTTCAATTTGTGACATTCTACAGTTCTCATTCTTCCCAGGTCATCTCATTAGGGCTCAGTAAGGCCAGCAGGCAGAGTGCAAATGGACAGAATTCAGGCTGGTTGTTTTCTGGCCAGACACGTGAGGGGTTTTCTAGCCTGTTCAGTTGATGAGTAGCAACTAAAAGCCGAGGGCAACAGCTGAGTAACTCTGTGATTCTTTCACTTTTGTTTGTAGGGTCATAGGGAAGACCTACTGTGATATGAGCTGTGGCAGAAAGAAAAAAAAAAAAAAAGAAATGCACCCAAAATTATCAGTCCTAGAAGAAGTGCATGTATATAACCAGGAGACACTCTGGAGCTATTAAAATGCCCACATTTACATTAAAAATAGCAGCTTAGTGAGGCAAACACCTGGCTTGCAAAGATGGCCACTACGAAAGAATTATAGTTAGGAGGGCAGGCTTTGGAGTTAGGGTACCTGGGACTGACTCCTCAGCTTCACCGCTCACTTTCTTTTTCTTTTTTTTTTTAATAATTAAATTTATTTATTTTTAAAATTAGAATACTGTATTTGTTTTGCCATACACTGACACGAATCAGCCATAGGTGAACACAATCGCCCAATGCCGAAGCCCCCTCCCACCTCCCACCCCATATCCTCTACCTGAATCATCCTGTGCATCAGCCCCATGCATCCTGCATCCTACACCAAACATAGATTAGCACTTCGTTTCTTACAGGAAAATACACATGCTTCACTGCCATTCTCCCAAACCATCCCACCCTTTCCCTCTCCCTCAGAGTCCAAAAGTCCACTCTATACCTCTGTGTCTCTTGTTGTCTCACATATAGGGTCATCATTACTGTCTTCTAAATTCCATATATATGTGTCAGTATACTGTATCGGTGTTTTTCTTTCTGGCTTACTTCACTCTGTATAATCGGTTCCAATTTCATCCATCTCATTAGAACTGAGTCAAATTTATTCTTTTTAAGGAACTTGGATAAGTTATTTAACTCTTTGCCACAGTTTGTTCATTACGTGACTCTCAATTACTCTTGTTCATCATGTAACTCATTAAAAGTGAAAGTGAAGTCGCTCAGTCGTGTCCGACTCTGTGACCCATGGACTGTAGCCTACCAGGCTCCTCTGGACATCGGATTATCCAGGCAATAGTACTGGAGTGGATTGCCATTTCCTTCTCCAGGGGATCTTCCCATCCCAAGGATGGAACCCGGGTCTCCTGCATTGTAGACAGATGCTTTACCATCTGAGCCACCAGGGAAGTCCATGTAATTCATTGGCTGGTTGTAAATATTAGATAAAGTAATCCATGTCAAAACTTTAAAAGAACGTGGTTCAATAAACTCTTGTAATTCTTCTCTTTATTACTTATAACATAAATTATTATCACTAAAAGTAATCACACAAACTCCTTAATAGTTTTTTACATTAGTTGCATATTTAAAATAAATAAATCTTGAGATGGAAGCAGCAAAAAGTTATGATTAGCTTTACTTCGGTTCATAACATTTCTTCTCTGTGTTGTGAGTTTGGAAAGAAAGTGGAACTTGGGTTTGAATCCTGGTTTTAGCTACTACTTGCTAGCTGTGTAAACTTGACTAAGTGACTTGACCTCTCTTAGCAGCAATTTGCTTATTTTAACTACAAGTGTGATCTTACTTTTCTCAATCTGTTGATGTGAAGTCCAGCTGAGATAGCATGTTAAATGTTTATAGACCAAAATGACAACTGAACAGATATTTGCTCTTTTCTCTTTGGATCAAAATCAATACAATTTTACTTTAGTTTGACACAGTGAATATCAACCTGGAAAAGGAAATGGCAACCCACCTGGGAAAATTTACTTATGGTTGAGAATCCCAGGGATAGAGGAGCATGGTGGACTGCCCTCTATGGGGTCACACAGTTGGACATGACTGAAGCGACTTAGCAGCAGCAGCAACAGGGAAAATTTTGTTGGAGGAACCTGGAAGGCTACAGCCCATGGAGTTGCAAAGGGTTGTATACAACTCAGCAAGTACCCCACCAACATCAATGAATATTGGAGTTCTGCATCTGATAGTTTTACATTTACTTAATAAAAATGTCAATGTACATATTTAATGTAAACAATAAGAAAATCATATAAAGATAAAAATTACCTAAAATCATAATATTCAAAAGGAATAATTTTTGAGGTTTAGAAAATAATATTTCTTTCAAATACATCTCTATTCATATATATATATGTATATATATTTATATCTATGTGTAGACTGTGGTATAGTTTCAAAAAGACATGTTGCTCTGTGGCTTATTTTCCCCTCATGAATGCATTTGTGGATAGCTTTCTGATTCAGTATGTACAGACATACAATGCTCTTTTTAGTGACTGTATAAGATTCAACCATAAATTTCTAACAAAATTTGCTTAATCAGCACTCAATTGATATTAGCTTCGTTTTCAATTACTTCCTGTAAAGCAGTGTTTCCATGTTGCATGTACATGTAACAAACATGTACATGTATTTTCTTGTGTTCCAACAGTTTATGTAAATCATGCCCATCATGGTGGACACTGTTTATATTCGGATGCAGTTTTAAGTGCTTATGCTTCTTGGCTAATTTGAGCCAATTAATATCATATTTTACAATCATATTCTAATGAAAGTTTTCACTCTATAGCATGGGGGAGTCAGAGGTCGGTGAGGAGGTGAAGGAGCGGTCCAGCAGGGCCATGTCTCCTGCTTTGCTTCCATCTCCCACAGGGAGAATTAAAGGTGATTTTGTACCGAGGCAGCTTCGTGAAAGCAGGTCCCAAGGCAACCAAAAGACAAATCCTGCAGCTTCTTTCTAGTGTAGATACTGCCTATAAGGGATTAGGAAAAAAGAAAAGAAGGCAACCTTTTCTCAGAATGCTTTTCTAATTTTTTTTTTCCAAAATGTGTCCTGATTTTTCTTAGTACATTCAATCCTTTTGAAAGACAACTTGAAAAAAATCTCCAGAGAATTTCTTTTAGATGTCAATATTTTTATTAAGGTGCTTCTTAACATTCTGATTTATTTCAGAAAACAGTGTTATGGATTATGAATAATACACAGCTTATATACACTGGAACTGTTTATCAGTTCAGTTCAGTAGCTCAGTTGTGAAATGAAATGAAAAGAAATGGAAGAGATGTACTGCCAAAGAATTTTTATGTCTGACCCACTTGACAATTAGAGTTCTCTCAGTTCAGTTCAGTTCAGTCGCTCAGTTACGTCCGATTCTTTGCAACCCCATGGACTGCAGCACGCTAGGGCTTCCCTGTCCATCACCAACTCCTGGAGTTCACTCGGACTCATGTCCATCATGTCAGTGATGCCATCCAACCATCTCATCCTGTGTTGTCCCCTTCTCCTCCTACCTTCAATCTTTCCCAGCATCAGGGTCTTTCCCAATGTTTATACACATTAAATAATTAAAGCAATTATTTATTAAGTCTTTATAATGTGGCATCAGTATGATTAATTTAATTATCTCAATGATCTTACAAGAATTTTAGATTCAAACTTAACTTTGGAAAAAAAGAAAAAGCTAAGCTCCAGAGAGTTTGAGTAATTTCACCAAACTCATAACAAGTGTGGTACAGCCACTTTTTCATAGCATGCAATAAATTCCATGATATTTGATATTATATTGTGATCATATTTATTTTTGTATTTGTCTATTTATTAAAGCTTTGTATTATACAAGTAGCAGAGTTGATTAAATGTGATTTTGTAGAATCTTCTATTTAAAATTTTGCTATAGGGAATGTAACTACTTCTATGCCATGTTTTGAGGCAAAAGCAGATTCAACTGAAATCAGTAGGACTTATTTATCTTTTTCTAGATGAGGCCCAGCATATATAAAAAGATAAAGGGAGTCACATCTCTGTGTTTGCTAGTGTGTATATATTTTGTGTATATGCATATCTGTATATAGAGCTTCCCAGATGGTGCTAGTGGTGAAGAACCCCCTGTCACTGCAGGAAATGTGAGATGCTGGTTTGATCTCTAGATCAGCAAGATCCCCTGGAGGAGAGCATGGGAACCTACTCCAGTATTCTTGCCTGGAATATCCCATGGATAGCGAGCCTGGAGGGCTACGTCCACAGGATCACAGAGAGTCAAACACAGCTGAAGGGACTTTGCCCACACACATGCATGTATATACATAGACACATGCATACACATAGACATAAAGTATATTATCTAAAAAAGCAGCTTTATCTTATGATTTTATTTGACAGACTGCAGTTAGCTTTATAGACTCTGTTTTTTAAGGGTAGGAGCATAAAATAGTTGCTGAATAAATACATTGAACTTAACTGTACTGCACTGCCAGTAAATGAGTTGTCAGAGATGTCGTCTCTCACTATTTAACTAAAGTTTAACCTTTAACTGTAACATGTTAACTTTTATAATTGTCCTTTTCTGTTAAAAAATGGCAAATTGATAGCGTGTACATTGATAGTGAGGGCATCTCAAATGAATTAATTATTTGGAAAAATAAATTTCTATAAATGATATAAGCAAATATCAGACTGGGATCTAATTCGCCATATTCATTTATTTCTTGCCACTGATACTCATTAAACTTCCTGTGTCACTTGTGTACGGTCCATATGCGATCAAATATAGGATTCTGGATAGTCGTATAAGTCTCTGCATGAAGTGTCTGCTCTGAAGCTGGACTACCTGGGTTTAAATCTTGATCCTATGAAAACATTATGTGGGTAAATTGCTTCAGCTCTCCATGCCCCATGCTGGCTTTAAAAGTGGTAAAAATAATAGCAATCATTTGATAGGGTTACTGTGAGGATAAACAAGTAAATATAGTAATATGCTGAGCACAGTGCTTGGCTCAAAGATCCATAAAAATTAGTCTCCTAAAAGACCATCTTTTATTTTTCTTTCTTCCTCACTCTGCAAACTAAAAATGATGGTCTGTGAAACACTTGCACACTTTTCTACTTTTCCTACTTCCGCATATTAGCAGCAATGTCTTTGAATCTTATTATTACAATTAAATTAATATCTTTGTATGATTGCAGAGGCAACATAAGGTGGAACAAAGTGCAGAAGCTTTAGAATCAGAAAGAGGTGTATTCAAAATCTGGATGATAATTTACTTTTTCTGTGTCTTGGGAAAGTTACTAAGCACAGTGTCTAACAAAACAAAGAAAAGTTAGGTCTTACTTTGTACCTAACTGGTATCTAGATACAAGAACTAAGCTATGATAGATGCTCACAAATAAAACTGTTTCCTCTTAAACAGCTGTGAAATTCTTAATGGCAGGAACATGTCTTATTTGCCTGTGAGTTCAACTGGATTTTAGTTTAGGACCACACAAGTATCTAATTTTGCTTATTTTTATTATGTTTTAAATCAAATTGACACATTCATCCAGGTTATCTGGCATAAAGCTGGATCCTGGGGATCAAGTGATATCCTTGGCCCTACTTTGTTTCTCTCAGTTAACTCTAGTTTTAGGAAAGTACACCTTCTTTGTGGTCAGACAATACAGACTCATATTTTGCTGTCAACAATTGCAATGGAAAGAAAATACCCTTTTCCCCCAAATTCTAACCAATGTCCAGACTTGAATGCCATTGGCCTTTATTTCTTAGGCTTTTGTATTTCCCTAGAACCAGAAATTTCAGATCCACAGTCAGGAAGTGTTTTCTCTCTAGGAAAATGTTTCTCCAATCAGGAAAAAAAAAGACAGGATGCTGCTGTGCTGCTCTACAGATGCTAAATTGAGACTATCCTGTAACAGTTTATTCTGCTAGTACTTCTATACAATCTCATATTCTATCTTAACATCATCAGAGAAAATCTCCTTCATCCACTCCCAGCCACTGACCATTAGTCTAAAATGACCAGATTAAACAGCTGAAATTCCACTTATATGGCAGAGAGACCATGGGCAGCAGGTCTGAAAAGGCATTGGAGGAATGGCTGCCGTGGCTGGTACTGGGATAAAGTTCAGACAACACTCTGGGTGTCCACTTTCACGTAGGTTGATAATAATCAAAGAGCAATAGGGTTAAAGGAAATTGAAAGAAAAAGGCCTTCATACTACAAGCTATTGTAACTGTGGGTATAGAGAGGATTTCATTCATTCAAAACAGATCTGAATGCCTACCATCTGTTAGACCTGGTTCTTTTTGTTGATCTGATGGACATCTAGTTCTAATGTTATAATATGTTCTAGTACTTCTTTTAGTCAAAGCACTTTTGACAATATTTTGTCATACATTAATTTACATGTTTGTTTACGGCCATATTAAATACATTACATTAAAGTCAAACAGCGTTATTGGCTTGTTCTTCAGTCTATACCAAAGTTTCTTAATTTGGCCATTATTAACATTTTGGGCAGAATAGTTCTTGCCTGTGAAGGCTTGTTCTGGGCACTGTAGGATGTTTAGCAGAACCCTAGCCTTACTTACCAGATAACCAGGAGCATCCCACCTTCCTCACCTTTCCCAGTTTTCACAAGCAAAAGTGTCTCCAGATGTTGACAAATGTCTCCTGAGAGGCAAAGTTGCTCCTGGTTGAGAATGCCTGGTCTGCACTCAGCACGCAGCACAGAGCATGGCTCGGGATAAGTATCGACTGTTATTTATTTTTTGTTGGCATATAGTTGCTGTGCAGTGATGTTTAGCTTCTGCTGTGCAGCAAAGTGAACTAGTTGTACATTTACATATATCTGCTCTTCCCTGGATTTCTTTTCTGTTTAGGTCATTACAGAGGCCTGAGTGGTGTTCCCTGTGCTATGCAGTAGGTTTAATTCATTAGTAATCTATTTTAGACATAGTAGTATGCCAATCCTGATCTCCTAATCCATTGCATCCCCTCTTCCCACCTTGGTTTCTGCAACTTGTTCTCTATGTCTGTGTCTCTATTTCTGCTTTGCAAGCAAGTTCATTTATACCATTTCTCTCTCTCTCTCAAAGTCGCTTAGTCATGTCCAACTGTGACCTCATGGACTGTAGCTTACCTGGCTCGTCTGTCCATGGAGTTTTCCTGGCAAAAATACTGGAGTGGGTTGCCATTCCCTTCTCCAGGCTTCCCAGTGGCACTAGTGGTAAAGAATCCGCCTGCCAACACAGGAGGCCTGTGTTCAATCCTTGGGTCAGGAAGATCCCCTGGAGAAGACAATGGCAACCTACTCCAGTATTCCTGCTTGGAAATTTCCCATGGACAGAGAAGTCTGGTGGGCTATCATCCCTGAGATCACAAAGAGTCAGACACGACTAAGCACACGTTATTATATATTGTCATACCATTTTTCTAGATTCCACATGTATGAATTAATAAACGACATTTGGTTTTCTCTTTCTGACTTACTTCACCGTGTGTGATAGTCTATGTCCATCCATGTCTCTGCAGTTACTTATTTTAAAAATGAATCTTTTTCCCAACTCAAACACTGTAATACTTTGCAGTCTATTTCCAGTTCTTCAAACCCAACAAAGGTAAACACCCAAGGGTGAAATACAAACCGTGATGGAATGAAACATTTAGCAAGTTGTTCTTTTTGGCCTTTTATTTTTTTTGGTTGTGCTTGCTTCTTTCTCTTTTATCATGATGGATTATATCGATTTTAAACTATATTTGATATTTTATTCCAGTCACTCTATTGTTTTGCTTGTGTACATTGTTTCCCAATTTTTGAATTTTCTCTGAAAAAGTGCCTCAAACCTTCTTTGAAAATTGGGCAGGGAGTTTTATAGTTATAACTTGGCAGGAATTCATTTTTATATTTTATTTTTGATGAGCCTGGTGTGGACACACATATAGACAGAAAATAAAATGGCATTATTTTAATTGACTGTAGTTCTTTTCTATGTCATATTTAATGGGCAGCAGCAATCAGCCAGCAGAATTCTCATGCTAAGCTGGTTGCTTCAAGACCTTGGGAAGCATTTAACAATGCAGATACCTGGGTCCTAGTTTCAGAGTTTCTTATTCAATTTTTTTGGACTGGAATCTGGAAATTATTGATTCCTTAAAACAAACAAACAAACAAAAAAACAGGAGATTCTATTTTTGTGTAGCTTACATTAGGAAACATTTGTAATGGATTCTCCAGATAAGATGTTCTTTTTCATCTGAAGTCTTTCATTAAGGGGGTGTTTTCATTCCTTCTGTGACCTTCAACCAGTTTATGCTCAAAGTTGTGCTGTGAATTCGTTGCCTGCTAGGGACAAAGTAAGTGCTAAAACATGTTAGTGGCCTCTTGAAAAATCAGTTTGTTTCTCCCTAATTGCAGTTACAATGCACGTTTAATTATGTTTTTATGACAATGGCAGTTCATGTCCCTTGCTGCCTTTAATGACTGCAGTGAGTGAATTGTGGTTCTTTGTGTCCCTAATTGGATCATGGACAGAACAATTACCTGCTTGCTGACTTAATTTTCCACTGACCTCCTGGGCTGCTTTCACAACTCCTTCTGGCACCGCTGTCACTAATGTTTGCAAGTGCAAAACTTTAGTGCCCAGAAGGACAAGTTCCTTTCAAAATCTGACTTCCCATACAGCCCTGTCATGGACTTCCCAGGTGGCACAGTGGTCAAGAATCCGCTTGCCAACGCAGGAACACAGTTTTGATTCCTGGATTGGGAAAGTCCCCTGGAATAGGAAATGGCAACCTATTCCAGTACTCTTGCTTGGAAAATTCCATGGACAGAGGAGTCTGGCAGGCTGCAGTCCATGGGGCTGCAAAGAGTCAGACATGACTAAGCACAACCATTTTGTGGAGACCAGCCTGAATTATGGATATAACATTTGCCCTCATTTCTTCCAGGATCTCTTCTAAAACACAACTGTAAAGCTGTTGCCTTCCTTGTGTATTAGTCTAGCTTCACTCAGATGCTGGCTTCCAAATACAGATATCTGACATTCTACTGATTTGCACATTTGCATGAGTCATTATAAATCCTAGTGGGTGCTTTGGGCTCCCAGTTCATCCAAATGAGGCTGGCTTTTTCCTTGAATGCCATGACTCACTTCTCATTACTTTTCTCATCAACTGCAAATTTATATTAGAACAACTTTTACAAGTAATCTGCCTGCAGTGTTTATTTTTCTTTTCCAGAAAACCTTATGGGGGAAAGATGATCATCCTCTATATTCTTACCATGAACCTGCTTTTTCTCCTTCTCAGTTTGATGAAATGTAATATCCAGTTACTCTGAAGTCAACCCACCTGGCAATGTCCATCTAGGAATGTTCTAGGAATAACAGCTGATGTAACCTCTCATTTTGGGCTCACATGTGTTATGTAATTCACCAGGGGATCCATCTGTCTGAGGAAGGCTAATGACTTCTCCCTGTTTTCTATGCCTGTCCAGTTTATCCTCATGGTCTGTCACTTTGGATCATCTAGATCATTTTATGATAACTATAATTGACTTTTTGGCTCAAGGGTCCCAAATTCTTTCTCCTCTAAATTTATCTAATACATGTTGTCTAATCCTGGAAAAATTGGCATTTGCTTAGAATTGTTCCATGTTGCCTAAATGTTTACATACTTTACCAATCCCATGTGATAGAATTGCATTTTCTTCACACAGCAAGGCACTCTTGACCAGTGTTAATTCTACCACATTTGTAATATTAATCAAGAAACTGACAACCAGGGAAGTGAAATAAACTGCCCAGGCCACGTTAGCAGAGCATACCAGACTCAGGTCTCTGTTATTTCGTGGTCCAAACATCTTTGGCTGATACTTAAAATCAAACCAACATTTATTCAAGGTAGGCTACATACCACCAGGAGTATGCTACCACCAGGGTAATGGAATTGTGAACTCTGAGATTCTGACTTAAGTATGGATGGATCCAAGCTAGGCTTTTAGCTAAATTCTTGGAATGTTGAAGTTTATGACAACATTTTACACACTTAAAAAGTGTCATGTAGTGAAAAACATATATATAAGGGCCTATTTATAGTACATAGTTATTATTCAAATTGCCAGTGGTATATCTAAACTGTTTGGGTTTTTCCAGTGGCTCAAGAGGTAGAGTCCAACTGCCAAGCAGGAGACATAGGTTTGATCCCTGGGTTGGGGAGATTCCTTGGAGGAGGAAATGGCAACCCACTCCAGTGTTCTTGACTGGAAAATCCCATGGACAGAGGAGCTTGGTGGGCTACGGTCCATGGGGTTGCAGAGAGTCAAACGACTGAGCATGAATACAGGAGAACACAGTTGTTTTCTCCACAGCACTTAGCAGAATGCTAAAAACTAGCTAACCACTCAATAATGCTTATTAGATGAAGGAAACGCTGTTTCTACTTAATATCCGAATTTAAAGAGGCAAGGACTCCATTTTCCCTAAACTGGGGTTTAAATAAAGATGAAGATCTACAATTAGGGAGGTAAATAGGAGCATTTAAGAGGAAATGAGTAAATCCATTATTATAGGGAAGCAATTACTAACCCAGGATGCCAAGGCAAGGAAACACAAGGTTGTGACAAATTAACAGATTTACTACCTAATAAAACTAAAAGAACGTTCAGTTCAGTTCAGTTCAGTCGCTCAGTTATGTCCGACTCTTTGCAACCCCATGAATCGCAGCACACCAGGCCTCCCTGTCCATCACCAAATCCCGGAGTTCACTCAGACTCACGTCCATCGAGTCTGTGAGGCCACCCAGCCATCTTATCCTCGGTCGTCCCCTTCTCCTTCAATCCCTCCCGGCATCAAAGTCTTTTCCAATGAGTCAACTCTGCATGAGGTGGCCAAAGTACTGGAGTTTCAGCTTTAGCATCATTCCTTCCAAAGAAATCCCAGGGCTGATCTCCTTCAGAATGGACTAGTTGGATTTCCTTGCAGTCCAAGGGACTCTCAAGAGTCTTCTCCAACACCACAGTTCAAAAGCATCAATTCTTTGGTGCTCAGCCTTCTTCACAGTCCAACTCTCACATCCATACATGACCACAGGAAAAACCATAGCCTTGACTAGATGGACCTTAGTTGGCAAAGTAATGTCTCTGCTTTTGAATATACTATCTAGGTTGGTCATCACTGTTCTTCCAAGGAGTGTCTTTTAATTTCACGGCTGCAGTCACCATCTGCAGTGATTTTGGAGCCCCCCAGAATAAAGTCTGACACTGTTTCCACTGTTTCCCCATCTATTTCCCATGAAGTGATGGGACCAGATGCCATGATCTTCGTTTTCTGAATATTGAGCTTTAAGCCAACTTTTTCACTCTCTTCTTTCACTTTCATCAAGCGGCTTTTTAGTTCCTCTTCACTTTCTGCCATAAGGGTGGTGTCATCTGCATATCTGAGGTTATTGATATTTCACCCGGCAATCTTGATTCCAGCTTGTGCTTCTTCCAGCCCAGCATTTCTCATGATGTACTCTGCATAGAAGTCAAATAAGCAGGGTGGCAATATACAGCCTTGACGTACTCCTTCTCCTATTTGGAACCAGTCTGTTGTTCCATGTCCAGTTCTGACTGTTGCTTCCTGACCTGCATACAGATTTCTCAAGAAGCAGGTCAAGTGGTCTAGTATTCCCATCTCTCTCAGAATTTTCCAGTTTATTGTGATCCACACAGTCAAAGGCTTTGGCATAGTCAATAAAGCAGAACTAGATGCTTTTCTGGAACTCTGTTGCTTTATCCATGATCCAGCAGATGTTCACAATTTGTTCTCTGTTTCCTCTGCCTCTTCTAAAACCAGCTTGAACATCAGGGAGTTTATGGTTCACATATTGCTTAAAACTAGCTTGGAGAATTTTGAGCATTACTTTACTAGCATGTGAGATGAGTGCAATTGTGCGGTAGTCTGAGCATTCTTTGGCATTGCCTTTCTTTGGGATTGGAATGAAAACTGACATTTTCCAGTCCTGTGGCCACTGCTGAGTTTTCCAAATTTGCTGGCATATTGAGTGCAGCACTTTCACAGCATCATCTTTCAGGATTTGAAATAGATCAACTGGAATGCCATCGCCTCCACTAGCTTTGCTCATAGTGATGCTTTCAAAGGCCCACTTGACTTCACATTCCAGGATGTCTGGCTCTAGATGAGTGATCACACCATCATGATTATCCGGGTCATGAAGATCTTTTTGTACAGTTCTTCTGTGTATTCCTGCCACCTCTTCTTAATATCTTCTGCTTCTGCTGGTCCATACCACTTCTGTCCTTTATCAAGCCCGTCTTTGCATGAAATGTTCCCTTGGTATCTCTAATTTTCTTGAAGAGATTTCTAGTCTTTCCCATTCTGTTCTTTTCCTCTATTTCTTTGCATTGATCACTGAAGAAGGCTTTCTTATCTCTTCTTGCTATTCTCTGGAACTCTACATTCAGATGCTTGTGTCTTTCCTTTTCTCCTTTTCTCCTCTCTTCTTTTCACAGCTATTTGTAAGGCCTCCCCATACAGCCATTTTGCTTCTTTTGCATTTCTTTTCCATAGGGATGGTCTTGATCCCTGTCTCCTGGACAATGTCATGAACCTCATTCCATAGTTCATCAGGCACTCTATCTATCAGATCTAGGCCCTGAAGAGGGTGTTTGCTATGACCAGTGCATTTTCTTGGCAAAACTCTATTAGTCTTTGCCCTGCTTCATTCCACATTCCAAGGCCAAATTTGCCTGTTACTCCAGGTATTTCTTGACTTCCTACTTTTGCATTCCAGTTCCCTGTAATGAAAAGAACATCTTTTTAGGTTAGTTCTAAAAGGTCTTATAGGTCTTCATAGAACCATTCAACTTCAGCTTCTTCAGCATTACTGGTTGGGACATAGGCTTGGATTACCATGATATTGAATGGTTTGCCTTGGAGATGAACAGAGATCATTCTGTCATTTTTGAGATTGCATCCAAGTACTGCATTTTGGACTCTTTTGTTGACCATGGTGGCTACACCATTTCTTCTGAGGGATTCCTGCCTACAGTAGTAGATATAATTGTCATCTGAGTTAAATTCACCCATTCCAGTCCATTTTAGTTCTCTGATTCCTAGAGTGTCGACGTTCACTCTTGCTATCTCTAATTTGACCACTTCTAATTTGCCTTGATTCATGGACCTGACATTCCAGGATCCTATGCAATATTGCTCTTTACAGCATCAGACCTTGCTTCTATCACCAATCACATCCACAACTGGGTATTGTTTTTGCTTTGGCTCCATCCCTTCATTCTTTTTGGAGTTATTTCTCTACTGATCTCCAGTAGCATATTGGGGCACCTACTGACCTAGGGAGTTCCTCTTTCTGAGTTCTATCATTTTGCCTTTTCATACTGTTCATGCAGTTCTCAAGGCAAGAATACTGAAGTGGTTTGCCATTCCCTTCTCCAACGGACCACATTCTGTCAGACCTCTCCACCGTGACCAGCCCATCATGGGTTGCCCTGTGGGCATGGCTTAGTTTCATTGAGTTGGACAAGGCTGTGGTCTTAGTGTGATTAGATTGACTAGTTTTCTGTGAGTATGGTTTCAGTGTGTCTGCCCTCTGATGCCCTCTTGAAACACCTACCATCTTACTTGGATTTCTCTTACCTTCATGGCTGTTCCAGCAAAGCACAGCTGCTGCTCCTTACCTTGGGTGAGGCGTATCTCCTCACCACTGCCCTTCCTGACCTTCATCATGGGATGGCTCCTGTAGGCCCTCCTGCGCCCATGCAGCCACTGCTCCTTGGACGTGGGGTTGCTCCTCCTGGCTGCTGCCCCAGGCCTCAGTGTCGGGTTGCTCCTCCCAGCCACTGCGCTTGGCCTCGGGTGCCGCCCCTGGCCTCGGACGCAGGGTGTCTCCTCTCGGCTGTTGCCCCAGACTTTGGACGCGGGTAGCTCCTCTCCACCGTTCCTGTGCCGTTGCAGTCTGGCACTCTAAGTCGCTGCCCCTGACCTCGAACATGGGGTAGCTTCTCTCGCCCAAGCTTAGTGCGCCAGCTGCAGCCGCCTGCGCTCAGTAACTCAGTGCATTTAGTGAAAGCCAGTAAAATAACACATAGCTAGATTCAACAGTTAACAAAGGACAGTAGGCATTTTACCATAGTTAATGAAGAATCTATAAACTATGACCAATGGAGCTCAAGCGTGTTTCTGTGCCACTTTGAGAGTGGGGGCAGGCAAAGGTGATGGTTTCCACATCCAGAAGAGATTAAATGGGAAGAATGCAATTAAGAGAAGGGGGTGACAATAAAGGAATAAAAGAAACTAGCAGAAGGACGCTTTAAAGAATTTTCCAGCAACCATGAACCCAGGTAGCAGCAATGACAGCAGAGTGTTAGGGATTTCCTAATGGGGTTCCTATTGCCTCCTTGAGGAAGGTGATTCTGCCTTTAAAGTTGAATACAGCCCAGTGAATGGTCTTTTTGGACACTTCAGAAGAATCAGGGTAAGAAATCTAACTACTGCCAAGAACTTACTTTGCATAAATATGTTCTCCTCAGGTTTCTGGGAATGGGGTTTATATAAAAGTAGGCAATGGCACCCCACTCCAGTACTCTTGCCTGGAAAATCCTATGGACAATGGAGCCTGGTAGGCTGCAGTCCATGGGGTCGCTAAGAGTTGGACATGATTGAGCGACTTCATTTTTACTTTTCACTTTCATGTGTTGGAGAAGGAAATGGCAACCCACTCCAGTATTCTTGCCTAGAGAATTCCAGGGATGAGGGAGTCTGGTAGGCTGCCATCTTTGGGGTTGCACAGAGTTGGACACGACTGAAGCGACCTAACAGCAGCAGCAGCAGTGTTAAATAGACATGATTTTCATGGACATAAACAAAGATTTTTACATAAGGAAGAACAGGCCAATATTAATCTGAAATTCCTGGTAACTGGTTACCAAACAAGCAGCATTTAGCTTTCCTTAGCTTAAACATAAATTAAAGAAAGAAACAGAAAATAGTGATTCTAAAGAAATATTCCAGATTTCACTTAACAGGCAATTTTGGTCAGCTGTATAATTTTTTCTACATTACAAACTACAGCTCTAGTAGCACACAAAAGTGGGGTTTATGGGCTCACTTCTAGATTATATTTAACATAGCTAGTAAGAAGATCTTCATGGATAACTACACATAACCAAAGAATGTTTTCTCAAGGGACCATGGGCGTTTATTCAAAGTTTGCTTATTCTGTGTGTGTGTGTGTGTGTGTGTGTGTGTGTGTGTGTTTTTTAGCTTAATGCCCTCTTGAGTCAGACTGACTAAACTAGTAAGTTACAGAGGGATCTCGCTCACTTGTTTAACAGAAGGCATCTTATGACTCATAGCCCAGCAGAGTTAAGGTGACACTTTAATATTGTGTTTGAATTACAGATCCCAGTGATTGTGATGTGTTGTGTTAAAACCACATAGGCATACCAAAGTAAGCAAACATAAATACAGTTTTAATTTTGAGTCTTTTTGAGTGATGAAGTTACTTTGAAAACTTTTCAGAACTGTTTTAGTGCTGAGCTGAGTGACCTAAGTCTTTCGACTCCTCAGAAATTTATAAGTCTACACTCTTGTCCCCTCAGGTTTCTGGGACATAGGACTTCATCTTTAGGCTGGCCAGTTTAGCCTCACATGGTCTTGAGAGTGAACCGTTTCAATACAAGATTCCTGCTTTCAAATATTAAAGGCTGTTTTGAATTTCAGAACCAGATGGATTATGTAAAAATGGCTGCAAAAGGTCTTGAACTGACAGTGAAAAGCAGCGTGGACACACATGTTCATCGTGATGCCGCTGGCCAAAAAAACTGCATCAAGATTAGTAGGCCATTCTTGATATGCCCACAAATAAAAACTCATAGACATGGTCCCTTGATTCAGAAAAAAAGTTTTCCTGTGCTTTATTAATGTGATTCTGAATTATAATACCTGTTCAGTTCAGTTCAGACACTCAGCTGTGTCTGACTTTTTATGATCTCATGGACTGCAGCATGCCAGGCTTCCCTGATCATCACCAACCAATGGAGCTTGCTCAAACTCATGTCTATCAAGTTGGTGATGCCATCCAACCATCTCATCCTCTGTTGCCCCTTTCTCCTCCTGCCCTCAATCTTTCCCAGCATCAGGGTCTTTTCCAATGAATCAGTTCTTTGCATTAGGTAGCCAGAGTTTTGGAGCTTCATTATATCTGTTATGAATTAAAATGCCTGTTCATAATACCTGTTATAAAGTATTGGATCATTCATTATATCTATTAAGAATTTCTATTTTCTTTTAACTGGAGTTTTGTGAGAAAATTGAATCAACTTGGAATTAAAAACAAAACAAAACTGTGGAATGACTCTTGCATAGCTAGGGAAGGTCTTAGAATGTTTGCATTTTCACAAGAGAGCATTAAGAACAAGACCATTAATACGCTAACACTTAACCAGAGATGTTTATTTTAAATCAAGTCTAGTATCTACTTTAACAGGAGAATGCTAAGTATGAAGCTATTATCATATAAACGTTTAACAAGGAACAGAAAAAGCCAACACTTACCTTTAAAATGCATTCACAGCAGAACTATCTTCTCACAACTTGTAGTTTTATGGTTTATGGCCTGTGTAATGGAAAAAATCTGAAAAAGTCAATTTGACCACTGGTGGACTCTAACCTTAGTTAAGAAAAAAATAGAAATCTATTATATGGCCCAGGGATTTTTAGTTATAAATCAATGTCCTTAGAATACAATGTTGAGGGTTAATTTACTAACTAATCTATTCATTCAAATATATTTTTAATTGTCTTCTGTGTATCAGGCCCTGGCTAAAGTAGGTATATACCTATAAATAGAAAGATAGAAAATATTTAAGCTGAAAGCAATGGCATATGTTTGTAAAATACTCCTAAAGTGAAAAATTCTCCCCAAGTGTAAAGAATGGTATTCCTAATCATATGGAGAAGAAGCATTATATTGTTAATGTCAGCCATTTGACAAAAGTGCTTAAACATTGTTACGAACCAAGCAGAATCCCAGACCCCTAGAATACAACAAAACAGATAAACCCCATGTTTTTACAGTGAATATAGTCTGATTGGGAGGAACAACAATAAACCTATAATTAAAGTAATGTATGAGTGGGAGGTCACAGGACAACTCAGTATTGTGTGAACAATCATAGCAGGGATGTCTACCTAGTCCAGGGAATGTCAGCAAAGACTTTCCAGGGAAATACAGCATCACCTTCCAAACTAAGGAATTCCACATCAAATAATTTTACATCAGGGCCCGCATTGATCTTTGTTGGTCTGTGCTATTAAATATTATATAAAAGAAAGAAATTAGCAGCTGACTTGACTCTTTAGAGTGAATCACAGATTCACAGGGTTAATACTGACAAGCAGAATCTGAAGTCAGTGAGGCAGGATCTACATCAGTCACAAGGTCTCTGAGAAACTGGTGGTCTATAGTTTGCTCCACAGACTGAGAAATGATAAAATAGATTGTGAAGTTATGATTCTTAGGTTTTACTTGCTAAGAAGTGATAACCTAAGCATTCTATGCTGCTGCTAAGTCGCCTCAGTCGTGTCCGACTCTGTGCGACCCCATAGACGGCAGCCCCTGGGATTCTCCAGGCAAGAACACTGGAGTGGGTTGCCATTTTCTTCTCCAATGTATGAAAGCAAAAAGTGAATGTGAAGTTGCTCAGTCGTGTCCAACTCTTTGTGATCCCACGGACTGCAGCCCACCAGGCTACTCCGTCCATGGGAATCTCCAGGCAAGAGTACTGGAGTGGGGTGCCATTGCCTTCTCCTAAGCATTCTATAGTGATGTGAAATAGAGAGATGGCTAACATGTAGCACTGTGCCCTGAACATGTAATGACCAGTTGATGGGGAAGATGGGATAGTGGTGGTAAGGGTGTATATCGTGAGGAATAAGGTAATGACATCTGTTTGTGAGTTTTAGGTACTCTACCCCAAACTAATTTCTAAGGTTTTTCTTCAAGCTCTCTTTGACTGCCAGGGAAAAGTTTACAAAGCAAATTTCAGTCTTTATTCATTCAGTCTCTATTCAGACTCATTGCCTTTACTACTGCTTTTAGAACATTCTAACTTGGAAGGAAGGCTAGTTGCTTGTTTTGGAGTATCTGGAATGTCGAACTAGAACCATGTCAAACATTAATACAAACTCAAGTTTGCAGTGGTTCTCAGTGTCCTTTAAAAGCTCAAGCCTGTCTCCTCAACTTGTGAAGGCTGACCATCCTTGCTTCATTCTCAAGAGATAAAAGGAAATAACACTTCTGGCAGCATGTGCTAAATGCCAGCAATATTGACTTGTTAGCAAAAACATCCCATAAGGCAAGTTGTCTTCATTTTACACAGGAGTTAATTGAGATCCAGAGAAACTGAATCATAAGTTCAAGTTCATATGCTCCTATTGATAATACATGGAGGAGTCTGGAAGAGAAGTCAAGAAAACCTGAGTTCAATATTCATTATTTTGCTTAAGTTTGAGCTAAAAGCTCATTTTATATAGTTATTGTGCAAAAGCTTGTCAGTCATGCTGGCATTACACAGCTTGGCATAACTGAAGACTTTTATTTTATTATGTGGTTAAATGTATTTATATGCTGACTGGATACTATAAGGCTTAAAATATTCCTTTTTGCATTTTAGATATGATTGGGGATTCCAATTCATTCATGTCCTTAGTGTGTTTTTAGGTCATCAAATAAACTTAAAGTATGCACCATTTAGTATATGTAAAATAAATCATGAGTTTTAATGATAAGTTGTTAGATGATGTATATTATTGAAAATTCATTTTGCCGTATAATATAATGCATGGTTAGATGTATATGACTATGCCTTCAAGTTTACCAACATAACTCAACATTTTCTAATTATATTCTGACAGTTATCAGTTCTTTCTATTCAGTGGATAATGGGCTGCCTTGAAAGTAGTCCTTTAGTTATGGACAAATAATTAATAGATATATTGATGTATGAATTATTCTTATTGTGCCATTTATAATACCTATAATTTGATTATAAATTTACACCATTGAAAATGTTTCAAGCCAATGATTACGGCATTATCTAACTGGATAGTCTTGACTGAATTTCCTAGGCAACTATGACTATCTTCCAAAGACATTATGCTATAATTTGAAAGGAGTGTATGGGAAGAATCCAATTCTCACATATTCAGCTAATAAAGAACAGCACTTCTGTGTCATTTTCTAATGGCTGCTTTGAAGTTTAGTCTGTAATTTCTTTCTCCTTCCATTTTATGATTACACTTAAATGTCTGATTATGGAACTTCAGAAACAAGTAAATGGTTGATTGGTTGAGGCCAGATCTCTCTTTGACTTTCTTATTTTTCTCTTAGGTAAATTTGTTTGGTCAAGAATAACCTTTGGTATTTACAGTATAATTGGCAGTGGCTAGTTAAATGAAAGCCATATTATGTTAAACTCAGTAATATTCCTGGGATGATCTGGTTGTAAAAACAGTGGACTTAAAAAGGAATGAAGGAATCCTTTTGAATAATTTTTTTCAGAATGAGTTATAAATACATGTTTTAAAAGGACACTATTTGCATGCCTTAAAAACACGCATTTGGCAGGGTACCCAAAGCTTGATTTCAGTTACAATACCATCATGTTTATGATACTACATCTAATGTTGAAAACATGCATTTTGAACAGAAAGTTGATATACTGTTCCTCATCCCCACAACTTTATTTTAAATTCAATTGAAAATGAACAAACCTCTTTATGTTCTGGTCTGAGGGAACAAAAATATCTTGGAGTGATTTTAAAAGTTTTTCTTCTCTCTCCATTCTGGGAAGGAAACATTGATTTTCAAGACCTAAATTTCTCTAACAATTAACATCATATAATGGAATTTTTTTTCCCCCTTCCTTCTGTACTGTCGGAAAGTTACACTTAAATCAATAACTTTGTATCTGCCAAAACAATTTGTATAACTTTGAAATTATATAAAAACATCTGGATTCTGGGGTTCATCCATTTTGAACAGAATTGAGAAAGTAGAACATATTTAAAATATCCTTGGATTTGCTTAATATGTCCCTTCGACTTTATTCAGAAACACATAGGGTTTCTCTCACAGATATTTGCTCATCTCAGACTCTTGACATCAGAAAGGCCATCCTGACAGTCTCCCCATGAGATAGTAAGAGTCAGATGCCCACAGAGCGGCAGCCCTAGGATGTTTGCCCATCCATACAGTGACATCATTTGGTCAACAACCGCCCTCCCTCATTTTTTACTTACTTTTTATTTACTTTTTCTGGCCCTATCAAGTTCATTCTGATAAGTGAATTAGACAATGAAACTAGAAGAGGTGGAAAATAGAACAATTCTTTTTCTTTTTTTTTTTTTTTTTGCATCCCCCTGGAAGGCCCTGAGAATATTAAAGTTCAGGCAGATGGGGCAAATAGTTCTTTACTATTTGTGTTACTCTTTGTTTTTGACTTGTTTCTGTTTACCCTAGTTTACTGAGGGAAATAGTTCTGTAGCTTTTTCCACATTTGCTCACTTTTAAATCATCCTTTATTAAGCATTTTTTTTTTTTTAAGTAAAACTTCTCAGATGGGAACTTGAATCTGGAGAGTGTCTAAAGAATCGATGGTAAATTTCCTTGCTTATAGAATATCAACAGCAATAGTAATGGTAATAGCTAACATTTATTCAATATTTTCTATATACTGGGTATGAAAAAAAATTCTCTTTTAATTTTTACTGTAGCCTTATGGGGCAGGTATCACTATTATTCTAAATTTAACAATGAAGAAATAAAGCTTTTAAAACTTTTAAAATTAGATGACTTGTTCACAAGTTACCCACACTATAAGAACTGGGATTTTAAACCCTGGCAATCAAACTCAGTCTTTATTTTAAACTCTATCCTAGCGCTGAGGCCAGACATTAAATTGAAATCTATTGGAGCTGAATTTCCTTTTTCCTTTCTACATCCATTTAATAAATATTCAACTTATCCTGTATGAGACAGACAAGTGTCTACCTTCATAGAAGAAAGTTATGTAGAAAATTATTTAATAAAACTATAAACAAGAAAAGCTATGGTTTTTCCAGTATTCATGTATGGATGTGAAAGGTGGACCATAAAGAAAGCTGAGCAGCCAAGAATTGATGCTTTTGAACTGTGGTGTTGGAGAAGACTCTTGAGAGTCCCTTGGACTGCAGGGAGATCCAACCAGTCCATCCTAAAACATATCAGTCCTGAGTGGCCATTGGAAGGTCTGATGTTGAAGCTGGAACACCTGATGCAAACTGCTGACTCATTTGAAAAGACCCTGATGCTGGGAAAGATTGAGGGCAGGAGGAGAAGGGGATGACAGGGAATGAGATGCTTAGATGGCATCACTGACTCGATGGACATGAGTTTGAGCAAGCTCCAGGAGTTGGTGATGGACAGGGAAGCCTGGCATGCTGCAGTCCATGGGGTTGCAAAGGGTCATACATGACTGAGCTACTAATGGAACTGAACTGAATGAACAAGAAAGAGATAAATAAGCAAACAAAAAGGATTTAGTGAACTGTCATAAGTACTGTGAACAAAATAAACTCAGCACTGGGATCAGTTCAGGTGGTCAGTTCAGTTCAGTCTCTCAGTTGTGTCTGACTCATTATGACCCCACGGTCTGCAACATGCCAGGCTTCCCTGTCCATCGCCAACTCCTGGAATTTACTCAAATTCATGTCCATTGAGTCAGTGATGACATCCAGCCATCTCATCCTCTGTTGTCCCCTTCTCCTCCTGCCTTCAATCTTTCTGAGCATCAGAGTCTTTTCAAATGAGTCAGTTCTTAGTGTCAGGTGGCCAAAGTATTGGAATTTCAGCTTCAGCATCAGTCCTTCCAATGAATAATCAGGACTGATTTTCTTCAGGATGGACTGGTTGGATCTCCTTGCCTTGCAGTCCAATGAACTCTCAAGAATCTTCTCTAACATCACAGTTCAAAAGCATCAATTCTTCGGTGCTCAGCTTTCTTTATGGTCCAACTCTCACATCCATACATGACTACTGGAAAAACCATAGCCTTGACCAGACGGACCTTTGTTGGTAAAGTAATGTCTCTGCTTTTTAATATGCTGTCTAGGTTGGTCATAACTTTTATCCCAAAGGGCAAGCATCTTTTAATTTCATGGCTGCGATCACCATCTGAAGTGATTTTGGAGCCCCTAGAAATAAAGCCTTCCACTGTTTCCAATGTTTCTCCATCTGTTTGCCAAGAAGTGATGGGACCAGATGCCATGATCTTCGTTTTCTGAATGTTGAGCTTTAAGTCAACTTTTTCACTCTCCTCTTTCACTTTCATCAAGAGGCTTTTTAGCTCCTCTTCACTCTCTGCCATAAGGGTGGTGTCATCTGCATATCTGAGGTTATTGATATTTCTCCTGGCAATCTTGATTCCAGCGTGTGCTTCTTCCAGCCCAGTGTTTCTCATTATGTACTCTGCATATAAGTTAAATAAGCAGGGTGACAATATACAGCCTTGACATACTCCTTTTCCTCTTTGGAACCAGTCTGTTGTTCCAGTTCTAACTGTTGCTTTCTGACCTGCATACAGGTTTCTCAAGAGGCAGGTCAGGTGGTCTGGTATCCCCATCTCTTGCAGAATTTTCCACATTTTATTGTAATCCATTCAGTCAAAGGCTTTGGCGTAGTCAATAATGCAGAAATAGATGGTCAGAGAGGGCTTCTTTGAGGGACAACATTCAAGTGGATAGTTGAGTGATCAGAAGGAAATAAGCATAAAAAGACCCGGGAAATTCTATAGGTAGAGGGACAACAAATGCAGAACCGCTGTCATGGGAATAAACAGCATATTCTAGGAACTGTCAGCATGTTAGTAGAGCTGTGCATAGTGGGTGAGAGGCAATGGGCTCACCGGGTGGCGCAAATGGTAAAGAACCCACCTGCAAGGGCAGCAGACACAAGAGTCTTGGATTCAGTCATTGGACTGGGAAAATTCCCCTGAAGGAGGACATGGCAACCCACTCCAGTATTCTTGCTGAGAAAATTCCCTGGGCAGTGGATCCTGAAAGCCTATCGTCCATGGGGTCGCAAAGTCTGACACAACTGAACAACACAGGCACAATACCAAATAAAGTTAGAAAGTCAAACAATAGCCTGATTTTACTGAGCCTTAAAACTAGAATTGCAAGATAATTCTATACAAGATGCCCAAGTATACTTGAATTTCACATGACTAATATCTTTGCTTCTATATCTCAGAGATTGCATAAGACATACTTATACTAAAATAATTCATTGTTTATCTTAAATTCAAATTTAGATGAGTTTCCTCTATTATTATTTGCTAATTCTAGCAGCCCTACTTATAATTCATGATAACCAGGTGGAATTTTAACATAAGTGGTACAAGATGCTACTATTTTAAGCAAAACATTTAAAAAAGGAGATGGCATTATCTTATTTGCACTTTAAAAGATGCTTCTGCTACTTAAGAAGGATAGACTAGAAGGAGAAAACAATGAAATAGGGTCACTTAGGAGGGTATGGCAGTAGTCCAGAAAAAGGTTGATAGTAGTTTAGCACAATATACCTAGCTATGAGCTCAAATTTTATTTTCAGTGTTGGAACCAACTTCATTTGCTGAAAGTTTGGGTGTTGGGTTGAAGAAAAGTAAAAGAAGTCCCTATATTGCTATGGAGTGTGATATTATTTATTGAAATGAAAAGACGAGTTTAGACAGGGAGGGTGAATATAAGGGCCATAGCTTTCTGAAGAATCTCTTAAGTAGAGATTTCAAACAGACAGTTCCATGAATAAATATAAATACTTCCCCCAAGAATATTTTTGCCTTAATGAGATAAACAGAATGGATGACAAAAATGTGAATTACTTGTCCCTGCCAGGACTTACTTAAGATACTATAGATACAGCAATGTTTAGAAGAATTTAATTTAGAGATGAGCTCATGATTAGGGGACATTTGTCTTTGTCCAAAATGTCCTCTGAGACACTTGAAAAAGTGAAAGTGAAAGTCACTCAGTTGTGTCCAACTCTCTGTGACCCCCATGGACTATATAGTCCATGGAAGTCTCCAGGCCAGAATATTGGAGTGGGTAATCTTTCCCTTCTCCAGGGGATCTTCCTGACCCAGAGACTGAACCCAGGTCTCCCACATTGCAGGCAGATTCTTTACCAGCTGAGCCACAAGGGAAGCCCAAGAACACTGGATTGGGTAGCCTATCTCTTCTCCAGGGGAACTTCCTGACCCAGGAATCGAACTGGGATCCCCTGCATTGCAGGCAGCTTCTTTACAAACTGAGCGATCTGGGAAGACACTTGGTCCATGCCAAAAGATCCTGTCACAAATGTCCACACTTAGAAAACATCCTTGGGTTCAAATGGTCCATCAAGTGTACTTATACTGTTGGTTTACAAGATCAATACATAAAATAATATCATGTTTTATTTGTTCAATAATTATATTGTGGCTGTATGGTCAATAATAACCATTCTTAGTCTAGCTGTTACTTGCACCAAGGGTTAAAGTAGATGAATTGGGGTTCGGATGCTGCAGGAGAGTGGGGTTTATATTAGCCATATATATGGAGGAAGAGAGTCCTATGTTAGAGACAGTTAGATCAAGCCAGTCAATCCTAAAGAAAATCAGCCCTGAATATTCACTGAAAGGGCTGATGCTGAAGCTGAAGCTCCAATACTTTGGTCACCTGATGTGAAGAGCTGACTCATTGGAAAAGACCCTGATGCTGGGAAAGATTGGGGGTGGGAGGAGAAGGGGATGACAGAGGATGAGATGGTTGGATGGCATCACTGACTCAATGGGCATGAGTTTGAGCAAACTCTGAGAGATGGTGAAGAGCAGGTAAGCCTGGTGTGCTGCAGTTTATCAGGTTGCAAAAAGTCAGACACAACTGATCTACTGAATAACAATGGAGGAAGAGAGTCCTACAGTTAGAGAAATATACAGAGGATAATTTGAAGATGGAATTTCTCTATGCAAGTTGCATTAATATGTCACTGAGCATTTGCCTGAATGTGGCTGGATTGTTCAATAAGAAAAGAGTTTGATAGGAGGAACTTGATCAAGCCACTATGTCAAACAGCCTAAATGCATTGAGCAAGCACTTTACAGAGCATCTTGCTTGTTAAGGAGGAGTGAAAATGGGTGTGGCTCTCCACCACATAGTGATCAGGTATAATAGCAAGCATCCGTAAGGGGGATACTGGGCACCTAATTAACCCCCAAAACTATCACATTGTCCAAGGTTAATGAGTAGTGTTTCCCTTGAATTGACATCCTATAGAGGCATGATCCAGTAGACTGAAAGACATATCTGTTGATATTTGAAGGGGTTTCAGTAGGTATGCCTTTCATGTTAACCTGCCAATCAACATGGGCCAACATGCTGGTACCTGCCTACTGGCTGAGGCGCTGAATCCGTGAAATGTTAGTGAGGTTTCTTTACCAGTAAACCGGAAGCCATTGGCTAGATGACTTAAAAAGAAGAAAAAAATTCTTTTGTACTTAGCGATATGAGATTTTTGTTTGAAAATTATCAGTGGAGTATTGCAGAAAAGGTATTCCCACCAAAATAAAAGTCAATGCCTCCTTGAAATAGTTTTACATTCCTTTAACAGGGATCTGTGAGGAGAGGAGAATCTTCAGTGCCTCATATACAACCAGTCAAGATAATACTGGAAGACAGTACAAGTCATTAAAAATGGGACAAGATAATATCAGCAGGACCTGAGTGTTGAAGGGGAAGTAAAGAAAACCATAAATAGGGTAAAACATATAGCAGGAAAAAAAAAAAAGTAGCCTCATCGCAGGTACCTCAAAGAATTCTCATGATATTTGTGTTGAAGAGGTCTTATTAATGTTACCAGAACTTATTAAAGAGGCTGCTACTGCTAAGTCGCTTCAGTCGTGTCCAACTCTGTGCAACCCCATGGACTGCAGCCTACCAGGCTCCTCCATCCATGGGATTTTCCAGGCAAGAGTACTGGAGTGGGTTGCCATTGCCTTCTCCTGTCATATTAAAGAGGCAAGTAAGTAGAATTCAAAACAGAGATTAACTGCCAAAACCAACTTCCTTGTACAGATATGAAATTCCAGCAGAGCATAAAGTGATCAGATGGGGAGAACCTTTTTTTTATGTACAATTCCCAATGCTCAAGAGAACAAAACAGATCTTATTTATAAAACAAAATTTGAAATTAAAGAATCAGAACCACATTGTTAAGTGATGACACCTTCAAGACATTACCAAGATGGTTTACTAAATTTATTTACCTTGTGATATAATATTGAGTTGTATGATACCATTGATTGATGCACTAACAGTGAAAATGTGAGAAGACCTTTATAAATATACATATGAAAAATACTTGCATTTGCATGGAAAAGAAATCTTGACATTAACACTTCTTTGAGCATGATGGATTTTGAGATTGCTAATATAGATATGATTCAAATAACATATCAAATGTATAAGTAAAAGGATGATTGTTGCACTTTTCACAATCACTGTGGAAAAAAAAAGTATCTTCTTTGGATCTAACGTAAAAGTATTGGGTTGGCCAAAAAGTTCATTCAAGTTTTTCTGTAACATTTTATGAAATAAGCTTTCTGGCTAATCCAATATATGAAAATGGAAAGTAACACACATATGTGTGCATCCAGGTTGTCTGAACTTCCATTTGTACCTGTGGAGGAGGTCAATGAAATCTTTGAGTACTTTGTGGAGAATGCAGAAAAATGTATAAATGACCTAATGGACTCTATTGAGAGTGTATATGTCCCTGGAAGGCAGGGCAGAGGCAAAATAAGACCATGGGAAACTTGATTTCCCCAGAAAACTTGGGATTTTTATACATCAGCCCTGAACAACAATCGAAGGACAAACAGTGCAGTGGAAGGCTGGCATGGCAAATTCCAGAAGCTGATGGTGTGCATTATCCTTCAAAGTGGAGATTTATTGAAGAGCGAAAAGATGAATAACAAAGCCATGAACAAGTTATGACCCAGATTCTTGGTGATCCCACTCCAGATACAACAAGCAACTTCATAATGATATACAAAATGAAGTTTGTGTAACCAAAGTTGTTAGCAGATATACCTAATAAAAAAGCCAATAATCATGTCAATATATGCTTTAAAGCAACTGCTCATTGACTTCAGAGTAACCCTGCTCAACTTTATGACACGGCAGAACAAAAATAAATGTGAAATTCAAATTCATCACAAATGACAGTAAGAATAATCTAAATAATATTTTAATAAAGTCAGATGTTTGTATTATTTGATGAATCATTGACCAAATGACTCAATGGATGTTTCATGTATCAAATGCCTCAGTAGACCTTTTGGATAGGACCACATATGGTTTTTTTACTGTGCACCAAATTTCTCAAAGGACAATTTGGACAAGACCAAATGTCCTGCAAGGGAGATGATGCTTTAGTGTGAGATAGGTAAAGAAGGACTGTATAACTAGCTAATTGTTATAAAACAAGTGTCTGCAATGTTCTGTGTAGGTATAGGGGAAGTGGAAGCACAGAAGGAATGGTACATGTGTGCATGCTAAGTCACTTCAGTAGTGTCCAACTCTTTGCAAACCCATGGGCTGTAGCCAGCCAGGCTCCTCTGTCCGTGGGATTCTTCAGGCAAGGATATTGGAATAGGTTGCCATGACCTTCTCCAGGGGATCTTCCTAACCCAGGGATCGAACCTGTGTCTTTTATATCTTCTGCATTGGCAGGTGTGTTCTTTACCACTAGCACCACCTGGGAAGCCCTGAGAGGGGGTTAATTTTGATTTATAAAGTGTTGTATCTGGCTTGAGTTATTAGGGAAAGTAAAAATTTATACAAAAAGCAGTGTGGGGAAAGAACATGGTAAGGAGAAGAAAAAGCAAGGAGACAAAAAGGGATCAGGAGGTATGACTCTTAAGAAGACCATGGAGAAAGACTCATGTAAGTTGAACTCAGTGGTGCTGGGAAGAGATAGCACAGAGGGCTAAAAAGATGGATGGGGATTATATTGGATCAGGCATGTTTGACTGTGTGTAAACCAATCAGGCTATTCGTTTAGAATTGTAAGTTTTGTTCAGTCTAAACTTGTGTACTAATAAAATTAACTGTTAAAATAACACATGCATACCTCTACTCTTTATAATTCTTCCTTATGTCATAAAAAGGTTGAATTTTCATCATGAACTTTTATTAATTTTGTGTACATTTCCTTCTCTTCTAAAACTGGTGTTGTCAGATTGGCCTTTTTCATAGTTGATTCTGTGGCAAATATGGGAAGATAATAATTAGATGAAGTAGTGGGAGTTGTAATGTTTACTAGTTTGTGATAAATACACACACACACACACACACACACACATATATATACAAAACTGATCATTAAACATGCTATATGGTTATCCCAAATTTCTCTTAAGATTAAGGTGCATATATGGGAATAAAATACTGTTTCTACCTTTCGAAATTGGGTTGTTCTTCCTGTAGATATTTTTGCTTTACAAAATTATTCTGAGTTACAGAGTCTAAGAGGGTGCAGAGGTACTTTTAATAATACTAACAATACAGGAAGAACTAAGGATGTGTTTTGTAAATGAGTCCAAGTTCTGAGTTTCCTTGTAGGCAATATTTTGTTTCTGTTTATGGGGCCCCCAAAAAGTTGTGCTATGAAATTAAGTTACTGTGTATTTTGAATGATCTTTACTAGCTATTATTTATTAAAATGCTACTAAGGCATAAATTTTTAAAAAATAAACATTGAATTCTAGCAATTTAAGTATAAATAATTAATCTGACATGAATGTAAATGGATTAAAGTGGGAAAAATATGTTCCAGGATCTTTTTTTTTCCACCTTCATTAAAAGAAAATTCAGCAAAATAATATGAATGAATGCTTATGGTGTGGGACTCAGTGACTTTCTGTGTTTAATTCATCTTTCATATAGAATCACTGGCTGCTATTTGGTGCCTTTGTGAATTCCCTCTTGACTCAAGGATTGGTTCCTTGGAGGAATGCCTTCATCTCTAATCATCCCCTGACCTCACTGTTCACCTGTTATTATAAAATCTGAGTATCTGAGTAATATTCTGAACATCTACTTCACTTTAACCTATGCATAGAGTAGAGAACAGATTATATGTGATTGTCTCATGTATGACTCATGTGACCTGTCTTCAGATAAGTTTGAGGTCCAATCAGTCATTCATTTCTTTCTTAGAAGTAGTTCAGAACATTGCCTATCTCTCCTTAAACCTTGACCCCACTCAGCCTAAACTCAGTGGGCTTAAAGTAGTGAATTTACACAATCAGAGATTATATTTCTAAAAGAAACACTAAGAGATCATGCATTGCACCTGCAGGCCTAGTTCTGTGCAGGACCATGTGCAAACCATCATAGATAGAGATCTATCTTAATTACTGAACAAGTTAAACACACTTCTTAAACTGTTTTCAACATTTATTTATCCAGCTGGACAGTAAAGACTTAAGTCTAGAGTCCCTTTTCCTCCAAGAAAATTTGGTTCAGCGAAGGTGACTTAGGGAAGAACCACAGCACATACAGCCTCGTCTTAGGACTCTTCCTACTCCAGTGCTCAGTGAGTCTCTTTTCAGACCTTCTTGGTCTTTTCATATTAATAAATAATAGACAAAGTGCAACCCTGCTCCCAATGATAACAGGAACAATATTTTTGTAGTGCAAAGAAATGAGTTTGGGAGACAGATAGACCCAGGTTCACATCCTGTCTTTGCCTCTTTGTATTTCTGAGAATTTATTTAAGGTTTTAAATATCTCCTAGCTTTAGTTTCTCCATATATGCAATGGAGGTAATAAAACTTCCCTTCTTAATTCTTGAATGGTTGCAAGGATGGGAAATGATTGCAGGGGAGATTGTAGGGTTGTGACATGGTTATCAAATCCCTCCCAAATGTCCTATACATAAGGTATGCGACCCCCACATCAGACTTCAAAAATGGAGGCCGAGGGAGCCACTCACAGCTATGAAAACCAACAGGTTATCAGTGGCTGTGTGTGTAGTGACAGACAAAAGGTGAAGGGATTTTGACCAACAAAGACACAGAACACCCAGGTTTCCCGTAGATCCTCAAGGGAACATGTCTGGCCAATCTGAAAATAGGAATCAGGCCTGGGGGAAACTTGGTAGCTCAAACTCACTTGTAAAAGCAAGAGTTGGGTAGTGCTCGAGCAGTCTAGATCTAGGAACAGCCAAAGCAATTTTCCAGGACAAAATGGAGGACGGAGAAATGGCTAGAAGCAGAACCTAAATTGGATAGAACAAGGATAAGAGGGAGAAGGAAAAGAGAAGGACCAGAAAAAGAGGGAAGGCGCATATAAAAAGCGGAGGAGAAGCAGGCAGAGATTTCAAAAGGGCAAGGCTGCAATTTCAGCACTGAAAGAAGATGGTAGGAGAAATTGTAGAAGACTGTGGGTTCTAGAAAACTGAAAAAAGATAGTGGGGTTCACAGGCTCCTGTGAAGAGCACCAGAAAAACCATCTCACAGCACCATCAGAACCGGAACACCATGGCAATAACTTCCCACAGATGCAGTTTGTATTCAAAGAGAATATATGACCATGGGAACAAGAGTGAGGGAAGCAGAGTAATTCTTCCGCAGACAATGAAGGCGTTTCAGCAAACACGTCCACAAAAGCAGGTGAACACTATCACACACTGTGACCTAAAATTCTCAAGCAAACTGATGGAAAGATAGTGGAAACGATCAACAAGCACATAAAATAATAAAGAGCGTCGCTCAGAGATGAGACAACTGGAGGGAGAATTTTGAAACTTAAGAAAGAGTTAGAAATAAGAGAAATAGCCACTTGTAAGAGAAAGCCTAAACTAACAGAAGAGTAAATAAACACTTCTTAAAAGCTTTTAAAAGAAATAAAAAGAGGAAAAAGAAAACTATCTTAAAATCCAAAAGCAAGTAAGAAAGACATAAAGTATCAAGAAAAGCGACACAGAAGATAAACAAAGAAGACCCGTTCAATGCTTGGTAACAGAACAGTGAAGAAAAGGGAAGCCAGGCAACAGAACAAAAGCCAGGTATTACCATCAACAATGCTTTCTAGAAATAAATATATGGAAGTGCATATTAAAATGATGAGCCACACACCTGGCAAAAAATTCAACTGGAGTAGGTAATACCAAGATGTAGGCTAGTAAAACTGTGACTTAAAATATAATAGAAAATAAAAAGAAATTGCTTTGCATCCAGCGTAAAAACAAAGTCTCTTAAAAGGAAATAAACTGAATTGTCATCAGACTTTTTAACATCAGTGGTTTATGCCAAAAGACAAATAGGATCAAATAAAGAAAATATGAGCTTAGAATTTTATATCTATTTAAACTAGCCTTTAAATTTAAGTGAAAGTGAAAGTCGCTCAGTCATGTCCGACTCTTTGCAACCCCATGGACTATACAGTCCATGGAATTCTCCAGGCCAGAATACTGGAGTGGGTAGACTTTCCCTTCTCCAAGGGATCTTCCCAACCCAGGGATGAACCCAGGTCTCCTGCATTGCAGCCAGATTTAAATTTAAAGGCATCAGAAAGTCTATCATGATTATTTTAATATCTCAGAAATTAATATTATGGCAAGATCCTGAATATTCACTGGAAAGACTGATTCTGAAGCTCCGATACTTTGGTCACGTGATGTGAAGGGTTGACTCATTAGAAAATATCCTGATGCTCAGAAAGATTGAAGGAGGGAGGAGAAGGGGATGACAGAAGATGAGATAGTTGGATGGCATTACTGATGCGATGGACATAAATTTGAACAAGTTCTTGGAGTTGGCAATGGACAGGGAAGCCTGGCATACTGCAGTTCACGGGGTCACAAAGAGTCAGACAGGACTGAGTGAATGAACTGAATTGAAGATTTCCTTAAAAAATCTACTAGAGAGTATATAGAACATTGTTTAGTTGGTAAGTCCTGTCCAACTCTTTGCAACCCGTGTTGCAAAACGCCTGAATGGTGGCCTGCAAGGCTCCTTTGTGCATGGAATTCTCCAGGCCAGAATACTGGAGTGGGTAGCCTTTGCCTTCTCCAGGGGATCTTCCCAACCCAGGTCTCTCCCATTGCAGGCTGATTCTTTACCAGCTGAGCCGCAAGGGAAGCCCAAGAGTATTGGAGTGGGTAGCCAATCCCTTCTCCAGGGCATCTTCATGACTCAGGAATCAAACCAGGGTCTCCTGCATTGCAGGTGGATTCTTTACCAACTGAGCTATGAGGGAAGCCCATATTGATATGAATGATATGTTACTATATTTGAATATCAATTATCACATAATTACATATCCATTAATGTTATTCTGGTCCAAAGACCATCATCTTTCACTTGCAATAATACAAGGGATTTCTCATTGGTTTTCTATGTCTATTCTTTGTCCTCTAAAGTTTATTCTCAAGACATTAGCCAGGTAATATTTCAAACCTATAATTTAGATAATAATCTTAGCAAACACTTATGAAACACCTGCTTTATTTCAGGCACAGTTCTAAGTGCTTCACACGTATTGCACATATTTAGTAATAGCAATCCCTCAAAGAACCGACCCCATAATTATATGCCTATCTTAGAGATAGGAAGGGCTTCCCAGGTCACACATGCGGTAAAGAACCTACATGCTAATGTTGGAGACACAGTAGGTGCCAAAGACACAGGAGAAGTGGGTTTGAACTCTAGGTTGGGAAGATCTCCTGGAGAAGGGCATGCAACCTACTCCAATATTCTTGCCTGGAGACTCCCATGGACAAAGGAGCATGGCGGTCTATAGTCCATAGGGCCACAAAAGTTAGACATGACTGAAGCGACTTAGCAAGCAGTCATGGATAGATAGGGAAATGGACACACCGAAGTTTAACATCTAGCCCTAGCAAAAGAGTCAAAAGTGAAACTCAAGCACCATGGTGTCCTAAACTGTATCCTTTCTGTTTTCATCATTTGCTCAAACTCTTTAGCCATTCTCTCCACCACTTGAAATACAATCCCACTTTGTTTTCATGTGGTTGGTTGTGCTGCCTGTCTTTCTTCCTCCAGCTTGCTACTACCAAGTTCTGTTCCAGAGCTTAGGGTTATATCAACAGAAAGGATGGAGCAACTTTTTCTAATTTTCCTTCCCAAGAAGAACATTTTTTCCCTAATGAATCTGCTCTGGGGAAGCACGTTTTACAAATTTGTGCAGAGATGCCAAACGTGCTAGCAGCCTTGACAGGGCCTTGCATAGTCTGGCCCTCCCTGCTCTCACCCCATCAGGTGCCCATCATTCTCTTACTCATTTTGTTCCAATCATACTGGCTTCTGTTGGTTTCTAGAATTTACCAAGCTCTTTCTCACCAGAGCATCTTTGCTCTCTGCCAGAAATACTATTCCTTGACCTTTTTCTTGCTGGTTTCCTCTCATGCTATGAGCTCTGTTAAATCACAGCTCTTTAGAAAGGATGTTTCTCACCAACTTCTCTCTGTCCTTCTCTGACACTGCGTTCTATTCATATAAAACACAAATTTGATCAGATAATTCTCATGCTTCACTCCATGTTGCTCTTATGATAATGTTGAGCTGTAAGGGTAAAAAAATGGCACCCATTAATCTCCCCATGGGTTTGGAACTGAGAAGTCCACACAAGGGTCAGAGAGATCTGTCACCCTTAGCAGTAATGATGATTGGAGAACACGTCGTAGTTGTGAGACTACAGTGGACCTGTGGCTTCTCTTCCCTGACCTTTGTGGCCTCCCCTCTATCCAGAGAAAGCCACCTTCAACTGCTCTCTTGCATGTGTGATCAGGTTAGCATGCGATCTCCTTGTGTTCACATTGGTCTGAACAAGAAAATGTCTGCAAGGGTCACTACCTGGCAAGCCCTCTTTCTTTTCAGAAATCCACTAATCAGGTAAGTCACTCCTGTTGCCTCTGATGGGAACAGAGGAAATATGGAGCTGTTCCTGTATATTTTATCTGCCTATAAGACAGGATGGATAGTCTCCCTTCAATGGAAACCTGAGAAAAATCCTACTTGGCTTTCCTACCAACAGATGCAATCCAGTTTTCTTACTTTACTGGATGACTCACAATGGATTGTTAAATCTGCAGGAATTCTGTGGCTAGCCTTGAAACTTTTGAGAGTGTAAAATTATTATCTTGAAACCTGAACATTGATAAGCACTGCAGATCAGTGAGGTCTTTTCAGGTGGCTCAGTGATAAATAATCCACGTGCCAAGGCAGGAGATGTGGGTTGGATCCCTGGGTTAGGGAGATCCCATGGAAGAGGAAATGGCAACATGCTCCAATATTCTTGCTTCAAAATTCTCATGTACAGAGAAGCCTGGCAGGGTACAGTCCATGGGGTTGCAAAGATTCAGATATACCAGGGCAACTGAGAATGAGGACAAGCACAGATCAATAAGCAGGTTGTGAAAATGTCCCAACACACTCACGAGGCACCCGCCTGCCCACTTCCCTGACATCTTCAGCTAACTGATTTCACCTTCTGCAGACCCCAGGAATAAGTCTTTCTAGTTCCCAAATGCTAAACTGGTTTCTGCCTTTAGTGCTTCACATTCATTGTTCTCTGGAATGATCATCTGCTACACCTCTACTTGGCTTATTTCTCTTCATTCAGATTCCCAGTGAGACACTGCACCCATGGAGAGGACTTCCTGTAGCATCCAAATTAAAAATGTTCCCAGTCACTCTATCATGTAGGCTGTTTCTTCATAGTTCTTCACCGTCTAAACTTTTCTCAACCCCTCTTTTTCCATAGGATGTAATTCTGTAAGAGCTGGATCTTTATCTATCTTGCTCACTGCCCTATATCCAATCCCTAGAACTCTAGCTGTGCTGTGCTGTGCTTAGTCCCTCAGTCTTGTCTGACTGTTTGCAACCCCACGGGTTGTAGCCCGCCAGGCTCCTCTGTCCACAGGGATTCTCCAGGCAAGAATACTGGAGTGGGTTACCATGCCTTCCTCCGGGGAGACCTGTGGCTAGCACATAGTTAATTGAATATGTTTAATAACCACAGGGCTTCCCAGGTGGTGCGGTGGTAAAGAATCTGCCTGTTAATGCAGAAGATGCAGGTTCCATCCCTGGGTAAGGAAGATCCTCTGGAGAAGGAAATGACAACTCGCTCAAGTATTCTTGCCTGAAAAAGCTGCAAAGAGTCATATGCAACTGAACACACACACACACACAACACCACAGTTCAATTCCAACTACAGGTTCCTGTAGGTGAAAAATAAAGATAGTTCCAACTCTAAATTTGGATAAATATATATTTTTTCTGATTCCATATATGATACATTCCTTATTTTTGAAAAATAGCATACTGCCACACAGAATGAAATCTTATTCACAGTATTTACATTATATGGCATACTTTGTATTTGAGCCCCCACTTCCACCCCAGAAAAAATTGCTGCTAGTTTTTTTCTTGAATGTTCCTTTAGACCCTAGGTAGAGATTTCCAGTGATTTCCTTTCAAGTAATTCCAGAACATAAAATGCATCTTCTCATTACAGAAATTTTTATTTTAAATCACATTTTGCTTTCAGTGAATTTTTTGATACTGTTTTTCTAGAAAGCTTTTTGTTAAATATTTTATAATTGGGGAAGTGTGAAATAAATGGGTTAGTTGGAATGAAAAAGTCTCATTATTGAGCAAGATATTTATTGTGAAATTTGGCTTTTGTGTGTGTGTGCTTTTATTTTATTTATTTTTATTGAGCTAAAACTGACATATAACATAGTGTAGGCTTAAGGTGTAAAATGTGTTGATTTGATACATTTGATACAATGTGCTGATATGGTTTATTACAATGTGATCACCATCTTAGTATTAGCTAACACCTTTGTCACAGTGCATAATTATTATTTCTTTTTGTGTTGAGAACGGTTAAGATCTAGTTTCTTGGCTTCTTGGAAGCCTATCACAGAGTTTATTGCCTGTAATCACTATGTCGTTCATTAGATCTCCAGGACTTTTCTATCTACTCATTGCAAATTTGTGTTCTTAAACATCAAGTTGGTTCTTTAATTGGTTAACTAAGAGCCGGTTTCAAATTCAGAAGAAATGTCAAACTCAGAATCACTCAGTTTTCTTGAAAGCTGAGTGTGCTCAAAAAAACATCTTAACTTTACAAAAGGGCAGATTGTTATTTTACAGGAATAAGCAAGCACCTAATAACTTTATCAAGCTCATTAAAAATTTTAGGAGCTTTTCAACAAAGTCTTTTGTTTGAGCCAGAGAAACACAAGTCAAAGTAAGAAGTCAGATACAACAGCATGCTTGAGTATCCTGTTCAGAGATTCAATATACAGATCTCCTTCATTCACACTAGAAACATCTACTTCTCCTTCACTGACTACGTGAAAACATTTGACTGTGTGCATCACAGCAAACTGTGGGAAATTCCTCAAGAGACAGGAATACTGGACCACCTTACCCGCTTCTTGAAAAACATGTAAACAGGTCAAAAACAACAGTTAGAACTGGACATGGAACAACAGACTGGTTCAAAATTGGAAAAGGAGTACACCATAGCCGTATATTGTCACCCTGCTCATTTAACTTATATGCAGAGTACATCATGAGAAATGCTTGGCTGGATGAAGTACAAGCTGGAATCCAGATTGCCGGGAGAAATATCAATAACCTCAGATATGCAGATTACACCACCCTTATGGCAGAAAGTGAAGAAGAACTATAGATCCTCTTGATGAAAGTGAAAAAGGAGAGTGAAAAAGTTGGCTTAAAGCTCAACATTCAGAAAATGAAGATCATGGCATCTGGTCCCATCAGTTCATGGCAAATAGATGGAAAAACAGTGGAGACAGTGGCTGACTTTATTCTCTTGGGCTCCAAAATCACTGCAGATGGTGACTGCAGCCATGAAATTAAAAGACACTTGCTCCTTGGAAGAAAAGCTATGATCAACTTAAACAGCATATTAAAAAGCAGAGACAAAAAGCAGACTTTTCTGACAAAGGGCTGTATAGTCAAAGATATGGTTTTTCCAATGGTTATGTATGGATGTGAGAGCTGGACCATAATGAAGGCTGAGCACCAAAAATTGGTGCTTTTGAACTGTGGTGTTTGGGAAGACTCTTGAGAGTCCCTTGGACAGCAAAGAGATCAAAGCAGTCAATCTTAGAGAAAATCAATCCTGAATATTCATTAGAAGTACTGGTTCTGAAGCTGAAACTCCAAAATGTTGGCCACCTGATGGAAAGAGCCAACTATTAGGAAACACCTTGATGCTGGGAATAAGTGAAGGCAGGAAGATAAACGGACAGCAGAGGATGATGGTCGGATGCATCACTGACTCAACTGACATGAGTCTGAGTAAGCTTCAGGAGATGAAGGACAGGGAAACCTTGTGTGCTGCAGCCAATGGGGTCGCAAAGAGTTGGACACGCCTGGGCAGCTAAACAGCAGTGTCCATCCCTTTACTAACATTCCATTGGTGGCTCTGACATGAGCCGTTCTATGAATGATGAAGTGCTTCTCTCTGCCTGAGATGTTTTTCCCTCTTGATAGACCTGAGGCTGCTGGACTGAGATCCTTTTCTGTGATTCTTTGACCTCTGTCTCCTATCAAGAAAGCCATGACATCTTATTTTATCGAGGTTAGAAACACGATGTTTATCAAAACTTAAGGCCAGACATAGATTTTCACATGGGAGATTTATAATAATGAGAAAGAACCTTGTGACAGTGAGAAGTGTGATGGGGTCATGGGTTGCTGTCCTTGAAGCTCTTCAATGCTTTGGGTGACACACAAGTGACCTGAGGCAAATTTGTCTTTTTGTTGACAACTTTCTTTGCTCTCTGTTAGCATCTCTGGATTCCCACTGAAGCTCAGTGACAACCGGCAGTAACATTCTCTTCTGGGCTGCTAGCCTCCCTTTTCCCTAACCTGTCTCTCTCCCTCTCTGAAATGCAATATGACTCCCTCGGGTTCTCTGCTCCAAGCTACCTATAGACTACATCCATTAAGGTGAGTTGCATTCATTATTAATGACAGAATAAAATCTGTTAGCTATGCATGATTTTACTTTGCATGCAAATTGTACTTTGAACAGCAACACATGCATGACAAGTTACTTCCTGTTATGAATTTCCATTTATGAAATGTTTAGGTTATTAAAGCGGCACGTTATATACAGTGTCTTTATAATGCCCCTCAAAGCCCCTTGGCTTAGGCAAGCATCCAGGATTGAAAGGAAAGGAGACAGTTATGTACTGAAAGCCTGTAATGGAATGTTTCTATGTATTCCATTCCACTCTTGTTAAGATTTTCCATGAAAATGAAATTCACTGGAAACAAAGTAGATGTAATGACTGCTTAATGCCCCTATGACTATTTCTTAAAAACCTGACTAATAAACATTCCAACCTCAAATCTATAGCACCACGGGAAACAACTATGACAACATTAACACTTTATTTCTTCAGTCATTGGCAGACTTGAAAGAATAAACATGCTGTAATCTACCATCCAGTTGAAAAATGTAAGTATGAGGTGAATGGGTGCATGGAATCTTTTGTCATATAAATCCCAAGATAATGAGGCCTGTAAGAATTCAGTGTTATTTGGATAAGAGCTTTCGGCACAATATCTTCAAATGTTACTCTAAAATATATTCATGGGTTCAATTCTCAAACAGATGAAAACTTGAAATTTTGCCTAGACAAGTTATTGTCAAAATCTGAAAGAGAACTTCTCTGGAGGTCCAGTGGTTAAGAACTTGCCTGCCAAAACAGGGGATGCATGTTCAGTCCCTGGTCAGGGAAGATCCCGCATGTTGTGGGGCTAACTAAGCCCATGTGCCACAACCACTGAAGCCAGCAGGCTGTAGAGCCCATACTCAGCGGCAACAGAAGTCGCTGTAATGAAGAGAAGGCCCCAGTCATCGCAACCAGAGAAAGTCTGCAGGCAGCAAGGAAGACTCAGTGCAACCAAAAATAAGCTAGATAAATTTGCATGTTTCTAAAAAAATCTGGAGGAAATGTCTACTCACTAAAAGAACTATAGGACCAAATTAAAAACTGTAACTCATAAGCATAAAGTGTGTCTACCTGCCTCAAAGTATGTAGTAGGACCTTTTGTGCTTTTGAGCTGGTTTCACTGATCCAAATGCATGTTCTAAGATAAATAACAAATGCATGGATTGGCAGTTTCTCTTTGAGGTTAAACAGACCTCTGCTTCCTTTTCCCAACAAAAATATTTCTTTTTATGTTTATTGTCTGGATTGGTAGAATATAGTGCAGTGGTTCCCAGGGTTGCACATCCATTCCTGCAACTGAAATATCAACAGACAGAATCAGAAAATAGCCCATTATCCAGGCATCATGGAGATTTTATTTTTCCAAATATTTATTATGTTCTGAGAATGAGAGGGCTGGGCTATTTTAGTGCCATAGTCACAGAGTCATTGAAAATTCATTAGTCTTTTGTAATCTCACCAATGAATATACAAGTCAATTCACCAGACACTCATCGTTTGAATCAAAAAGAACTGATATGTTTATTGATGAGAAGAATGGATAAAGAAGCTGTGGTACATATATGCGATGGAATATTATTATCCATAAAAAGGAATGAATTTGAGTCAGTTGAGCTGAGGTGGATGAACCTAGAACCTGTTATACAGAATGAAGTAAGTCAGACAAAGAGAAACAATATATACCAATACATAGATATGGAATCTAGAAAAGTGGTACTGAAGACCCTGTTTGCAGGTTGGGAATAGAGGTGCAGACATAGAGAACAGACTTACGAACACGCGAGGGAAAGGAGAGGCTGGGCCAATTGAGAAGGTAGCGTTGAAACACATACAGTATGTGAAGCAGCTGGTGAGAAGTTGCTGTAGGTGGCTCAGACGGTAAAGAATCCGCCTGCAATGTGAGAGACCCAAGTTCAGTCCCTGGGTTGGGAAGATCTCCTGGAGAAAGGAATGGCAACCACGCCAGTATTGTTGCCTGGAGAGTCCCATGGATGGAAGAGCCTGGCGGGTTGTGGTTAGTTCATGGGGTCTCAGAGTTGGACACAACTGAGGCACTAACAGTTTCAGGAACTTTGAGCTATTCAGTTTATAATAAACTCATCCCATCCACTCCCTATAAGGAAAGAGTCCATGAAAAAGCAAGGAAAAAAACATTATTATTATGGATGTGCAGAGGAAAAGGAGATTTTTGCAACTTATTTGAAGAAAAATTTTGATAAGTGTTTAGTGTTCTCAATAAAGTACCATAATGTATGACTCCTTTGAAACAAATTCAGAAAACCATAAAAAAGAAACATTGAGATTAGAAAACAGGAAAATGTGTAAGATAATGAGGTTTTATGTGGGAACCAAAAATGTAATAACAGAAATAAAATTTTCAGTGAAAGTAGTGAAGAAGGGTTAGTAACCTTGGAAAATCAAATCAGTAATGTGGAAGATAGACTTGAGAAATTTGCACAGAATGCAGAGATGAGGAAAGAAAAAAAAAAAAAAGGTGAGATGACATTTAAAATTGCCTCAGAATTCAGCTTAAGAATTCTGTACTTTCCCAATGGTATAATCCAAATAACCAGAAATAAAACGATTATCAAGGGGCATCAAATTCAGTCTTTTGGAATTTGAAAGAGGTGTGTATATGGAAATCTAAAATCATCCTTTCTGAAAAAGTCAATATAAAGGAAATCATACATCAGCATGAATCTGCCATGGGTGTACATGTGTTCCCAATCCTGACCCCCCTCTTCCACCTCCCTCCCCATATGGCAAAACCAAAACAATATTGTAAAGTAAAAAAAAATAAAAATAAATAAATTAAAATAAAAATAATAAATAAAAATTAAAGTAAACCTCTTGAGGAAAAAATATAAAGGAAACCAGAACTATATTTGTCTTGTAAAGAGTTTTGAAACAGTTATAAGCAGTGGTGGGGAATTGGATAAAGATAGTCAAAAGGTACAAACTCCCAGTTATAAATAAATACTAGAGTTGTAATGTACACCATGCTAAATATAATTAACACTGTTCTATCTTGGACTTCCCTGGTGACTCAGATAATAAAGAATCTGCCTGCAATGAAGAAGAACTGGGTTTGATCCCTGGGTTGGGAAGATTCCCTGGAAAAGGGCCTGGCAGCCCACTGCAGTCTTCCTGCCTGGTTAATCCCCATGGAGATTAATCCTTAGAGGAGACTGGCGGGTTACACTCCATGGGGTAACAAAGAGTCGGACACGACTGAGTGACTAAGCACATTATATATGAAATTTATTGAAAATAAACCATAAGTTCTCAAGACAAGGGATTTTTTTCTATTTTCTTAATTTTGTATGTATATGAGACGATAGATATTCATTAAACTTATTGTGGTAATTACATCATGATGTATGTAAATCAAACCATTATCCTATGCACTGTAAACTTTTATAGTGCTGTGTGAACATATCTCAATAAAACAGAAAGCAAAAGGAAACACACTGACAAGGAAAAAAAAAATTATAGACTTACAAAGGCAAACTAGTATAATAAGAAAAAATATGAAAAAAGTTGACTCAAATGTCTCTCTTGCAAAAAAACAAATATCAGAAGACTGTCCATAGAATTTGGAGACAGAGAAAAAAAAGAGATCCAATAACTTTATACCAAACCAAAAACTTTTCATTTGGCTAGGGAAAGAGAGAGTTTCAGACTTTCAAAGTCTCAAAAAATATGCCAACTAACCCTTGCTCTGCTCAGTGTAGATACACATTCTCACTGTGTGTGTGGATCTCTTCTGCTTTCCAGACAGGAGGGTATTTCTATTCATTGTGCTAACCACTGTGCTGACCCTAACCACTCAATGGGGGTGGAACCTCTTGCAGGTTAACACGCAGTTAATGTGTTTGCTCTGTTCTCGGCACTTTAGAGGCATGGGAGTAAACCAGGTTGCCTTTATTAGGAACTCTGAGGATCCAAGCATGGAATCAGAGAGCCTGGGTTTAAATCTTAGCTCTGTTCTCAATCAGAAGTGTTACCTTAGACAAGTTGTGTAAACTTCCTTCTTGTCCCTTAGTTACATCACTGTTTACTGGAGATAATCATAAGCATATGACATGCTAGTGTCCTAAGATTAATGCAATAATACATGCAAGGCAGATGGAATAGCAGGTGGAGTACTGGGAGCTTTGTGCAAGTTAATGCTTTTATTTCAGTTGTAGCTAACAATTAATCACATGCTTCTGGCAATAATTGATAAGTGCTGGGTTCAAGATGGTAGAGTAGAAAGTGCCAGACCTCACCTCCTCCCACAGGCACACCAGAACTGAAACTATTTACAGAGCAATTATCCCATGAAAGAGATCTAAAGACTAAGGCTTGCCTGGTGCCTCAGTGGTAAAGAATCCAACTGCAATGAAGGAGACGTGGGTTCGATCCACTGGTCAGGAATATCCCCTGGAGTAGGAAATGGCAACCCACTCCAGGATAATCTTAAGGACAGAGAAGTCTGGCAGGCTGCAGTCCATGGGGTCAGACATGACTAAGCAACTAAACAACAGCAGACAAGATCTTCAGCTAGAGATATGAAGAAGGAAACACAAGACAGGTAGGGAGAGCAGAAATGTGGTATAGTCAAGACCCATACCCCTAGATAGGTGACTTGTAAATGAGAGAATAAATACAATTGCAGAGGCTCCCCCGGGGAGCAAGGGACCCCTCAATTATACAGCTCTGTGACCAGGGGGCTATGCATTGCTGGGCCCTCTAGGCCATTTCCTACATAAGACCAGTTTTCAAAGACTGAGAAACATCATCAGTCTACCAAATACATAGAAATAGAAACAGTGAATTAAGTAAAATGAGGTGACAGAGAAATATGTTCCAAACGTTGGGACAAGATAAAACCTTCAAAGAACTAACTTAACTAGAGATAAGCAATATGTTCAATAAATAGTTTAAGGAAATGCTCATAAAGGTGCTCACAGAACTAAGGAGGAGAATAGATAAACAGAGTTAAGAAGTTAGAAGTTTTTCACAAAGTTAGAAAATATAAAGAAGAACCAAACAGAAGCACACAATTGTTGCTGTTTAGTCGCTAAGTTGTGTCTTTGTGACTCCACAGACTGTAGCCTGCCAGTCTTCCCTGTCATGAGATTTCCCAGGCAAGTATAGTGGAGTGGGTTGCCATCTGCTCCTTCGTTCTGTTTATAGGAAGCATGCAATACTTAAAGATACATTAGAAGGACTCAGGAGTAGATTAAATGATACAGAGGCATGGCTAAGCAGCCTAGAAGATGAAGCACTGGAAATTACTGAAGCTGAACAGAAAAAAGGACACAAAAATGAAAACAGTTTAAGAAACTTCTTTAACCACATCAAGTGTAGTAAATTTCACATTACAGGAGTCTCATAAGGAAAGAGAGAAAAAGGGGTAAAGAACATATTTGAAAACATAATAGTTGAAAAATTTTTAATTTTTTTAATTTTTAATACTTTATTCTACATTACAGTATTGTATTTCTTTAGCCATACATTGACATGAATCAGCCACAGGTGTACACGATCTCCCAATGCCGAAGCCCCCTCCCACCTCTCACCCCATATCATCTCCCTGGATCATCCCGTGTACCAGCCCCAAACATCCTGTATCCTGTATTGAACATAGACTGGCGCTTCGTTTCTTACATGATAGTATGCATGTTTCAATGCCATTCTCCCAAATCATTCCACCCTCTCCCTCTCCCTCAGAGTCCAAAAGTCCGTTCTATACATCTGTGTCTTTTTGTTGTCTCACATAGAGGGTCATCATTACTATCTTTCTAAATTCCATATATATGTGTCAGTATACTGTATTGGTGTTTTTCTTTCTGGCTTACTTCACTCTGTATAATCGGCTCCAGTTTCATCCATCTCATTAGAACTGAGTCAAATTTATTCTTTTTAAGGGCTGAGTAATACTCCATTGTGTATATGTACCATAGCTTTCTTATCCATTCATCTGTTGATGGACATCTAGGTTGTTTCCATATCCTGGCTATTATAAACAGTGCTGCAATGAACATTGGGGTATATGTGTCTCTTTCAGTTCTGGTTTCCTCGGTGTGTATGCCCAGCAGTGGGATTGCTGGGTCATATGGCAGTTGTATTTGCAATTTTTTAAGGAATCTCCACACTGTTTTCCATAATGGCTGTACGAGTTTGCATTCCCACCAGCAGTGTAAGAGGGCTCCCTTTTCTCCACGTCCTCTCCAGCATTTATTGCTTGTAGACTTTTGGATCCCAGCCATTCTGACTGGTGTGAAATGGTACCTCACTGTGGTCTTGATTTGCATTTCTCTGATAATGAGTGATGTTGAGCATCTTTTCATGTGTTTGTTAGCCATCCATATGTCTTCTTTGGAAAAATGCCTATTTAGTTCTTTGGCCCATTTTTTGATTGGTTATTTTATTTTTCTGGAGTTGAGCTGCATAAGTTGCTTGTATATCTTTGAGATTAGTTGTTTGTCAGTTGTTTCATTTGCTATGAAACAAATGAAATAGCAAATGAAAATTTTCTTAGCCTGAGAAAGAGATAGACATCCATGTCCAGGAAGCACAGAGTCTTAAACAAGATCAACCCAGTGAAGACCACAGCAACACACATCATAAATTAAAATGCAGAAATTTAAAATAAAGAGAATATTAAAAGCAGCAGGGAAAATGACCAATTTACATGCAAGAGAACTCCTATAAAGATATCAGCTAAATTTTCAGCAGAAACTATAGGCCAGAAAGGAGTGGCCTGATACATTTAAGGTGATTAAAGGGAAAAGTCTACAGTCAAGAATATTCTACCCAGCAAGGCTTTTACTTAAATATGAAAAAGAGATCAAAAGTTTTATATACCATCAAAAGCTAGGAAGTTCATCATCTGGAAACCAACTTTATAAGAATTTTTCAAGAGATTTCTCTTCATGGAAAGGAAAGGACAAATTAGAGATATAAAAATTAAGAAAGGAAAAAAATCTCATTAGTAAAAGCAAATACATAGTAAAAGCTTTAGATCAACCAGATAAAACTAACAGGAAATTTAAAAGATAAAAGGAGCTAAATCATCTATCAGCTCAGTTCAGTTCAGTTCAGTCACTCAGTCGTGTCCGACTCTTTGTGACCCCATGAATCGCAGCACGCCAGGCCTCCCTGTTCATCACCATCTCTCGGAGTTCACTCATACTCACATCTATCGTGTCCGTGATGCCATCCAGCCATCTCATCCTCGGTCATCCCCTTCTCCTCCTGCCTCCAATCCTTCCCAGCATCAGAGTCTTTTCCATTGAGTCAACTCTTCACATGAGGTGGCCAAAGTACTGGAGTTTCAGCTTCAGCATCATTCCTTCCAAAGAAATCCCAGGGTTGATCTCTTTCAGAATGGACTGGTTGGATCTCCTTGCAGTCCAAGGGACTCTCAAGAGTCTTCTCCAACACCACAGTTCAAAAGCATCAATTCTTCGGTGCTCAGCCTTCTTCACAGTCCAACTCTCACATCCATACATGACCATAGGAAAAACCATAGCCTTGACTAGATGGACCTTAGCTGGCAAAGTAATGTCTCTGCTTTTGAATATGCTATCTAGGTTGGTCATAACTTTTCTTCCAAGGATTAAGCAACTTTTAATTTCATGGCTGCAGTCACCATCTGCAGTAATTTTGGAGCCCCCTCCAAATAAAATCTGACACTGTTTCCCCATCTATTTCCCATGAAGTGATGGGACTGGATGCCATGATCTTCGTTTTCTGAATGCTGAGCTTTAAGCCAACTTTTCGCTCTCCTCTTTCACTTTCATCAAGAGGCTTTTAGCTCCTTTTCACTTTCTGCCATAAAGGTGGTGTCATCTGCATATCTGAGGTTATTGATATTTCTCCCGGCAATCTTGATTCCAGCTTGTGTTTCTTCCAGTCCAGCGTTTCTCATGATGTACTCTGCATATAAGTTAAATAAGCAGGGTGACGATATACAGCCTTGACGTACTCCTTTTCCTATTTGGAACCAGTCTGTTGTTCCATGTCCACTTCTAACTGTTGCTTTCTGACCTGCATTCAGATTTTTCAAGAGGTAGGTCAGGTGGTCTGGTATTCCCATCTCTTGAAGAATTTTCCACAGTTTATTGTGATCCACACAGTCATCTATAGCCACAGTAAGTAGTTAAGGGATTCAGAAAACAAAAAGATGTAAAATATAATGTCAAAAACAATAAACATGTGAAGGGAGAAACACGCAGGGTTATTAAAATGTGTTCAAACTTCAGACATGAGCGTCTTGAAACAACCATATGTGTTAGTGTATGTATCCTCATCCTGTACATTTGGAGTGTATAGAAGTAGCGAATCACTATGCTGTGTGTCTAGGCTTCCCCTATAGCTCAGCTGGTAAAGAATCCATCTGCAACGCAGGAGACCCTGGTCAAGGAGATCCCCTGGAGATGGACGAGGCTACCCATTCCAGTATTCTTGGGCTTCCCTGGAGGCTCAGACAGAAAAGAATCTGCTGACAAGGTGGGAAGCCTGGGTTTGATCCCTGGGTTGGAACGATCCCCTGGAGGAGGGCATGGCAGTTCATTCCAGTAATTTTTCCTGGGGAATTCCCATGGTAGGGGAGCCTGGCAGACTACAGTCCATGGGATCACGAAGAGCTGGACATGACCGAAACGACCTAGCATGCCCAAACATGCACACAGTGTTAGTTCCTTAGTTTTGACAAACATACCATGGGGATGTTAAGATGTCAGCTTAGGGAAATATTAGGTGAGGGATGTATGGACACTGTCTCCTAGCGGCATTTTTCTGTAAAGTGTTCCTATATAAAATAAAAAAAATATGGTTTAGAAAAGAATCATGTTTTCAACCCTCTATAGACTGGTATTGAATGGAGCAACATAATGGCAATGTGATTCCTAAACAGCTTGAGAAGAAATAGTAATGCTTCACACTTTGAATGTTTCTCATTTTAAACTATAAGGGATAAGTGAATGGCATATTCAGTCTTTTATTTATATAACATTTTTATAGAATCTATGATTTGCTAAAAAATATGTCCTTTTCATTATAGGGGACTGGAATGCAAAGGGAAGAAGTCAAGAGTTACCTGGAATAACAGGCAAATTTGGCCTTGGAGTACAAAACAAAGCAGGGTGAAGGCGAACAGAATTTTACCAAGAGAACACACTGGTCATAGCAAGTACCCTCTTCCAACAACACACAAGAAGACTCTACACATGGACATCACCAGCTGGTCAACACCAAAACCAGATTGATTATATTCTTTGCAGCCAAAGATGGAAAATCTCTATAAAGTCAGCAAAAACAAAACCAGGAGTGACTGTGGCTCAGATCATGAACTTCTTATTGTCAAATTCAGACTTACGTTGAAGAAAGTGGAGAAAACCACTAGAACATTTAGGTATGACCTAAGTCAAATCCCTTATGATTATACAGTGGAAGTGACAATTAGATTCCAGGGTTTAGATCTCATAGAGTGCCTGAAGAACTATGGACAGAGGTTTGTAATATTGTATAGGAGGCTGTGATCAAGACCAACTCCAAGACAAAAAATGGAAAAAGGCTAAATGGTTATATGAGGGGGCCTTACAAATAGCTGAGAAAAGAAGAGAAGCTAAAGTCAAAAGAGAAAAGGAAAGATATACCCATTTGAATGCAGAGTTCCAAAGAATGGCAAGGAGAGATAAGAAAGCCTTCCTCAGTGATCACTGCAAGAAATAGAAGAAAACAATAGAATGGGAAAGACTAGTGATCTCTTCAAGAAATTTTGAGATACCAGGGGAACATTTCACGCAAAGATGGGCTCGATAAAGGACAGAAATGGTATGGACCTAACAGAAGCAAAAGATATTAAGATGAGATGGCAAGAATACACAGAAAAAGTATACAAAAGATCTTAATGACCCAGATAAACCGTGATGGTGTGATCACTCACTAGAGCCAGACATTCCAGAATGAGAAGTCATGTGGGCCTTAGGAAGCATCACTATGAACAAAGCTAGTGGAGGTGATGGAATTCCAGTTGAGCCATTACCAACATCAGAGGTCAGATTACCAACATCCTTCAGATCATTGAAAAAGCAAGAGAGTTCCAGTAAAACATCTACTACTGCTTTATTGACTCTGCCAAAGCCTTTGGCTGTGTGGATCACAATAAACTGTGGGAAATTCTTCAAGAGATGGGAATACCAGAGCACCTGACCTGCTTCCCGCAAAATCTGTATGCAGGTCAAGAAACAACAATTAGAACTGGACGTCGAGCAACAAACTGTTTCCAAATCGGGAAGGGAGTACATCAAGGCTGTATATATTTCACCCTGATTATTTAACTTATATGCGGAGTACATCATGTAAAATGCCAGGCTGGATGATGCACCAGCTGGAATCTAGATTGCAGGCAGAGAGAGCAATAACCTCAGATATGCAAATGACACCACCCTTCTGGCAGGAAGTGAAGGAGTACTGAAGAGCCTCTTGATGAAAGTGAAAGAGGAGAGTGAAAAAGTTGGCTTAAAGCTCAACGTTCAGAAAACGAAGATCATGGCATCTGGTCTCATCACTTCATGGCAAATAGATGGGGAAACAATGGAAACAGTGAGAGGTTTTATTTTTTGGACTTCAAAATCACTGCGCATGGTGATTGCAGCCATGAAATTAAAAACACTTGCTCCTTTGAAGAAAAGTTATGACCATCCTAAACAGCATATTGAAAAGCAGAGACATTTACTTTGGCAACAAAGTTCTATCTAATAAGCTATGGTTTTTCCAGTAGTTACGTATGCATGTGAGAGTTGGACTGTAAAGAAAGCTGAGCACTGAAGAATTGATGCTTTTGAACAGTGGTGTTGGAGAAGACTCTTGAGAGTTCCTTGGACTGCAAGGAGATCCAACCAGTCCATCCTAAACGAAATCAGTCCTGAATATTCATTGGCAGGACTGATGTTGAAGCTGAAGCTTCAATACTTTGCCATCTGATGCAAAGAACTGACTCATTTTAAAAGACCCTGATGCCGGGAAAGATTGAAGGCAGGAAGAGAAGGGTATGGCAGAGCATGAGATGGTTGGCTAGCATCACCAACTTGATAGACATGAGTTTAGATAAACTCCGGGAGTTGCTGACGGACAGGGAGCCCAGCATGCTGCAGTCTATTGGGTTGCAAAGTGTTGGACGTGACTGAGCGACTGAACTGAACTGATGATTTGTAATGTGTTATCTATTCTTTAAAATTTGCATCTATAGCTTAAGCTTAATTTTACAAAAATGAACAAGTCACTGCTGGGTTGTTACAACTGCTATACTCTTTACTCGCAATTTTTATATAAACTATTTAATAACAAAATATTGTGCATAAAGAATAATGTACAGAACATACTTATAGTTTAACTGAATTTAAATAAGGAATATTCTCATAGTACTTGAAATTCTTTGTGTCTGATTTATTTTTCTACTTTTACCCTAGAGGAGCCACTGTTTTGAATTTTTTATTTATAATATTCTTGCTTTTCTTAATGGTTTTATTCCACATATTCAATATATTGGTTAGTTTAAATGTTTATGAAATTAGTATTAATGACATCATATTGCAGAAAATCTCCTGCAACTTGCTGTTTTCATTCTATTTTTGTGATATCCATATCCAAGAAAATAGCTGAAAGGCATTTATTTTTACTGCTAAATAGTCTCATATAAATAGAATCCAATATTATTCATCTTTCTTGTTTTAGTTGGTTTCAGTTATGTGCTAACACAAATAAATAGGCTGTGAACATTCTTATAAATGTTCCAGGGAGCAAATCTTCAAGTTTGTCTAGGGCAATAATGTTCATTGTTGACTCAAACTTAACCTCAGAGTGTCCAATTTATTTAGCCTGCGGATGGCCTGGAATCAGTATTTGATGTATCTCCAGGTATTAGAATCCCAGTTCATTGTTATGCACAGGCAGATTCAAATTTCTATCTGCCTCAGTTCTTAATAGGAAAAATTGGGGGTGAAAACAATCCCTTCTTCATTGGATTAACATAATTTACCTATAAGTAAAATGGAGTCCAGAGAAGGCAATGGCACCCCCACCCCAGTATTCTTGCCTGGAGAATTCCATGGATGGAGGGGCCTGGTGGGCTGCAGTCCATGGGGTTGCAAAGAGTCAGACATGACTGAGCGACTTCACTTTCACTTTTCACTTTCATGCATTGGAAAAAGAAATGGCAACCCACTCCAATGTTCTTGTCTAGAGAATCCCAGGGATGGGGGAGCCTGGTGGGGTGACATCTATGGGGTCACACAGAGTCGGACACGACTGAAGTGACTTAGCAGCAGCAAAATAGAGTCATGCTCAGCACTCAATAAACATTAGCTATTACTATAAAGTTACATTTCTCTCTTCAGTGTGTTAAAAATTGTTCCCAAATGGTTTTTGAGGCATAATTCACAAACAATAACATAGGCAGATGACTATTGATACTTCAGTTCAGTTCAGTTCAGTTCAGTCGCTCAGTCGTGTCTGACTCTTCGCGACCCCATGAATCGCAGCACGCCAGGCCTCCCTGTCCATCACCATCTCCCGGAGTTCACTCAGACTCACGTCCATCGAGTCAGTGACGCCATCCAGCCATCTCATCCTCTGTCGTCCCCTTCTCCTCCTGCCCTCAATCCCTCCCAGCATCAGAGTCTTTTCCAATGAGTCAACTCTTCTCATGAGGTGGCCAAAGTACTGGTTTCAGCTTCAGCATCATTCCTTCCAAAGAACACCCAGGACTGGTCTCCTTCAGAATGGACTGGTTGGATCTCCTTGCAGTCCAAGGGACTCTCAAGAGTCTTCTCCAACACCACAGTTCAAAAGCATCAATGCTTCAGCGCTCAGCCTTCTTCACAGTCCAGCTCTCACATCCATACATGACCACAGGAAAAACCATAGCCTTGACTAGACAGACCTTAGTTGGCAAAGTAATGTCTCTGCTTTTGAATATGCTATCTAGGTTGGTCATAATTTTTCTTCCAAGGAGTAAGCGTCTTTTAATTTCATGGCTGCAGTCACCATCTGCAGTGATTTTGGAGCCCCTCCCCGCCCCCGGCCCAAATAAAGTCTGACACTGTTTCTCCACTGATTTCCCGCATACATCTGTATAAGTATCTGCTTTTCATACTCAAATGGCCATGAATTTGAGCAAACTCTGGGAGAGTGTGAAGGACAGTGCATGCTACAGTCCATGAGGTCTCAAAGAGTCAGACAGAACGCAGTGACTGAACGACAGCATGTAAGTACCAGCATAGTTTAACCATAAAAGGTGGCCACTCAGAAGATTACTTTGGATAGTTTTCTAATTCTGCCTTCCCAAACTTTCTGACTACTTATGTGATTTCCATTATGATAGAAAGTTCCATAATGATACACTAGTGTGCCCCTGTCTGGACTTCTTATAGATGGAATTGTACAATATGTGCACTTTTGCGCTGCCTCTGTCTCAGTCCAGCGGCTCTGAGTTTCGCCCCTGTCTTCGCACTCATCAGCAGTCTTGTGTTCTCCTCTCCCGAGTGGCATTTCATTTGTCTGATCTCCCACAGTCTGTGTGGTGATTCTCTTCTGGATGGGAATGGATGGTCTTGAACCGTCGTGTTCAAATATTTTGAAAGACATAGTTTCTGATTCTGTGATGTAAGCACTTAAGAATGACCTTTACTGAGCCTTTAAGTTCAATAATTATGTTTTTCATTTCTACATGCATTTGTAACTTTCTCAAATAATCATGGATAATTCTCTTTCTTTGGCTGATAATTTATCTTATACTGACATTATGTTAGAATATTCATTTTATGTTTGTATCCTGACTTCCCAATATTTGATACATTTCTACAAGTTTGGCTTTTCTTGTCTATTTACTAGGGATATTTGAAAATGAGATTACACTTGTTATGAAATTACCTGTGCAAATCTCATGAGGTCTATTCAGAGGAATTTTTTTTTTTTCCATTAGAGAGTTTGACTTATTTGCTGCAAAACCAGAAGCATGCACGAAACTATTTTAAATTAATTTATTTTATATAATTTTGTTTATATAAAACCTCTCAGATATCTCAGTTGGTATGATTTTGAAATTTACGTCTTCGAATGCGAGTTTGTGATATTGAAATCTTAGTTTCCCCTCACCTGAAAATCAGTTAGATAGAATTCTTTGCTATCTATGTCAAATAGGGTAGAATGTTTTTTCTAGTCACTCTTTCACAGAGGGTATAATCTTTTCTAGTGAGTTGCTTCTTCACATCAGGTGGCCAAAGTATTGGAGCTTCAGCTTCAGCATCAGTCCTTCCAATGAACACCCAAGGCTGATCTCCTTTAGGATGGACTGGTTGGATCTCCCCTGCAGTCCAAGGGACTCTTAAGAGTCTTCTCCAACACCACAGTTCAAAAGCATCAATTCCTCGGCATTCAGCTTTCTTTATGGTCCAGCTCTCACATCCATACATGACTACTAGAAAAACCATAGCTTTGCCTAAATGGACTTTTATTGGAAAAGTGATGACTTTGTCCCTCTATACAGTGAGTTTTAGACACTTGAAAGAATTTCTAGAGAATTGCATTTAAAAATGCTAAAACATTAAGCACATTTCCAGGTGTGTTTCAGATGACTGTTAAAGTTGTTTTTCTTCCTTCCTTCTCAATTCAGTTTCTATGCCTTCCACGTCTTCTTCCCTCATCTATTTATTGGAAGCCATAACTCTTCTGAACGATCAAATTTTACTTACAGATATGTATTCTGTCTTTAATCTTGTCACTTTTCTATAAGTTTTATCTCCTATAGTATATTTCAAATTCCTTGAGATCTGGGTTTATAGTTTTCATCTTTCTAATTATCGTATCACCTGGCACATCGTCTTGCATATAATTGCATTGTGTTTAATAAGTATTCTTGAATGGATCTGAAATGAAGATTATGTTTGACTTAATGACTCTTGAATTTAATTTTCTGATAACCAGACTCAAATCAAATTCAAATCACACAAAAATAAATAGAAAATCTGACAGTAACAAAATTTAGTTGAGGTGCACCCCCATTTTTACTTCAAATCAACTTTAGTTGAGTGTAAGAATAAATTATCTCCTAAAAATTGTCATTCCTGCTTCTTACCCTGAAATCACACCTAACTTTCCTGATTTGAAATGCTAGATTTGGAATCTCAAAAGCATCAAAACTCAGAGCTGATAATTTAGTAGAAGTTTATTTGCAGTGTGGAGTTAGATTTTCATCTCTGGAACTGATATGGACTGTGAACTCCCTATGTACTCATGTTAGGCAGAGTGAGAGACAAAGATCTCTCAGCTGTTGCTGATTTTGAGAGTCTTGGAATTAGTTAGGAAGAGCAATATGAAGGTGGGGGAATCAGACAGTTTGAGGATTGACTAATGTAATTTTTGCTCACTATGTGACTAAGGACATGTAACTTACTTCCATGTTATGATTCCACCCTACCTTTATTAAAACTCCTGCATAATGCTTAATTCAAGTTTCTGGTGATCCAAATACAAAATGTGGATAATGGTGATTACCACAGACTCTTTCTGGTCATGCATTTATTAAATTCTTTTAATATATCAATCACTAAATAAGCCATCATTAAAAGATAACTTTTACAAAACAACTGTTTATGAAAAAAATAAGCTGTGGAAAATGGGATAAATGTGACTTTGGCCAAATGATGTATATTATTCTGACCTGGATACATATATTGATATTTGAGAATGAGTACAGCAGGCCAAAATAGAGAAAGCATGATTCCTTTAATCAGCAGAAGGAAATATTTGAGGTGAATGAGAATTCACTACAGTAATCTGTTTGAGGAAGTCTCAGAAGACTAGAAAGGATGAGAACTGGTGAAGTTTAAAGACTAATAATATTAGTAATAATAATATGATATAAAATAATACTAATATACGCTTCACATCTTTCAATGAATTATCTGTCATAGTATATTTTCTCTCCAATGTCCTTGTTTTTCTAACTTAAATGGATAACCCAAATCTTGGAGCTTTATCTAACTACTCCTTCATGGATGTCTCTGGCTATTTTCTCACTTTATCTGGCTTCTGCCAGTATTTGAAGTGTGATATTTTCCTTTGAGGAAAATAAAACTAAATCCATTAAAGTCTGCTCATCTTTCTTTAAAATGAACACTCTGTGCCTAGCTATACTTAAATAGTGGGCTTTGTAAAAAATTAATGTTGTATAGGTGTTTACTACATATAAATGTTTTATTCTTTTTCCTTAATAGATCATGGGGCACGAAATTTTAAGCCCAGAGAGAATATTAAAAATTATTTATGTGTTGTACCTATCTTTTTGCAAGCTATATCTAAACATATTTTAAGTTTTATATACATATTAGCTCTACTAAATATGTACATATATTTAACTTAGAATTAATATACCATATAGCCATAGATTTTCTTTGCTAAACCTCAGTGAACCGTTACAAATTTGAAAAAAAAAATTATAAGCAAATCCAGCTTATAAAAAAATACCTAGCAGTGATGTTGAGATTGCAGTGAAGTAATCCATTAATATGTTGCTGATGAGAATCTAAATTGAGGCAACTTTTCTGGGCAATATATAAAATCTATCAAGCATTTTTTTTTTTTTTTAATTTTTATTTTTACTTTATTTTGCTTTACAATACTGCATTGGTTTTGCCATACATTGACATGAATTGGCCATGGGTATACATGAGTTCCCAATCCTGAACCCCCCTCCCACCTCCCACCCCATATCATCTCTCTGGATCATCCCCATGCACCAGCCCCAAGCATCCTGTATCTTGTATCGAATATAGACTGGTGATTCATTTCTTACATGATAGTGTACATGTTTCAATGCCATTCTCCCAAATCATCCCACCCTCTCCCTCTCCCATAGAGTCCAAAAGTCTATTCTATACATCTGTGTCTCTTTTGCTTTCTCGCATACAGGGTTACAATTGCCATCTTTCTAAACTACACATATATGTGGTAGTATACTGTATTGGTGTTTTTCTTTCTGGCTTACTTCACTCTGCATAATTGGCTCCAGTTTCATCCACCTCATTAGAACTGCTTCAAATGTATTCATTTTAATGGCTGAGTAATACTCCATTGTGTATATGTACCACAGCTTTCTTATCCATTCATCTGCTGATGGACATCTAGGTTGGTTTCTATGTCTTGGCTATTATAAAGAGTGCTGCAGTGAACACTGGGGTACACGTGTCTCTTTCAATTCTGGTTTCCTCAGTGTGTATGCCCCGCAGTAGGATTGCCGGGTCATACGGCAGTTCTATTTCCAGTTTTTAAAGAATCTCCACACTGTTCTCCATAGTGGCTGTACTAGTTTGCATTCCCACCAACAATGTAAGAGGGTTCCCTTTTCTCTATACCCTCTCCAGCATTTGTTGCTTGTAGACTTTGGATTGCTGCCATTCTGATGGGTGTGAAATGGTATCTCATTGTGGTTTTGATTTGCATTTCTCTGATAATGAGTGATGTTGAGCATCTTTTCATGTGTTTGTTAGCCATCTGTATGTCTTCTTTGGAGAAATGTCTATTTAGTTTTTGGCCCATTTTTTGATTGGTTTGTTTATTTTTCTGGAGTTGAGCTGCATAAGTTGCTTGTATATCTTTGAGATTAGTTGTTTGTCATTGCTTCATTTGCTATTGTTTTCTCCCATTCAGAAGGCTGTCTTTTCACCTTGCTTATAGTTTCCTTTGTTGTGCAGAAGCTTTTAATTTTAATTAGATCCCATTTGTTTATTTTTGTTTTTATTTCCATTATACTGGGAGGTGGATCATAGAGGATCCTGCTGTGATTTATGTCGGAGAGTGTTTTGCCTATGTTTTCCTCTAGGAGTTTTATAGTTTCTGGTCTTACATTTAGATCTTTAATCCATTTTGAGTTTATTTTTGTGTATGATGTTAGAAAGTGATCTAGTTTCATTCTTTTACAAGTGGTTGACCAGTTTTCCTAGAACCACTTCTTAAAGAGATTATCTTTACTCCATTGTATATTCTTGCCTCCCTTGTCGAAGATAAGGTGTCCATAGGCGTGTGGATTTATCTCTGGGCTTTCTATTTTGTTCCATTGATCTATATTTCTGTCTTTGTGCCAGTACCATACTGTCTTGATGACTGTGGCTATTAATATTAATATCATTAATAACAAAGCAATATTTGTTGTTGTTGTTTAGTCATGTCCAATTCTTTTCCAGTCCTTGGACTATAGCCCACCTGGCTCCTCTGTCCAAGGAATTTCCAGGCAAGAATACTAGAGTGGATTACCATTTATTTCTCCACGGAATTTTCCTGACCCAGGGACTGAACCTACATCTCATGCACTGGTAGACATATTTTTTACCACTAAGCCACCAGAGAAGCCCATAAAGGGATATTAGGAGATGGCTATTTAGAGGTTCATTATTCAGAATTGGATATGGAGGTCAATAGAGCTAAATTTATCAAATAAAATTATAGAATGATGAAAGTTTACTAAAATCTTAAATACCTAACAAAAGGTGAATGATTAAACACATATCTTAGTCATATGAAGCAATAATTGAACAGAGAAAAAAACTCATGCTTTCAAAACTATTTCATGACAAAGATTTCAATGAATAAAACTTATGCCAGAAATAGAATCTTGACTTTGCCATATGTGAGTGCCAGTGCACATGTAATTGTCTATATAAGCATGGTGTTAAAAGGGGATTACTACTGTCTCCATTGAACTCAGTCATCAAAAGGCTATGATAATATGCTATGAATACTCTCATATTCCAAAGTATGGTGCCACACTTCATATGTGCAGCCTTGAAATTTAAAGACGCTTGCTTCTTAGAAGAAAAGTCATGAACAACCTAGACAGCATATTAAAAAGCAGAGACATTATTTTGCCAAAGCTATGGATTTCCCAGTAGTCATGTATGAATGTCAGAGTTGGATCATAAAGAAAGCTGAGCACCAAAGAAATGATGCTCGTGAACTGTGGTATTGGAGAAGACTCTTGAGAGCCCCTTGGATGGCAAAGAGATCCAACCAGTCCATTCTAAAGGAAATTATCCCTCAATATTCATTGGAAGGACTGATAAGGAAGCTGAAACTCCAATACTCTGGCCACCTGATGTGAAGAACTGACTCACTGGAAAAGGCCCTGATGCTGGGAAAGATTGATGGCAGGAGGAGAAGGGGACGACAGAGGATGAGACAGTTGGATAGGATCACTGACTCCATGGACATGAGTTTGAGTAAATTCCAGGAATTGGTGATGGACATGGAAGCCTGGCATGCTGCAGTAAATGGTGTTTCAGAGAGTTGGACACGATTGAGTGACTGAATTGAACTGAGTTGCTTAGTCCTGTCCAACACTTTGAGCCTCATGGACTGTAGCCGATCGGGCTCCTCTGGCCATGGGATTTTCCAGGCAAGAGTACTGGAGTGGGTTTCCATTTCTTACTCCAGGGACTCTTTTTCTTCCTGACCTAGAGATAGAATCTGCATTTCCTATATCTCCTGCGTTGGCAGGCAGATTCCTTACCATTGTGCAATCTGGGAAGTCTTGGCTTGATTAATCTATAAAAACAAATATTTTTGTCTGTTTTGTTCATGGGTCAAGAACAATGGTTCCCAAATGATGTATGCTCAGTAAATACATGTTGAATGAATAAGTGAATTGTTTGATGACCATGATATCTGTTTCATGAAGTTTGAAGAAATATAAGCAATTGGTGTTTGACCCATATCTGTGAAACTCAGAGGCAGTGAGCTATGGCTGGACTTCTCTGACTTAGCAAAGAGAAGAGAGGTGGCACCCTGGTATCCAGCAACATTTCCACCGAGAATCTGGCCCACATTCTGTGCCTCAGAGACCAGAAGAGGGCAACAAAGGGAGGAGCTGGCTGGGTGTCAGTATTGGATTATTTCCGTACCAGGGATTCCCCGGTGGCTCAAATGGTAAATAATCTGCCTGCAATATAGGAGACCTGGGGTTGATCCTTGGATTGGGAAAATCCCATAGAGAAGGGAATGGCTACCTACTCCCGTGTTCTTGCCTGGAGAATTACATGGACAGAGGGCCTGGTGGGCAATAGTCCACGAGGGTTCGAAGAGTTAGACATAACTGAATAACTTTTCTCTTGGGTATTTCAGTTAATGACATTGGACAGTTCTTGGAACTAAAGGCATCCTGAGATATTTTTAATATTTCTGACTGGTAAGACTGTAGAATTAGTCTTAGATTTCACCCAGAAAAGGAAAAATTTGGAGGTAAGAGGAGAAGAAAGGTGTATTATGATTGTACCCTTGTAAACACTATTTGTAAGTTAGAATTTAAAGGTATAAGCCAGATAGTAAGACAGATCTGATGTGAATGACATTTCTGCACCTTAATAACTGTGGAACTTTGGTCAAGTTGCTTGTCCTCCCTATGTTTCAGATTACAAATTAGCCAATATATTTATAAGGGAATATTTCTCACATATTAACTTTATTCAATAAAGTCTCTATGAAGAGATCTCTGTCTCTATATCTATTCATCTATCTTTTTGGCCATGCAACATGCAGGATCTTAGTCCCCTGACCAGGGATCAAACTCGCACTTATTGTAGTGAAAGGGCAGAATTTTAATCATAGAGCAACCAGTGAAGTCCCTGTCTGTCTATGTATCTGTATGTCTATCCATCTGTCCATCCATCCATCCATCCATCCATCCATCCATCCATCCATCCATCCATCCATCTATCCATCCATCTATCCATCTATCCATCCATCTATCCATCCATCCATCATCTAAGTAGTTAACTTGGTTAAACTAGAAGTTTTAAAGAAATGGTAGAGTAACATTATGTTTTCTTTCTGAGAAAAAAATAATAAAAAATACAGTATGTTGGCCTACTTTGTAGTAGGAACATGGATCTTTTAGTATCCATTCAGTATTCTATAGTTAGAAGAGCCATGCCCTGTCTTTCATGGCCTATATATTTAGAAAGTTAACAGAGACACATAATAAACACCTATTAACTGGATACAGATCAGTTTGCCATCAATCTGCTGATGATGTGTAGAGGAAAATGGGTGTTTTCTGTATCATCATCCTGAAATCATCATCAGCAGCTTCCGTTTAAATATCAAACATAGGAAACACAATTTTAATTTCCAGAAGAATCTTTTAAATATGTATTTTAAAATATTTTAAAATACATATTTAAATATGTATTTCTTAAATATATACTAAATTAAATCTTAAATTGTAAGATTTATAGAGAAATTTTAAATCTAGTGATTCTATCCTCTGTAATAAAGCTTGGAATAAAAGTAATTATCCTGATAACCAAAGCAAAATAAAACCAAATAAAAAAGCACACTTGTTCCCAGTTATCTAAAATTTTCTGATAAAGGCGATTTTGTTAGTCTTGGATAACTGCTTGGAACTTCTTTAGTTGATGTGTGTATCCAGTCAAAAATAAAAAGGAATATAAAGAACATTTTGATGTCCAGGATATATCTGTTTTAGAGATGACAACAATTTGGGGGAACAATGTCTTTTTCAGATAGCATTTCCCTTTAGCTTCTAAGGGTGGGCAATATCCCTTATGAAGCTATTCTTTCTCAGCTGGAAAGTGGTCTGTCGTGTCTGCAAGAGTGAGTTCTTCATGGGCTTTCTTTAAAAATAGCAGTTTCTTCTAGAGGTCACCATTTTCAAGAAGCAGCCTTCAGGCCTTCAGGACTCTGCTAGACACTGTGGAAGCTAACTAGGATCTTGATGCCTACTTGCAAGAGGGTTGGGTGGTGAGCGACAGGGATCCTCCTGTGGGCTTTCTTCCCTCCTGCCTTAGTGCCCCCTGCTTCAACTGCACACCCAGCCTTCCGTTTTTGACTCTCAGCTCACTCCTGAATTAGACAGCGTGGGAGAGCCCAGCCCAGCTAGGGCATTAAAGTGATGCTTCTCAGACTTTTCTACCCTTTTGCCACAAATTAAGGAAGAGAAGTGTACATGACCCTTCTTTATCCGATGAGGTCTGTCAGGTTACTTGTCTTAACTGTTGAGTTGAATGTTTGGTAATAATCATGAAAAACACTCGGTTTAAAATTCTTCAGGCATGTTTCTCATCAAAGGCCTCTTGGACCTAGAGGACCCCTTTGTTGTGCTTTTGAAGCAGATTCCAAATGGTTTTCCTAGAAAATTCTCATCTCTTCCTCAGGTGTTTCCTCAGACAATTTTGGTTCAGCTTCTTAGTTTTCAATGCTTTTTAGAGATTCACAGTATCAAATGCAGTTTGATTAATTTTAAATCACTCTGTTTCCTCAGAGTTACCTTTCAGTGGAAAAACTTGAAACTTATTAACATTCAGCAAAATTAGTCTTATGAGAAACAGAGAAATTATGCTATGGAAACTACGTACTTTTCCTTGTGAAACTGTCAGAAAGCTGCATCCTTGGACCTTATGGTGTTGCCGTTTTGCTGAATTCTTTTTAATGGTTCCTTCTTTGATGCAATTCACTTAGCCTACAATGAGGGACAATATATAATCAAGAGATGAATAAACAAACAAACAAAAGGACTTAAGGCATAGGGGGGTTGGCTAACATGCCCCAAGCTCAGTGAATTAGTTTTCTATTGTTTTGTATAACAGTATTACCACATACTTACCAGCTGAAACCCTTCCACATTATTGCCTCACAGCTTCTATGGGTCAAAAGTCAGGGCATGTGGACCTTCTGTTTCAGAGTCTCACAGGACGAATGGCGGTGTCAGCTGGAGCTGCGGTCTAATCAGAAGTTCAGCTGGGGAGGTATCCGCTCCCAAGCTCACAGGGACTCAGACTGTGGCTGCCTGTTGGGCAGAAGCCACCCTCAGGTCCTTGCTATGCGGGTCTTCCTCAAAACTCGGAAGTAAGAAGTATTCTCCCAGCACGATGAAACACAGTCTTAAAGACTGCTACCATAGAAATGATGTCCCATCACCATTATTACATTATATCGACCGGAAGTAAGCTATTAATATAGTCCCCTGTTACCCTACAAGGAAGGGCGTCACACAAGACATAGACAACAGAAAGCGGAGATCATGGGTTCTATCCACCAGCCACCTGGCTATTAGTGGACTCTAGAAACTGGTCACCAAACCATATATTACTTCAAAAATATGTCATGTACCGTCTGATTATAGGGAAAAAAAAAAAAAAAAGGGAAACATTGGCTCCACATATATTTTTCCAAATTTTCAGGGATTCCAAAAACATCACACATATTTTATTTACTGAGTATCTCAATTTTGGCCCCTTTTCATTGGGATTGCATGTTCTGAACGTATATCTCGTCTTATCACACCCCAGGCCCGAATCAAAACTTCTCTCTGATATTTGTCTTAATTCCTAATTCTCACACTAAATTAAACAAAGGAATATGTTTTAATGTAAGAAGTGTGATTGTTATCCTCTTAAATAACATATTTGTGAACAATGTGTATTTTCTTTTTTTTTTTCCAAAAGAATAACTGTAAAGATGAAACTTCTTATTGACATGACCTCTCTTTGTCATGGAACATGTGAGAAGCGTGTAGAATTTCTGACTCATTTCTCTTCCTGAAGTATGTCTGCATCTTTCTCCTCTGTAATTTTGGGCCATGAAGGCTCAAGATTAAAGCAAAGTGAAAACATGACTGCAGTGTTTTTTTTCTCTGAAACTCTTCTCTTTATCTCAGTGATACCAGGTAAGTCAAGGCAGGAATTTAAATTGCTAAGTGTTTCTCCCAAATACTTCAGCCATTTTTTTTTCTGTGACCCATACCTCAGTCCACACCTTCCAGAACGCAGTTAGTACCAGGCTCTTAGAGCAATAGTAAGCCATCAACTATGTGGACTGTGACATATGGGTGCCTGAGTGGTAGCCAGGCAAGCCCAGAATGCAGTCAATAGGAAATCCTTACTCTAAGTCTGTCACAGTTAAATGTCATAAGGAAATAAAATTCATAGGAAAATAAAACAGAAAAGGCTCCGGGAAGATGAAATGAGTTGAATAGTATTCAGGCACCACAGAAGTTTTGTTATGGGGGAAGTCAATGTGCTTTCCAATAAATAAAATATAAGTCACTCTTGCAGAGAGCACTTTGAATGGCATTGCTTTTGGCTAAGAAACATTGTAAACATTGTGCTTATTGAATTTTAAACTCCATAAATTTCATAAAAGGTGGCTCTTCCCTCATCATCTCAAAGGAAATAAAATGGTTTATATTATAAATACATTTCTGCATTGAAATACATTTCTAAAGAGAAAAAGAGCTGGGCTGTGGCAATTTTCTTCCATTATACAGTGTTGCATTGCTTATTGTGAACTCTTCAAAAATCTTTATACATTTTATCTTTTGAATTCCATCGACAAAAGAAAAATGTTTCCTTTGAATAGAACTTCCATTAACTATAATCTGTTCTCTTTCCACCTTTCCAAACTCATCCGCTTCTATTTTCATACACCCCACCCTACATTCTAAATACATAGCAGTATCATCTTTTGTGGACCTATCTTTCCTTTTGTACAATACTTATCTCAACCCCTAGCACAGTGCGTGACACATAGACAGTATAACTAATTTACTGAATACCTCAGAGTCATCGTGTCTTTTGACTGCCTTTTCAACAGTAGCATTTTTATTTAAAGTTTACCAATTATCCAATGTTGTTGTTGTTGTTAGCTGCTTAGTTATGTCCGACTCTTTGTAGCCCCACAGACTGTGGACCACCAGGCTCCTCTGTGCATGGAATTCTCTTGGCAAGAATACTGGAATGAGTAGCTATTCCCTTTTCAGGGGATCTTCCAAAAGCAGGGATGGAACCTGGGTCTTCTGTACTGCAGGCCGATTCTTAACCATCTGAACCACTATCCAAGGCTGTTCTCAAATTCCTTTTTGTCTTTGAAGCTGATCTCCCATTTGGGATGTTGCTCTTTCTTCCATGTCTCACAGTGTATATCTTGTTTATAGCAAGCATTTAATTTTCATTTGTGTCAAGGGAGCCTTCACAAGAATGTTGGGAACTACTCTGGAATTTATGAGGAGCCAGTAAATTTTTGAAGTCAAATTGGATTTGTTTAATATTTTAGTCTCTAGCATTAGGGCTCATCTCAGCTCTCTATATTCCTGTATTTCATTATATATTTACCAGGGTGATAATCTGTACTTTTATCTTCCAACATACTAGCTTGCTTTTTCTTCCATCAGTGTGTTGGAATTTTTTGCAAAGCTGCTGTTCATTTGATCTGTTCATGTTGAACATGAGTTAACTTCAGTTTTATCCTAGGGACAGAAGCAGAGAATAAATGCTCTTCTACTTGCACACTTTGCCATGTTCTTGAGCAGATAAACTTAGGATACTGAGAATTCACAGAAAAATAAGACAATATCATAACTCTCCAATTAGGGCCAGGCCCTTCCTGTCACGTCTGGGTGAAAAACGGTGCAGGGGTTCAGTTAGAAGTGTGGATTTGGAGACAGACTGCCTGAGTTTGAATCCCTGATCTGTATTTATTAACTGGGTGTGATGGTTTTGTGCTGGATCAACTCAGATAAGCTGGAATGACATTCTGAGAATCTCTTTTTAGTATTTCTCTGGATCAGGGTTGGCCACAGGAGAAATCTGTGCTTCCTTCCAGCTGTGACAGGCATCATGACATCACTAAACTCTCCCAGAAATCTAGGACTTAGAAAAATCTGTGATCACGCAGAAGCTCAAGGGGTCAAAGATGCAATAATAATAAGAATAAACATTGTTTTTAATAAGCACTGCTGAAAAATCTTCTGTTGTCATCAAGTTTTCGTGTTTGTCTCTTCTACCATGTTATGTGGTCCTTAAGATCAGCAAATTATCTCAATTATTTTTCATCTTGGGTCACCCACACAGCTCAAGATAGTGCCCTACATATAACAGGAATGTTATTGAAAATAATTGAATTAAAATAAGGGGATCAAACAAATCAATCCTAGGAAATCAACCCTGAATATTCATTGGAAGAACTGACGCTGAAGCTGAAGATCCAATACTTTGGCAACCTGATAGGAGTCAGTCAGTTCACTTGCTCAGCCGTGTCAAACTCTTCGCGACCCCATGGACTGCAGCACGCCAGGCCTCCTTGTCCATCACCATCTCCCGGGGTTTACTCAAACTCATGTCCATTGAGTTGGTGTTGCCATCTAGCCATCTCACCCTCTTTCATCCTGTTCTCCTCCAGCCTCCTCTTGATAAAGAGTCGACTAATTGGAAAAGACCCCAATGCTGGGAAAGACTGAGGACAAGAGGTAAAGGGGATGACAGTGGATGAGATGGTTGGATGGCATCACTGACTTGATGTACATGAGTTTGAGTAAACTCCAGGAGCTGGTGATGGACAGGGAAGCTTGATGTGCTATAGTCCATGGGGTCACAAAGAGTTGGACACGACTGAGTGACTAACAATAACAGCATTTCTTGACACTACAGTTTTACTTTTAAATTTTATTTCTTTACTTACTCTTCTTTTAACCCTTTGATGGCGCTGGGTCTTTGCGGTGCACACTGGCGTTCTCTAGTTGTGGCCAGCTGTGGTGCATGGGCTTCTCACTGTGGCGGCTTCTCCTGCTGCAGAGCATCGGCGGTGATCACGGGGCTTCCGCAGGTGCAGCACACAGGCTCAGGGGCTGGGGCACAAGGGTTTCGTCACCCAGGGCATATGGGGTTGAACCCCTGTGCTCCTCACTGGCAGGTGGATTTTTAACCACTGGACCACCAGAGAAGTCCACGGTGTTTTCTTTCTTTGAAGATCTCAGGTAATGCTGAGAGGACACCTGGGCCAAAGGGGGGCTAGCAAGGAAACTGGAGCAGTTAAAAGGAAATCAAAAGGCTACAGCTGCATCTCTTCTAACCAAAAAGAAGTGAAGGAGTCAGTGGTCACTGTTCGATAACTGATAATATCAAAAATTGATCATGGGGTCATTGAAATCTTGTGTAGCATTATCCTAGATGAGTGCTTGATTAATGAGGTGAATGAAATTCATCTCAAGTTTCTTAAATTTGGGGAATATGATTGTAGTGTTGGTAACATTCCTTATAACAGGAGTCTCCTGCCCCCAGGCCACAGACTAGGGCCAGTCTGTGGCCTCTTAGGAACTGGGCCACACAGCAGGAGGTGAGAGTTGGGCAAAACTGAAAGCGTATGTCCATCTTGGTCAATGGAAAACTTGTCTTCCACAAAGCTGGTCCCTGGTGCCAAAAGTGTTGGGAACCATCACCTTATAAGACTGGAATTAGGTATTGATTTGATTAAGGGCTAGCAGCCTAGTTTTAGTGAGGCTCCAGCTGTTAATTCTCTTTTCCCTGAAGCAATGAATTTTTACATAGGTTTGGATGTGATGGTTATTAAGCTTTGGCCTCTTGGTTCAAAACTCACTGTTCTATACTTTGCTTTGTGGGGCCAGGAATTCACAGATTGCATTTCTCCTTGGTCAGCTTTCTCTGTTAGGCTTCACTGAAAAGAACACCAGGGACTGGAAGGAAAGACAGAACATTGATTTTTTTTTGGTTTGTTTGTTTGATTCCTATTTGTTTCTGCACAATTCCAAAACCACCTTCCACTCTGGCTGCAGCTATTGAATCCAAGAGCAGCAGTTGGCTCTGGTTTTTGTGCACCCTTGACACCACCTATTTTCAGAACCACCTCAGTCAACTCACCTCACAGACACCAGCAGTACTCCCTGGGGCTGCTTAAACCCCTTTTCAAAGATTTAACCCTGCTAGGGGGAAGGGGTGCTCCCCAGACCTTCTGAGTGTGAGAATCAGCGATGACATCTTCTCTCCTTAGAGCTCTCAGTCCCAGGTGAACAGGGACTTCTCCAAGTTTCTAAATCCAAGTAACCTCCAGCTATTTTTTTGATCAGTTCTGAGAACGGTGGCAGCTTCTTCTAATCATTATTTCTATGTTATTTCAATGCACTCTTTTGGTCTTCAGTCCTTCAATTGTTATTTTAAAAATTCCTTAGAATATTATTTCCATTTTCAGTAAAATAGCAACTAGTCCCTGTTTTCCTAAGTGGACACTCACTGACACAATGAGGAAAGGTAAGTGGGTTTTAGTGTTACTTGTAATCTTTAACTCAGCAGTCAAAAAACTAAGATCATGGCATCCAGTTCCATCACTTCATGGCAAGTAGATGGGGAAACAATGAAAACAGTGACAGATTTTATTTTCTCGGGCTCCAGAAACACTGAAGATGATGACTACAGCCATGAAATTAAAAGACACTAGCTCCTTGGAAGAAAAGCTATGACCAACCTAGATAGCATTAAAAAAAAAAAAAAAAAAAGCAGATACATTACTTTGCAGACAAATGTCAGTCCAGTCAAAGCTATGGTTTTTCCAGTAGTCATGTATGGATGTGAGAGTTGGACTATAAAGAAAGCTGAGCACCAACAAATTGATGCTTTTGAACTGTGGTGTTGGAGAAGATTGAGAGTCCCTTAGACTGCAAGGAGATTCAACCAGTCTATCCTAAAGGAAATCAGTCCTGAATATTCATTGGAAGGACTGATGTTGAAGCTGAAACTCCAATACTTTGGCCTCCTGATGCAAAGAGCTGACTCATTTGAAAAGACCCTGATGCTGGGAGGGACTGGGGCAGGAGGAGAAGGGGGATGACAGAGGATGAGATGGTTGGATGGCATCACCTACTTGATGGACATGAGTTTGAGTGGACTCTGGGAACTGATGATGGACAGGGAGGCCTGGCGTGTTGCAGGGGGTCACAAAGAGTCAGACACGACTGCGCAGTTGAACTTAATCTTTAACAAACACAATGAGAAAGAAAGAGAATGACTACTAGCCAAAATAAAGAGTAAAGTCCTTTTGCTTCTCAGCATGCCAGGCAGGCTGAGGTTCAAGTTAGCAATAGGGAAAATGGAGATGGGTTTGTTTCAGCAGTTTTCTGGTCTCCAAAGAATGTGGGTCCTTCCTTATGTAGTCAGGAAATGAACAACATCTCCCAGAAGGTACCATCGGGATTCACGCGAGCAGCATGAGTTGTGTGTACCACATTGCCTCAAACTGCCCCCAACAGATAGCTACTGGTTACTTTCTATTAATGGGGACAGCTGAATACAGGTAAGGGCCGGACTATTCAGGCACAAAGAGCAGTTTCAAGACTATCACACTGGTATATTACAAACACAGTGATGGAGTCTAAAATCAAATGGCTGTAGTAAAACTTCATTGTGGCAGCCAAACTATAAGCTTTAATAATTCAGGAAACATTTTGGTGTGCAAAGAAAATCTCATACAAAGTGAAGTCCTCAAGTCCCCAGTTGAGTTTATTCCAGGAATACCTACCAAGACAGATAATATCTGGCTTATCTTTGTAAGTTTCTGGAAACCTTTCCTCACTAAGGTGATATATAGGCCATGGGTATCACAAAGGGGTATTTTTCATGTTTAATGTTGTAATGAAATAGAGGACAGAGGCTAGTGGTATCTGATGAAGCACAGGAAAAATTAATCTTGTTTATAGAGTTGTTTGTTATCATTTGACATGTCTCTAAATAATAATTTATAGTAACCTTCATATAAACATTTGCTGTTTCTAAAAATAATCACCTAATTATATTGAGTGTATGGCACTTAAAATAATTAGACCCTCATATACCTACTGGCTCAGAGGTTAAAGTGTCTGCCTGCAATGCGGGAGACCCGGGTTCGATCCCTGGATCGGGAAGATGCCCTGGAGAAGGAAATGGTAACCCACTCCAGTATTCTTGCCTGGAGAATCTCATGGATGGAGGAGCCTGGTAGGCTACAGTCCACGGGGTTGCAAAGAGTCGGACACAACTGAGCGACTTCACTTCACTTCATTTTATAAATGGAATAACTAATAATTGCTAAAAAAAAATCAAGACATGGATAATATTACTTAGAAAAAGTAAAAATACATATCAGAAAAACAGTCCAAACTCAATTTCTACTTGAAGGGGATGGAGTCATATCAAAGGACTTCTGTCTCTATTATGATATTCCGGACAACTTGATTGCATAAATGTGGAAATGCATTATTTCAAAAAGTTTTAAAGTGATGACAGTTAAAAAGTCAGCAACATTAACTAAAAGAAATCCAAATATCCTAAACTTAGCCACAAGTGTGTCAAATTGTATTAGATTCTGCTGACAGATTACATAAGATAAGTAAGTAAGAAGCCCTCGTGGAAAGGTCATCTTTGTGATTTTTAATGTACATGTTCATTGGAAGACAAACACTCTCTTGGAGAAAGCTCTATTTTCTGATTACCAATAAAAAGTCATTTAAAAGTCTATCAGAGCATCTATAGGATAAGCAGCAATTTCCAGTGTCTCCTCTACCTCGGAAGTATTGAAATGGAAGGAGTCAAAGGAAACTAATGAACATCAGCAGATGATTGGATAAGAAAGCTGTGGTTCATATACACAATGGAATACTACTCAGCCCTTAAAAAGAATAAATTTGACTCAGTTCTAATGAGATGGATGAAATTGGAACAGATTATACAGAGTGAAGTAAGCCAGAAAGAAAAACACCAATACAGTATCCTGACACATATATATGGAATTTAGAAGACAGTAATGATGACCCTATATGTGAGCCAACAAAGAGACACAGAGGTATAGAGTGGACTTTTGGACTCTGAGGGAGAGGGAAAGGGTGGGATGGTTTGGGAGAATGGCAATGAAACATGTATATTTTCTTGTAAGAAACGAAGCGCCAATCTGTGTTCAGTGTAGGATGCAGGATGCATGGGGCTGATGCAGAGGATGATTCAAGTAGAGGATGTGGGGTGGGAGGTGGGAGGGGGCTTCGGCATTGGGAGATTGTGTTCACCTATGGCTGATTCGTGTCAATGTATGGCAAAACAAATACAGTATTGTAATTTAAAAAATAAATAAATTTAATAATAATTAAAAAAAAGGAAACTAATGAACAGAGATAACTTTACGTTATGTTTGAGCTTCTCTGGGGGTGTTAGTGCTAAAGAACCCACCTGCCAATGCAGGCGAGAACATAGGAGATGAAGGTTCAAGCCCTGGGTTGGGAAAATCCCTTGGGGAAGGGCATGGCAACCCATTCCAGTATTCAGGCCTGGAGAATCCCATGGACAGAGGAGCCTGGTTAGCTACAGGCTGTGGGGTTGCAAAGAATTGGACGGGAGTTGGTTGGATGGCATCACCGACTCAGTGGGCATAAGCTTGAGTAAATTCTGGGAGTTAGTGTTGGACAGGGAGGCCTGGCGTGCTACAGTCCATGGGGTTGCAAAGAGCTGACATGGCTGAGTGACTGAACTGACCTGAACTGAGCACCATTATTTTTATTGGACCAAATCTTTGTAATAATTCTGTGAATTTCATGTACTTAAAAACAGGATTCTGATTAGCATTATACATTGTTCATATTGGAGAAATCACTTCTTCTGTCTTTAGAAAGGAAGGAGCCTCAGAGAAAAGAAGAAAGAAGTTAATCTTTCATTTTTGAAACATTTTTTTGTTTTCTGAAGTAAAAATTTTTCTAGAGGTAAAAAATTTACAAAATGCAAAAAGATTAAAATGGTAATTTTTCTAGGCCAAGGTCCAAGTTTGGTAGCAGATGGATCCTGAATCTTCCTGGCTCATTCCTGTTGTATCAGTGCTTGATTTCAAGCAGCTAAATGTAAAATTGGCTGTTGTAAAGAGTGACTTTGAACATTTCCATTGCCACTCTAGAACTGTGGGAGCCACAAATCTCTGTTAAAATAGAGCATAGTATCTGACTAATTTTAAAAACAAGCGAAACAAACCAAACTAAAAAGCAAACCACAGATTTCCTCAATAAAAGTGCTAGTCTATCTTTTTAAGTCAGAGTATATATGAAAGTGCATGAATCCAAGAAATTATAAATTATTTAAAAGGTTACTTTTAGTCATATCTTTGTATAGAAATGTGAGATGGGTTTTTTAATATATTTATCTGTATTTTTTTCATGAAAATTTAAATAAAATTTCAGTTAAACTTTAGCATTGGGCTAAATAGTTTCAGGTTATATTTTTGAAATGTATTATGAATTTTAAAAGCTGAAAACAATCTTATTACAGTATAATCTTTTCTTTTCTCTGTCTTCGTCCATCTTTCCTTCTTTTCTTTCTTTCCTTTCCTTTCTTTCTCCTTCTTCCCCTCCTCACTCTCCCTAATCAAGTAGGATTGTGAATCAACCAATATCTCTATCACGACTTTTCTGTATGATTATAAGCTGCTTGCCATCTCAAATTTGAGTTTATATATCTCTGGAGATGGTTTTCCTAGTGGCTTAGCAGTAAAGATTGCCAGTGCTGGAGACATGGGTTTGATCCCTGGGTTAAGATCCCCTGGAGTAGGAAATGGCAACCAGCTATAGTATCCTTGCCTGGGAAATTCCATGGACACAGGAGCCTGATGGTCCATAATCCACTACGTCACAAAGAATCAGACAGAACTTAGCGAAAAACAACAACATCTTTGGAGAGGGTGCAACAATATTTTCAAAGCTATTCTTCTGCTCTCATAAGGTTACTAAGGCAGGAAGCTTCCCATATTTAGAGTCTTGCAATCTAGGTGGTAATCTAGATTTCCAACTAGTTGGCAATCTCTTCCAACTAGTCCCCAAAGTGAGGGCTCCTGAGAACATTTCCCCTAGTTGGAATTCCCTCTGATGTGTCAGCATTTATTTCTGGATATACCTCAAATGTATTGAATCTATCCAATAGTCTATTTATCCCACCACTAATTCAAAGAAATACTTATGGATTACCTACTAGGGACAGGAACTCTAAGAATTACTAGATTATTAAGGACCTAAGTAGTTTCAAATTTATCTTGGAAGCTACAGACTGTTATTGCAAGATTTTAAGCAGAGCAGTGATATAATTAACCATTGTAGGTGTTTATAGTAGCAATTTTTAGAAGATAACTATAATAATGGGAGTGTGACTAGAGAGGATTAATTCCACAGATATTCAGCACATAGTATGTAAAAGATTAAAGGAAAGTGAAAGTGTGAGTAGCTCAGTCATGTCTGACTCTTTACCCATGGACTGTAGCCCTCCAGTTCTCTGTCCATGGAATTCTGTAGGCAAGAATACTGAAGAGGGTAGCCTTTCCCTTCTCCAGGGGATCTTCCCAAGGGATCAAACCTGGGTGTTCTGCCTTGCAGGCAGATTCTTTACCATCTGAGCCACCAGGGAAGCCCATGTTAAGCAGACTGGGGCTTATAAAAGAAATGATCAGAAGCCAGTTGGATATACAAGTCTAGAACACAGCAGAATCACTTACATAATCTTTCTAGATTTTTCAGCTGGAAGCAATCTTTATTCTTCACACACCTGTAGCAGCTTAGGTGTACTATCCTGTAGCACTTACCACTGTCTACTACACATGTAAATTATTTATGTGGGTGTCATGTCTGCCTTATTAGCAAGCTCCTTGAGGCAGGACCCAAGACTGTTTATAATAATAAGCATCCTTTTAGCCACAGAAATGTCTAGAAAATGACAGGCCTTCAAAATCATCTGATGATGGACAGACATCCATCTCACTGAAGACGTTCCCTGGAGATTTTATGAGAATCCCCCTCAGAGTTCCTGTTGTTATTAACGTTTGCTTCATTTTATTTTGGCCACAGGGTTATTTTTACTAGATTGATGCTTTGTAATCAGATTATCTCCTACCAGCATCCCTAGCAGAACCAGTTGTCTGTTTCTGCTAGGGATGCTGGCTGAATTCTATCAGAATCATAGGTTTTTCCCATTGATTCACATGCATAGTATCAGAGGGGAAAGGCTCTTTATTCAGCTGAGCCATCCTGGGCATAGTCAGTACCACACCAATGTTCTCAAGCTTTTGGGACAGCATATTAAGACCTCTCTCATTATAAACAATCCTATGCATGGGAGATATATATATATATTCAATAGGTATTTAATAAACCTTTTTGTAACAGTGATACTACGTGTTTCTGAGTGATAAGTTTTTCAATGGTGTTGCTCCAGTCCCCTCAAAAGATTAAAAGCCTTTTTTCTTTTTCTTAAATAACAGATTCAGCATTTTGGATGAATCTTAGCCGGCAAAATCCAGCCAAGATTCAGGATTCAGATGTACCATTTACTTTGAGGGTTGACATGTGGGAGCTGATTGTGTGATATACACATTTAATGGTCTATTAAACTGCTTTTATCACCGATTGCTTAGCTTGGCATATCTAAAATGTTACAGGTGTTAGCCTATAATCTTAACTTTCAACCTGGTATTCTGTTTCTGACATTGATACCATGGAATGTTCTGTGGGAAAGTTTTTAGAACATACTTACATCTCCATTGTATTAATCTGGCTCATCCATTAAGACCCAGATCATGCGGCATCCTTCCAATAAACCATTTATTTTCCTGGATTCTGGATCAGGCACCCCTCTTTGGGTTCTTATAACAGAAAAGATTATTTAAAAAAATACTTGTAGGCTTATTGGTCTTGGACATTGAATTATAAATTTTAAGAACTGGTAATTGTCTTCAGTGTTCTATTGCTAGCATCTGGTAAAGTACCAGATATGTAATACGTGGCATGCTATCAAATAAATTGGGCTTCCCTAGTGGCTCAGCTGAAAAGAATACTCCTGCCTGCAATGAGGGAGACCTGGGTTTGACCCCTGGGTTGGAGAGGTCCCCTGGAGAAAGGAACAATATTCTGGTCTGGAGAAGTCCATGGACTATATAGCTCATGGGGTCACAAAGAGTCAGAAATGACTGAGGGACTATCAGTTCAGTTCAGTTCAGTTCAGTCGCTCAGTCACGTCCAATTCTTTGCAACCCCATGAATCGCAGCACGCCAGGCCTCCCTGTCTATGACCAACTCCCTGAGTTCACTCAGACTCACGTCCATCGAGTCAGTGATGCCATCCAGCCACCTCATCCTCTGTCATCCTCTTTTCCTCCTGCCCTCAATCCTTCCCAGCATCAGAGTCTTTTCCAGTGAGTCAACTCTTTGCACGAGGTAGCCAGAGTACTGGAGTTTCAGCTTCAGCATCATTCCTTCCAAAGAACACCCAGGACTGGTCTCCTTCAGAATGGACTGGTTGGATCTCCCTGCAGTCCAAGGGACTCTCAAGAGTCTTCTCCAACAACACAGTTCAAAAGCATCAACTCTTTGGCGCTCAGCTTTCTTCACAGCCCAACTCTCACATCCATGCATGACCACAGGAAAAACCATAGCCTTCACTAGACGGACCTTAGTCGGCAAAGTAATGTCTCTGCTTTTGAATATGCTATCTAGGTTGGTCATAACTTTTCTTCCAAGGAGTAAGCGTCTTCCCTAATTTCATGGCTGCAGTCACCATCTGCAGTGATTTTGGAGCCCCCAAAATCAGTCTGACACTGTTTCCACTGTTTTCCCATCTATTTCCCATGAAGTGATGGGACCAGATGCCATGATCTTCGTTTTCTGAATGTTGAGCTTTAAGACAACATTTTTACTCTCCTCTTTCACTTTCATCGAGAGGCTGTTTAGTTCCTCTTCACTTTCTGCCATAAGGGTGGTGTCATCTGCATATCTGAGGTTATTGATATTTCTCCCGGTAATCTTGATTCCAGCTTGTGATTCTTCCAGCCCAGCGTTTCTCATGATGTACTTTGCGTATAAGTTAAATAAGCATAGTGACAATATACAGCCTTGATGTACTCCTTTTCCTATTTGGAACCAGTCTGTTGTTCCATGTCCAGTATCAGTTCAGTTCAGTTCAGTTGCTCAGTCATGTCTGACTCTTTGTGACTCCATGAATCGCAGCACGCCAGGCCTCCCTGTCCATCATCTGAGTGAACTCTCGGAGTTCACTCAGACTCACGTCCATCGAGTCAGTGATGCCATCCAGCCATCTCATACTCTTTCATCCCCTTATCCTCAGTATAGTATTAGGTAAATTAAATAACATAAATTTTCAGAAATCTAGAATGCATTTTGGCTTACCAAAATTTTCTTAGAAATTTCAATGAGGTAAGATACTTTCTTCTTGAGGAACCATTGGTGTAGTTGAGAAGGTGGGAAACCAGATACCTTCCATGTGTTTATTCCTATACTCATAAACTCATTAGAACTTTATGCTTTTTCTCTTTTCCCAGCCAATACTTATAATTCATCTTATGCAGGAACCTGGTTATTACAGATCTAGCCTCTTCAGGAAGCAGCGAGTAGGAGGTTAAATAGTTTGGGGAGTGAATTTTTCAGATAGAGTTGAACCTAAGGTAGAAATATTGACTTTGTACAGAGTATATTGGGTCAGTCAAGCCAAACTATATCTAGACTATGGTAATCTCCTTTTAAAATCACATTGTAACAAATTTATTCACATAAATTTTTTCAACTGTTCTAAAAACTCCCAGGAGAGGATATAATGCTGACAAAGAGTTCAGTTCAGTTGAGTTCAGTCGCTCAGTTGTGTCCGACTCTTTGCGACCCCATGAGTCGCAGCACGCCAAGCCTCCTTGTTCATTACCATCTCTTGGAGTTCACTGAGACTCATGTCCATCGAGTCCGTGATGCCATCCAACCATCTCATCCTCGGTCGTCCCCTTCTCCTCCTGCCCCCAATCCCTCCCAGTATCTGAGTCTTTTCCAGTGAGTCAACTCTTCGCATGAGGTGGCCAAAGTACTGGAGTTTCAGCTTTAGCATCATTCCTTCCACAGAAATCCCAGGGTGTATCTCTTTCAGAATGGACTGGTTGGATCTCCTTGCAGTCCAAGGGACTCTCAAGAGTCTACTCCAACACCACAGTTCAAAAGCATCAATTCTTCGGTGCTCAGCTTTCTTCACAGTCCAACTCTCACATCCATATATGACCACAGGAAAAACCATAGCCTTGACCAGATGGACTTTAGTCGGCAAAGTAATGTCTCTGCTTTTGAATATACTATCTAGGTTGGTCATAACTTTTCTTCCAAGGAGTAAGCATCTTCTAATTTCATGGCTGCAGTCACCATCTGCAGTGATTTTGGAGCCCCCCAAAATAAAGTCTGACACTGTTTCCACTGTTTCCCCATCTATTTGCCATGGAGTGATGGGACCGGATGCCATGATCTTCATTTTCTGAATGTTGAGCTTTAAGCCAACTTTTTCACTCTCCTCTTTAACCTTCATCAAGAGGCCCTTTAGCTCCTCTTCACTTTCTGCTATAAGGGAGGTGTCATCTGCATATCTGAGGTTATTGATATTTCTCCCAGCAATCTTGATTCCAGCTTGTGTTTCTTCCAGTCCTGCGTTTCTCATGACAAAGAGTTACAGCTTACAAAAGATGTGGAATCAACAAATGATTTAATAAGACTATTTAGGTTTTTAGGCTTAAAAATATGTTTTTTTCCCCTTTGTCACCCTTTCTACTGTTTTGAACCTTTTATTTCGTGATGTAATTTCTTTATTGAAAAATTGTAATTTACTTTATTGAAAAATTGCTGTCTGTTCCCAGCTGGTCAAAGAGAAAAGGCAATGTATTCCCTCCCTCTTCAGAAGAACCACGCAGTGAAAGCTCTGGGCGTGGTTGGTGTAGTGCTGGGTGGCACCTGAACGGGTGACGTTGTGACTTCAGCTGGAGGAATGGGTGTACGATGGATGATGTGAGTATAAGAAGAGTTCAGACAGATAAGCATAAAAGGTTAGGGGGGCTTGGGAGAATTATGATTGCAAATTTCTTCTGATTTTTGGTTTTATCCAGTAAAAATCTGTCATGCATTATTTTACCTAAACCAGAGGTCACAAGTCCCTAAAAGGTAGAGATGATTATCAAGGGATGAGCCAGTAACACAAATGAAGGCAGCAGACTGTGTGAGTAGGAAGAGGTGGGAATTCAGGCAAACTAGAAAGGACATGCAAATTCTGATGCACAGGATGATTCAAGTAGAGGATGTAGGGTGGGAGGTGGGAGGGGGCTTCGGCATTGGGAGATTGTGTTCACCTATGGCTGATTCGTGTCAATGTATGGCAAAACAAATACAGTATTGTAATTAAAATAAATAAATAAATTTAATAATAATAATAAAAATAAAAGCTTTCAAGTTATTTTCTTTTGTAACTCTCTACAGTAGAGGGCTAAATGCAAAACAAGCAGGTAAAGTTAAATTCAGATCACTGGTCAATATTTCTGTACCTGTTTGTATGGTTCATCTCTCAGGATAACCTACTTAAAATGGCCTCTTAAGATAATGCATATCATTAGTAACGCAACTACAGCTGCAGTATTCCTGATGTCTCCATAGGAACTGCTTCTTCAGGACTAACCTTTACTGTTTGTAGCTCTGTTCCCAAGGGTTACTAACAGCAGGCATCTGGAGAAGCTCAGACCTGACAACTGAGGTCATTATGTTAATGGCTTTGGAAACTCTTCTCCTCTGATCAGTGCTTTGCCATGTACATCTAGAAATCAATTCTGGGCTCACCTTGCTAGCCAGTCAGACAAAGCCTAACATGCTAGAATCCCCATTGAGCGCCCACCAAACTAACTTCCACTGAACACATCTGCAACATGGAATGTCTAGATCCCTCTGTTAATAAGTCACATGCATAGAAATTATCATTGCATGTCATTTTAAACCATGTAATAAGCTGTTATGCCTTTTAAAATGAATTAGTGTATTCTGGAACATAGCACTTACGTCAGTCTTATTACACGTTTAAGTTACTATTTCCTGTAACCAAAATGAATGAGACAATGCTCCCTCCCCCCACCCAGATTGTATGGATTATTTATGATCTTAAGTTAATTCTTCAAGGGCACTTGGAGCTTTCCAGCTTTATCACTTAGCCTGTCAATTATAGGATACTTGATTCTTAATCACCAAGAATAGTTGAACTCATACTGCCAAGATATTAGATGTTGATACACACTAAGTTATAGTTTACGGGAATGACACATTGTGAATTATATTTCATTGATCCATAATTAAGCTGTAGAACTTGCATGCAATGTGGGAGACCTGGGTTTGATCCCTGGGTCAGGAAGGTCCCCTGGAGAAGGGAATGGCTACCCACTCCAGTATTCTAGCCTAGAGAATCCCATGGACAGAGGAACCAGGTGGACTAAAATCCATGGAGCAGCAAAGAGTCAGACACGACTGAGTGACTAACACTTAAATGCCTTGTATTTAGTAAGGGCTCAATAAATAGGTATTGATGAATTGATATATGCTTCAATAAAGTGAATCCATTTCATTTTCCCCCTTTCTCAAGCCTGTTTTGATATAAGAGGTTTAACATGCCTGATTTGAGGATACTTTAAACCATGTAGATCCCTTAGTTTCAGTATTTACTCAGTATTTACTGATCGCATTTGTCTTTTTCATGGTAATAGATGGAAAAGGTACTGGAGTCGTGGAATGGGGTCTAAGTTTGAAGTTCTACCTGAGCTGTGTTTCATGATATATACACTCTTTTCACCCTTAAAATGTCCCTGGAGTGTGAAATAACATTTTCTGTACCAGAGTTGGCTATTCTTCCTTCACTGAGTGTTTTGTTTGTTGATTTATGCTGTATTTCCTCACCCTTCTCTGTTTCGTTCCTTCAGTAGTCAAGCATGTCTCATTCCCCTCTCTTACTATAGGTCTGCCCTGCATGTGCGTGCATGCTAAGTCGCTTCAGTCGTGTCTGACTCTGTGACCCCATGGACTGTAGCCCGCCAGGCTCCTCTGTCCATAGGGATTCCCCAGGCAAGAATACTGGAGGGTGGCCATGCCCTCCTCCAGGGGATCTTCCTGACCCAGGGATTGAACCTATGTCTCTTATGCTGCCTAGTCAGACATGGTCCCAAATCGTATTTCTTTCAAACTTAAAAATGTCTTTCCGCCCCAGGTTTATGTTTGTTTTAGGCTTAACTGTGGTCTTCATTCTACTAGGGATGAGAGTCCAGAGGGAGTTGGGTTTCTGCCCAGTGTGATGGCTTCTGCTCTCGTCGGGGACGTGGCTAGAGTCCAAGGGCTTGCGGGTGCAATTCAGAACACGTGCCCTTTCCTAGGTTAGAGGGACAGTTGGGTCCTGAGGGTCTGAAGCTGTACTGCTGCATTGGTTCTTCTCCTTCCTGCTTCTGGCAGGCAGGATGAGGATGGCAACCTCCTCTTTGACTGGAAACAGGGCCCGGGCCCAGGCTGACGCTTCCTTCCAATGTGTGTGCACCTGTGAGGGGGCAATGGTGGCTTCTGGCCCTGGACGGAACGGTGTCAGAGCGGGAGCCTGGTGCAGACTGGGGGTCCCCAGGGTAGTCCTGGCAGGCTGGAAGGCTGGAACACAAAGCGCTTTTCAGTCTGCTGCCTGTACACTGAGACTGGAGCCAAGCAAGTCTGTACGTGTGCTCTCAGAACTCTCTCTTTTTCTTGCACTGCTCAGATTTTAAAAGTCACACTGCTGTTCAAACAGCTAAGGGGGCCTATCTCTCTAATGTCAGACTTCAGGGCTGAGGCACCTGATACATGGCTGAAACACTGTTTCCCTAGGGAAGACCTTTGAACCCATGATCTCTCCCTCCTTATCTGGGTCACCTGCTGGGGATTCAGAACCTAGCTAACTCACTTCTCCTGTCTTCCTACCAGAATTGTGTAGTTCTTTCTTGATAGCCTTGGTTGTAGAACTAGTCTGGTAATCTTCAGGTGATTCTCAGCAAGAGATGCTCTATATGAAATTGCAGCTTTACTGTGTTTGTGGGGAAAGTGAGCTCAGGATCTTGATCTCTACTCTGCCATATTGATCCTAATGGTAAACAATGTTGTTTTATTGGCACAGTATTGAAGCACAGGGGGATTCCCTGATAGCTCAGTTGGTAAAGAATCTGCCTGCAATGCAGGAGACCCTGGTTCGGTTCTTGACTTCAGATGATCCTCTGGAGAAGGGATAGCCTACCCAACCTAGTATTCTTGGGCTTCCCTTTTAGGCTCAGCTGGTAAGAATCTGCCTGCAATGCAAGAGACCTGGGTTCGATCCCTGAGTTGGGAAGATCCCTGGAAGAAGAGAAAGGCTATCCACTCCAGTATTCTGGCCTGGAGAATTCTCAAAGAGTTGCACACGACTGAGCAACTTTCACTTTCACTGAAGCACAGGGCATGAAAGAATTTCACACATACATGACAAAATATAGAAGAGGTGATTTGCACTAACAGATAATAAACCAAGAAAGGAGATTTGGTGTTTCACCAAAATAATTATTTGGAGAGAAGATCTGAATTTAAAAAAAAAATAGTTATACATTTCAGCTTTAACACAGAAGTGATAAAACCCTCCCTGATAGTTTGCAGCTTTAAATATTGTGCAGCTTTAAACATTTCATTCATTCAACACTCTTTTACTTGGTGTTTAGTGTATACCACTCTTTGCTAGGAATTGATGCTGAAAAGTGAACTGTCCCTTCCTGTATGGAATTTATAGATTAATATGGGAAATATCTGGAAGAATGCTGTGAGAAAATTATGCATAGGGTAAAGAGATGACCTAAAGGAAGGGTTGGACAAATTCACCTGAAAGAGAGAGGGAAGATTAATGAAAAGATTCAGGGAGGCATGAACCAATGAATCTTAGCAATTTAGTAGGTCATCAAGCAGACATGGCAAAATCCATATGGAATGAAAATTAATCTTAATTATAGCCCAAATAATGCAAGCTACCCAGGTAGCACCAAATGTGTAGCATTTGACAAATGCTCTTTTTACATTAAACATACTTTATTTTTATTCATTTTCTTCTTTGTCAAATGACCGTGTACAAGTTTTTTAATATTATTTCTAAATTGTTATATGCTAAAGTTTTTTTTTTTTTTTGATTTAGCCAATTTCAGCACGTATATATTGAAGCAATCCCATTATCCGCCAAACAAAGCTCCTAGTGTTGCCATCACACCCTTCCCCATTTCCCGTCACCGCAGGTTTCTGCTTATGAAAATGTCATCTGTATTGAATCACTGAGTATGTGAACTGTTGAGACTGGCTCCTTCATTCAGTATAATGCATTTGAGGTGTAGTCAAGTTCTTGTGGCATCAATAGTTTTTTTCTTGTTTTATTGCCAAGTTGGATTCTTTTATATGGATGTACCAGTTTCCTTATCCACTTACTTGTTGAAAGAAATTGGAGTTGTCTTCAGTTTTTGAAGATGATGAATGGAACTGATAAAAAATTGTATGTAGGTTTTGGGGTGAGTTTGAAAGTGGAGATGATGAGTCACATGGTAAGTGTATGTCACCCATTTTAAGACACTGAAAAATGGTCTTGCAGAACTGATGAGCCATTCTGAATCTCCAGGGCAATGTATGAGTGTTCTATTGTTTCATTCCTTTACTAGCACTTGGTGTTCCTGGTTTTTATTTTTTTAATTTTAGCTATATTAATACGGTAGGTGGTAGTGTCTCATTATGGATTTATTTTGTATTTAGTTTTAATGGGGATCAATGTGTCAATTCTCTTCTCTTTTATGGATTGTACTTTTACTGTCACATCTAGGAATTTATTTCACCTTCATTCTTGAAATATATTTTTACTAGGCATAGAATACTGACATGATAGCTTTTTCTTTCAGCATTTAAAAGGTGTCTTGTCACTTCCTTTGGTTTCCAGTTTCTGATGTGAAGTCTATAATTCAAGTTGCTTTCCCCACATAAAAATGCTTCTCTTTCTTCTAAATGTTTTCAAATTATTTTTATTGCTTTTAGTTTTCAGATTTTGATATGTCTGGGCATGGACTTTTGTGGTCTTGCTATATGTTTGCTAAGCTTCTTGAATCCATAATTTTATGTCTATTGTCATATTTTCAACCATTGCTTCTTCAGATATCTTCTCAGTGTTATACTACTGTATGTAAAACAGATAGCCAGAGGAATCTGTTATATGACTCATGGATTTCAACCCAGGGCTCTGTGACAACCTAGAGGGGTGGGATGGAGTGGGAGGCAGGAGGGAGGTGCAAGAGGGAGGACATATACACCTATGGCTTATTTCATGTCGATGTATGGCAGAAACCAACACAACATTTTAAAGCAATCATCCTTCAATTAAAAATAAATGAATTTTAGAAATAGAAAAAAAAATCAAATCTTTTGTTATTGTCATTCAGGTCTCTGATGTGTTATTCACTTAGTTTCATATTTTCCCCCAGTGTTTTTCAGACTGAATAATTTCTGTTAATCTGTCTTCAGGTTCACTGAGTACCTTCCTTGTCATCTCCGTTCAAAGATTTCAAAATTTCAAATTTCAATTTTACTTAGTTCTAAAATGTGCTTAGATATTCTTTCTTCTTTTTGCTGATAACTTTTTTCTATTCATTTCAATAATGCTTATGATTGCTTGTTGGAGTAATTTTTTAGTAGCTACTCTAAAATCTTTCTCAGAAAATTCCAAGATTTTCATTACTTTGTATTGATGTCTGTGGATTGAATTTTCTCATGAGAGTTGAGGTTCTTTGTATGCTCAGTAACTTTGAATTGTATCCTAGATATTTTGAGTATTATGAGTGTATTACTGCTACTGCTAAGTCACTTCAGTTGTGTCCGACTCTGTGCGACCCCATAGAGGGCAGCCCACCAGGCTCCCTCTTCCCTGGTATTTTCCAGGCAAGAACACTGGAGTGGGCTGCCATTTCCTTCTCTAGTGTATGAAAGTGGAAAGTGAAAGTGAAGTCGCTCAGTCGTGTCTGACTCTTGGAGACCCCATGGACTGCAGCCCACCAGGCTCCTCTCTCCATGGGATTTTCCAGGCAAGAGTACTAGAGTGGGGTGCCATTGCCTTTTAAAATTCTATGGACAACTTATTTTTGTTTTAGTTAACAATCTAATTGGGTTCAGATTGCAAGTTCTAGTTTGTTTTCTATCAGTAATGGTTCCTTTGTTAGTTCAGTTTCAAAAAGACCTTATTAGACTATTTGCATTTGTCTCCCACCTGGGGATGATCTGTGTGTTGGTTTAGTTCTCAAATTGTTTGGTATTTTTATTACTATCAGATCCATACATAAACGGCTCAAGATTTAGCTCAGTAGTTTATAAATTATTATATGATATTGCTTTCCCAAGCTCCATCCACCCTATTTGCAGTCTCTCTGGTTGTCGGAGAAGACTCTTGAGAGTCCCTTGGACTGAAAGGAGGTCTAGGCAGTCCATCCTAAAGGAGATTAGTCCTGGGTGTTCATTGGAAGGACTAATGCTAAAGCTGAAACTCTAGTGCTTTGTCCACCTCATGTGAAGAGTTGACTCATTGGAAAAGAGTCTGGTGCTGGGCGGGATTGGGGGCAGGAGGAGAAGGGGACGACAGAGGATGAGATAGCTGGATGGCATCACTGACTCAATGGACATGAGTTTGAGTGAACTCAGGGAGTTGGTGATGGACAAGGAGGCCTGGTGTGCTGTGATTTACGGGATCACAAACAGTCGGACACGACTGAGCGACTGAAGTGAACTGAACTGAACTGGATGTTTTGGTTCCCTTTCCCTGGAGCTCCCCTTTTTGGTCATGTGGCCAGGAAGCTGGGGTTTTAGTTAATCCTCTTTCTTTGCCCTTTCATAAATATGCCCACCTGTAGCACAAAGCAGAGACACAGTGGAGTGAGAGAAAAGGCAAGGAAGGCTCACCTCACCTCCTTGGGGCCATAGTCCCACTGACGGGGCTGAATGTCCACCTGTTCCACAGTTTTGCTTCCTGTAGGTTTTTGTTGTGTGAGTGCATGCCCAGTCATGACTTTGTGGCCCCATGGACTGTAGCCCTCCAGGCTCCTCTGTCCATGGGATTCTCCAGGCAAGAATACTGGAGTGGGTTGCCATTTCGTTCTCTAGGGGATCTTCCTGATGCAGGGATCAAATGCAGGTCTCATACACTGCAGGGAGATTCTTTACTGAATGAGATATGAGGGAAGCTCAGGTTTCTATTAGAACTTTTATTTCCCTCAGGCTTCCCTGGTAGCTCAGTTGGTAAAGAATCTGCCTGCCAACACAAGAGATGCAGGTTTGATCCCTGAGTCAGGTTGCAAGGAGTTGGACATGACTGAGTGAGTAATACACACAGAAGTATTTTTGGGGGTTCAAATGCAAGAGGATGGGAAAAGGAGGGAAAAATACAAAAAGGTGATTTCTGTAATCTATCTAAGCATTAGACGTTCCTTTTCCTGCTTCTTAAGTCAGAACTAAAGTGGTCTTCTAGAATGCCTTCTGGGTGAACAGAAGCCATTTCCTTCAGGTTTTATTTAATTTGGCTCTAGGATGTTGTTGTTTAGGCTCTAAATTGTGTTCAACTCTTTTGTGATCCCATAGACTGTAGCCCTCCAGACTCCTTTGTCCATGGGATTTCTCAGGCAAGAATACTGGAGTGGGTTGCCATTTCCTTCTACAGGGGTTATTCCAGACCCAGGGATCAAACCCACATCTCCTTTATTGCAGGTGGATGCTTTACCACCGAGCCAGCAGGAAAGCCAGAGGAGTAATCTCACCTCTGGTTTGGTATTACTTTGAATTCTAGTCATGATACACAAGTTTCCTGTATTACTGTTTCCACAACCCTCAGAATTTGCTCCATACATTATATCCAGTTTTTATAGTTGCATTCAGTGGTAAAGACAGGGTAAAATGTGCTATTCTGTTTCATTCAGGATCGAAAATGCATATGCTATTTTTAAATATCTATTCTTATTTATTAAGCCTTTACTTTTCCTTTGAGGAGCTATGAAAAAATTTTCCTGTCTACCAGGCATATTTATATAGAATTAACAATGCCACTTGTGAATATATGACCCTGTCAAAGGGCATTGAGTAAGACTTGATCTCAACAAGTTAAAAATTACCATTTGCTATTTTGGAAGTTATAAAACCCATTTTGTATTGTCTTAAATAGTTCCAGAATGGCATAAACAATCAACATTCCACAATTAAATAAAGTAACTTTGGTTTAGTAATATTAATATATCTATAATTTTAGTTGTAAATTGTTTTTCTCTTTTTTTAAATTTAAGGATATATATTTATGTTTAATAAATATTGGCCCATACTTCATTTTTATCTTTCTTCATATAATTTAAATCACTGGGTCTACTAACAAGATAAAATAGTAAAAATTTGAATTAATACACATCTTTGAGACTCTAATGTAACCAAAGGGCCCCTTTTCCAGAAAAAAAGAAAAAGCACAAAATTTAGGACTTTACAGATGGATTAGAGTTTATTTGTGAAAACTAGGTAAGAATCTCTATTATGATCAACATATTTATTACTATTAAGTAGTCAGTCATTAAAGTCTAGTTAAAATTAAAGTTTTGATTAGAAAAAGCTGAAAGAGAAGACCCAAGAAGAAAAAGCTGAAAGAGAAGACCCAAGAATGAGTTTTACATGCATTTCAAACAGTATAATCAAAGACTAAAGTCTGAAGCACTATAAAATATTTTCCTGTCAGAAAGTCTACTTTAGTTCATCTTGAATATTCTACTTTCATCTGATATTACATTCAGAATTCAGAAGAAGAATATTTTGGGAATTTATGCCAAAGTCTTTTCACAGAGACACACAACTGAGCTCTCAAAAATCTGAGCTTTATCGTGACCAAATTGCTGACAGCATCTTCTAATGCAGACAGCACATCTGCTGACCTGGAGAAGCGATGACTGGCTGGCTTGGCATCTCCTTCCTCTATATTAGGAAAGGGAATTTATAACTGTGTGTGTGATTGGAGCAAACATTAGCATTTTGGCTGGTAGAACCATCATCTTAATGCTTCGCCTGAAAAGACTGATCTGGAAGCAATTTAGAGAGTTTGATTTACAACCAACTTTGAAAAGAATAACACATGTTCTCAAGACATCTCGAACATGCAGTGAATAGGGAGCTGCCCAGCCACTTAAACTTGCTTTAATCTTACAGTTTAATCAAAGATTCCCTCACAAACTTTACCCCTGGGAAATCGGGGACACTCCTCTGAGAGCCTTAGGTCAGAAATCAATGTGTAGTCTTACTACAGTCACCACATGCACCTCATGTTTGCAAGACATGTTTCAGTTTACGTGCCAGATTGAACTTAATTGTTTCAGAACTGCAGATACCCCCAGAGAATGAAAATCAGAAACTGTGCACAAAACACTACCAGGGACACAGCATGTCCTGACAATGAAATGAAAAGCATTTCTCCAGTGATCCTAGAGAGAGTCTGGCATGTTGGATATCTGCTTGTTGAGGCTAAAGAGATGGATCAAAGACGTAATAGACTGACCAGTTCAAGTCACACTGTATACCTACGGACACCCTATGATAACATCCTGGTGGATACAGGGAGGGGAAAGAAACTTCAAGGAATTCCGCAGTGTTTAAATCTGCGATTTGAACTATAGCTTCGCAGTTTTTGGTCTACCTTCTTAGGGTATGTACATATACAGTACATACAATTTTTTTCCTCCCAAATAATTGTCTCTCCTCTATTTTTGTTAAGTTAATAATGTCTATTACATTACTCTCATTATAAAAAACCAAACAAACAGTACTTTTGCTATATTTCTCCATATGGAGAAATATAGGGAAATACAATGAAGATGAAACAATATTAAATTATATTAACTATGTTATTAGATAACATAATACATTACAAGTAGAAAAAGAGATAAATAAGGAAAGTCAAATGTTAATTAATTTAACTATTTATAAAATGTATTTCTAAATTACAAGAAAAGAGATTCTTCTTCTGGAGAAATGGAATATATTTCCCCTGGTCCTCCTAAGTACAACTAGAAATCTTGGACGTCACACATAAAACAACACAAAAGAGGAAAATGGAGAGAAGAAGGCAGACTAACTGGGAAGGAATCTTGGGACCAAGGGAACGACACAGAGCATCCCCGAATTTTCTTTCCACCTCATATAGCCCAGGCTTGGAGCTGAAGAGGCCAGCAAACTGAAAACACCAAAAATCCCATCAAGAACCTGCTCTTATTCACTGATGATCAGAAAAGGGGCTAGAGAGCAAGAGAGAAAACATTTAGAGAATTACTTCCCTAAACTAGCCAAATACCGTGGTTTCGGTGGTCTCATGTCTGTCTATGTCAGCAAAAGCCATAGGGAGCCTAGACATCTACCCTCTTGAGGCTGTAACAAGATGCCAATCGCCAATGACAGGTGTTGCTGGGGAAAAACAGAGACACAAGGCTTCCACTGCTGCCAGCTGGTAACCAGCTGTCTTTCCCCCAGAGTTGCTGGAACTCACGTGCGGAGCCTGGCTTTGTAACCCCTACTTTACAGAAAGTCATCTCTCCTATCTCCTGAAGAGGGTATTGGTAGGAGTCAGCAGGTTCACCATCTCCCAGGGATAACAAGGTTAGTGGAGACAATAAGGGGAATCAGAGCTCTTACTCAGCCCAGAAGTAGCAAGGACCACCCACCCCTCAGGTGCCAATGGAGGCTGATTGGCTATCTTGCCTTTCTACTTCTACCTGGCAATAACAAAGCAGCATTCACTTTTCTCTCAGTTGAACAGTGTCAGAGAAAACCAGTTAATATAAAAAGGTTTAAATAAGGGCTAGAGTTCCTATATAATATGAAAATATTCAGGCTTAATTGAAAATCACTTGTAGCAAGAGCAGGAAGATTTCAGACTGAATGATGAAAGACAATAGATGCCAACAGTGAAATGACAGAGAAGTTAGAATTATCTGGCAGAAAACGAGGCATCCATGACAAAAATGCTTCAGTGAGCAATTATGAGCAACCTTGATATAAATGATAGACCAGAAAGCCCTAAGAAAGAAACAGAAACATTTCAACAAGGGAATAATAGATATAAAGAAGAACATGTAGAAAATTTAGACCCAGAAAATACAATAACAAAAATAAAAAGCACAGTGGTTGGGTTTCTAGTATGAAGGAGGAGGTAGAGAAAGGAATCAATAAACTGGAAGATAATACAATCTGAACAGCAGAGAGGAAATAGAGACCATGAGTTAACAAACCTTAGGGTGTCTGAGGGATTATAAAACAAAAATCTAATACCCATGTGGTTGGAATTTCATGAAAGAAGAAAGGGGGTAGGACTAAAAAGAAAATGTCTCAAAACTCTCAAATTTGGTAATACATGTAAACCTATAAATTCAAGAAGCTGAGTTAAATAAGCCGGATAGACAAAGACATATACTGTATGCTGTAATTCACATGAGGAATCCGAAACAGTCAGAGGCATAGAAACAGAGGGAAGAATTGTGGTTACCAGGGACTGGGGACAGGAGAAACTGGGAGATGTTGGTCAAAGAGCATAAACTTCCAATTATAAGATGAAGGAGCTATGGCACTCTAAAGTGCAGCATGATGAGTATAGTTAATGGCACTGCATTCTGTCCTTGAAAGTTGCTAATAGAGTGGTGACTATGTGAGGAGATGAATGTGTTTATGAAGTTGGTTTTACGAACCATTTCACATGGAATACATTGATTACATTATCATATTGTATATACCTTGAGATAATTAAATTTAGAGAAGAAAAACTTAGAGAGTGAATTCCAAACAATATAAACCCAAAGATATCCATGCCAAAGCCCATCATAAATAAATTTATAAAAGCTGAAAACAGCGAAAAAAATCCTTAAGGGCAGTGAGAGGAAAACAACATTTCTAGGGAAAAACAATCTGAGTGACAGTGGCTTTCACATCAGACACTGAAGGACTGCAGGAAGTGCCATGGTACGTTTTTCAGTGCTAAAAGAAAAGAACTGTCAACCCAGTTCTAGTACACAGTGAAAATATCCTTCAGGAATGAAAGGGGAAATCAAGACATTTTCCGAAGAAGAAAGCATAAGAGAACTTCTTGCTGGTAGTTCTACTATAAAACAGTGGCTAACGGATGTTCTCTAAACAGAAAGGAAATGAAAGAAATACGAACTTGGGAACATCTAGGAAAGAACAAAGAATATGAAACACAGAATATGGGTAAACATAATAGTTTTTTTTTCTTCTCTTAAGTTTCAACTCTGTTTGAAAATTGAAGCAAAAATTATTGCACAGTCTGATGTGATTCTACATGTTTCTGGAGGAAATATCTAATTAAATTGCATTAGAAATGAAGGAAATTAAAGAAATGTAAAGGAAGGTGAGGTTTCTATATTTGATTTTTCAGTCCAGTCACTCAGTCACGTTCGACTCTTTGTGACCTCATGGACTGAATTATGCCAGCCTTCCTGTCTATCATCAACCTCCATGGCTTACTCAAACTTATGTCCTTCGACTGGGTGATGCCATCCAATCATCTCATCCTCTGTCGTCCCTTCTCCTCCTGCCTTCAGTCCTTCCCAGCATCAGTGTCTTTTCCAATGAGTCAGTTCTTTGCATCAGGTGGCCAAAGTATTGGAGTTTCAGCTTCAGCATCAGTTCTTCCAGTGAACATTCAGGACTGACTTCCTTTAGGATTGACTGGTTTGATCTTGCATTCCAAGGGACTCACTCTCAAGAGTCTTCTCTAACAGCACAGTTTAAAAGAATCAATTCTTTGGCGCTTAGCTTTCTTTATGGTCCAACTCTCACATCCGTATATGACCACTGGAAAAATCATAGCTTTGACTAAATGGACCTTTGTTGGTAAGTAATGTCTCTGCTTTTAGTATGCTGTCTAGGTTGGTCAGAGCTTTACTTCCAAGGAGCAAGTGTCATTTAATTTCATGGCTGCAGTCATAATTCGCAATGTCTTTGGAGCCCAGGGAAATAAAGTCTTTGACTGTTTCCATTGTTTCCCCATCTATTTGCCATGAAGAGATGGGACCAGATGTTATGATTTTAGTTTTTGAATGTTGAGTTCTAAGCCAGGTTTTTCACTCTCCTCTTTCACTTTCATCAAGAGGTTCTTTAGTTCCTCTTCACTTTCTGCCATAAGGGTGGTGTCATCTGCATATCTGAGGTTATTGATATTTCTCCCGGCAATCTTGATTCCAGCTTGTGCTTCATCCAGCCCAGCATTTCTCATGATGTACTCTGCATATAAGTTAAATAAGCAGGGTGACAATATACTGCCTTGACATACTCTTTTCCCAATTTGGAACCAGTTTGTTGTTCCACATCTGTTTCTAACTGTGCTTCTTAACTTGCACACAGATTTCTCAGGAGGCAGGTCAGGGGTTTTGTATTCCAGTCTCTTGAAGAATTTCCCACAGTTCATGGTGATCCACACAGTTGAAGGCTTTGTCATAATGAATAAAGCAGAAGTAGATATTTTTCTGGAACTCTCTTGCTTTCTCTGTGAGCCAACAGATGTTGACAATTTGATGTCAATATTTCACTTTAACTGGTAATAAAATGATGACACCAGTAGACCAGATATGTATATATAATGCAAGACATTGAACAGCCGCTAAAAACACTATACAATGAGACATACTAAACACACTGTTGATAAATCAAAATCAAGCTGTAAAATATACTCAACTACTTTAGAGGAAGGCAGGAAAAAGAAAACAGAGAAACAAAACGCAGAATAACAGAGAACAAAAGATAAAATGCCAGACTTTAGTCCAAAATATGACAATGAATAAACTACATATACATTTTCTAATAAACCAATTATGAGACAGAACTTGAAAGAATGAATTGAAAAGCATTATATAATTATACACAGTCTATAAGAAACTCATGTTAAATATAAATATTTGGTATGATGAAAATAAAAGGATGCATAAAGATATATAAAGCACAGTTTAATCAAAGAAAAACAGGAAGAGCTATTTTTATAATAATTATAAATATATGTTTAATAATTAACATTAATTAATAATTATTAATTACTATAATCATTAATACTTATTAATATTAAACAAAATAGATGAGAGTGAAGAAAAATTTTAGAAACAGAGTGGAGCATTATATAATGTTAAGCAGGTCATTTCACCAAAAAGCCTAACAGTCCTATGTATGCAACAAGCAGGAGAGTCAAAGTATAAATTGCTGGGAGCCAGCCTGGGGAATCCTGCCCATGGCAAAGGTCATGAGGAAAGGGGCCTGACAAAACGCAAAGGTGGGATCAGGCCTCAGGGATCCCCCTGGACTTTCTTGAGCATCTATCCCCCAAACCAGAGTCTGCCTGCCTTACTGCATTATGCTTTCCACCTATTCTTCTGACATTACAGGAGGGCTATCCCTGACCACATTTCTCTAGAAAAAGTTAACTTAGAGCTCCAGTTAATAGTCTCCTGCATACAAAAGGAGTGTCTCAGCTCAAACTCCTCTGATGGCTCTCTAACTTGCATGACAGGTTTACCTGGACTTTTACAACTATGCATGTAATTATTTACAGTCCCCTAACTGTGAGAGGCATGGGAAGCCTAAAACATAGAGCCTTTCAAAGACTTAAAAGTTATTAGAGTAGTGCTGGTGTAGGATTTCATTATTGGGCCAATGCTTATTGCTAAGTTCCCGTATCTCTTAGCCACTGTGCACCTAGGAGTGCATTAGTTGACATAGTTGGAATGTAAGAAAACAAAATAGTAGCCTTGAAATTAACCACATCAGATTTTTGAGCTAATTGATTCTTTCTTTGTTGTAACTTACTGCACCTTTGCTCCATGAAAAATGTAACTTTGTTTGATACTTTCTGAGGCTGATATAGATTAAAAATATAAAAACACTTCAAGGGAAAATAAGTTTTCTGGTTAAGCAGCCTTTATCAAAAGAGGGTCATAAAATGTTTCACAGGCCTCCAAGGCCAGAAGATGATGTACACAACATCATTTGTGGGAAAGGTATAAAAGTCCTTTTTGAAAATAAAGTAACGGGCCTCACTCGAAGAAGCTTGGTCACCCCGTGTCTTTTTTCTTTCTTACTCTCTTTTTCAGGCTGATCCCTTGGAGCATAGAAGCTCCCTGCATTCAGTTATCTGCTCGGTTTCTAAGACCTGAACCGGAAGACGTTCTGCGTCTTCACTCCCTTGGGAGACCGGGAGGGCACCTGTGGCCTCTGTGGACAGGGCAAACTCCTTGTCTCAGGGTTTTATTGGCTTTCTATGTAAACCAAGGAATGTCAGCCTCTTTCTCTCCTCTGTTTTCTTATCTACAACATTCTTTCCTTGTCTCTCTCCAAATCAATCGCCGACTTCGTCCCCACTTTGAATTATCCTGGATCCACTGGGGCTGGACCCTGACAATAAATCAAACAGAAACTGACAGAGCTGAAAGGAAAAACAGACAAATCAACAATATAGTTGGAAACTTCAAAATCCCTCTCTCAAGTATTGACAGAATCACTGGACTTATAATCATCAAAGAGATAGAAGACATATATATTAATAGGAGGTAATAAGCATTTAGAGAACACACTGTCCATAGTGCTCAGAATACATGCTTCTTAAGTACACATAGATCGAAGACCAGGATAGACAATATCATGGAATATAAAACAAATCTCTGTAAATTTCAAACAATTGCTATTATGAAAGTGAAAGCATTCATCACTCAGTTATGTCCTACTCTTTGGAACTCCATGAACTGTAGCCCGCCAGGCTCCTCTGTTCATGGGATTTCTCAGGCAAGAATACTGGAGTGGATAGCCATTCCCTTCTCCAGGGGATCTTCCCAAAGCAGGTATCAAACCTGCTACCTTCTTGTAGCTAGCAGTTAAAATGATAAATTGTATACTATTTATATTATAACACAATAGAAAAAGTCAATTCTAGAATACTAATAAAATGGTAATGCTTTAGGCTGACAAATAATATCCACATATTACAGGCAGCATTTAGAAGTCAGGAAAGTGAAGGCCCTCTGGGAGTAGTAAATGAAAAAATAAATAAATAAAAGAAAGCTCTACAAGTGCTGATTTCTTGACATGGTTTCTTACAACACAAATATTTCAATTCATGACATTTCACTGAACAACACAAGTAGGACATGTGCACTTCCATGTATGTTTATTATACCTCAATAACAAATAAAAACTAAATATTTCTAAAAATTATAAAAGTGTGTTCTCTGATTACCAAATAATCTAGTAGAAATCAACAACAGAGACATGGTAGGTAAATCTCTAAACATTTGGAAACTGAGTAGAATATTTCCAAATAATTTCTGAGTCAAAAAGGAAGTCTCAAGAGAAATTAAAAGCATACACTGAACCAAATAAGAATGCAAATACAATATATCAAAATATTTGGAAATAGCTGGGATGAAAATTTATGGCATTAAATGTATGTATTAGAAAAGAAGAAATCTAAAGCTAGTCATCTATACTCCAAACTTAGTAACCTAGAAAAGGTCAAAATACCCATAACAAACAGGAGGAAAATAATAAAGATAAAATTAGAAGCCAAAGAAATTAAAAGCTGAAAACAATAGAGAAAAATAAATGAAATAAAGAGCTGTTTTTTTGAAAATATTAATAAATAGTCAAAACTCTACCAAGATTAACAAAGGAAAAGAAAAAGAGAGAGAGAGAGAGAGAGGATACAAATTTCAATATCAGGAATGAAACTGGGATATCACTACAGATTCTACAGACATCAAGACAATAATTAGGAAAGTACCATGAAAATCTCTACAAATAACCATGATAATATATTTATGACAGAAAATGAATACAATTCCTGAAAAAAACAAAAAATACCAGAAGTCAGTCAATAGATAATTTGAATTGCCTTAAAATTATTAAGGAAATTGAATTTATAATTATTATTCTCCCCAAAGAGAAATCTCCAGACTTAGTTTCCTTGGGGAAATATATCAAGCACTTAAGGAAGAATGAAAAGCCCTTCTATACATTTCTTTTCAGAAAATAAGGAAAACAAACAAACACTTCCCAGTTGAATTTATGAAACTACTATTACCCTGATACTCAAACCAGACATAGACAAGCCAAAGTAAGAATATATAGACATATATATTCATGACTGTAGATACAAAATTCTTTAACAAAATATTAGCAAATGAAATTGATAGATATATTTTAAAAATATACATAATGAGCAAACAGATTTTATCACACTGACGAAAAGCTGATGCAATATTAAAAAAATCAGCTGATGCAATTCACCACATTAAGAGACTGAAGAGAAAGAAATCAGTGAGCATATCAATTAATGCAGAGAAAACGTTAACAAAATTCCCAACTAATTTATAGTTAGAGCTTCAGGAAAAATAGTGATAACTTTCTTAGTTTGACAAAAATTACCTTTGGAATTTTAACTAACATTATCCTTAACCTGGAAAGACTGCATGTGATTCCCTAAGATTAAGAGCAAGGCAAAGGTGCTGATTTATTCTCACTCAACACAATGCTGGAACTTCCAGTCAATGTAATAAGAAATACAGAAAATAAAAGCAGTATCGACAGAAAAGGAGAAAATAAAGTTGTTCCTATTGTATATGACATAATTGTTTAAGTACAAAATCCCAAAGAATCTTCAAAAAAAAACAATGCCTTAAACTAGTGAGTTTAGGAAGGTTGCAGGATACAGGATAAGCATACAAAAATCAATTTTATTTCTACATACTTACAATGAACATGTGGACCTCAATTTAAAAATACAACACTACTTAAAGTTGATATTGAGATTGATACATACACTGCTGTGCTGTGCTTAGTTGATCAGTGATGTCCGATTCTTTGCAACCCCATGGTCTGTAGGCGCCAGGCTCCTCTGTCCATTAGGAATCTCCAGGCAAGAGTACTGGAGTGGGTTGCCATGCCATCCTCCAGGGGATTGTCCCAACCCAAGTCTCTCACATGGCAGGTTGATTGTTTACTGTCTGAGCCACCAGGGAAGCCTAAGAATACCAGACAGAGTAGCCTATCCCGTCTCCAGGATATCGCTCTGTATCTCTTCTTCAGGGGATCTTCCCGACTCAGAAATTGAACAGGGGTCTCCTGCATTGCAGGTGGATTCTTTCCCAACTGAGCTACCAGGGAAGCCCTATATACATACTACTATACATCAGATGGATAACTAATAAGGAGTTACTGCACAGCATAAGGGACTCTACTCAGTACTCTATAATTACCTCTGTGGGAAAAGTATCTAAACTAAGAGTGGATATATGTATATGTGTAACTGATTCACTTTGTTGTACACCTGAAACTAACATAGTAAATCAACTACACTCTGATAAACTTTTTTAAAAACTGGTGAAAAAAAGGTAAATCTAACAAAATATTTTCAGCACTATGTGGACAGGAAACAATGCTGATGAAAGAAATAAAATAAGATGTAAATAAAGGCATTCCATGATTCTAGATTGGAAGACTGAGTGTAAAAATGATGTCTATTCTACCCAAGTTGGTGTGTAAGTTTACCACAACTTTTGTCTAAACTGTAAAAATCTTTTTGTAGATATAAGCAAAATTAATTATCCTCAATGGCGAAAAATTGAAACCATTTCCCATAAAGTCAGGAACAAGACAAGGGTGTCCACTTTCACCACTACTCTTCAACATCGTACTGGAAGTTTTGGCCACAGCAATCAGAGCAGAAAAAGAAATACAAGGAATCCAAATTGGAAAAGAAGAAGTAAAACTCTCACTGTTTGCAGATGACATGATCCTCTACATAGAAAATCCTAAAGACTCGACCAGAAAACTACTAGAGCTAATCAATGAATATAGTAAAGTTGCAGGATATAAAATAAACACTCAGAAATCCCTTGCATTCCTATACACTAATAATGAGAAAGTAGAAAAAGAAGTTAAGGAAACAATTCCATTCACCACTGCAACGAAAAGAATTAAATACTTAGGAATATTCCTACCTAAAGAAACTAAAGACCTATATATCGAAAACTATAAAACACTGATGAAAGAAATCAAAGAGAACACTAATAGATGGAGAAATATACCATGTTCATGGGTCGGAAGAGTCAATATAGTGAAAATGAGTATACTACCTAAAGCAATCCACAGATTCAATGCAATTCCCATCAAGCTACCAGCAATATTTTTCACAGAACTAGATCAAATAATCTCAAGATTTGTATGGAAATACAAAAAACCTTGAATAGCCAAAGCAATCTTGAGAAAGAAGAATGGAACTGGAGGAATCAACTTGCCTGACTTCAGGCTCTACTACAAAGCCACAGTCATTAAGACAGTATGGTACTGGCACAAAGACAGAAATATAGATCGATGGAACAAAATAGAAAGCCCTAAGATAAACCCACACACCTATGGACACCTTATCTTCGACAAAGGAGGCAAGAATATACAATGGAGTAAAGACAGTCTCTTTAACAGGTGGTGCTGGGAAAACTGGTCAACCACTTGTAAAAGAATGAAACTAGACCCCTTTCTAACACCATACACAAAAATAAACTCAAAATGGATTAAAGATCTAAATGTAAGACCAGAAACTATAAAACTCCTAGAGGAGAACATAGGCAAAACACTCTCCGACATAAATCACAGTAGGATCCTCTATGATCCAACTCCCAGTATACTGGAAATAAAAGCAAAGGTAAACAAATGGGATCTAATTAAAATTAAAAGCTTCTGCACAACAAAGGAAACTATAAGCAAGGTGAAAAGACAGCCTTCGGAATGGGAGAAAACAATAGCAAATGAAACAACTGACAAACAACTAATCTCAAAGATATACAAGCAACTTATGCAGCTCAACTCCAGAAAAATAAATGATCCAATAAAAAAATGGGCCAAAGAACTAAATAGGCATTTCTCCAAAGAAGACATACAGATGGCTAACAAACACATGAAAAGATGTTCAACATCACTCATTATCAGAGAAATGCAAATCAAGACCACAATGAGGTACCATTTCACACCAGTCAGAATGGCTGCGATCCAAGAGTCTACAAGCAATAAATGCTGGAGAGGATGTGGAGAAAAGGGAACCCTCTTACCCTGCTGGTGGGAATGCAAGCTAGTACAGCCATTATGGAAAACAGTGTGGAGATTCCTTAAAAAATTGCAAATAGAACTGCCTTATGACCCAGCAATCCCACTGCTGGGCATACACACCGAGGAAACCAGAATTGAAAGAGACACATGTACCCCAATGTTCATTGCAGTGCTGTTTATAATAACCAGGACATGGAAGCAACCTAGATGTCCATCAGCAGATGAATGGATAAGAAAGCTGTGGTTCATATACACAATGGAATACTACTCAGCCCTTAAAAAGAATAAATTTGACTCAGTTCTAATGAGATGGATGAAATTGGAACTGATTATACAAAGTGAAGTAAGCCAGAAAGAAAAACACCAATACAGTATCCTGACACATATATATGGAATTTAGAAGACAGTAATGATGACCCTATATGTGAGCCAACAAAGAGACACAGAGGTATAGAGTGGACTTTTGGACTCTGAGGGAGAGGGAAAGGGTGGGATGGTTTGGGAGAATGGCAATGAAATATGTATATTTTCTTATAAGAAACAAAGCGCCAATCTGTGTTCAATGTAGGGTGCAGGATGCATGGGGCTGATGCACAGGATGATTCAAGTAGAGGATGTGGGGTGGGAGGTGGGAAGGGGCTTCGGCATTGGGAGATTGTGGACACCTGTGGCTGATTCATGTCAATGTATGGCAAAACAAATACAGTATTGTAATTAAAAAAATAAATACATTTAATTAAAAAAATAAAATTTATAAGGAAAAGAAAAGTAACTAATAGCAAACAAACTACTGGTTACCAGAGGAGAGAGAAAAAGAGGGAGTGATAAAGTTAAGGGTATGGGAGTAAGTTATACAATCTACCATGTATTGATCTTCTCTTGTAGTTCAATCAGTAAAGAATGTGCCTGCAATGCAGGAGACCTGGGTTCGATTCCTGGGTTGGGAAGATCACCTGGAGAAGGAAATGGCAACCAGCTCCAGTATTCTTGCCTGGAGAATCCCATGGACAGAGGAGCCTGGCAGGCTATAGTCCATGTGGTCACAAGAGTTGGACATGACTTAGTGACTAAACCACCACCACCATGTATAAAATAGATAAACAACAGGGGTACATTGTACATCACAGGAAATTATAACCATTAACTTATAAAGACTTTTAATAGAATAGAATCTGTAAAATACTGAATCACTATACTGTATATTTGAAATTAATATAATATTGTAAATCAACTCTACTTTAGTTAAAAATAAGCTTGAAAAAAGGAGAATAAAGTTGAAGGAATCAGTCCACCTAATTTCAATATTTATTATATAACTACAGTACAATAATAAACTGTGTGGTCCTGGTGGAGGGATACATGTACAGATCAATAGAATAGAACAGAGCACTCACACAAATATGCTGAAAAGATTGTTGACAAAGATGCAAAAGCAATTCAATGGGGGGAAGGCAGTCTTTTCAACAATGGTAGTAGAGTAGTTGGACATCAATAGGGAGAAAAGATGAACTTCAATCCATTTCTCACACTTCATACAAAAGCTCAAAATTGTTCATGAACTTAAATGTAAAATATAAAACTGTTTAAGTCCTTTAAAAGAAAAAGGAAAATTTGGAGATTCCAGAGTTAGTAAAAAATGTTTAGCTTTGATGGAAAAGCCACAGTCCACCAAAGGAATAAATGATAAAATAGAATAAACAAAGAGTGGGAGGAAATATTTTTAAACCACATATTCAACAAAGAATTTATATGCACAATATGCAATTATTTCAAAGCTCAACAATAAAAAATAATGTATACAATTAGAAAATAAGTAATTTAGGAAATATTTCATTTAAGAGGATATATTTACAATGACAGCTGAATGTATGGAAATGGTCAACATTATTAACCATTAAGAGTATTCAAATTATAACCACGATGGGTTATCACAATATGCCTATCAGTTCAGTTCAGTCGCTCAGTTGTGTCTGACTCTTTGCGACCTCATGAACCACAGCATGCCAGACTCCCCTGTCCATCGCCAACTCTGAGTCCACCCAAACCCATGTCCATTGAGTCTGTGATGCCATCCAACCATCTTATCCTGTCGTCTCCGTCTGCCCTCAGTCTTTCCCAGCATCGGGGTCTTTTAAAATGAGTCAGCTCTTTGCACCATGTGGCCAAAGTATTGGAGTTTCAGCTTCAGCATCAGTCCTTCCAATTAATAATCAGGACTTCTCCTTTAGGATGGACTGGTTGGATCTCCCCTGCAGCCCAAGGGACTCTCAAGAGTCTTCTCCAACACCACTGTTCAAAAGCGTCTGTTCTTTGGTGCTCAGCTTTCTTTATAGTCCAACTCTCAAATCCATACATGACTACTGGAAAAACCATAGCCTTGACTAGACGGACCTTTGTTGACAAAGTAACATCTCTGCCTTTTAATATACTGTCTAGGTTGGTTAGAATGGCTAAAATTAGAAATAGTTGGATTACTCTCAACAACTGTCTTTGAACCCAACTTCTGGTTCTACTCTCTTCTGGGTTTACCTTCTCGGAATTCTTTGAAGTCTTGCCTTTGAATTGTTATCTTCCTCTAGATATGCTCACTCAATATGGAAATACATGATTTTCTAGTTATAACTAGAGGTGGAAAGTCAGTATGCATCACAGGTTGGTGTTGAATAAAATGAGTTTAAAGATATTGCTCCTCTCTGGAGACAATAGGCCATCTCAGCCTGTATGCACATGTGGTTCTCAGTGAAATACTGTTTTTCCAGAAAACTGAGATCTAGCCATCTTTAAGGTTAGAAAGGCAGGTGAAAACAAGAAATAATGAGTAAGACATAAAGTGAACTAGTTTCACAAATATAAGGGAAATGGCAATTGTGAACATAAATATATTTTTCCTTTATAATGGGAATGTATTTGCCAAGAGGGGCTTTAATCTCATAAAAATGATTTTTCTGTAGAGAACCACCAGCCTAAATTCCAAAAAGAAGGCATAAATAATCTTGGAGGATCTTTGAACTCTGAAAGCTCCTAAAGATGGCATGGAAATGTTGGGCAGCATTTACCTCCTTGAGATGGTAAGAATTATTTCAAGTTCTTGGCTTAGCTAATGTGCCTATAGGCAAGGCGATAAGCTGGCAGCGAGCAGACGGGGGAAATTAACACACGAGCACAGGGCTTCCCTCTCCTCATCCTGTATGAATCATGTCCTTTTGCTGCTGCTGCTGCTGCTGCCACCATTCCTGCCCCTGCCTCAGCTGGAAACCAGAAAGTTTAAACTTTGCCACCAATGCAGCTTAGGGCTCAGACCAAGAGAACAAAGGAAAAGTAGGTATGAGAGAGCCAGATTCTATGGGGAGGCTGAGTCCGTAAATGCAGATTGAGACTATGAGTGAAATTCATTCAGAATCAAATGTTCCGATTTCTAACATCTTTATTCCCCTCACCCCACCCCACCCCACCCCACCCCACCCCATCGTTTAATTTTGACTTCTGGGAGGGTGATGTCTACCTTCTGTTGACAGCTTTCTTCCTCTTCCTCTTTGACTCCGTTCAGCCAATACTGCTAATGGTGCATGTGCAGGAGAAACAGAGAGATAATGAGATGCAGAAGTGTGTCTGGTCCTCCCACTTAGCACAGCTGTGTGACACACCTATAGGAGCTGAGTCCAGCTGTCAGGTAACTTAGTTTGCATTAGCAATAGGCACATATTATGACGTTATCTTGATCCATACCTGTTTCAGATAAACTGGAGTCTTGTTTTTACTTGCCTACAGCTTTGATCCTTCAAATATTACTACCCAACTTTGTGCTTAGGTAGTGTGTTAATTAACCTCATTCTTACAACAACTGGGTGAGGCAAGCAGGGTACACACTAGCACCATTTTCCACAACGGAAAGTTGAGGTGATTTGAAACGGTGCCATTTTACTTGCTGCCCAGTGTCTGTGCTGTTCTATGTTGTTTCTGCCACATGCTGTCTGCATGGCTATTGTCTGTGTGACTACTTTGCTTTGAAGGTTGATACTAAATCCTTATAAGCCTAGAAAATAGGTATTGTCAGCCTCGGTGTGCTTTTGTTGAGGCCAAAATGGATCAATCAAAATAGCTCTTTAAACTTATCCCCAAACAATTTCTCTTTTGGTCTGGGATTCACAATTTTATTTTCTTGTCTATCTGTCTCATTAAGAGAAATTGTGAGGTTAGGAGGGAAAATAACTTTGGATAATAAATCAGAAAAAAATTGAAATGACCGTTGACTGAGGGCTGACCTCACGCTGATACTCTGTGGGGCATAGTCTTTCAGGCTTTGAAAATGGTACAACTTACTGAGGTTCTTAAAAAATAATCCTTCACATGACTATGCTGGCTGTGTCTGGAGCCAGATCAAAGTTCTATTTGGTTTGTGATAGAGCCTCCTGGGGGAGAAGTCAGTACTTTGGCCTGCATTTGTATTCTGGCTCCATCACTGATTTATGTATGACAGATGAAATTGTTCAGTCTTTGTGCCTGGGTCTCCTCATTCACAAGGTGAGGCTTGTAATAATACCTATCATAGGGTTGAGAGCCTCCAGGAGATAGTATATCTCAGTTATGTAGAATAATAACCATATACTCAATATGCATTAGCTATATTATTGCTGATTTTCCTTTCATCTGGCTGCTTGGAAAATATATACATTTTTAAGTTTTTTTCTGAGTTTTTTAAATTAAGGGGACTAGTGTTCATGCTTTTGTAGAAATAAGTAATATTAGAGACAAGTCACTAGATGGATAAAGCAGTAGAAACCCAAAACTATGATCACAGTTTTGTGTACCAAAGAGTGGATTTTAGGCTAGTTAAGATTATCTTTCTGCTGCTACTGCTGCTAAGTCACTTCTCTCGTGTCTGACTCTGTGCAACCCTATAAATGGCAGCCCACTAGGCTCCTCTGTCCCTGGGATTATCCAGGCAAGAATACTGGAATGGGTTGCCATTTCCATCTCCAAAGCATGAAAGTGAAAGTGAAGTCACTCAGTCATTCCCGACTCTTAGCGACTACATAGACTGCAGCCCACCAAGCTCCTCTGTCCATAAGATTTTCTAGGCAAGAGTACTGGAGCGGGTTGCCATTGCCTTCTCCAAAGATTCTTGCTACATATTAACTATGTGTTCTTGCCTAATCAAATAAATTTTGACTATATATCTCTGTAAGATGGAGATAGTAACACTTCATCTCATCTTTGGTTGCTGTAGTGCTCAGAAGTCATATTCAAGAAATGGTTCTGTGAGTGTCAAATTGTAAGAAGGTTGTTTATTATGATTCATGTTTAGATGAAACTTAAGGGGTTTTAAGTGAAAAAATCTGCTTTCAAGAGCTGTTAAATGAGCCACATAAGTTCTGACCTAGAGACTCTACTTCCTAAACTGCATGAGAACCTAAATGTCTCTAATGACTCACTGAAATATTAATACATTAATTTCTTGATTATAAATGAATCACCAGCTATTTTATATTTGTTTTAGTGTTTTAAAGTTACAAGCTGTTTTGATGTTTGTAATCTAGAAGACAGTTGTTGTTCAGTGGCTCAGTTGTGCCCAACTCTTTGTGACCCCATGGACTGCAGCATGCCAGGCTTCCCTGTCCATCACCATCTCCAAGAGTTTTCTCAAACTCATGTACACTGAGTTGATGATGCCATCCAACCATCTCATCCTCTGTCATCCCCTTCTCCTCTTGCCTTCAATCTTTCTCAGCATCAGAGTCTTTTCCAATCAGTCAGTTGTTTGCATCAGGTAACCAAAGTATTGGAGCTTCAGCTTCAGCATCAGTCCTTCCAATGAATATTCTGTGTTGACTTCCTTTAGGACTGACTGGTTTGATCTCCTTACTGTCCAAAGGACTCTCACAGAGTGTATTTATTCAGAATGCTGTTTTCAATTTTTGCCTGGTTCCTATGACATCTGCTGCAAGTGACTGCAAAGGCTAGCAGTCTGTGGTTGTCATGTTTGTTCCTCCCTCCTTCCCTTCATTTTTCCCTTTCTTTCCTCTTTCCTTTCTTGCTTTCTTTTAATGAGTTCAGTTCAGTTCAGTCACTCAGTCATCTCCAACTCTTTGTGACCCCATGAATCGCAGCACGCCAGGCCTCCCTGTTAATCACCATCTCTTGGAGTTCACTCAGACTCACGTCCATCGAGTCCGTGATGCCATTCAGCCATCTCATCCTCGGTCGTCCCCTTCTCCTCCTGCCCCTAATCTCTCCCAGCATCAGAGTCTTTTCCAGTGAGTCAACTCTTCGCATGAGGTGGCCAAAGTACTGGAGTTTCAGCTTTAGCATCACTCCTTCCAAAGAAATCCCAGGGTTGATCTCCTTCAAAATGGACTGGTTGGATCTCCTTGCAGTCCAAGGGACTCTCAAGAGTCTTCTCCAACACCACAGTTCAAAAGCATCAATTCGTCAGCACTCAGCCTTCTTCACAGTCCAACTCTCACATCCATACATGACCACAGGAAAAACCATAGCCTTGACTAGATGGACCTTAGTTGGCAAAGTAATGTCTTTGCTTTTGAATATACTATCTTGGTTGGTCATAACTTTTCTTCCAAGGAGTAAGCGTCTTCTAATTTCATGGCTGCAGTCACCATCTGCAGTGATTTTGGAGCCCAAAATAATAAAGTCTGACACTGTTTCCACTGTTTCACTGTTTCCCCATCTATTTCCCATGAAGTGATGGGACTGGATGCCATGATCTTTGTTTGCTGAATGTTGAGCTTTAAGCCAACTTTTTCGCTTTCCTCTTTCACTTTCATCAAGAGACTCTTTATTTCCTCTTCACTTTCTGCCATAAGGGTGGTATCATTTGCATATCTAAGGTTATTGATATTTCTCCCAGCAATCTTGATTCCAGGTTGTGTTTCTTCTAATCCAGCATTTCTCATGATGTACTCTGCACCTTAGCCACAAGTAAAGTATGGTCAGTTGAACTACATTAAAAGTAGAAGTTTATGTCCATCAAAAGTCATCATTTATGAGTCCAAAGGAAAGCCACTCAATGGGAAAAGATAGTTATAACACATAAGCTGAGAAAGGACTTGCATTCAAATACATAAAGAATGATTATAAATCAATAAGGAGAAGGCCCAACTCAACACAGAAATAAGAGACTCTTCTCTTGTAAATTGTTTTCATACATCTCATTTCTCTGTAATGTTTCACTGTGTGACTTCTCCATAATTATCTAATATTGATGGATATTTGGGTAATCTACTGTATTGGACTATTAATAACTGTCAACATTCTTATATATGTATATCTTTTTGCATAGATAAGTACATATTTATAAGTTGTGTATCTAGTAGTGGAACTTCATAAAAAAGGGTTCATTGAATGTATTAAAATTTCAAATATTATTTGTTAAGAGGGAAATGAAAATTAAATCAGATGAGCTTTCATTCTATATTAAAATTGAGAAGACCCAAAGTACTATGTATGAAAAAAAGTTGACGCAAAGATAATTGTCAGGAAAGAAATTGTAATAGTCTATTAGTGGGAGTTCAAATTGTTGCAATGATTTTGGAAATGAGCTTTGCATAATCTCCTAATGTTGATAGTACACATGTCTTTTGCTTCTGGCTGGGGGAGTGGTTGGAAGGGGCACAAATGCAGTACTGGAAATATTCTGTTCCTTAGTAGTTAGTGGTTACAAAGGTATTCCTTCTGTCTCAGTTCACTTATGTATTTATGTTTTGTGTAATTTTCTGAATGTGTTATACTTAGGCAGTTTCAAAATATGATAATAATTTGCCTTATAAGATAATTTTCCACAGTGTGCCATTCATTTGAGTTTCCAGATTATATGTAGCTTCTAGTTTATATACAGATTAGTTGGCTAGCTGAACCACAAGTTCAGCTAAACCTTTTGTTATCAAGGGATTGATCACCAAATGAAGGCAAGGAAAATCATGTAATTTACAAGCCATGCTTCCATGAACATAATTGGAAAACTGAATGCCTGTTAATTCGTTTAGCAAATTCCTTCTTAAAACTGCCAAGTCTATACATTTTCTGAAATTTAGAAGTATCCTGAAAAAACTTAACAAAAGTTGCATGTATTTCAGGAAAGCTGTTGCTTAACTTGCAAGAAAATTCCTCTAGGTTAGCATGAAGATAAATTAAAAAAAAAAAAAAAAGACGCCCAGTAAAAAAACTACTCTGAAACAAAGAAATTAACAGAAAGTGAAGAGTTAGACAAAATCCTTCCATATCACATGATTTTCTGTCACTTTACTGAAGTTTTTAATCACTTTTCCCTGAGGCATCTTAACTGGTGGCACTGCCTTTCAGTATTAATATTCACACCCAAGCAGCCTCTTCTTAGTCTCCTGTTGTGTGAATGACAGTTAGCTTAAAAAAGAAAGAATAACAGTGAGAGCTAGAGTGAGAGAAGATAAACATGAAAAAGAAGTAACTGGGATCTCATTTATTGCACTTTGTAGTAAATAGCACATTTTAAACAGTTTTATGAAACAACTAAAAATTTAACCAACTGGATGTGAAATATAAACTGACAAGTTCCCTCCTCAGTTTTACAACAGACCAAATCATAAATTTTAGTCATGACTGAATAACAACAGGTATTCATTTCTGTGTATCTGTGTGTGTTGAGGGGGGTTAATTTATTAGTTGGTAAATTTCAAGAAAGTGGGAATCATGTCTTACCTAGTCACTCTTTAATATCTACAATATGGTAACAGTGATTTGCCAATCATAGACTCTCAATAATTACATCTAATCACATCTAGTCTATGAACACTGATTTCTAGTTGTTTGTTCCAAGAAAGGATGATTAATAGTTGAAGCAGAAAGTGGGCATATGGTCCCATCACTTCATGGGAAATAGATGGGGAAACAGTGGAAACAGTGTCAGACTATTTTTGGGGGCTCCAAAATCACTGCAGATGGTGACTGCAGCCATGAAATTAAAAGACGCTTACTCCTTGGAAGGAAAGTTATGACCAACCTAGATAGCATATTCAAAAGCAGAGACATTACTTTGCCAACAAAGGTCCGTCTAGTCACGGCTATGGTTTTTCCAGTGGTCATGTATGGATGTGAAATTTGGACTGTGAAGAAAGCTGAGCACTGAAGAACTGATGCTTTTAAACTATGGTGTTGGAGAAGACTCCTGAGAGTCCCTTCGACTGCAAGGAGATCCAGCCATTCCATTCTGAAGGAGATCAGTCCTTGGTGTACATTGGAAAGACTGATGCTAAAGCTGAAACTCCAATACTGTGGCAACCTCATGTGAAGAGTTGACTCATTGGAAAAGACTCTGATACTGGGAGGGATTGGGGGCAAGAGGAGAAGGGGACGACCGAGGATGAGATGGCTGGATGGCATCACTGACTCAATGGACGTGAGTCTGAGTGAACTCTTGGATTTGGTGATGGACAGGGAGGCCTGGTGTCCTGCAATTCATGGGGTCACAAAGACTCAGGCACTACTGAACGACTGAAGTGAACTGAATGTTTGTTGATGCTCAAAAAATGGTGAATGGTACTGAAACTTAATCTCCTATTAAGATCAATTTGCTATGTGAGTGACACAAATTGAAGTCAGGGAGGTAAATAACATTTTTAGAAATCCTCTAGTGAACTGAAAGGAAAAGAAATTAAAGCTCAAAGAAGATGATCTGTGAACAAATGGTATGTTTTATTCCCGGATAAAAACATGCTGTATTTATACAACTGTTGTTCATATAACTTGACATATATATATATATATATATATATATATATATATATATATACACACACACACACATATATTATTCCTGTTCTCTGAATGGAATACCTATGTGGGTGCCTGTTAAATCACTTCAGTTGTGCCTGACTGTTGTGACCCCATGGACTATAACCCTCCAGGCTCCTAGGTCCGTAGGGATTCTCTAGGCCTGAATACTGGAATGAGTTGCTGTGTCCTCCTCCAGGGAATCTTCTGGACCTAGGGATCCAACCTGCCTCTCTTAAGTCTCCTGGATTGGCAGGATAGTTCTTTACCACTAGCACTACCTGGGAAGCAAATACCTGTAATGCAATCAGAAATATAACATACTTATTTTATTTTTTCCTTAGTTCATATACATTGCAGATGTTTCAGTGAGTTAGAGAAGACAATGTACCTCATTTCCAAAGGAACATGTACAGTAGTTTTTCATGTGACAATAACGTAGCATTATAAAACTGCTAAGTTGTTTTCATTTTCTATTTAGTTTAGTATTTAGTTGTTTATTCAATTCATCCAAGTAACTGAATGATCACCTAGTGTCTAGAGGCAGATCTAGAAGGAAGTATCTTCCTGTCTACTCAAATGAATAGAAAATAGTATACCTAAAATAGCTCTCTCCTGTCTAGATGGGGGAAGAATATGGGCACTCCTAGCTGAGGCAGAGTTTGAGTTATAGATATTATTGTTCCTGGTAAAGTGAGGTGCATGGAGAAGGGGTTTGCCTCTGTTCTGGTGGTGAGATCTGCCACCTTGTTCATTTAAAGAAAAGATGGAAGTTCTTTTCAGAGTTTCAGGCATTTTAGCAGCATAAAAACCTGACAATTTCAGAAAGTCCCAGGGACCAAAGAACAAATTTTTTAAAACATAGTCAACTCTTTTGGGGAATAGTCTGCAATTACGGACTGTCTCTCTTCCCCATGCTTATGCAAGCCATTAATATTTCTAAAAGTTATTCCTAAGAGCCAATCACTTCTTAAAAGTTAAAATATAGAGGTTGTGCCTACATTCCCCCACCTGCGCCGTCATGAAGAAGCACCACCTTGATTACTATTGCAGGTGTAAAAGACATCCCCTATCTGGGGAACTAATCCATGAGGTCCATAACTGCTAGACATTGCTGAATTTTTTCTACTTCTTTGGATTTCTTCACAGTACATATCTGGAAATAATTCAGAGCTGGCATGCAGGTACTATCAACTGAATTGCATTTACTGAAGATTCATTTCTCGCAATTGCAAAATGAAACCTTTGAGAAAATGATAATGGATTTAGGATAATTTCGTCTACTAAAGAGAAAGCCTGATTTTCAAATATTTTCATAATATTTTGTCCTATTTATACATCCATGATTTCCCATTTATTTGCAAAGGAATAAAACCTATAAAGAAAATTTTGGTAACACTTTATACAGGAAACAAATTACCAATAAAAGAAAGCATTTTTGGGAAATCCCTGGTTCTTTGAAGTAGAATCATTCCCAGGATCTCTATCAACTTACCTTGCTCAAGTTTTACCTTTGATAAATACCTGATGATCACATATGTGCACATACTGAATGAGCCTAATTAGAGAAATATTTTCTATATAATAGCCCTTCAGTTTGTAACAGCCTCAATGTAATTTTCTACAGTCCATGCTTCAAAGGCCTCCTCTGTACCCCTACAGACCGGAATGATAACTTGCCTAGAGCAATAGTCAAGAAACATTTCTTAAACAATATCTCACTTCCCCTGAAAATGAAAGCAAAAATTTGATCTCTAGGTTATCAAGTCTTAAACCAGAGGCAAAATGGAATATCATCATCAAAGTAGAGATGACTAACAATAATGTTTTCTTTTAGTTGTTCATAGTTTGCTCATTGATTGTTATATAAATCTGCTTTGTAGAGAGATTTATGATAATTCATAAAACAATTTAACATTGAATATTTTCTAACAGTTCCCTTGTTTTCTTCCATGCAAAGATTTTTCTCTTTTGGCATCTAAAATGTTATAAATCTATTGGAGTTGAGAGGGGTATGAAACATTTATACAAAAATGTTCTATTCCTGCTATATTCTCTATAATGGAGAGAACTTGCCATGAGTAGAAGCCAGGACTGCCAGTGCTTGCAGGGAATGCTACTGTCAGTGAGGGCTTATACTGGTTTTCTTTCATGGGTTCATGGACTTTGCTATCTGTTATGTGAGTTCAAACTCTCGATGAGATTTGCATGTCCTAAGTGCCCCCAAAAACTAGATGCTGCAAATTATTAAAAACTTCCTGAAGAATATATTTTCAAGCTATATATCAGCACATATTAATTAAATCAAAATATTTTGTCATTAAGATTTTAATCTTGTGTTTTGCAACCATAAAATTTGACTCACTAGAACAATTTTTAGTAAGGGCATCTAAGAGCAGACATAGAATTTACCTAGTTAAAAGAGCTCAGAAAAAAAATTAGTAACCTAAAATCTCTTTCTTGGGCTGAAGTATGACTTGGCTTTTGCATTTTGCAATGTTAAATATGATTCTCTTTTTTGAGCAAGAAAAACATGATTTCATAAGTAAACTTGGAATTTCTGTGGAGGGTGATTTTCCTTTCTCTTTCCTTCTTCCCCCATAAAAAGGCAGGTCTGTCTTTCTTTGAGTCACAATTTCCCATGAGCAATGTCAAAGTAGTCCTGGTTTCTGCTGAAAATACTGTGTCAGGAATTGCCACATTCCTTGTCTGGTTTGCATGGTAATATGAACTATGCTTCTGGTATCTTTGAATTTCTCTGCTCAGCTCCTGATGATGCTAGACAATATACTGAGTTGACTATATTGTTGAGTAGCTTAGATCAGGAGAGTAACCAGACAATCTGCCTTATCCTAAGCAGCAGATGGGATTACTGTGGCTATTTGATATTAGAATTTGGTAACCTGGTTCAGTAGCTCAAATTAAATAATTTGCCCTATAAACCCATTTCCATCAAACACGTTACCAGGGTGCCTTTTAATAAATTGAAAGGAGCTACCTGCATATTTCCATATTTTGTCATGATTCTTTACCCAATTACCTCAGTGTTGAGGGACTGTGTATAAGCATTGTTGCCTTATTCATCAAATTTCAGGGTAAAGGAACTTGCATACTATATCCACCTGTACCACTTGCCCTTTGTGGCCAGTTGAGGCTCCAAATCACTTCATAAGGCAGTTTTGCTTGTCCTGCATCCATTAAGCATCCACATTCCTGTAATTTCAGAGCTCCTAGCCTCCACAGCCAGATGCCCTGCTGTATGCTGCTTGCTTTGGGAATGAACCACTCACTTTATCTTCAGTTCAGTTCAGTTCAGTTCAGTCACTCAGTCATGTCTGACTCTTTGCGACTCCATGAATTGCAGCACACCAGGACTCCCTGTCCCTCACCAACTCCTGGAGTTCACTCAAACTCATGTCCATAGACTCATGTCCACCAGCTGGATGGCTGGTGATGCCATCAAGCCATCTCATCCTCTGTCGTCCCCTTTTCCTCCTGCCCCCAATCCCTCCCAGCATCAGTCTTTTCCAATGAGTCAGGTCTTCGCATGAGGTGGCCAAAGTACTGGAGTTTCAGCTTCAGCATCATTCCCTCCAAAGGAATCCCAGGGCTGGTCTCCTTCAGAATGGACTTGTTGGATCTCCTTGCAGTCCAAGGGACTCTCAAGAGTCTTCTCCAACACCACAGCTCAAAAGCATCAATTCTTCAGTGTTCAGCCTTCTTCACAGTCCAACTTTCACATCCATACATGACCACTGGAAAAATCATAGCCTTGGCTAGACGGACTTTTGTTAGCAAAGTAATGTCGCTGCTTTTGAATATGCTGTCTAGGTTGGTCATAACTTTCCTTCCAAAGAGTAAGCATCTTTTAACTTCATGGCTGCAGTCACCATCTGTAGTGATTTTGGATTACTGTGGCATAAATTGTATTTATACATGTTTCCCTGCTAATAGATGGTAAGCTGTTTTCCAGAAGAATTGCTGACATAGTAGGCTTATGGAATGGGATGAATTGTATGAGTGGCTGCATAACAACCTGAGAGATACAATAGAAACATTCATGATCTGAGGAGCAGTAGACCAGGAGTCTGCCCTCAAATGAGCTCTTTGAGGAGGAGCAGCATGGCTAATGAAAACTAGCTAAGATTTACAATACACCAGGCTTGAAGCTAAGCACTTTTAATACAATATTCTGATTAATCCTTACAGCAGACTAATAAGGCATATGCTGTCATCCTCATTTTACAAAGGAAAACTAGGAAACTTGCTATTGTTCAGTCACTCAGTCATGTCCGACTCTTTGTGACCCCTTGGACTGCAGCACTCCAGGCTTTCCTGTCCTTCACCATCTCCTGGAGTTTGCTTAAACTCATATCCATTGAACCAGTGATGCCATCCAGTCATCTTGTTCTCTTTTATCCCCTTCTTTTCCTGCCTTCAATCTTTCCAATGAGCCTGCTTTTCCCATCAAATGACCAAAGTATTGGAGCTTCAGTTTTGGCTTTGCTACTTTCTTCTATTTCTTAGGATATTCTCTGTATATAATCCAGAATCAATCTAAAGGCATTCAATTCCAATCAATTGAATAGTGTTTATTAAAGACTCATTTCAAACAACTTTAACATAAAGCCTATGGGGAAATGATAAAGGATCTGGAATAACATCACCCACTGAAGAGAATGTGTGCTCTTAAAATGTTCTCATATTTATTTTGTTCTTTTTATGCACTAGGGATTTCTCATTTATTTCACAGAAATGTAGCATATTAAGACATTTCAATAACTTCTTTCTCTGTCTAGAGTGGTTTTATGTTAATGTTTTTCAAATAGATACAGGTTTAATGCCCAGCTATTCTCCATTTCAATTGCTGACAGAATAAATGGAAATAGACTTAAAATTATACCATGAGATATTTAGATTACATATAAAAAGAGGACTTCCCTGGTAATGCAGTGGTAAAGAATCCACCTGCAAGAGAATGTAGCTTCAATTCTTGGATCTGGAAGATTCCCTGGAGCAGGAAATGGCAACCCACTCCAGTATTACTGCCTGGGAATTCCCATGGACAGAGGATCCTGGTGGGCCATAGTTCATGGGGTTGCAAAGGGTCAAACATGACTCAGTGACTAATCTATTTGAAAGTGAGACTGACTGATGAAAAAATAGATTGGTAGATTGATGGTGATGATGCAGTGATCCTTTTGAATTCCATGAAGTCAGACAGAGCACGAGCATGGGCAACATGACTTTACACAGTTTGGTCGGCCTCGTGGTTCTTGGCTCCTCTGGGCTCTCTACACGTCAGATGGGCCATTGAGGAAACAATTGGCAACTCACTGCTCCCTGTGGCATGTCTCCTTTGTATCATGTACTTTGCCTGTGCTCAGCAAAAGGGAAATCATGGTGAACAAGGTACACTTAGTTCTTGCCTTCACAGAACTGACAGTACAGAGGGGCCTTCAGGTGGAAATAATAATTTTCCATAAAATTTAGCAATAATTGAAGACAAATTATATAAAATAGTAAAAGTTGGTTGTTGTCACCATATTTTTAGTTACAACCATAATAAAATAAGCTCTTCATGACTGGCCAATGATGTGTTTCCATCAAGAAGCTTCTACGTCAGGTCAAAAGAAACTTCACACTTACTGGAGTATCAAAAGTCATATAATTAGGATTTGGAAATCTCTCCAGTTCTGACTTTATAACAATAAAATGCTCTTACACTGGCAAGGGTGGGGAGAGGATAGCCCATATCAAAATGAACTTACCCCTTGACATATTTTGGCAAGGCAAAGACATATTGCTTAAGAGAATATTATTTTGAAAGACAGCCCTCTCTATGATACAATCAATATTGTTAATTAGAATTAGCTATTAATTCTAATTAACCAAAATTGCCTTCCTCCTTAGTTTGCAGTTTATATGTGTTTCTAGATACAGGCTGATTTAGTGAATGTAATCCTACTCTCAGTGTATGGGATAGAGATGCTTACTTAAAAATGCTAACTCTGGCACTCCAGTTCTGAGTTGTCTTTGCTCTTGATGAATGAACAATTTTGCTTGTATATATGTTATTTTAAAATAATAAATTATATAACCATTCACTCTAAATGTATAAACATTAGATTTTGGAAAATTGAATTATTAAATGCTGGAACCATTTGATTACTAAAAATTGGTACTATCATCAATGCTAGATTCTAATATACTTTTGAATGAATACTTTTCATTCTAAATGATCTGTCAAAAGCCTTGTTTATATTTCCATGGCCTACCCTACCATTTGTTAAACATAGAGTCTTGGAGTGTATTGAATCAACTTGTCTATTTTGGGGACTATATGTAGGGATATATTTAGATAGTAAAACACAAGGGTCTTATTTGCTTTTAATCAGTGAAATGAAGACAAGTAGGGACAGTCATATGCTGGAAATAAAAGACAACACAGTATCTCTGGGGATTGTTTGAAGGTCATGTATAAAAGACATTCCCTATATGGTGGAAATGTGAGAATGAGGGAGAAAAGAAGTATTAGCTTGCACTGAACATCTGCTTTCTACCAGGAATAGTGTTTCGTACTTTGGGAACAAGATCTCATTTTATCCTCATAAAATCCAGGATTAGGAGGTGAAGTTAGCCTCATTTTGTATTTATAAAACAAAAACTTCAGGTTTGGAGTTTAAGTTTCCAAAATTGTATGGTTATTAAATTATAATTTAGAATGATAACCTGCTGACTCTAGATAACTGCTTTTCTTTTTATTTTTAAGACAATGACATTCAAGATAAGCTTAAAATCAAAGAGTATAGTTTGTTTTGTTTTTTGTTTTTTTTTGCATCTAGTCAAGAAAGAGAACCATGAATGGGACTACTGAATCTCCTCGTGTATAGATACACATTATCATTTATGAATGCCTAATATGTGCTCCCCTGGTGGCTCAGACGGTAAAGTGTCTGCCCACAGGGCAGGAGACTGGGGTTTGATCCCTGGGTAGGGAAGATCCCTGGAGAAGGAAATGACAATCCACTCCAGTACTCTTGCCTAGAAAATCCCATAGATGGAGGAGCCTGGCAGGCAACAGTCCACTGAGTCGCCACGAGTCAGACATGACTGAATGACTTCACTTCACTAATATTGCCTTAAATAGCTGCTTTTTTTTAAAGGACTAGTTTCTTAAGTGTTGTTCAAAATGTCTTATGTATTCTAAATATTTTATTCCTCATAGATATCTTATATAATATTGCTAGATATTATCATTATCATCACTTTAAGAAAAAAATAAGAGAGAGTAAAGTGATTTATTTTTATATTTTATACCTAGGAAACCCAAGAGATTTTTGTTTAAAGCTATGTGACCCCCCAAAAATTTCCAATATTAATGAACTCAAGAATATATAAAATTAAAAGCTATTTTTCAATTAAGTAAAAAGCAGGCAAAAGACATGGAAAAATCTATCTGTATTAGTAACAAAGACTATATACATTTAAGAATAAATAAAATGAAAAAGACACAGGATATGAGTTCTTTTATTGAGAAACAATAAAGCAATGCTTTATGTTTTTGAATGGAGATATTAAATATTAGTTTTCACAAAAATTAATACATTAATTTAGTTATCTGCTAATTAGTAAATTGAGGGCTTTCTGGGTGGCTTTCAGATGTTCAAAGTGGTTTTAGGAAAGGCAGAGAAACCAGAGATCAAATTGCCAACATCCACTGGAAAAGGAAGAGAGTTCCAGAAAAACATCTACTTCTGCTTTATTGACTATGCCAAAGCCTTTGACTGTGTGGATCACAATAAACTGTGGAAAATTTTGAAAGAGATGGGAATACCTGACCTGCCTCTTGAGAAACCAGAAAGCAACAGTTAGAACTGTACATGGAACAACAGACTGGTTCCAAATAGGGAAAGGAGTACGTCAAGGCTGTATCTTGTCACCCTACTTATTTAACTTCTATGCAGAGTACATCATGAGAAACACTGGGCTAGAAGAAGCACAAGCTGGAATCAAGACTGCCAGGAGAAATATCAATAACCTCAGATATGCAGATGACACCACCCTTATGGCAGAAAGTGAAGAGGAACTCAAAAGCCTCTTGATGAAAGTGAAAGAGGAGAGTGAAAAAGTTGGCTTAAAGCTCAACACTCAGAAAATGAAGGTCATGGCATCTGGTCCCATCATGTCATGGGAAATAGATGGGGAAACAGTGGAAACAGTGGCTGACTTTATTTTTCTGGGCTCCAAAATCACAGCAAATGATTGCACCCATGAAATTAAAGGACACTTGTTCCCTGGAAGGAAAGTTATGACCAACCTAGACAGCATATTAAAAAGCAGAGACATTACTTTGCCAACAAAGGGTCCGTCTAGTCAAGGCTATGGTTTTTCCAGTGGTCATATATGGATGTGAGAGTTGGACTATAAAGAAAGCTGAGCACCGAAGAACTGATGGACTGGTTGAATCTCCTTGCAGTCCAAAGGACTCTCAAGAGTCTTCTCCAACACCACAGTTCAAAAGCATCAATTCTTTTTGGACAAGGAGGCCTGGCGTGTTCATGGGGTCGCAAAGAGTTGGACATGACTGAGCGACTGAACTGAACTGAACTGGGTGGCTCAGTGGTAAAGAATTCCCCTGCCCGTGCAGGAGATGCAAGTTCAGTTCCTGGGTTTGGAAGATCCATTTGAGTAAGAAATTGCAATTCATTTCAGTTTCTTGTCTGGAAATCCTATGGAGAGAGGACCCTGCTGGTCTACAGTCCATGGGGTTGCAAAGTCAGAAATGACTTAGTGACTAAACAAGAGCAACAGCAATTAGCAAATTGAAGATTTTCTTGGGAAGATACTTTATCTTTGAAATAGATAAAATGATTTTTAAAATGTGTCTGTAAGAATAAATGCCAAAGAAAAATAAATAAAATTATAAAAAGTAGAAAGGAGAAATAGGAGGGGATTTGCTTTGCTTTGAAGGAGGGCATGGCAACCCACTCCAGTATTCTTGCCTGGAGACTCACATGGACAGAGGAGCCTGGTGGGCTACAGTCCATGGGGTTGCAAAGAGTTGAATACAACTGAGAGACTAACACTTTGCTTTACTTAATGCAGAAACATTTGTAAATGCACCATAGTAAAATTAATATTAAAATAGCATGAAAGTCGGCAAAAGAACAACAAAGTACAAAATAAAACAATACAGTAGAGACTCTGGCAATAAATCTAATATAGTTGATTATTTAGTGTATGATTGAGATAATAGTTAAACTCAATGGGGAAATGATAATTCAGTTAAGAAATGATTAACCATTATAAAAATAAAATAATATTCTTATTATCACTCCATGTCCAAACCTAAATTTGAAGTAGATTATGTATTTCCTTCTAACATAGTCATGTACATAATGACAGATTAGAAAAACATCTAAGATGTTACATGATGTACCCAATAATAGATGTGATATTATTGACCAAGTAAGACATCCAAAATCTGTAATAAAATATGCTTATATAAGGAAGTCTGACATTTAAAGTTTGTATGGCAAAAGACACATGAAAAAAACTGATAGACCACTGTTTGGAAAATATATTTGCAACATAGATGGGTCATAAATAAAGCTCTAATAAATTAGTAAAATGAGCTCAAGAAAACAGACAATTCAGAGGAAAGTAAAATTAAATACATATATACACGTATATGTGTGTACATATGGTTCAGTGGTAAAGAATCTGCTTGCCACCTCCTGAGTGCAGGAGAAACAAGAAATATGGATTCAATTCCTGTGTAAGGAAGATTCCTTTGAGGAGGAAATGGCAACCCACTCTAGTATCTTGCCTGGGAAATCTTATGGATAGAGGAGCCTGGTGGTCTTCAGTACATGAGATTGCAAACAGTGAGACATGACTCAGCACACAGATGTTTGTATATACATAGTATATATATATGTGTGTGTGTGTGTGTGTGTGTGTGTGTGTGTCATGTATATAGGCTACCCTAGTGGCTCAGCTGGTAAAGAATTTGCCTGCAATGCGGAAGACCTGGGTTTGACCCCTGGGTTGGGAAGATCCCCTGGAGAAGGAAATGGCAACCCACTCCAGTTTTCTTGCCTGGAGAATCCCATGGACAGCAGAGCTGGCAGGCCACAGTCCATTGGGTCACAAAGAGTCAGACACGACTGAGTGACTTAGCACCTTATATATGCTTATTCAATTTACAAACACTGGTATTCAGAGACATGCAAATAAATGCAACAAGAGAAAAGGGTATCTAAAAATAATATCTCTTCTGTATGAATAGATTTCTTTAAAATATGCAACTTTTTATTTTTAAAAAAGTGTTTAAAATATTTTTAACTTAGAATCCTGAATGCAATCCAATGCTCGTACTGAAACAGAATTATGCTTTTCAGTAAGCTTTGTTCGCTCCCTCAATATTGATGAAAATAGCCAGTCTCTGATTATATAAATAAGAAGATAGGCTGGACTGAATTTTAGTAGTTCACTATCTTGTTCAGAATTAGTAGAAACAAAGAAAATCAATTGGACAATGTTGACACCCAGCCAAAGAAGAGTATTTAGGAAGTTCTGACTCAGATGTGGCTGTCAATTTTAACAGCTTCTATGGAGAGTAGGCATAACAGGCTACAATGGCTATTGTGTGGAGAAATTGCAATATTGACAGAAATGAACATTAAAAATGATGAAAATTGACATTTTACAGAGAAATTAAAGCGTAGTGATTTTTAAATATATGTATGTATTCAGGACCAGTCTGAGATAATGTTGGAAGAAAGGCACTGAGTTCTACCCTATCGATTACTTATTCAATCAGAAGACTAAAAAGAGCAGCAGAGAATTCCTAAGTACCAATGTCACATTGATCATATTTGTCTGCAACCCAGATCTCTTACAGAAGAAGGATTCCAAAAAGGAAGTGAAAATAGTTCTCAGATAAGATGAGAAGATGATAACAGTAATCATATAGTTATGGCTTTTCTTACATGGCTTCTGACCATGACTTTGGGTACTTAAGCTTCTAGTTCAGTCAGTAGTTCAGTCGTGTCTGACTCTTTGCAACCCCATGAATCGCAGCACGCCAGGCCTCCCTGTCCATCACCAACTCCCGGAGTTCACACAGACTCACATCCATCTAGTCGGTGATGCCATCCAGCCATCTCATCCTCTATTGGCCCCTTATCCTCCTGCCCCCAATCCCTCCCAGCATCAAAGTCATTTTCAATGAGTCAACTCTTCATATGAGGTGGCCAAAGTACTGGAGTTTCAGCTTTAGCATCATTCCTTCCAAAGAAATCCCAGGGCTGATCGCCTTCAGAATAGACTGGTTGTATCTCAAGACAGATAATTAGGTGAACAATTGGTTTGCATGGTACTGCTGCTGCTAAGTTGTTTTAGTCTGTGCGATCCCATAGACAGCAGCGCCATCTTACTTCATCTTTAATTTGTATTTCCTTTAAACGTAAAAGAATTTAGGAGATTTGTCATCATTTATGAATTTGCCAAAAGCCTGGTTCTTGAATGCTGAAGATGTTTAAAGTTGACTATTAAACATTCTATTAAACATAGAATACAGTTGGATACTCTGTAAGAGAGGTAATGAAGATGACTTAAGAAAAGGTTGCATATTTATGAACAGCCATTATAAGGAGTGTGGTTACCAGCTGTTCTACATGCCCAGAGAGACTTGTGCAAGAAGTCCTTCACTGCAAGCATAATTAAACACAGAAATAAGTTGCTGAAGGCATGGCTGTTGTAATTTCCTTTTGGGGAGTGACTTCTGTAATAAGGTGGTTCTCTTTAGTGGGGTTGCTTGGAAACAAGAGGATGGTCTATATGACCTCTTCAAGATCTTTTATAGCCCAACAATCCCATCCTGAAGTAAGCTCTATGAAGTATAATCTCAAAGAGCCACTGCTTCAGTAAACGTTTTCAGTGATGGAAAAACTAATTGAAGTAAAGACATTTTTATAAAAAAATAACAGTGGAAAAAAGTTTAGAAAAGCAGGTTGGGGCAGGTTCACAAATACAGTTTGGTGCTATTGTTTAAAATGAGGTTGAGAGTCTAGGCTGTATAAATAGGAGAATTATTGCAGAGACTGTGAGACAGTTCTCTATACTTAGCAGACATCAGGCTTTTATTGTGCTGTTATGACAGTTGAGGGTCTCAAAAGTCTCACCTAAAATTGGGAGACTTGGAGCAGCTCCAGCAGAATGAAGAAACAAAGGTGAGTGTTTGTACAGAGCTTCTTTCACAGTGAAAAAGAACAGGGGAAATGAAATTTGAAGTGGGAAATCACTTTATTTGCTTTGTACTTTCTTTGTTAGATATCTTTTTGCTACCTACATTTCAAAAATAAAGCTGTATGGGATGTAAGCATGCTGTGGTCCATGGGGTCACAAAGAGTGTCACCGGAAAAACTACCATGATGGGATTGAAATTTGAGGTGTGTCCTATGGATTTCATTACCTTAAGATGTATTAAATCATATCTGCCTATCTAGTCATTAATTTTCTGTTCCTGTGTTAGATCTTTTCTGTGCTGCATTTGTCATTTTCTTCTTTCCTGGGCAACCACATCTTCTGATAAGGTTTGATTCCCATTTGTAACCTTCCTCCTCAGTGTGATAGGCAGAAGTCTAAGAGAGTCTCGAAGGCTCTTGCCTTCCGTTGAATGCACCCTGCACAATCTCCTCTTCATGGTGGAAGGAGCATGTGCATCCTATGAAATATCAGTCTATAATCACATTAGCCTGTAAGGCAGAAGGGATTTTGATGCTATAATTAAGTTCCCTAATCAGTTGAGTTAATTAAAAGGAGATCATTCTGGGTGAGCCTGAGATAACAGTATGTTTAAAGAAAGGAGATATTCAAAGCAGCAGCAAACACTTTCCTGCTGGCTGTGAAGGAATAAACTACTCTAGGAGCTGATAGCATCCTCCAACTGACAGCAAGAAAATGGAGACCTCAGTCTTACAGCCACCAGAAAATGAATTCTATTAATCCAAGAAAATCTGTGAGTGGATTTTTTTTTCCCCTAGTCAATTAGCAGGTACCTTAATTTCAGCCTTTTAGAGTCCAAGCAGATGACATAACTAAAATAGGCCAGACTCTTGACTCGCAGAAACCATAAGATAACACATTTGTGTTGTGTTAAGGACCACCTCATGCGAAGAGTTGACTCATTGGAAAAGATTCTGATGCTGGGAGGGACTGGGGGCAGGAGCAGAAGGGGACGACAGAGGATGAGATGGTTGGATGGCATCACCGACTCGATGGACGTGAGTCTGAGTGAACTCAGGGAGTTGGTGACGGACAGAGAGGCCTGGCGTGCTGTGATTCATGGGGTTGCAAAGAGTCAGACACGACTGAGAGTCTGAAGTGAACTGAAGATGCTAAAGTGTGCTAATATGTTACCCAGCAATATAAAATTCTACTAAGCATGGCCCACCTTGTGTGCTTTCTCACTTGGAATGATACATTTGGCCACATATCGATCAGCTCCTACTTCCCTTCATTCCTCTATTTTTCAGTGAGAATTGCTGATTTTAATTTATAAAGTAGTCTAAAGCAACTGGCCCCAACCTTCCAGGTCACGCTCCTTTACTTCTCTTGAGTTACTCTCATCACATCCTACTCAGTCTCCCTACCTCCAGTCTTGTTTCCCCCTAATACTGTTGTGTCTGGTGCTGTCAGAGTAAACATCCCAAAATAGATATCTGTTGACATCTTGCTGTTGCATAATATCCTATACGAACTTTGTGCTTCAACTCTTTTCCATAACATCTTTTAGGACTGATTCCAGACTGTCCTTCTCATCTCAGCGACTCCAAACATTTTCAGGACATCTACTTCCACCCATAAGTCTATGAACAAGTAAGTAGCTCTTTTACAATATTTTTCTTCACACTCTTTATACGGACTGAAATTTTCATTGCTTGGATAGTCCCTGCTGCTGTTATGTTGCTTCAGTCATGTCCGAATCTGTGAGACCCCATAGACAGCAGCCCATCAGATTCCCTCCATCCCTGGGATTCTCCAGGCAAGAACACTGAAGTGGGTTGCCATTTCCTTCTCCAATGCATGCATGCATGAAAAGTCACTTCAGTCATGTCCAACCTTGTGCCACCCTATGGACAGCAGCCCTCCAGGCTCCTCTGTCCACAGGACTCTCCAGGCAAGAATAGTGGAGTGGGTCACCATTTCCTTCTCCCTGGCTAGTCCCTACTCCATTTTCAATAGACAAGGAAAATATCACCACTTTGGGAAATGCTTCCTTGATTCCCACATTCATTCAATATGCCCTTTTCTATGCCTGCTGCGTAGACTTCTCTATATTTTAGTTGTGGAGCTCTTTGGTTAGCCTTTTCACTTGATTGAGAAATCCTTGAAATTTGAAAGTTCACTTATCTTTGTAATCCTATCATCTTGCAAAGAGTCCAACTTGTGAAAGGAGCCAATACATGCTGACTTTACAAGCTGAAGATTAGATTTATTAATATTGAAAAAATTAAATGCTTTGATTAGAGAAGATTTTATAGTCTTTTCACATGTGTCCAAAAGAAGGGTGAAACTGAAAAAAAAATGAAGACGCTTTAAAAAGGCAAATTTCAGTGTTAGGCTTAAGAATTGTCAATATTATCCAGGAGATTTAAAAAAATCAGGGATTCTCTTTATGCCAGTTCATTTCAGTTGCTCAGTCATGCCCAACTCTTTTGTGACCAAATGGACTGCAGCACGCCAGGCTTTGCTATTCATCACCAACCCCCAGAGCCTGCTCAAACTCATTTTCATTGAATCAGTGATACCATCCAACCATCTCATGCTCTATTGTCCCTTTCTCCTCCTGCCTTCAGTCTTTCTCAGCATCAGGGTCTTTTCCAATGTGTCAGTTCTTCACATCAGGTGGCCAAAGTATTGGAGTTTCAGCATCACCATTAGTCCTTCCAATGAATATTCAGGATTGATTTCCCTTAGGATGGACTGGTTGGATCTCTCTGCAGTCCAAGGGACTCTCAAGAGTCTTCTCCAACACCACAGTTCAAAAGCATCAGTTCTTCAGTGACTGGCTTTCTTTATAATCCAACTGTCACATCCATACATGACTACTGGAAAAACTGTAGCCTTAACTAGACGGACCTTTGTCAGCAAAGTAATGTCTCTGCTTTTGAATATGCTATCTAGGTTGGTCATAACTTTTCTTCCAAGGAGCAAGTGTCTTGTTTTCATGGCTGCACTCACCATATTCAGTGATTTTTGGAGCCTAAGAAAATAAAGTCTATTTCCATTTTTCTCCATCTATTTGCCATGAAGTGATGGGACCAGATGCCACAATCTTAGTTTTCTGAATGTTGAGTTGTAAGCCAACATTTTGACTGTCCTCTTTCACTTTCATCAAGACGCTCTTTAGTTCTTCTTCACTTTCTGTCATAAGGGTGGTATCATCTGCATATCTGAGGTTATTGATATTTCTCCTGGGAATCTTGATTCGAGCTTGTGCTTCCTCCAGCCCAGTGTTTCTGATGATGTACTTTGCATACATGTTAAATAAGCAGGGTGACAATATACAACCTTGATGTACTCCTTTTCCTATTTGGAACCAGTATGTTGTTCCGTGTCCAGGTTTAACTGTTGCTTCATGACCTGCAGATGGATTTCTCAGGATGCAGATCAGGTGGTCTGATATTCCCATTTCTTTAAGAATTTTCCAAAGTTTGTTGTGATTGACATAGTCAAAGTCTTTGGCATAATCAATAAAGCAGAAGTGGATGTTTTTTTCTGGAACTCTCTTGCTTTTTCGATGATCCAACAGATGTCAGCAATTTGATCTCTGGTTCCTCTGCCTTTTCTGAAACCAGCTTGAACTTCTGGAAGTTCACAGTCCACGTACCGTTGAAGTCTGGATTGGAGAATTCTGAGCTTTACTTTGCTAGTGCCTGAAATGAGTACAATTGTGTGGTAGTTTGAGCATTCTTTGGCATTGTTTTTTTGGGATTGGAATGAAAACTGAGCTTTTTCAGTCCTGTGGCCACTGCTCAGTTTTCAAAATTTGCTGGCATATTGAGTTCAGTGCATTCACAGCATCATCTTTTAGGATTTGAAATAGCTCAACTGGAATTCCTTCACCTTCACTGGCTTTGTTCATAGTGATGCTTCCTAAGGCCCCCTTGACTTCACATTCCAGGATGTGTGGCTCTAGGTAAGTGATCACACCATCATGATTTATCTGGGTCATGAAGATCTCTTTGCTTAGTTCTATGTATTCTTGCCACCTCTTCTGATCTCTTCTGCTTCTGTTAGGTCCATACAATTTCTGTCATTTATTGTACCTATCTTTGCCTGACAATTTCCCTTGGTATCTCTTATTTTCTTAAAGAGATCTCTAGTGTTTCCCATTCTATTGTTTTCCTCTATTTCTTTCAACTGGTTGGTGAGGAAGACTTTCTTATCTCTCCTTGCTATTCCCTGGACCTCTGCATTCAGATGCTTATATCTTTCCTTTTCTCCTTTGCCTTTACCCCTCTTCACAGCTATTTGTAAGGTCTCCTCAGTTAACCATTTTGCCTTTTTGCAATTCTTTTTCTTGGCGATGGTCTTGATCACTGCCTCCTTTACAGTGTCACGAACCTCCATCCATAATTCTTCAGGCACTCTATCAGGTCTAATCTCTTGAATGTATTTGTCACTTCCACTGTATAATTGTAAGGGGTTTGATTTAGGTCATACCTCAACGGTGTAGTGGTTTTCTCTACTTTCTTCAATTTAAGTCTGAATTTGGCAATAAGGAGTTCATGATCTGAGCCACAGTCAACTCCTGGTCTTGTTTTTGCTGACTGTATAGAGCTTCTCTATCTTTGGCTGCAAAAAGTATAATCAATCTGATTTCAGTATTGACCATCTGGTGATGTCCATGTGTAGAGTCTTCTCTTGTGTTTTTGGTAGAGGTTGTTTGCTATGACAATTGCATTCTCTTGGCAAAACTCTATTAGCCTTTGCCTTGCTTCATTTTGTACTCCAAAGCCAAATTTCCCTGTTACTCCATGCATCTCTTGACTTCTCACCTTTGCATTCCAGTCCCGTATGATGAAAAGGACATCTTTTTGGGTGCTATTTCTAGAAGGTCTTGTAGGTCTTCATAGATCCTTGTTTCAGCTTTAAAAACATTCCTAGTTGGGGCACAGACTTGGATTACTGTGATATTGAATGGTTTGCCTTAACGAACAGAGACCATTCTGTCATTTTTGAGATTGCTTCCAAATACTGCATTTTGGACTCTTTGTTGACTATGAGGACTACTCTATTAATGGTCATTTGAATTAAATTCTCCCATTCCGGTCCATTTTAGTTTATTGATTCCTAAAATGTCAGTGTTCACTTGATAGATTTTTTAATCTGATACAAATATAAATGATTTAGATCATTTATATAAAATGTATATAAAAATTATATGGAAGACATCCTACAGGTTGGGAGAAAATACTTGCAAGTGATGTTACAGACAATGGGTTAATTTCCAAAATATACAAACATTTCATACAACTCAATATAAAAACAAACAACCAAATCAAAAAACTTGCAGAAGACCTAAATAAGGATTTCTCCAAAGAAGACTTATATTTGACCAACAAACACATGAAAGATGCTCATGTCACTAATTATTAGAGAATGCAAATAAAAGCTACAATGAAGCATCACCTCACAGTTGTCAGAATAGTGATCATCAAAAATTTTACAATATTAAATGCTAGAGAAGATGTAGAGAAAAGGGAACCCTCCTACACTCTTTGTGGAAGTGTAAATTTGTGCAGTGACTATGCCAAACAATATGTAGCTTCCTTAAAAATCTAATTACCATATGTTACCAACAATCCTACTCTGGTGCATATATCTGGAAAAGATGAAAACTCTGGAAAAGCAACATGCACCCCAATGTTCATAGCAACACTGTTTACCACAGCCATGACATGGAAGCAACCTAAGTGTCTACCAATAGATGAATGAATAAAAAGGTGTGACATATATATATATATATATATATATATATATATATATATATATATATATATAATTCAATCATACAAATGAATGAAATAATGTCTTTTTCAGCCACAGCAATTGATCCAGAGAATATCATAGTAAGTGAAATATTAGACAGAGAAAGATAAGTATTATATGTGGAATGTAAAAAAATAATACAAATGAATTTATTTACAGAATAGAAACAGATTGCAGACCTGGAGAACAAACTTACAGCTACCAAGAGTAGGTGAGAGAGGGGTACATTAAGAGTATGGGGTTAAAAAGATACATTATATGCAATTTCTCAATCTATAAAAGTAAACATCTTATTCTATAGAATCTGAGCTTTAATAAGTAGTAAATCAAATAAAGTTACCTATTAATATTATATCTTTACTTTAAATGATACAATAGACCAGTTAGACCTAATTGATATCTATAGGACATTTCACCCCAAAACAATGAATTTCCCTTTTTTCTCAAGTGCACATGGAACCTTCTCCAGTATAGATCACATCCTGGGCCATAAATCTAACCTTGATAAATTCAAAATAATTAAAATCATTCCAAGCATCTTTTCTGACCATAGTGCATTAAGATTAGATCTCAATTACAAGAGAAAAACTATTAAAAATTCCAACATATGGAGGCTGAACAACACGCTGCTGAATAAACAACAAATCACAGAATAAATCAAAAAAGAAATCAAAATATGCATAGAAATGAATGAAAATGAAAACACAACTACCCAAAACCTGTGAGACACTATAAAAGCAGTGCTAAGAGGAAAGTTCATAGCAATACAAGCATACCTCAAGAAACAAGAAAAAGTCAAATAAACAATCTAACTCTACACCTAAAGCAACTAGAAAAGGAAGAAATGGAGAACTCCGGAGTTAGGGGAAGGAAAGAAATCTTTAAAATTAGGGCAGAAATAAATGCAAAAGAAACAAAAGAGACCATAGCAAAAATCAAAAAAGCCAAAAGCTGGTTCTTTGAAAGGATAAATAAAATTGACAAACCATTAGCCAGACTCATCAAGAAACAAAGGGGGAAAAATCAAATCAATAAAATTAGAAATGAAAATGGAGAGATCACAACAGACAACACAGAAATACAAAGGATCATGAGAGACTACTATCAGCAATTATATGCCAATAAAATGGACAATGTGGAAGAAATGGACAAATTCTTAGAAAAGTACAACTTTCCAAAACTGAACCCGGAAGAAATAGAAAATCTTAACAGATCTATCACAAGCATGGAAATTGAAACTGTAATCAGAAATCTTCCAGCAAACAAAACCCAGGTCCAGACGGCTTCACAGCTGAATTCTATCAAAAATTTCGAGAAGAGCTAACACCTATCCTACTGAAACTCTTCCAGAAAATTGCAGAGGAAGAGAAACTTCCAAACTCATTCTATGAGGCCACCATCACTCTAATACCAAAACCTGACAAAGATGCCACAAAAAAATAAAACTACAGACCATTATCACTGATGAACACAGATGCAAAAATCCTCAACAAAATTCTTGCAATCAGAATCCAGCAACACATTAAAAAGATCATACACCGTGACTAAGTGGGCTTTATCCCAGGGATGCAAGGATTCTCCAGTGTCCACAAATCAATCAATGTAATTCACCACATTAACAAATTGAACAATAAAAGCCATATGATTATTTCAATAGATGCAGAGAAGGCCTTTGACAAAATGCAGCATCCTTTTATGATAAAAACTCTCCAGAAAGCAGGAATAGAAGGAACATACCTCAACATAATAAACGCTATATATCACAAACCCACAGCAAACATTATCCTCAATGGTGAAAAATGGAAAGCATTTCCCCTAAACTCAGGAACAAGACAAGGGTGCCCACTTTCACCACTACTATTCAACATAGTCCTGGAAGTTTTGGCCACAGCAATCAGAGTAGAAAAAGAAATAAAAGGAATCCAAATTGGAAAAGAAGAAGTAAAACTCTCACTGTTTGCAGATGACATGATCCTCTACATAGAAAACCCTAAAGACTCGACCAGAAAATCACTAGAGCTAATCAATAAATATAGTAAAGTTGCAGGATATAAAATCAACACTCAGAAATCCCTTGCAATTCTATACACTAATAATGAGAAAGTAGAAAAAAGAAATTAAGGAAGCAATTCCATTCACCATTGCAACGAAAAGAATAAAATACTTAGGAATATATCTACCTAAAGAAACTAAAGACCTATATATAGAAAACTATAAAACACTGATCAAAGAAATCAAAGAGGACACTAACAGATGGAGAAATATACCATGTTCATGGATCGGAAGAATCAATATAGTGAAAATGAATATACTACCCAAAGCAACCTACAGATTCAGTGCAATCCCTATCAAGCTAGTTCTTTTTCAAAGAACCAGAACAAATAATTTCAAGATTTGTATGGAAATACAAAAAACCCTCGAATAGCCAAAGCAATCTTGAGAAAGAAGAATGGAACTGGAGGAATCAACTTGCCTGACTTCAGGCTCTACTACAAAGCCACAGTCATCAAGACAGTGTGGTACTGGCACAAAGACAGAAATATAGATCAATGGAACAAAATAGAAAGCCCTGAGATAAATCCACACACCTATGGACACCTTATCTTTGACAAAGGAGGCAAGAATATATAGTGGAGTAAGGACAATCTCTTTAACAGGCAGTGCCGGGAAAGCTAGTCAACCACTTGCAAAAGAATGAAACTAGATCACTTTCTAACACCATACACTAAAATTAACCCAAAATGGATTAAATATCTAAAATGTAAGACCAGAAACTATAAAACTCCTAGAGGAGAACATAGGAAAAACACTCTCCAACATAAATCACAGCAGGATCCTCTATGATCCACCTCCTAGAATACTGGAAGTAAAAGCGAAAATAAACAAATGAGATCTAATTAAAATTAAAAGCTTCTTCACAACAAAGAAAACTGTAAGCAAGGTGAAAAGACAGCCTTCTGAATGGGAGAAAACAATAGCAAATGTAGCAACTGACAAACAACTAATCTCAAAGATATACAAGCAACTTATGCAGCTCAACTCCAGAAAAATAAACGACCCAATCAAAAAGTGGGCCAAAGAACTAAATAGACATTTCTCCAAAGAAGACATACAGATGGCTAACAAACACATGAAAAGATGCTCAACATCACTTATTATCAGAGAAATGCAAATCAAGACCACAATGAGGTATCATTTCACACCAGTCAGAATGGCAGCGATCCAAAAGTCCACAAGCAATAAATGCTGGAGAGGATGTGATGAAAAGGGAACCCTCTTACACTGCTGGTGGGAATGCAAACTAATACAACCATGTGGAGATTCCTTAAAAACTGCAAATAGAACTGCCATATGACCCAGCAATCCCACCGCTGGGCATACACACCGAGGAAACCAGAACTGAAAGAGACACATGTACCCCAATGTTCATTGCAGCATTGTTTATAATAGCCAGGATATGGAAACAACCAAGATGTCCATCAGCAGATGAATGGATAAGAAAGCTGTGGTACATATACACAATGGAATATTACTCAACCCTTAAAAAGAATAAATTTGAATCAGTTCTAATGAGATGGACAAAACTGGAGCCAGATATACAGAGTGAAGTAAGCCAGAAAGAAAAACACCAATACAGCATACTGACACATATATATGGAATTTAGAAAGATGGTAATGATGACCTTGTATGTGAGACAGCAAAAGAGACACAGAGGTATAGAACAGACTTTTTGGCCTCTGAGGGAGAGGGAGAGGGAGAGGGTGAGATGATTTGGGAGAATGACATTGAAACATGTATACTATCATGTAAGAAACAAATCACCAGTCTATGTTTGATGCAGGATACAGGATGCTTGGGGCTGGTGCACGGGGATGATCCAGGGAGATGATATGGGGTGTGAGGTGGGAGGGGGTTTCAGGATTGGGAGCTCGTATACATCCATGGTGGATTTGTGTCAATGTATGGCAAAACAAATACAGTATTGTAAAGTAAAATAAAGTAAAAATAAAATAAAAAATAAACAAATAAACAGTGATCCAGTTTGGCATCAGTAGGGCACAGGGTAATGTTCTTTTCCCTCTTTCTAATTTTGAGATAATTTTTAATGGTATAGCCATTCCTTCTTTCAAATATTTTCAAAGCAATAAAATCTGCGTGTTAACAGGACAGGAAAGGAGGTGAATTCCAGGTGACAACATTCTTCTTTCTTTTCTTATTGTGCTATGTCTTTTTAAGAATTAGGCAAATTTAGCTGTAGAATTTAATCCTGACCAGTTGATTTCCTCTTGCCTGCTTTAGGATATTCGTATCCTCTCTGTAACGGCATAATTTTGACACTCTTCCCAACTTGAGGTGACATTACAAAGCCTACTGTCTTTAATTCAACACTGTAACATATTATCTCTCATCTTCCCATGCCCCTTCATGATTTTCCCTGACACAAAAGGAAGGAAACATTTAAGAATGAGACTAGAGGACTACTGACCCATGCACGTCAAAGGAGGGCATGGATAAATTCTATATATAAAAAAAAAAAGAACTAAGATACATAGATAAATTAGATTTATCTTTTCCTTTATTCTTTAGAAGCTGGACTCAATATCCATGGATGTCCAGTAACCTTTCCTATCTCCTTTTCCCCTATATATACACTTATTCCATTATTATATATCTTTTTTCTCCCTGTCTTAAAGGTATTTTGTTTCATTCTAGTTACTGACACCTACAACTTAGGTCAATAATAAAGATTTCAATCAATAATCTTTAGCCATCAATAAAATTGCATAATTTTTTCTGTTCTAGATGAAAAGTCTTAGATTTTAAGAAGCTTCCTCCTAAGGGGTAAGACCAATCTGAGTTTTAATATGAAACAAGTAAAAATAAATTGTTCTTATATTTGTAAATCAAGATACAGAAAATAATTTTGAGTGTCTGTAAAATTTTCTCTTTCTCTGGACAATCGTCAGTTCTAAGGATAACTAATCCTTAATCATAATATAAAGTGAATTCATTATTTTGAAGATTATAGTTTAAAGGAAAGTAGTTTTCAAAGCAAATCTGAGAGCTTAAATTCTCATTTCTCTTCTATGCCAAAGAAATTGTGTACCAGTCTTCTTTTCTGAGTGCCAGATAAGCAGAAATGGACCAATTTCCTCATCTGAAAATTGAAAGATGGGGATATGAGAATCTTCTCCAGTTTATTCAGCAGAACTTTAATGGTGAGAGTAATGCCCATTGTCACATAAATTAGAGAAAAATTGAGTAAACAACGGGAGTCATCCATAAGTCTAAGTCCCAAACACTAATGCTGAAGAAGATGAAGTTGAACGGTTCTATGAAGACTTGCAAGACCGTCTAGAGCTAACAACCAAAAAGGATGTTCTTTTCACTATAGGAGACAGGAATGCAAAAGTAGAAGTCAAGAAATACCTGGAGTAACAGACAAATTTGGCCTTGGAGTACAGAATGAAGCAGAGCAATGGCTAATAGAGTTTTGCTGAAACAATACACTGGTCATAGCAAACACTCACATCCAACAACACAAGAGAAGACAATGTGCACGGACCTCACCAAATGGTCAATACCAAAATCAGATTGATTTTATTCTTTTTTAAAATTTATTTATTTTTTTAATTACAATACTGTATTTGTTTTGCCATACATTGACATGAATCAGCCATAGGTGAACACAATCTTTGCAGCCAAAGATGGAAAAGCTCTACACAGTCAGCAAAAACTAGACCGGGAGCTGACTATGGCTCAGATAATGAACTTCTTATTGCCAAATTCAGACTTAAATTGAAGAAAGTAGGGAAAACAACTAGACCATTCAGGTATGACCTAAATCAAATCCCTTATGATTACACAGTGGAAGTGACAAATAGATTCAAAGGATTAGATCTGATGAACAGAGTGCCTGAAGAACTACGGATGGAGGTTCCTGACGTACAGGAGGCAGGGATCAAGACCATTGCCAAGAAAAAGAAATGCAAAAAGGAAAAATAGTTGTCTGAGGAGGCTTCACAAATAACTGTGAAAAGAAGAGAAGTGAAAAGCAAAGGAGAAAAGAAAAGATATAAGCATCTGAATGCAGAATTCCAAAGAATAAAAGGAGAGATAAGACAGCCTTCCTCAGTGATCAGTGCAAAGAAATAGGGAAAACAATAAAATGGGAACACTAGAGGTCTCTTCAAGAAAATTAGAGATACCAAGGTAATATTTCAAGCAAAGATGATGACAATAAAGGACAGAAATGGTATGGACCTAACAGAAGCAGAAGATATTAAGAAGAGGTGGCAAGAGTACACAGAAGAACTTACAAAAAGATCTTCAAAACCCAGATAATCACAATGATATGATCACTCACCTAGAGCCAGATATCCTGGAATGAGAAGCATCACTACAAACAAAGCTAGTGAAGGCGAAGTAATTCCAGTTGAGCTATTTCAAATCTTGTATGATGATGCTGTGAAAGTGCTGCATTCAATATGCCAGCAAATTTTGAAAACTCAACAGTGGCCACAAGACTGGAAACAGTCAGTTTTCGTTCCAATCCCAAAGAAAGGCAATGCCAAAGAATACTCACACGACCACAAAATTGCACTCATCTCACACACTAATAAACTAATGCTCAAAATTCTCCAAGCTAGGCTTCAACAATACATGAACCATGAACTTCCAGATATTGATGCTGGATTTAGAAAAGGCAGGGGAACCAGAGATCAAATTGCCAATATCATCTGGGTCATCAAAAAGCAAAAGAGTTCAGGAAAAAAAAATTTATTTCTGCTTTATAGACTATCTCAAAGCCTTTGACTGTGTGGATAACAACAAACTCTGGTAAATTCAAGAGATGAGATACCAGACCACCTGATGTATCTTTTGAAAAATCTGTATGCAGGCCAGGAAGCAACGGTTAGAACTGGCCATGGAACAACAGACTGGTTCCAAATCGGGAAAGGAGTACGTCAAGCCTGTGCATTGTCACTGTGCTTATTTAACTTATATGCAGAGTACATCATGAGAAATGCTGGGCTGGATGAAGCACAAACTGGAATCAAGATTTCCGGGAGAAATATCAGTAACCTCAGATATGCAGATGACACCACTCTTATGGCAGAAAGTGAAGAGAAACTAAAAAGCCTCTTGATGAAGGTGAAAGAGGAGAGTGAAAAAGCTGGCTTAAAACTCAACATTCAGAAAACTAAGATCATGGCATCTGGTACTATCATTTCATGGGAAATAGATGGGGAAACAGTGAAAACAGTGACAGACTTTATTTTTGTGCTCCAAAATCACTGCAAATGGTGACTGTAGCTATAAAATGATAAGACACTTGCTCCTTGGAGGAAATTATGACCAACCTAGGCAGCATATTAAAAGGTAGAAACATTACTTAGCCAACAAATGTCCATCTAGTCAAAGCTATGATTTTTCCAGTAGTCATGTATGGATGTGAGAGTTGGACTATAAAGAAAGCTGAGTGCTGAAGAAGTGATGTTTTTGAACTGTGGTGCTGGAGAAGACTCTTGAAAGTCCCTTGGATTGCAAGGAGATCCAACCAGTCTATTCTAAAGGAGATCAGCCCTGGGTATACTTTGGAAGGAATGATGCTAAAGCTGAAACTCCAGTACTTTGGCCACCTGATGCAAAAAAGTGACTCCTTTGAAAAGACCCTCATGCTAGGAAAGACTGAAGGCAGGAGGATGAGATGGTTGGATGGCATCACTGACTCAATGGACATGAGTTTGAGTAAACTCCAGGAGTTGGTGCTGGACAGGGAGGCCTGGCGTGCTACAGTCCATGGGGTCACAAAGAGTCAAACATGACTGAGTGACTGAACTGAACTGAACCTGTAGCAATTCACTTGGTTCATAGGATAACTCTCGCTTGATAACACCTCCTAATTATTGCATCATAGTATAATGAGAAAAGATCCCCTGGAGAAGGAAATAGAAGTCCACTCCAATATTCTTGCTTGGGAAAACCCATGAACAGATGAGCCTGGCTGGTTACAGTCCATGGAGTTGCAAAAGTCAAATATGACTTAGCAACTAAATCACCATACCCGGAAAAGAATCTAGTTAAGAGTCAGGTAAATTATATATTTGCATTCCGTTTTTTCAGTTCCTGGCTGTATGACCATGGATCAATTACTCATTCTTTTGTGTATCTTTACAGTGATGACCATACTTTCCTCTTAGGTGTTGTATGCTGATTAATTCGGATGACCAATGTTAAGTTTCTAGCATACAATTGACAGCTATTTTCCTGTTCTGAAGTTAATTTTTTCCTACTATCATTCTCAAATTTTCTACCCTGAGAATTTCTTATCCTTCATATTTGGCATTGGTATAAATCTTGGCCATTTATTCATTGTCTCAGATGAAAATGCCTTTCTATTTCATTCAGTATTTGCATACTAATTTCCAGTCTCTTCAGAAAAGGTGGTGAAACAAGGTCTCTTTCTCAGTATTATTAACTATATGGATTTATAATTGTGATGAAAGGGGTGGAAATTAATAATGAATTGTTCTTAATTATCACATAGGTCACAGATAGACTTACACACCCATATGTTTAATAAATTGACTGGCTTGAAATTGTGTTGGTGTGATATTATTTGGCCTGGATATAGGACCCAAGTCTTAAATTATAGTCACTTACATACCATTCTGGAATACGTTGCTGTTGTTCCATGACTAAGTTGTGTCCGACTCTGTGACACCATGAACTGCAGCAGGCCAGGGCCCTGTCCTTCTCTGTCTCCTGAAGTTGGCTCACATTCATGTCCACTGAGTTGGTGATACCATCTAACCATCTCATCCTCTGTTATCTCCTTTTCCTTTTTCCTTCAGTTTTTCCCAGCATCAGGGGCTTTTCCAGTGACTGGAGAGAGAGAGAGAGAGAGAGAGAGAGAGAGAGAGAGAGAGACTTATCAAGACCAGAAAAATCTATACAACCTATAATGAAGATTTTTCCCCAAACCTAGTATGAATTACATTGAAACACACTGGAATCAAACTGCAAACCCCATGCTCCTTGACTTGTTTTCCCCTAAGTCTATGCTTGTTACTATTTCTTATTCCAAAGGCAAATCCTGTGAAATGTGCAAGCTTGAGTGGGAGACTGGGGAGAGGGAGGGAGAGGGAGAGGGAGAGACTATATCACTCTCTGGTGGCTCAGAGGTTAAAGCCTCTGCCTGCAATGTGGGAAACCTGGGTTCAATCCCTGGGTCAGGAAGATCCTCTGGAGAAGGAAATGGCAACCCACTCCAGTATTCTTGCCTGGAGAATCCCATGGATGTAGGAGCCTGGTGGGCTACAGTTCATGTGGTCGCAAAGAGGTGGACACGACTGAGCGACTTCATTTTTCTGATATCTATCAAGACATTTTCCTTAATCTGTCCATGCCACTTCTTTCTAAAGAAGGTAGACTTTCCCCAAAGTCATTTCACTTGCAACCTAGAGAGAGAAAGGAAAACAGTTATATCCCTATGTGAACTAAAAGCCTTATTACAGGATCACAATGCAAATGCCTATGGTGGCAAGTCAAGCAAGTGAGTGAGTCAGGAAAGTAGGCAGGGTGGACTTTGGATAGTATTTAGCTGTTCTGAAGGGAATAGCTTCTCCCGGAGCCTGTAATCATTACCACATAGGAATGCAGAACCAATGTGCTCAAATTTTCTCATTTTCATAAGATATTTTAAATGCAGATTTTTATCTAAGATTTCTTGGTAGAGAATTGTTTGTAACTTACAAAACAGTAAGCTGGTTCAAAAAATATCTCTATAACATAGAAAGAAAAGAGAAGAGTATGAACTTCTTTAGGCCAGGAGACAATGTTTGGATTTATTGTCTTAAAAATGTCAGTGCCCAGTTTAAATCTACTTTAGTGTATTCTGCATGTGGTTTTCTCTGGTGGCTCAGTGGTAAAGAAAGTGCCTGCAGTGCAAGAGATGCAAGTTTCACCCCTGGGTAGAGAAGAACCCCTGGAGAAGGAAATGGTGACCCACTCTAGTATTCTTGCCTGTGAAATCCCATGGACAGAGGAGCTTGGCATGCTACAGTCCATGGCATCACAAAGAGTGGGGCACAACTTAGCAACTAGATAACAACAACATTCTGTATGTACATTTCTGTATTTCATCTTAAAAAATAAGCCCAAATTATTTGACTCAACTTACTATGATTCCTGATGTTCAAGCTGGTTTTAGAAAAGGCAGAGGAACCAGAGATCAAATTGTTAACATCTGCTGGATCATGGAAAAAGCAAGAGAGTTCCAGAAAACATCTATTTCAGCTTTATTGACTATGCCAAAGCCTTTGACAGTGTGGGTCACAATAAACTGTGGAAAATTCTGAAAGAGATGGGAATACCAGACCACCTGACCTGCCTCTTGAAAAATATGTATGCAGATCAGGAAGCAACAGTTAGAACTGGACATGGAACAACAGACTGTTTTCAAATAGGAAAAGGAGTATGTCAAGACAATATATTATCACCCTGCTTATTTAACTTCTATGCAGAGTACCTCATGAGAAACGCTGGGCTGGAAGAAACACAAGCTGGAATCAAGATTTCCGGGAGGAATATCAGTAACCTCAGATATGCAGATGACATCACCCTTATGACAGAAAGTGAAGAGGAACTAAAAAGCCTCTTGATGAAAGTGAAAGAGGAGAGTGAAAAAGCTGGCTTAAAGCTCAACATTCAGAAAATGAAGATCATGGCATCTGGTCCTATCACTTCATGGGAAATAGATGGGGAAACAGTGTAAACAGTGTCAGACTTTATATTTTTGGGGCTCCAAAATCACTGCAGATGGTGACTGCAGCCATTAAATTAAAAGACACCTACTCTCTGGAAGGAAAGCTATGATCAACCTAGATAGCATATTCAAAAGCAGAGACATTACTTTGCCGACTAAGGTCTGTCTAGTCAAGGCTATGGTTTTTCTAGTAGTCATGTATGGATATGAGAGGTGGACTGTGAAGAAGTCTGAACGTCAAAGAATTGATGCTTTTGAACTGTGGTGTTGGAGAAGACTCTTGAGAGTCCCTTGGACTGCAGGAAGATCCAACCAGTCCATTCTGAAGGAGATCAGCCCTGGGATTTCTTTGGAAGGAATGATGCTAAAGCTGAAACTCCAGTACTTTGGCTACCTCATGTGAAGAGTTGACTCACTGGAAAAGACTCCGATGCTGGGAGGGATTGGGGGCAGGAGAAAGGGACGATCAAGGATGAGATGGCTGGATGGCATCACTGACTTGATGGACGTGAGTCTGAGTGAACTCTGGGAGATGGTGATGGACAGGGAGGCCTGGCACACTGAGATCATGGGGTTGCAAAGAGTCAGACACGGCTGAGCGATGGAACTGAACTGAACTGACTAAGATTTTGGTTATTCATGTCAAGAGAAACTTCACTCTTTTAAAAATATATTGTTAAAGTGTGCTTGTTCTCAGAAGATTTTAGAAACATTTGAAGTGTTATTGCTGCTGTTGATTTTGAAATTCTGTAACATTTCTTTAAAAATGATCTATGTTTTTCTGTGTTAGGGGTTAATTCTGTTCCTTTTCTGTTGTTGTCATTTAGTTTTACTATGAATCCTCATAGTTGAAATCTAGAATACAGGGATTTATCTTTAAAAGAATGGCACCCAAATAAACATCAGAACATGTCGTTTAAACATATGATCAGTGAAAATATATGGCATTTGAAGGTAGCCTTATGCCAAAGATCAGTGAGAAAATCAGATAGTTTGAGGAATATATGCTACAAGAGAGCAGTGACCATGATATAGATTAGAAGAAGGAATTTCCTAAATGAAGAGAGCTGATAGAAATGTTTCAGTGACAGAGAGTTTGCCAAGCATTACCAAGTAAGCAAGTTAGAGAAGAAAATGCAAGAATGTATCATGATGCAATTGGAAGATAAACAGCTTTTGGCTTACTGTTTTCTCTTTACTAAAAATGTTTTTATGAAAGAAGTGATTTGGTTTAATTTTCTGATGAATGACGTTTCAGTGGTTACTTAAGGAGTTATGGCCTTTCTTGAGTAGCACTAGTAGGGAATACCTAAAATATAGTTGATCCATGAGTCAATCTCTGGTTTGTAGGTTTCAGACTCACCTACTGAGAGAGGGCACAGGGCCAAGCATTCATAACTCCTTGGATGATGTTTTCATATGTCTACATTAGCTTTGTTTACTCAATCAGGCCTCAATGATTCAATGTAATAAGCAATTAAATGATGCTCACTGTTTAGCTGAAATTAAAACCAGTGACTTAAAACTCAACATTAAAAAAACACAAAAAACTAAGATCATGGCATCTGGTTCTGGTCCCATCACTTAATGGCAAATAGATGGGGGAATGGATACAATAACAAACTTTATTTTGGGGTGCTTAAAAATCACTGTGGATGGTGACTGCAACCATGAAATTAAAAGATCTTTGTTCCTTGGAAGAAATGCTATGACTAACCTAGACAGCACATTAAAAAGCAGAGACATCACTTTGTTGAAAAGATCCATGTAGTCAAAGCTACAGTAGTCATATATGAATGTGAGAGTTGGACCATAAAGAAAGCTGAGTTTCAAAGAATTGATGTTTTCAGACTGTGGTGTTAGAGAAGACTCTTGAGAGTCCCTTGGACTACAAGGAGATCCAACCAGTCCATCCTAAAGGAAATCAGTCCTGAATAGTCATTGGAAGGACTGATGCTGAAGCTGAAGCTCCAATACTTTGGCCCCCTGATGCTAAGAGCTGACTCATTGGAAAAGACCCTGATGCTGGGAAAGATTGAGGACATGAGGAGAAGGGGACGACAGAGGATGAGATGTTGAACAGCATCACTGATTCAGTGGACCTGAGCTTGAGCAAACTCTGGGAGATAGTGAAGGACAGGGAAGCCTGGTGTGCTGCAGTCCACAGGGTTCAGAGTTTGACACAACTGAACGGCTAGAACAACAATAACAGAGCCAGTGGGTGGGCGGGTGGGGGAATAGTCACATAGAACGTTGATTTGGTCCATTTGTTATTTGATCTGAAAAGAACTAAGTAGCACTGGAAGTGAAACAGTTAAGGAGTTCACAATAACAGTAATAAACTCTCTTTGTTCTCCAGTTTGCTGTTTTCTTGTTTCTATTTTCTTGATTCTCTTTTCCTTAAATCATTAAAGGTAAGGGACTATGTCAGGGAGACAACTTTTGTTGTTTAATAGGATGCACTGCTTTGGTTAGAAATAGTCATTCTAGTATTGAGTAAAGTTGAAGTTTATTTACAATAATGATATTCAGTTAGTTTAATTTTGTTAGATAGGAAGAAACTTTGTGACTTAACTAGACTCCCAGTAGAACCAGATAATGTGAATGCCTACATAAAGAAGTCAATGTGACTATTTATATTACTGTGTCAGTAATTTTCTCGATGTGCCATAAGCCTTTGCTTCTGGGCATTTTCCTGCTTATTTCCTTAATTTTAAATACTTTTTTTCATCCATACTCATACCTTCCCTTGCTGTTGTTGATCTGGTTAAATTTGTTCAAGGTGCCTTTTTTTTTTGTAAATTATTTGTCTGATTTTAAAAAAAGGGAGAATGTCTAAGAGAGCTAAGGAAATCTAGTCCTAAAAGAGAGAGAGAGAGAGATCATTAGAATGGTTAATTCAAAGAAGCAATTGAAGTTAACTATGAAAGATACCTAAGAGGTAATAGCAGAGCTCAGATAAAGAGGTGAATAGCAAGTTTATATGCAACGTGAACATGTGAGTCCCAAATTCTGTATTCCTAGGCAAACACACATATATACACATATATATTTATATAAAAGTTGGATAGAATAAGCATTTTATTTTATCAAGGGAATGATTACAAAATGGATTGTGGAATCTTATTGGGTAAGGAAGAAAGTAAAGAAACCAATAGTAGAATCAGAGAAAGTGGAAGTGCTAGGGGGAAAAAAAGTCTGGATAAAAGACCTGGGAAAATAAACTTTTGGAGTTCAGATAATCGATATAAGTAAGTAACTGAAGAGCAATGCAAAAAAATGTTTTTGTTTAAGATAGCGAATGAAGTATGAGTATAGGGAAGAGAAAACAAAATGCAGTTTGAGCTTCAAAAATCTAGTATCTGGTCATCGAGAAATATTTAAGGGAATTTTCAAGCTTGATTTTGACATTTTAAATTTTCTTTGGTAAATTTTAGCTTCTACTTAGTCCTCCCAGTTAAGCCACTTATAATTTTGTAACAGTTTTCCTTAGTCTAGAATTTTTTAATCTAATCTTTTTTTTCTTTTCTGTAATTACTTAATTTAATTTTCCTTTTAAATTATTTTATTGGGTTATAAATTATATCTAACATAAAACCATGATACACTTTTTGGAGTAAGCAGAAGATATAGAAATCATTGCCAATAATGAACAGAGACTCTGGAAAATATGGAACTGAAAAGTAGTGGTTTACAAACTGACTAAACTTTTCCCAGTGGATGCTGGTTGTGATAGTCATTGGATTTTGGTGGAAGGATTTCTGAGTAAACAAGATATTGGTAATCAGAGTTCTGTGAAAAATCAGTAGCAGACTAGAAATTAACCCTGCTGCCTTTTTTTCCCTCCAATTAACCGTTCTTTGCATGCTTTCTCTTTGTCCTTTGGTGATATGTATAAGATGCCACCCTCAGAAAAGTCACTGAAACCACATTTATTCTTCACTTGAATCCTGGCCAGAATCCTCAAAATAACAGATTTATGTGGCCTACTGGTCGCCCATATATTTTATTCCATCTGCCTTTATATTCCATGTATTTATTTTCCCTGTCTTCTAGAGTTATCTTCCTCAGGTTCAGGGCATCCAACCTTGTCTTCTGTCTAGACTTTATTGTTTGACTTATTCCTTTATCTAATTTTAATAGCCAAGGCTCTGCTTTAAAGCCAGGTTGTATTCCTAACCCCTCTATACTTTGACCAATTTTGGCTCCTCTGAAAGGATACATTCTATTTTGCATTTTGGCATAGCTTATTATTTGCGTTTTATTTTATCTTTAGTTCTTGGAAAATCTTACTCCTGGTCCTTGGCCCTCTCACCTCCATTTGTCTCTAACTGGTGAATTGATGACCAGTATAAATATTGGAATAGGATTCATTAACATCCTTCATAGCTTCTGAAAATTGATCATTCCCAGCTTTTAGAGTTTAAACAATTTGACAGGCATGTGTGCAATGAGCTCAAGTGTCATGGATGATATAAGGCACATATCCTTATTGTAACTCATAATTTCCCGCTTAAGTTTCTGTCTTTCCCCAAGGAAACTAGGATCATAATCAGGCTTTACTGTTGATATTTTTGCAGTGAGCATGGCCTGGCACATAATAGGTGCCCAAGAAATATTTATTGAATAAATGAATAGGTGCTATGGAAATAAAGATGATTGTTGTTCAGTTGCTCAGTCATGTCCAGATCTTCCTGACCCCATGGACTGCAGCACACCAGGCCTCCCTGTCCTTCACTGTCTCCTGGAGCTTGTTCAAACTCATGTCTATTAAGTTGGTGATGTCATCTAACCATCTCATCCTCGGTTGTCCCCTTCTCCTCCCACCTTCAATCTTTTCCAGCATCAGGGTCTTTTCCAAGGAGCCAGTTCTTCTGGAAAGACTTCTCCAGGTGGACAAAGTATTGGAGGTTCAGCTTCAGCATCAGTCCTTCCAGTGAATATTCAGGACTGATTTCCTTTAGGATGGTCTGGTTTGGATCTCCTTGCAGTCCAAGGGACTCTCAAGAGTCTTCTCCAACACCATAGTTCAAAAGCATCAGTTCTTTGGCACTCAGCCTTCTATACAGTCCAACATTCCCATCTGTTCATGACTACTGGAAAAAAACATATCTTTGACTATATGGACTTTGTCAGCAAAGTGATGTCTCTGCTTTTAATGTGCTGTTTAGGTTGGTCATGGCTTTTCTTCCAAGGAGCATGCATTTTTAAATTTCATGGTTGCAGTCACCATCTGCAATGATTTTGCAGCCCAAGAAAATAAAGTCTCTCACTGTTTCCATTGCTTCACCATCTACTTGCCATGAAGTGATGGGCCTGGCTGCTATGATCTTAGTCTTTTGAATGTTGAATTTTAAGCCAGCTTTTTCACTTTCCTCTTTCACCTTCATCAAGAAGCTCTTTAGTTCCTCTTTGCTTTCCCTCCACTAGGGTGGTGTCATCTGCATACCTGAAGCTGAGTACAGCCTTGCCATACAGTTTTGACATACTTCTTTCCCAATTTTGAACCGGTCTGTTGTTCTGTGTCTGCTTCTAACTGTTGCTTCTTGACCTGCATACAGATTTCACAGGGGGCAGGTAAGATGCTCTGGTATTCCCATCTATTTAAGAATTTTCCACAGTTTGTTGTGATCCACGTGGTCAAATGGCACACTGAAGTCTATGGGGTCACAGAGTCGGACACAGCTGAACTGAACTGAACATGGTCCAAGGCTCTAGTTAAGTCAGTGAAGCAGAAGTAGATAGTTTTCTGGAATTCCCTTGCTTTTTCTATTATCCAGCAGATGCTGGGAATTTGATCTCTGGTTCCTTTGCCTTTTGAATTCCAGCTTGTACATCTGGAATTTCTTGGTTCATGTACTCTTTCTGGGGACATAGCTAAACTTCATTCCTCCACTACACATACGTATAGCTATATGTCACTCTGGGCTGAGGCAATTTGCAGTGTGTGAGCCATTCCATTTTTTTTTAAAAATTCATTTCATGAATATTCTATATTGAAGTGGCAGAACTGTTAAATATCAGGAGTCTGGGTAACCTAGCTACTGTTTGGAGGAAATATGCTCAGGAATAATGCTTCTCAACCAGGATTTTTCATACTGACCTTATGTAAGTTCAGCCACTAATAATTGAGGTTGTTTGTAATGATAACTTCATTTCCTCAATCTCAATAATTGAGGAACTTAGCTAAAAATTTCCTCAGAAAACTTTTCCCTGAACTACCTGCCACTCCCAACACACATGCACACGTAAATTCTCATGGAGTCATTTAATTTCCTTTTATAATAATTACCCATTTTGCATCGACACCATTATTTGTGTGATTAATATTTATTTCTCCTACTGGATTATACCTTCCATGAGAGTAAGGCTATGTCCTTTCCCTCATCATTTTATCTACTTTAGGAATTTGATAAATATTTGTTGAATGGATTAATTATAAATTGACCATCTGGAACTATCATTATGCCTGAATTTGTGGCTAGAAGATTCTGATACTCACTGCTTTATGGACTGCATTTCTTCTTCATAAAATGTTACAAAAAGTTGCCCTCTATCACAACTTCTCACCCAGTGAGTTATACCCAACTACTCTTTATAAACAAGGTTAGTTTCTGGATGTGACATTTCATTCAGTTTTCCACTTAATCCTGACCCCTGCCTCTGCCCTTCCCATCAGCAGATTGCTGAGGTATATCCCACTACATGCCCAGATCTCCTTTAATTATGACAGCTTTGTTCAAAGCCCAGACTTCCACTACACAAAGAAATTTTAAAAAATTGCTTTTGAGGATTTTGACCTGTATTCTTATCTGCAAAGCTGCAAAATCTACAATTCCTAATGCTGCTTGATTTAGTTTTCTGGGTGGACATGTGCACGTACATGTGCTGAGAACATTAATAGAAGTTTGTTCATTTAGATTCCAAGAAACCTTCACTTCGAAGAGAAATAAAAAGTCCTTGTGCATTTCTCTCAAGCATGGAAATGTATAATGCAGTTAATTTGGTTATTTCCCCCATAATTACCATTAGTTAACCTTGAATTTCAATTTTACAGTGTAAGCTGCAAACTATTAAGCATGTTACAGTGTTTTCTACTAAAATAGTATGGTAAATCACCCCCCTAAAATATTTATGATACAATATACATGTTTTATTAAGTGCTTTGGCTGCTAAGTTCATTTTTTATCTTGGAACATTAACATCTACATCATTACTGAAGCTGCAATCTATTAACCTAGTGGTATTTTCAGTACCTGCATTCCATGCTAAACTTTGGCTGAAAAATTATAGAACACCTTAAGTTTACATTGTGTGATTTATAGTTTTGGAGTATGTTCTATGCATATTACTTTTGGATCCTTGTCAAACAAAAACACATATAATTATGCCATTTTGTGCTTGTAGAATCCAGGCTTCTGGGAAGTGATATGGCTTATCAAGTTCATGATGCTACTGAAATTCAGGGTCAAAGCGTGTCCTTTAATTTTTCAAAGGTCTCAAAAGACTTCTTTTATTTCTTATTTTCCCTAGAAACCCCAGAATGAGGATTCTAAAGGGCTACTCTTTGCCATCCAAACCTTAGTTACTTAGGATTTTCCAATTGCCATTCTGGTAGTTTTTTTCATGATGTTGACAGTGGTACCTCTAATGTCAAGGTCACTGGTAACAGTATTGCATTCATCACAAAGCCAGACTTGGTTATTGCTGTGACTTTTTCCAGTTGAATCAATCAGCAGGTACTTTTTCAGTATCAATTAGCATGGCATTGTGAAGGACACATTTAAGTAAATACATCTCAGAGACTGACAGTTAGGAGGCAGATAATCAAGGAACAAAATCAGCACACATGAAGCAGTGATGAAGAACACAAACACCATAAGACCTGAACAATTTTAGAATGTCCTGAAAGGCAGAAGGGACCTGGTTGAGACTAAGGGAGATGGAGGAGTGCATCCAGTCAAACAGCACACAGGCTGGTAAAGGGAAAATCAACCTTGGCCACAGATACACCTCAGCCCATATACACTGGAGATGAGAGATCTGAAATTAGGGAAAAAAGAAAAAAAGATAGCTTATCATTAAGTCTTTTCAAGAAGGTAGGATAAAATCTACTTTAGAAAGAAGTAATGGTGTTTATTCCACATGGAAAAATATAATAAAGGCACCAATTAGGAGATGGACATGGAGGTTTTGCTAAACAGGAACCAAAACTGACCCATGTGTTAAAAGCAAGATATGTCAAACATTGAAATGAGCATTTTTCAAATATTATTTCATGTTATCCTGACAATGGGCCCTCATCAGTGGCTCAGCACCAAAGATTCTGTCTGCAATGCAGGTGATGAAGGAGATGCTGGTTTGATCCCTGGGTCAGGAAGATCCCCTAGAGGAAGAAATGGAAACCCACTCCAATATTCTTGCCTGGAAAATCCCATGGACAGAGAGGCCTGAAGGGCTAAGGTCCATTTGTTCTCAAGGAGTTGAACATGACTGAGTGACTAAACACATCTTGACAATGTATCTGGAAAAACAAAAAGAAAAAAAGAAATATTACCGAGATAGTCTTCATATATTTTTCTATTTTTTTCATAACTGTTTCTTGTTTCTGTTCCAAAAATACATATAAGCCTGGTATCCCTGCCTTCTAGCATACTTGATGGAGCTTTAAATTTTGACGATTAAGGACAGTTGCTTAGTATTATGATCTATTGTCATCTAGGAGAATGCTTTTTAGTAGCAGCTATGATTTCATGGAAGACTTTGCTTCTTCCATTTCCTTTCAATGAATATATAACATGAACTTTACAGGGTGGTGAGATAACCCTCATCCAAGGTAAGGAGCAGCGGCTGTGCTTTGCTGGAGCAGCCATGAAGAGATACCCCATGCCCAAGGTAAGAAAAAACCAAGTAAGATTGTAGGTATTGCAAGAGGGCATCAGAGGGCAGACACACTGAAACCATACTCACAGAAATCTAGTAAATCTAATCACACTAGGACCACAACCTTGTCTAACTCAATGAAACCAAGCCGTGCCCGCAGGGCAACCCAAGATGGGCGGGTCATGGTGGAGAGGTCTGACAAAACATGGTCCACTGGAGAAGGGAATGGCAAACCATTTCAATATTCTTGCCTTGAGAACCCAAAGAACAGTATGAAAAGGCAAAATGAGAGGATACTGAAAGAAGTACTCCCCAGGTCAGTAGGTGCCCATTATGCTACTGGAGATCAGTGGAGAAATAACTCCAGGAAGAATGAAGAGATGGAGCCAAAGCAAAAACAATACCCAGCTGTGGATGTGACTGGTGATAGAAGCAAGACCCGATGCTGTAAAGAGCAATATTGCATAGGAAATTGGAATGTCAGGTCCAATAATCAAGGCAAATTGGAAGTGGTCAAACAGGAGATGGCAAGAGTGAATGTCAACATTCTAGGAATCAACAAACTAAAATGGACTGGAATGGGTGAATTGACCTCAGATGACCAATATATCTACTACTGTGGGCAGGAATCCCTCAGAAGAAACAGAGTAGCCATCATGGTCAACAGAAGCATCCAAAATGCAGTACTTGGATGCAGTCTCAAAAACGACAGAATGATCTCTGTTCATTTCCAAGGCAAACCATTCAATATCACAGTAATCCAAGTCTATGCCCCAATCAGTAACACTGAAGAAGCTGAAGTTGAATGGTTCTATGAAGACCTACAAGACCTTTCAGAACTAACACCCAAAAAGATGTCCTTTTCATTATAGGGGACTGGAATGCAAAAGTAGGAAGTCAAGAAACACCTGCAGCAACAGGCAAATTTGGCCTTGGAATGTGGAATGAAGCAGGGCAAAGACTAATAGAGTTTTGCCAAGAAAATGCACTGGTCATAGCAAACACCCTCTTCCAACAACACAAGAGAAGACTCTGCACATGGACATCACCAGATGGTCAACACCAAAATCAGATTGATTATATTCTTTGCAGCCTAAGATGGAGAAGTTCTATACAGTCAACAAAACAACACCAGAAGCTGACTGTGGCTCAGATCATGAACTCCTTATTACCAAATTCAAACTGAAATTAAAGAAAGCAGGGAAAACAGCTAGACCATTCAGGTATGACCTAAATCAAATCCCTTATGATTTTACAGTGGAAGTGAGAAATAGATTTAAGGGCCTAGATCTGATAGATGGGGAGCCTGATGAACTATGGAATGAGGTTCGTGACATTGTACGGGAGACAGGGATCAAGACCGTCCCCATGGAAAAGAAATGCAAAAAAGCAAAATGGCTGTCTGAGGAGACCTTACAAATAGCTGTAAAAAGAAGAGAGGTGAAAAGCAAAGGAGAAAATGAAAGATATAAGCATTTGAATGCAGAGTTCGAAAGAATAGCAAAAGAGATAAGAAAGCCTTCTTCAGTGATCAGAGCTAAGAAATAGAGGAAAAGAACAGAATGGGAAAGATTAGAGATCTCTTCAAGAAAATTAGAGATACCAAGGGAACATATCATGCAAAGATGGGCTTGATAAAGGACAGAAATGGTATGGACCTAACAGAAGCAGAGATATTAAGAAGAGGTGGCAAGAATACACAGAAGAACTGTACAAAAAGATCTTCATGACCCAGAAAATCATGATGATGTGATCACTCATCTAGAGCCAGACATCCTGGAATGTGAAGTCAAGTGAGCCTTAGAAAGCATCACTATGAACAAAGCTAGTGGAGATGATGGAATTCCAATTGAGCTATTACAAATCCTGAAAGATGATGCTGTGAAAGTGCTGCACTCAATATGCCAAATTTGGAAAACTCAGCAGTGGCCACAGGACTGGAAAAGGTGAGTTTTCATTCCAATCCCAAAGAAAGGCAATGCCAAAGAATGCTCAAACTACCGCACAATTGCACTCATCTCACATGCTAGTAAAGTAATGCTCAAAATTCTCCAAGCCAGGCTTCAGCAGTATGTGAACCATGAACTTCCAGATGTTCAAGCTGGCGTTAGAAAAGGCAGAGGAACCAGAGATCAAATTACCAACATGTGCTGGATCATCGAAAAAGCAAGAGAGAATTCCAGAAAAACATCTATTCCTGCTTTCTTGACTATGCCAAAGCCTTTGACTGTGTGGATCACAATACACTGTGGAAACTTCTGAAAGAAATGGGAATATCAGACCACCTGACCTGCCTCTTGAGAAATCTGTATGCAGGTCAGGAAGCAACAGTTAGAACTGGACATGGAACAACAGACTGGTTCCAAATAGGGAAAGGAGTACATCAAGGCTGTATATTGTCACCCTGCTTATTTAACTTCTATGCAGAGTACATCATGAGAAATGCTGGACTGGAAGAAACACAAGCTGGAATCAAGATTGCCAGGAGAAATATCGATAACCTCACGTATGCAGATGACACCACCCTTATGGCAGAAAGTGAAGAGGAGCTAAAAAGCCTGTTGATGAAAGTGAAAGTGGACAGTGAAAAAGCTGGCTTAAAGCTCAACATTCAGAAAATGAAGATCATGCATCTGGTCCCATCACTTCATGGTAAATAGATGGGGAAACAGTGGAAACAGTGTCAGACTTTATTGTTTTGGGCTCCAAAATCATTGCAGATGGTGATTGCAGCCATGTGATTAAAAGATGCTTACTCCTTGGAAGCAGAGTTATGACCAAGCTAGATAGCATATTCAAAAAAAGAGATATTACTTTGCCGACTAAGGTCTGTCTAGTCAAGGCTATGGTTTTTACAGTAGTAATGTATGGATGTGAGAATTGGACTGTGAAGAAGGCAGAGTGCCTAAGAATTGATGCTTTTGAAGTGTGGTGTTGGAGAAGCCTCTTGAGAGTCCCTTGGACTGCAAGGAGATCCAACCAGTCCATTCTAAAGGTGATCAACCCTGGGATTTCTTTGGAAGGAATGATGCTAAAGCTGAAACTCCAATACTTTGGCCACCTCATGGGAAGAGTTGTCTCATTGGAAAAGACTCTGATGCTGGGATGGATTGGGGGCAGGAGGAGGAGGGTCGACAGAGGGTGAGATGGCTGGCTGGCATCACTGACTCGATGGACGCAAGGTGAGTTTGCTGCGATTCATGGGGTCGCAAAGAGTCGGGCATGACTAAGCGACTGAACTGATCTGAACTGAACTGAGGAAGAAAAATTCAAAACACCTAGTCTTTGCCTGTGAAAACTTAGAAACCAGTAGGAAAACAAAAGAACATTAATAACCTTTGTAGAATAACAATGTTCAGAGAAGAGATCAGTAATTAATACAAAGTGAGCACCTACTTATACTATATACTATTAGACATAAAAAACACTGCATGCGTCATCTCATTCATTTTTCAATTACCAGCCAAGAACGTTACTATGCCAGTGCTGCTGCTGCTGTCGCTTCAATCGTGTCTGACCCTGTGCGACCCCATAGGTGGCAGCCTACCTGGCTCCGCCATTCCTGGAATTTTCCAGCAAGAACATTGGAGTGAGTTGTCATTTCCTTCTCCAATGCATGAAAGAGAAAACTGAAAGTGAAGTCACTCAGTCGTGTCCGACTCTCAGCAACCCCATGGACTGCAGCCCACCAGGCTCCTCCATCCATGGATTTTCCAGGCAAGAGTACTGGAGTGGGGTGCCATTGCCTTCTCTGATGCCAGTGTTAAGAAAGGGAAAATGAAATATCAGAGAGATTCAGAAAACTGCCCTTAGTCACACAGCTGCTGCAACAGTTAATCTTGAAGCCAAAATGTCAAGCTTAGAAACCACGTCCTTCATGGAGCTGGTGCCTAATAAAGAGAGCAGCTACTACTGTTTCATGTTCATTTGGAATATTTCTTTAACTACTTCACTTCACAAGCCCACACTTCCCTAACAGCACATCAGAGAGAACTTCATTCAACCACACTAATTCAATTGATCTCTACAGTTTTCCTAAAGGAAATGATTTTGCCTTACTTTCTTCTCAGATCCTGATTTCTTACCACCTACATAGTCTTCTTAAGTCTAACAAAAAAAGAAAAGTTTATTTTTAAAAATTTTTCAGTTGAAGGATAATTGCATGACAGAATTCTGTTGTTTCCTGTCAAACATCAGCATGAACCAGCCACAGGTATACATATGTCCCTTCCCTCTTGAATCTCCCTCCCACCTCCCTCCCTGTCCCACCCTCTAGGTTGACAGAGCTCAAGCTCAAGCTTAAGCCCCTATTTGAGTTCCCTGAGACCTACAGCAAATTTGCATTGACTATCTAGTTTACATATGGTAATATAAGTTTCCGTGTTACTCTCAACATACATCTCACCCTCTCCTCCACTCTCCCCGTGTCTATAAGTCTGTTCTCTATCAGACCTGTTTTAAGTACTGTGTAAGTCTCACTACAGGAGAAATTTAGAGAATAGCATCACTGACCTAAATTCTGCAGGCTGAATCATACAGGACCTTTAAGTGACAGCTTGGCTGGAGGTGGGAACTCAGGCTTAACTTGAGTACCTCATGCTTGTTCCCAGCTTTTCTGTGATTTGGAAGTGCCTTGCTAGAGCTGAAGTATTAATAGAACATTGTTCCTTCTGATTTGCAGAAGGGAACTTGTTTCTATTCCAAAAATATACAGTAGTGAAGCTCAAGTATGCATCTCCTAAGACAAGTGAAAGTCGCTCAGTTGTGTCCGACTCTTTGTGACCCCATTGACTATACAGTGCATAGAATTCTCCAGGCCAGAATACTGGAGTGGGTAGGCTTTCCCTTCCCCAGGCAATCTTCGCAACCCAGGGATCGAACCCAGGTGTCCCTCATTGCAGGCGGATTCTTTACCAGCTGAGCCACAAAGGAAGCCCTCCTAAAACGAATCATTATAAAAACAAGAAGTTGATCTTATGTAAGCCATATTTAATCAGAAGGTTGTTGCTACCTGCACATCAACATAGCAACTCATGCTCAAATGAATTTCTGAATCAGATCATGACAGGTACATATTTTCTGAGTGTGGATATTCTGTCATAAGTATGCCTTTCTTTTTGATTAAAAGGCTTATGTGTCTTTTAACTTAAGGATGATCTGCTGTCCTCTTTTTGGCAGTTTTAGGTGAGTTCTAATTTAATTTTCTTTTTCCTGGGAACATGAGTCAGTATCACATAGTGATGGAAAGTCCTATGGCTGGCGGTGTCTAGTGTTGAAAATAAGAATGAGTTTCTTTCTTGACAAATTGAGCACAAAAATCTTAGCACTGATTCTCATTTGTGTGTGTGTGTGACTTTGCTGAAGTCACAAAGACTCTGACTTTCCTTTCACTCACATGTTAAATTATTTAGTGTGAGTATTAAATAATGTGCTCCTGAGTACAGAACAGGCATATAGCAAATTTTTATATCTTGCCTTTGAGAAGTATACCTCATTAATATATCTCTTCTTTGCTTGTACTAATCCTTGAATTAATGGATGCTACTAGGGAGCAAGAGACAAAAGTATCCTTAAAGAGGAAATTAAAATGAAATCTGTGAGATGTAGCCCCATAATTATTAATATTAAAGCTGAATTATCAAAGACCTGAGGGACAATGCAATGAGAGCAAATATGTAGAAATTTCCCTAGTTCTTCCAGGAGACTGCAGACCCATGTTCTGAGAGATACAGACTACTATATATGGTCCTCCTTGATTTCCTAATTCATTTTGCAGCATTATGAACCTAATCTGTATTTGCAGTCTTATCAGTCACCTCTTTACTTCTGTGATTTAGGATTCAATTTAAGAGGCGCTGACTACCTTTGTCTCTTTCCTGAGTATGGAAGAAACCCCCTACCACAGAGGGGACCATCTGATGCTTGACAGAATCTCATAAAGTTGACTACTTCCTTCCTGTCATTAAAGCATCTCATCTGGGTAATACTCAGATCCAGCTCTGCAGTGTGTCAACAATCAGGAGGGACCAGGCATGTTCAACAGCCTGAGTACAGTGCTCTCAGTGGACCCGGGTGTAGTTTAAACCATCTCTCGGAGTTGATGCTGTGTCATTATGTATTTTGTAAGTTCTTACAAAGGCTGCTGCAGAATGCTGCAAAAATCAGTTGCTGTGGCTGCATTGTTTCAGTTTGCCTAAAAACTCCCACTTCTACAGCAATAGACACAGGCAACAGCTTTTTATACATTATAAATCTACATGTGGACACAACTGAGCGACTTCACTTTCATTTTTCACTTTCCACTTTCATACACTGGAGAAGGAAATGACAACCCACTCCAGTGTTCGTGCCTGGGGAATCCCAGGGACGGGGGAGCCTCGTGGGCTGCCGTGTGTGGGGTGGCACAGAGTTGGACACGACTGAAGCGACTTAGCAGCAGCAGCAGTAAATTTTTGCCTTTTCATCAATGATCTTTTTCTATTAACCTTTTCCTAGGTTTTCTCTGTAACAAGTTTGATAGCAGTATTCAGAATTCACTTATTTATCAATTCACTTAATTTACTTATCAAGCTAACTGTTGGTATGTAACATAGAGAAAAAAAAAAACCTCATAAATCATAAATACAGTTGCATACATTTTCAGAAAAAGAACCTATTTATGTTACCAGAAGCCACTGAAGAATAGATGAAGAAACAACTTTACCAGCATTTTGGAAACCGCTTAATTCCATGACTCTCTCTCATGAAGGTACCACATCCAATACAACAGATACATTTTGTAAGGTTTTAATGAGTTCAATAATTGCAGAAAGAATTTTTTCACTTACATTTTTCCTAAACAAAAATTTCATCTCAAGATCAACATTTAATTGGTGAAATATAATCTCTATCTATTGCTATTATCATTGTCATTTCAAGACCAAGTATATCCTTTTAAATGTGCATGTTTCAAACTAATAATTTTTATGCTTAAAATTTTCAATGTCCACTGACAAAAATTGGGGAGAGAAGTTAATTGGACAGCATGTATCAGCTTGGCCAATATGGATTTCATTACTCAGAAATTCTAACTGAAGACTATAACATATAGAAATATACATCTATAAGCATAGATCTGTATGTTTTACCTTGCAAAATTGTTTAAAATGGAAGATCTGAGGGACCAAACCTAAACGGGGTTTGATATGGTAGGAAATTTGCAATTTGTGGTGGTCCCACTTTGAAAATCTGAGTGTTTATGTGTTAATTGCTCAGTCATGACTGACTGACTGTGACTCATGGACTGTAGCCCACCAGGTTCCTCTGTACATGGGATTTTCCAGGGAGGAATACTGGAATGGGTTGCCATTTGCTGATGGCTCAGCCAGTGAAAATCTGAACCCACATGCAAAACTTATAGAATTTTTAGTTATAATCATCAAAAACTGGAAACAACAAAGTTTTTCATTAAGAGAATTGATAGGCAAGTGATGAAATATCCATAGAATGGAATATTACTCAGTGATAAAACGGAATGAGTTATGAAGATTTAAAAAGACATGAATGAAAGTATGAAAGTATCAGGGAGAAAACAATGATGGAAGTAGGCTAAAGGTACCCAAGAGCCAACTGAAAAACTCTTAACAGTTTACACAGCAGAATAAAAAATTAATATATATAACAAGAGTATAAAATAAATATCAATGAAGCTACACTTACATGAATATTATTGAATAAATAAACAAATGAAGGAGAAGAGGCAAATCTCTTATGCAAAAGATTCCAGATAATTTGTTTTGCTATTCCAAACTCAAAATTTCTCCATTTGGTTAAGTTTCTTTAGCTCATTTCTGTCACTGTGTAGAATTCATCTGAAGATATATTGCATGCTGTTTTTCTTATTGAAAGGTTTTATTTGGGAAAAAATGGTTCTTACAACAACAGCAAAGATGAAAACAACAACAAAAAATATCAATAAACCTGTACCTTTTTTTACACTCGCTATTCATGAGGTCACAAAGAGTCCAACACGACTGAGCTTGAGTGACTGAACTGAACTGAACTGATACTTACTGAACCAATATTGATACATTATTACTAACTAAAGTGTACACTTTATTTAGATTTTCTTAATTCTAGACTAATACCTTTCTCTTTTTAAATCTCATTCAGTATTTCATAATACATTTAGTTATTATGTCTCCTTGGGTTCCTGTTGGCTATAGCAATCCTCAACCTCTCCTTGTTTTTGATGACCTTGCTAGTTTTCAGGAGTACTGGCCAAGTATTTTGTAAGATGTCTGTCAGTTTGAATGTGTCTGATTTTTTTTTTTTTCATAATTAGAATGAGATTATGGGTTTGGAGAGGAAGACCACATACAAATAAAGTGTTATTTTTATCATATTAAATCAAGTGTAGATAATACCAGCATGAGGTAGTATTGTTGCTACTGAGCTAGATGACCTGGTTGAGGTAGCGTTCGTCAGATTTCTCTAATATAGTTATTTTTTTAAGTCATTTTCCATATTATACCCTTTGGAAATCACTATGGCCAGGTTACACTTTATATTTGTAAAGAAGTTCTATTAAAATATTAGTCACCTGATTAAAAAAATAAGCAAATGATTCATACAATTCACAAAAAATGGAAATACAAATGGTTTAGCATGTGAAAAGTGTTCAACTTTACAAATAATAAGAGAATTGCAATTTAAACCATGTAAGTTGGAAAGTTTACCAACATATTGCGTTGGTGTGCAATCAGGAAACAGCCAGATTCATGTATTTCTTGTTGAAGTGTAGGTTAATATGACTTTTGTGGGAGGCCTTCATTAAATCTATCAAAATTTAAAATGCACATATACTTCCATCCAGTGAATCTTATTCTAGTAATATTCAACAGATATGATTGCTCAAGTCCAAAGTGACATATGATGAATCATCATAATTGTATGTTTTTAATTGAAAATATTAGAAATGATGTAATTTTATATCTATAGTCCTGCTCATTGCAATAAAATGATTGGTATGTCCTTTAGGCATTCAATTGCAAAGTAATTTAGAAGAAAGACAATTAGCATTACTTGGTGCTTACCATATGCCAAGTTCAATGTTTCATGCCTGAAGATTCAGTAATTACAAAGATATTATACCTTCCCTTAAGATGCTCCATAACTAACTACTGTTGCTGTTGTTATTGTTCAGTTGCTATGTTGTATCCAACTTTTGCAGCCCCATGGACTGCAGCATGCCATGCTTTCCTATCCTACACTATCTCCCAGAGTTGGCTCAGATTCATGTCCAATGAGTTGGTGATGCTATTTAATCAACTCATCCTTGGCCACTCTCTTCTTTTGCCTTCAATGTTTCCCAGCATCAGGGTCTTTTCCAATGAGTCAGCAACATCAGGTGGCCAAAGTATTGGAGCTTCAGTTCCAGCATCAGTCCTTCCAATGGATATTCAAGGCTGATTTCCTTTAGAATTTATTGGTTTGATCTTGCTGTCCAAGAGACTCTCAAGAGTCTTCTCCAGCAATACAATTCAAAAGCTTCGATTCTTCAGTGCTCTTTACGTTCAATTCTCATATCCATACATGCCTACTGGGAAAACCATAGTTTGGATTATATGCACGTTTGTCAGCTTTTTAATATGCTGTCTACTTTAGTTTTCCTTCCCAGTGTTTCTTAATTTCATTTCTACACTGTCTGTGGTTATTTTGTAGCCCAAGAAAATAAAATCTGTCACTGTTTCCACTTTCCCCCCATCTATTTGTAGTGAAATTATAGGACCAGATACCATGATCTTCATTTTTAAATGTTGAGTTTTAAGCCAGGTTTTTGCTCTCCTCTTTCACTTTCATCAAGAGGCTCTTTAGTTCCTCTTCATTTTCTGCCATTAAGGAGGTATCATCTGCATATCTGAGGTTGTTGATATTTCTCCCAGCAATCTTGATTCCAGCTTATGATTCATCCACCCCAGAATTTTGTATGGTGTACTCTGCATATAAGGTAAATAAGCAGGGTGACAGTATATAGTCTTGCTGTATGCCTTTCTCAATTTTGAGCCAGTCTGTTGTTCCATGTCCAGTTATAACTGTTGCTTCTTAACTTTTTCTCATATAGTTTTCCAAGAAACAGGTAAGGTAATCTGGCATTCCTACCCCCTTTAAGAAATTTCCAGTTTGTTGTGATCCACACAGTTCAGTAAACACATTTATATAAAACAAGATTATATTACTATCAAAAGTAACTCTTCACCACACATTGTGAACATTTAATGGAGGCTCTGATTTCCTGGGAACAGGAAGGGTGAGTGTAAAAATGGACTCAGTAAAGTCTTTATAGAATAAATGATTATAACTAAACAAGTGTTCTAGACTAAAAAGAAGCATAGACTAGCATGAACCATAGAAAGAGCATTAAGAAAGCAAGATCTGTTTTAAATGCCTTTTTGTGAGCCTTAAGTTGTCCACTATCAACATCTTGATGCTTATCTTAGATGTACTGTTTCTTAAAAATATGACACACCTCAAAGTCCCAGAATAATTCAAAGTAGACTACTGAACAGTAGTCTAGAGTGTTGTGAGAAAAAAATTCTTCAATTCTTTTTGTTTCATGTAAATCCATTGTACAGATACTTTCAACAATTAGGTGAGAGCACTTTACAAAGTCTAAATCCATATGTGTGAGTTTGACAAAAGGCTGATGATGGTAGTGATAGTGATGCTGACGATGGTAGTGATGATGATGATAAAGAGAATAGAATCTACTTTGTTTCATGACAGAAGAGAATTATCTTACACACGATCAGTTTGTTGATAAATAGACTAGTTCTGCATGAGCTAAAATCCTGAACAGAGATGCTCGACAAGAGAAAATGGATTGATACCATCTTGACATATTCCTATGAACTGAAAAGCAGATGATTTCCCTGGTATCTGAGGGCTTGGAGAAGATAGACTGTCTCACTAATAACTCCACTTCTTCCACCAAAAACTTCAATAAAAATGATATAGCTTGAGCTTCAGCATATGTCCTTAGTTGTGAATGGAGTCTGGCCTCTTTGAAATAATAGGAGCAGGAAGATATAAAAGTCAATGAGATTTTGTGTGTAATTTTTGTGTAACTGCATGTGCATAATCACATATATTGATCCATGCATACATATACACATATGTATGCAAATATGTCTACATCAATATCCATATACACATACACATATCTAATGTGTTATTTGCAAGTGTCTCTCATACACTTTTCCAGGTTTGGGTGGACTCCGGCAGTTGGTGATGGACAGGGAGGCCTGGCGTGCTGCGGTTCATGGGGTCACAAAGACTCAGACATGACTAAGCGATTGAACTGAACTGAATTTCTTTTTCTTCCTCCAACTGCAGTCATATTAATTTGAGCCAGGGTACCTTACCATCATTCTGGAAACCGATGCCATCACATCACTGTCACAGTATTCATAAAGAAATCATCAGGAATGACTAGTATATAATGTGGTGCATGCTGCTTCTGTAGTGTGTGAGTTCGTGATAATTAAACCTGCCGTTTTGGATGCTTTGACAAATAACTTGAATTGGAAATACTTTCCTTCACTTGTGTTAATACAATTGTTTCAATGAGTGCTTTTAAATAATTTGGGATAATATAAAATACTTTCCTCCAAGGTTTAAATGGGCAACAAGCTGCATAATAATTTTTCTTTGCCTGCAATTTCTCATACATTAACCACACAGAAGTATGGCATAAAAAGAGGATAGATGGAGGAGTGAGCCAGTTCTAAATAAACAGACATCCAAGAAATATTGTATGTCACTGGACTGGACATGCACCTAAATATCAGAATTAGCTAGGAAAATAAGACAATAATTTTAAAACTCAGATTTAGGCTTCATTGCCCAAAGAGGCATATAGATGAAGAACTCTGAGTTACAAAGAAGATAGACCCAATAAAATTTGTTCAAATATGGATGAGGGGAGAGTTTATTATATAAATATGATGAACAATCTCATTTATATTAATAATAAGGAATGAATTATATAGCTGGGCCTCATGGGCCTGGTTCTAGATTGTCAGGAGCTAATTTCTCTCTCTCTCTTCTCTCTCTCTATCTCACACACACACAAATGCACATGCACTGTGGCCTCCCTTCCTTCCTTTTGTAACATACCAAAAATCCTTTCCTTCCTTTTTCCTGTCCTTCCTTCCCTATCAGCTTGTCTGATGCCTTCTACCTACTGCAAACCAGCTGGCTATTAACTCTCTGTGTTATTTTCCCCTAACTATAGCTTGAATGTGGCTCTGATTTATCTTGGCACAAAATCTGCAAAGTCTGGCCTCAACAATACACAGATTTTTATCTATAGAAAAACATGCTGTCCTGTGGCTAACCTCTCTGTCTTCTAGTTCATTTTCTCAAAAAGAATCCACTATGCCAAAGGGCTGCCTAGCCTTGCTTAAGTTTAGGTATTACCAGTTTTGTTCAGTGGCGATATATGCTTATTTATGTCACTCTTCTGGAGTCCTGTGGTACTAGCAAATTGACTCTCATACTCCAGTATGTTACAAACAGTGCAAATTGTTTAGGTCTACCTATTGTCTACCTTATTCACTAGTCATCCTCTGTAATTTGACTTTCCAAATGAAATTTAGTCAATTAATTGACAAGTAGATTTGAGCACTTGTAAATCACCGTTATCTTAAACTCCGAAGAGATTGCAAGGCAATCATAAGATATATTCCTAGTTTTAATGTAATTTAGAAAACAACTGTGGGCAAAACCAACAAAGTGTTTGAGATAATCAATAAATAAATTACTCATTTCTGCAGCATATATATAATAATTAAATAATAGAATTGTGGGTGAATATAGTCTTAGATTTCATAGACAGGATAGGAGATGTCATGAAATGAGACATCTTGAGAGCAAAGAATTTATTCAAGTTCTAGCGCTGACTCTGTTCTCATCTGGTCTGTATCCTGGAGCAAGCCAATTGTTTTCTCTGGGACTTAGTTCATCTTCACAATGCCTTTTGGAGAAGATCATTGAGAGACCATGACCATTGGTTGATGTGGTTGGTCCAAAGTAATCAGAGGCTCTGCGTGTCTTCTCCATCCTTGGAATGTACATTCCACCCATTTTTCCTGCAGTGGGAGCCATTTTCAAGGACGCAGCCTTGAGAAAGCAAAGTGCTGCTGAGACCATCTGGATGGTCCACGTGACTGATTACTCACATTAGAGCCTCTATAAATGCTTTGAAGATTCTGGTGGGAGGATGTGGAGATCTACTCATCTCAAGACTGCCCAAGACAAGATGTGCATGTAATTATGTTTCTTCCTAAACCTGCCTCCCACCAATCTAGAGTGGCTCACCCCTTTCTCCAATTTCCTTGTCCTCTGTGTAGAGTCAGTTTCAGATTTCATGCAGGAAGCTCCTGAGTTTTCAAAGCAACATGTCTGTATTATAATGTTTCCTTAATTTCCTTTCCTCTTGAGCCTGAAAAAGTCAGTGATACATGTGGGAGAACATCTTTATTATTGGGTTTTGTAGCAGAAAAACAGAAAGATAAAGGGGAGAGAAAAATCAGGAGTCACATCAGTGTTTCTAGTCTAGTTTTATGAATTTTTCTTATAAAGATAGTGTGTTGAGGTCAGTGTAATGCTAAAAGTTTAAACCTAGAACTGAGATAAATGCTTAGTGTGTTTAAGAAAGGTAATTGCTTATCACAGTTTTCACATGTATGTGATTTATATGTATCATTGCAGTAAAGCTGGAGTGAAAAGTTTTTGTTCTTTTTTAATCCTGGGTTAAAAAGTGATTTTTGATAAAGTAACTGTGCTATGCTTTGGAAATTAGTTGTGGATTTCAGCAAACCTGATTCCCTGCTGTGTAAAAATGAGAAACCCAAAGAAGAAGAAAGATCTGTCAGGAGAATAAGTGAACTCAATGCTTTGATTAACAGGCGACCAGGTGTTAAATTTAATTGCCTCTAGAAGTAAAGAAAATTTTGCTTTTCAACATTAGTCTCACACTTCCTAATAATGATGCACCTTTTCATGAGGAAGGAAAGGAATGGTATACCTGGTAAAGCTTATATTTTAAGGAAATATGTTGATAGTAAGAGACAAAGTTACTCTTAATTTAATAGATTTGTATTACAAAAATTATTACATTTTAAATGTAAAAGATATAAAACATACAACAGAGTAAAAGATACACATCTATATTCCACTTTTCTCAGTTACTAACGTTCATCATACTTACTTCATATTCACTTAAGAAGCCAAGCAACTACAGAGCAAAGTGATAACCCCAAGGCACCTTCTTTTATCCAATTCCTGATTTTCTCACAGAAATTTATTATCCTAAATTTATTTTCTTAATCAGGAAAAGGGAGACACAATGTTTATGGCCACATATACTCTCTGCATGTTTACAATATTCATAAAGATACACTGTATGATGGCTAATGTTACATGTTCATGTGTATTTTTAAATGAATTTTGTAAAATTTATAAAATTGTATCTAAGTTTTTCATTTTAAAACACTTTGCAGGCACTTCGCTTGTGGTCCAGTGGTTAAGACTCTGTACTTTCACTGCAGTGGGGTGCAGGTTCGGTCCCAGTGTGGGAAGTTCCATACTCTTCCTGGAGCAGCCAAGAAAATTAAGGAAAGAGAGAGAAAGGTAATTACCTATATGGAAACATACTAGCTCTCCTTAATTCCATTGTGTGAATATGCCACCATTTATTTGTTCATTCTTTTATTAATAAGTATTTTAATACATTTTTAACTTGTTAGCCACATGAACATTCTTGTTTTTATCTCCAAAGAGATGAGTGTTACATTTTCTCTATGAATCCAGAGGTATAGTAGTTGGTTTGAGGATACATGCTTTTTCATTTTACTTTTCATTAACCAACTGCTTTCAAGATAAATTGTATTAATATAAATTAATACAAATTATAAAATTCCATCAATAATGTATATGATATCTGACTCATTCATATCCTCACTATTAATTAAAAAGTTCAGACTTCTCAGATTTTCAGCATGCTGGATATTGGAAAATATTGCAGCTTGTTTAATTTGCATTTCCTGAATAATGATAGAATTAAAATATTTTTGTAGGTTTACTGTTTATTCTGACTTCCTCCTCTATAAACTGTCTTTTGTAGTTTTTGTCAATTTCTCACTGCATAGGTTATGCTTTTGCATTAAGATTTCTAAAATATTTTAAAATAAATTATTGATGCTTGTCCATTATTAATAAATTTCCTTTATCGCTTGACTTTAACATTTTTAATATTTTTTCTGTTCACAGACATTTTAATGTACTCACATTTATTGATGTTGTTTCTTTTATATGGCATATAATTCATGAATTTTGCAACAAATATTTTTCCATCTTAAGTTCATAAAATGTTATATTTTACTTGGTAAAATTTTAAATGTGTGTGTATGTGTGCCAAGTTCCTTAGTCATGTCTGACTCTGTGGGACTCTATGGACTATAGCCTGCTGGGCTCCTCTGTCCATGGGATTCTCCAGACAATGATACTGGAGTGGGTTGCCATGCCCTCCTCCAGGGGATCGTTCCAACCCAGGAATCAAACTTGTGCCTGTACATCTCCTGCATTGGCAGGCAGGGTCTTTACCACTAATGCCACCTATTAGCATTTAAATATAAAAATAACTATTTACACTCACTTAAAATGCTTTATTTTAAATGTATTGTTATTTTTTCCACAAGAATAACTAATATTACTGAATAATCTGAAATTTCCTACTGACTTGTCATGCTACTACATACCTAAATCAAATTTATATATGTGTTGCTCTCTTTCCAGGCTCATTATTATGAAGTGATATTTAGTAAGTAAATCCTACTACATGGTTCCTCTTTCAAATTTTGTTTTATTTTCTTTCCACTTTCTACATGAATTTATGATTGAGACTGTACCAAAAAGTAGAAAAACATATAAAAGTATAAGTTTTATAGGTTATACTGGAGACATTTACATCTTTATGACTTAAGATGTTTTCATATATGAACATGGCATATATTTCTATTTGTCCATGTCTTTTTATTTTATTGTTTATTTTATTTGTTCTTAAACAAAATATTCACATCTTCTGATAAGATGTTCCTATGCCTCTCACAATGATGGTGCTTATTAAATAGGAATTATTATTGTTATTGCATCAGTTATTTTTTACTAAGACCTTTTAGAACTAATACCCCAAAAGATGTCCTTTTCATTCTAGGAGACTGGAATGCTAAAGTAGGAAGTCAAGAAACACCTGCAGCAACAGGCAAATTTGGCCTTGGAATGTGGAATGAAGCAGGGCAAAGACTAATAGAGTTTTGCCAAGAAAATGCACTGGTCATAGCAAACACCCTCTTCCAACAACACAAGAGAAGACTCTACACATGGACATCACCAGATGGTCAACACCGAAATCAGATTGATTATATTCTATGCAGCCAAAGATGGACAAGCTCTATACAGTCAACAAAAACAAGACCAGGAGATGACTGTGGCTCAGATCATGAACTCCTTATTACCAAATTCAGATTTAAACTGAAGAAAGTAGGGAAAACCGCTAGACCACTCAGGTATGACCTAAATCAAATCCCTTATGATTATACAGTGGAAGTGAGAAATAGATTTAAGGGTCTAGATCTGATAGATAGAGTGCCTGATGAACTATGGAATGAGGTTCATGACATTGTAAGGGAGACAGGGATCAAGACCATGCCCATGGAAAAGAAATGCAAAAAGCAAAATGGCTGTCTGGGGAGACCTTACAAAGATCTGTGAAAAGAAGAGAGGCAAAAAGCAAAGGAGAAAAGGAAAGATATAAGCATCTGAATGCAGAGTTCCAAAGAATAGCAAGAAGAGATATAAGAAAGCCTTCTTCAGTGATCAATGCAAAGAAATAGAGGAAAAGAACAGAATGGGAAAGACTAGAGATCTCCTCAAGAAAATTAGAGTTACCAAGGGAACATTTCATGCAAAGATGGACTCGATAAAGGGCAGAAATGGTCTGGACCTAACAGAAGCAGAGATATTAAGAAGAGGTGGCAAGAATACACGGAAGAACTGTACAAAAAAAAATCTTCACAGCCCAGATAAGCATGATGATGTGATCACTAATCTAGAGCCAGACATCCTGGAATGTGAAGTCATGTGGGCCTTAGAAAGCACACTACGAACAAAGCTAGCGGAGGTGATGGAATTCCAGTTGAGCTGTTTCAAATCCTGAAAGATGATGCTGTGAAAGTGCTGCACTCAATATGCCAGAAAATTTGAAAACTGAGCAGTGGCCACAGGACTGGAAAGGGTAATTTTTCATTCCAATCCCAAAGAAAGGCAATGCCAAAGAATGCTCAAACTACCGCACAATTGCACTCATCTCACATGCTAGTAAAGTAATGCTCAAACTTCTCCAAGCTAGGCTTCAGCAATGTGTGAACCATGAACTCCCTGATGTTCAAGCTGGTTTTAGAAAAGATAGAGGAACCAAAGATCAAATTGCTAGCATCCACTGGATCATGGAAAAAGCAAGAGAGTTCCAGAAAAACATCTATGTCTGCTTTCTTGACTATGCCAAAGCCTTTGACTGTGTGTATCACAATAAATTGTGGAAAATTCTGAAAGAGATGGGAATACCAGACCACCTGACCTGCCTCTTGAGAAATCTGTGTGCAGGTCAGGAAGCAATAGTTAGAACTGGATATAGAACAACAGACTGGTTCCAAATAGGAAAAGGAGTCCGCCAAGGCTGTATATTGTCACCCTGCTTATTTAACTTCTATGCAGAGTACATCATGAGAAACGCTTGACTGGAAGAAACACAAGCTGGAATCAAGATTTCTGGGAGACATATCAATAATCTCAGATATGCAGATGACACCACCCTTATGGCAGAAAGTGAAGAGGAGCTAAAAAGCCTCTTGATGAAAATGAAAGAGGAGAGTGAAGAAGCTGGCTTAAAGCTCAACATTCAGAAAATGAAGATCATGGCATCTGGTCCCATAACTTCATGGGAAATAGATGGGGAAACAGCAGAAACAGTGTCAGACTTTATATTTTTGGGCTCCAAAATCACTGCAGATGGTGACTGCAACCACGAAATTAGAAGACGCTTACTCCTTGGAAGAAAAGTTATGACCAGCCTAGACAATATATTCAAAAGCTGAGACATGACTTTGCCGACTAAGGTCCATCTAGTCAAGGCTATGGTTTTTCCTGTGGTCATGTATGGATGTGAGGGTTGGACTGTGAAGAAGGCAGAGCACCGAAGAATTGACGCTTTTGAACTGTGGTGTTGGAGAAGACTCTTGAGAGTCCCTTGGACTGCAGGAAGATCCAACCAGTCCATTCTGAAGGAGATTAACCCTGGGATTTCTTTGGAAGGAATGATGCTAAAGCTGAAACTCCAGTACTTTGGCTACCTCATGCGAAGAGCAGATTCATTGGAAAAGACTCTGATGCTGGGAGGGATTGGGGGCAGGAGGAAAAGGGGACGACAGAGGATGAGATGGCTGGATGGCATCACTGACTCGATGGACGTGAGTCTGAGTGAACTCCAGGAGATGGTGATGGGCAGGGAGGCCTGGTGTGCAGTGATTCATGGGGTCACAAAGAGTCAGACATGACTGAGTGACTGAACTGAACTGAAAAAGGATGCTATAATTTTTTAAAGATTGGACTTTACCAGAAAAACAGGTGAATGTGCCAAGTTTTATCTTGACATTTTTTGGTAGAAAATATTTTATCAAATGGAAATTTTTTTTTGTTTTTATTTCCAAATATAATATATTTTATTTCTCTTAATTTGTCTTATGACTTGCTGTGACTTACAATAACGATTTATAATTTTATTTGATTATTCAGAGTTTTTGATATAGGTATTTGTATCATCTGCAAATGGGTACTATTTTATTTCTTCCTTTCTTATCTGTATGCCTTTTATTTTATTTTCTTGCCTTATAATGCTGGGTAGTACTTTCATTACTATGTTGAATAGCAGTGGATAGAATGAATATATTTGTGCCTTGTTATTGTTAGGGAATGAGTATTCAGTCTTTTACAAATATGTCTGATGTTAACTTCAGTATTTTTTAAATATTTTAATCTAATTGAAATATTTCCCTTATATTCCTAGTTTCCTGAGAGTTTTTATGTTACAAATAGGGTTGAATTTTGTCAAATTTTTTGTCTGCATCAAGGGTTTTTTTCACATAATTTTTCTCATTTATTCTATTAAGATGGTGTATTACATTGATAGATTTAAAAATATTAAATCCAGTTTACACCTCTGAAATAATCATAACTGGTCCAGCCGAAAAGGGGCTTTACTATATTTTCTAGCTTGTTGACTTATGAGCATCTTTGCAAAATTTTAAAAATTCCTTATTTATCAATACAGAATGAATTTAATCAACTAGGGTATTGCTGATAGGCTAAGAGGCTTATGTTTATATATTTTGTATCCATGTATCATTTTCTCAACAGTAATTTCCTATCGGCATTATGTCAATGTTCCTGTTGCTCATGTAGAGTTATTGCTCTACACTTACAGACTTTATCCTTCCTTACATGTCCTGTGGAAGCTCAGCTTCTCTGGAGAACTGGTTCCAGTTTCCATCGTGCAACCCTGACGTGTTTACGATTATGTAATTTAGCAGTTATTGAAGTCTAGTGCTTTTCACCTTATTATTTTATTTGTTGAAGTGCTGCCTTCCATCTGGTCTGTACCTGACAAATTAAACTAAAATCAGTGTGTGTAACTCAGGTATCAATATTGTTTAAAACACTCCAGTTGATACCAATATGTAGCCAAGTCTTTAAGACAACAAAAGTTGTCTCAAAGTTGTGATTCTCAGACTTTAGCACATGAAAGAATCATGAGAGGGAGGAGAAGCTAATGAGACAGTTTCCAAGTTCAACCTCCAGCCTTTCAGATTTAGTAGAAATCTAAATATGTGAAACCCAACAATTTGCATTAAATAATTGACTAATTGCTTGTTCCCCTGTTCACAAAACACTATGGAAATAACAGATGCATAAACACTCAGTGACCAATCATATCACTTTATCAGATCTGTCACTGACTGGTCACAATACAATGGGTATCCAGTTCTCCCGGGGTAGCAAACCAGTGCTGTACTGCCTTCTCATCTCTTAGTGATAAATTCACATGACGTTTCACAAAAATGGATGATTGAAAGATGAAACTGGCCAAGAAAGATGAAAGTGCAACAAAGAAATAAGAAGTAGTGATGCTGAAATAGAAATATAATGTCAATGAGTTATAGAAAAAATAGCTGACAGTGGGAAAGTTCACACTGACAGTATTATATATGCAGTGAGAGAAACTTACTAAAAGGGAACTTATCAACAGAAATAAGGGCTATAACAGTGATGAAATGAACAGCAATATCTCAAAGAAGGCACAATGGTGAAAAGGCTTCATGTTATAGGAAATCAAGGAGATCTTGCATAACATTTTAAATACAAAATGTGAAATAGTAGAAATTAAGATAATTCACAAAGTCACAGAGAGACGCTTAGGTAAGCAGTACTTAAGTTACTTCTGATATCTTCTACAGAGAACTCAAACATTAATTCTCAATATTTGGGTATTTAAAAATATAGTATACTAGAGTAACTTTATTTAAAATTTTTCTTATTATCTACAGTGACAGAGTTTTAAATGTTTTGACAAAATAAGTCAGAGAACAATTATAATGTTTTCATGATCTTTAAGACTGTTTTTACAAGGTTTCAGTTTGCTTGGTTATTTTTATGTTCTCTCACTATTGTACAAAATGAGAATTGCTTAGCTTTCTTGCCTGGAGAATCCCACAGACGAAGGGACCTGGTGGGCTACAGTCCATAGGGTCACAAAGAGTCAGACACAACTGAAATGACTTAGCATGCACAGAAATAATGGTTATCTAAGAAAACCTTTATTGTTTGTAAAGGGAGCTGACTGTATTCTTGATAGTCATTAATCTGTATCAGTAAGAAGAGGAAAGAAGGGGCTTAAATTTCTTATCAGCACCATCTTATTTTCCTTTCATGAGTAATGTTTTGAATCCCTGACATAATTCCATTAGCAAAGAAGTAACCACAACTTTGCCATTTATTAGTGGAAACAATTTTTTTTTTAAGAGGGAATAGTTCAAGCCCAAAGAAACTAGAAAACAATGCAACAAAAATCCATTTTAAACGCTAACATTGTGCCATATGTGTTTTGTATCATTACACTTTAAGAAATAAAACATTACAGACAGATCATAGTTGAAGCTTCATTCCTCCTGTCTTCTTCCCCAGAGGTAAGTAGGACCCTGAATTTGGTGTGCATCAAGGTAAGAGAAACATTTATGATAATATGATGTTTTGAAAGAAGCATTAACTTCAGAATAAGGCAGATTGTTTTTATTCCCCAGACCAGTCACTGGAGATGAGTCATTAAATTCTCTGAGCCTCAGTTTTCTCGTGGATGCTGCTGCTAAGTCACTTCAGTTGTGTCCGACTCTGTGCGACCCCATAGACGGCAGCCCACCAGGCTCCCCCGTCCCTGGGACTCTCCAGGCAAGAACACTGGAGTGGGTTGCCATTTCCTTCTCTAATGCATGAAAATGAATAGTGAAAGTGAAGTCACTCAGTCGTGTCCAACTCTTAGCGACCCCATGGACTGCAGCCTGCAAGGCTCCTCTGTCCATGGGATTTTCCAGGCCAGAGTACTGGAGTGGGGTGCCACTGCCTTCTCCTTTCTCATGGATAGAAAAGGAATAACCCTACTTCTCTCACAAAGTTGAGTAAGGATGAGGAATGGTTGAATCAGAGCTTTCCACACTTAGGAAACAGTAGGCAGTGGCTCTCAGCTTTACTGCGGTCACTATTTGGTCTGCTATAGGCTCAGGAGAGTTCGGTGTGGAGAGATGTCTGCAGTGTTTCCTGATGTGGGAGTGTCCTTTCTCTCCAGCTAGTTCGCAGCTCTTCCCCTGAGCCAGCGGAGCCCCTTCCTCGCTTTGTCTCATCTTTCGGTTTCTGCAGGCTGCTGTGGTTAAGTAACTCACTGCTGTCTCCCAAGCAGCGGTGCCCTGAAGCTGACATTAGCCCTATAGCAAACGGTAATATGAAGTGAAGTTCTGGGGTGGGAATCCTGCATTAAAGAGAAAACGATTCTGTGTAATCACTGGGGGTAGGAACACTTTTCATGTTGTATACACGTCAGGCAATTTGCCATGTGCAGCGTCATCCCAGCCTTCAGCGGCATGGGAAATTTTGCCAAGTGTATTTGTGTAGCGTCAAATAGTATTTGCTCTCTTCTTGTCACAACCTATAGAATGGCTTAAATGAAACTGAAAAGGGCACCACAAAGCATGGCTGGCATTGGACAATTTATTTCTGCACCAGCATAGCCAGAAGAGCATTTTTAAAAATTCCCTTTCTGAAAGCAGGCCTCCTTGATTTCCTCCTACAGACTTCACTGGCAGTCTGCTCCCATTCCAAGTAATCAATAAGTAAAACCCAGTTAAGCCACATTTATTTCTAGAAGCAAATAGCAATCAGCGCATTACCATGGACGCTCAGGCCCTGTCCATCAACTGAATCAGTAAACAATGAAGGTTGGGGCTTTGAAGCTCCATCCTAAAGGGGAACTGCTGCCTTAAAGGCAGAGAAATAAGCCTGGTGACTTGGATTTATATGTTACCCTACTCCATTATCTGGAGAAAAAGATCAACCCTTCATTTCACTTAACATGTATAAGTGTTACCTTCTTTGATGTACTGTCTTTTACCAACACTTTGTTGTTGTTTTTCATCTTTAATGATTTTATAGCAATTAGTAACTTTAAAGAAAAATATTTGATAATTACCTACTATTTTCTGGCACTGCTTTATATTTTATCTCGTTTAATTCTCATACCCCACAGAATTTAAAAAAAAAAAACAAAACAGGTACACAGTGATAATAAGCTAGGTGTTTATTGTTCAATTCTCAGTTTGCTAAGATAGTCTGTTTACTTTATTCTTTCAAATGAATCGTCATCTCCTTAAAGGCAGAACAGGTCTCACTCAACCTTTCTGTTAGGTGCTCATGTGTGTGTGTGTGAGTGCTAAGTCGCTTCAGTCATGTCCTACTCTTTGCAACCCTATAGGACTGTAGGGTCCAAGATCCTCTGTTCATGGAATTCTCTAGGTGAGAATAGTGGATTGGGTTGCTCTCCTCAGTAAATACAATAAGCGTGTATTTACTGAGCCTATTTAGTAGGTGCTCAGTAAACACACATTGATTACATAAATGCACTAATGAGTTAAGATTAGCTGTCCCAAGAAGTGGGCTTCCCCAGTCACTCTAGTGGTAAAGAACCCACCTCCAGATGCAGGAGGCATAAGAGACTTGAGCTGGATCCCTGGATTGGGAAGATCCCCAGGATGAGGGCATGAAACCCACTCCAATATGCAGTCTTCAGCGTCACAGAGTCACACGTGACTGAAGTGACTTGGCACACATGCATCCTCAGAAGTATTTATCCTATTTGCACACACTTGCTCTCTAAAAGTAATACCACATGATTTTCATTTTGCTGTAATGAAATTAAGGGACTTTGCTACAGGACAGCTGAGTGACCTTGGGCAAGCCATTGCACTTCCTTGGGATTCACTTACGTCATGAAAGGGGGAAAAGATACTTTCTGAACTTTCCAAACTTCGGGGTAATTTCTCTGGGAAAGAGTTGAAATAAGTCTTGCTTTATTTTTCATAAATATTCTAAGTACCTTTTTTGTTATAGTGCTATTATGAGACATATCACTTCAGAAGTAGAAATAGAGCAGTTTTACTACATTTTAGGGAGGTGTGGTTACATCTTCTTTCTGTGAAAGTTCAGAATCTCTGACCCCACACAGCCACCATCACCAAATATGGTAATGGTCATGTAGTGCTTCGTTCTGCAGCATTTTCATGAGAAGAATGTACAGCTATGAACCACAATTTAAATCAAGATCCTTCAATGCAGTTGTAATTTAATCAATTATATATATAACTGTTTACATATACCTCTAACCTCAGGTTTCTGGAACTCTTAATCCATCTATGGTGTGTGATTGTGTGCACGCATATATATATATATACACACACACATATATATATGTATATGTGATATGAATAAGCATTCAAGTTCTAACATCAGTGTTTATTTACTTTTTCATAGCAGAAGATTTTTTCAGACTGATTCAAATCTTTTAACTTATATTTTACAGACCCTCAGCGCTGCTGGGTGGAATTGCAAACCTGCTGCTTCAGACCTTCCAGCTATGTATCCACGGCTAGTGTGCAGCACCAGCCCCAGTAAGCCAATACTCCAGGCTACTGTGGAGAAAGGCTGCCTATTTCTTTGAGGCACCCTCAGGGGCTTCCCAACAGTGAGTTTTGTATATCTCATGGAGCCTATTTTTCAACTGAGAGCATCACATTTCTTTCTTTTTTGAAAATTGGGTGAAAATCCACCTAGTCTTTTTTTTCACTTAAAGAATAAGTACATGGATAAAATTTACCTATATAAGCCTATTTCCATCTTTCAGTGTACTGCAAGAGAATGGTTGTGACGTGATAGAATAGGATTTGCATTTTTTTTTTTTAATTTGTCTTCAAAAGGAGAGTATTTTGGCAAGGGATGAGTCAAAATATTGGAGGGCCCAGAGAGGAGACAAAGGCTGTAAATGGTTCAGTGGAGAGTTGGCTGTTTTGTGGGTAGTGGTGTCACATTACTATGAAATGGAAAAAAAAATGTTCATTTGAGAAATGCATAAAGTGTACAATTCACTTTACTTGGTGGCTGATAGGATGTGGAACATAAGCAGTTTCAACATATTGGGCTTGAGGTTTATGAGGTAACGCTAATGCTATAAATTTGATGAATTACTATAAAACTTATTAGCCTTTTCATTCACCCTCTTCATTCTTATTTAATTTTTGTGAACTTGAGACAGAAAAGAAAAGATTTGTTAAACTCTCATTTTCATATTTGTTCTAAGGGGAACAATATATCACTGTTACAGTTTTTACTTTTTTCATTATAAATAATATTTTTGGTACATAGTATATTTTCTAGCTAGTTAAAAATTAATGCTGACCTTTTATGTTTATTTCCATTTTTCAGAAAAAATATGTGATGACTCTATCTTTGATATATTTTAAAAATCATTTATAAAGAGAATACTTGTTGCTCAACTGAAACACTTTATAAGAATATTTTCTGTTTCAACTGATATATTTTAGTTTGGTTACTTATTTCTACCTTTTCCTTTTATTTTTCTACTTACTTTCTATGAAAGGTATGTTTGTTTTGTTCAGTTATTTTTAAACATATCAATTACTTTTAAGTTTTCCAAGATAGCGTTTAATCTGTATTCTCTGATTATTGAAATAAAATAATGAAATGGACATTTTTATTTCTTTTCAAAGATTAAGAATAGGTATATTCTAATTGTTTCTAAGGAGAGATAAGAAAGCCTTCTTAAATGAAAAATGCAAAGAAGTAGAGAAAATTGAATAGGAAAGACTAGAAATTTATTCAAGAAAATTAGAAATATCAAGGGAACATTTTATGCAAGGATGGGCATAAAAAAGGATAGGAATTATAAGGACTAAATAGAAATAGAAGATATCAACAAGTGGTAAAAATACACAGATGAGCTATACAAAAAAGATCACAATAACCCAGGTATCCATGTTTGTGTGATCACTCACCCAGAGCCAGATATCCTGGAGTGTGGAGTCAAGTGGGTCTTAGGAAGCAAGATTACAAACAAAGCTAATGGAGGTGATGGAATTCCAGCTGAGCTATTTCAGTCCTAAAACATGAGGCTGTTAAAGTGCTGCACTCAATATGTCAGCAAATTTGGAAAACTCAGCAATAGCTATAGGATTGGAAAAAGTCAGCTTTAATTGCAATCCCAAAGAAAGACAATGCCAAATAATGTTCAAAATACCACACAATTGCATTCATTTCAGATGCTAACAAGGTAATTCTCAAAACTCTTTAAATTAGCCTTCAGTAGTACTGAACTGAGAGCTTCCACATATAGAAGCTGGGTTTTGAAAGGAGGAGCAGCCAAGTTGCCAGCATTTGTTGGATCATGGAGAAAGCAAGGACATTCCATAACAGCATCTGCTTCTGCTTCATTGGATAAACTAAAAGCCTTTGAATGTGTGGATCGCAGCAAACTGTGGAAAATTCTTAAAAAAATGGGAATACTAGGCCACTTTTCCTGCATCCTGAGAAATCTGTGTGAGGGCCGAGAAGCAACAGTTAGAACCAGATATCGAACAATGGACTGGTTCAAAACTGGAAAAGGAGTAAGACAAGACTGAACTTTGTCACCCTACTTATTTAACTTATATGAAAAGCACATCATGTGAAATACCAGGTTGGATGAATTTCAAGCTGGAATTAAGATTGCCAGGAGAAATGTCAACAACCTCAGATATGCAGATGATATGACTTTAATGGCAGAAAATGAAGAGGAATTAAGGAGCCTTTTGTTGAAGGTGAAAAAGGACATTGAAAAACCTGGCTTAAAAGTCAACATTCAAAAAACTAACATCATGACATTCAGCCCCATCATTTCATGGTAAATAGATGGAAACAGTGAGAGACTTTATTTTCTTGGGATCCAAAATCACTGCAGATGCTGACTACAGCCATGAAATTAAAAGATGTTTGCTCTTTAGAAGAAAAGCTATGACAAACTTAGACAGTGTATTAAAAAGCAGAGACGTCACTTTGCTGACAAAGGTCCCTGTAATCAAACCTATGAATTTTCTAGTAGTCGTATGGATGTGACAGCTGGACCATAAAGGAAGCTGAGCACCAAAGAACTGATGCTTTCAAATTGTGGTTCTGGAGAAGGCTCTTGAGGAATCCTTGGACAACAAGGAGATCAAACCAGTCAATCATAAAAGAAACCAACCCTGATTTGGAAGGACTGGTGCTGAAGCTGAAACTCCAATATTTTGGCCACCTAATGCGAGGAGTTGACTCACAGAAAAAGAAACTGGGAAAATCGAAGGCAAAGTGAGAAAGAGGCAACAGAGAATGAGATACTTAGATAGGATCACCAACTGAATGGACATGAATTTGCACAAGCTCCAGAAGACAGTGGAGGACAGAGGAGCTTGGTGGGCTGCAGTCCATGAGGTCACAAAGAGTTGGACATGACTTAGCTAGTTTACAACAATAACATATGTATGTAAATCTAGGCTGTTTAGTAGAAGCACCTCTAATGCTTTTACAAGTTCTGAGTCCCACGCCTCATACCAGAAACACTAACCAAATTAGAAAATTGAGGGTTGAACCCAAGTAGCCTCATTACACAATAACAACAAGAACAACTATTCAAGGAGTCACGATTTTCTACTGTGTTCCTCTTCTTTCTACCCTCTTCTCTTTATTATTCTCTTTCTCTTATTCATCAGTTTAGCTTAGCTCAGTTCAGTTCATTCGCTCAGTCATGTCAGACTCTTTGTGATGCCATGGACTGCAGCACGCCAGGCCTCCCTGTCCATCACCAACTACCAGAGCTTGCTCAGACTCATGTCCATTGAGTCAGTGATGCCATCCAACCATCTCATCCTCTGTTGTCCCCTTTTCCTCCCACCTTCAATCTTTCCCAGCATCAGAGTCTTTTCTAATGAGTCAGCTCTTCACATCAGGAAGACAAACTATTGGAGCTTCAGCTTCAGCATCAGTCCTTCCAATGAACATTCAGGACTGATTTCCTTTAGGATTGACTGGTTGGATCTCCTTGCAGTCCAAGGGATTCTCAAGAGTCTTCTCCAGCACCACAGTTCAAAAGTGTCAATTCTTTGGTGCTCAACTTTCTTTATGGTCCAACTGTCACATCCATACATGACTACTGGAAAAAGCATGGCTTTAACTAGATGAGCCTTTGTCAGCAAAGTGATGTTTCTGCCTTTTAATATGCTGATAGGTTGGTCATAGATTTTCTTCCAAGGAGCAAGCATCTTTTAATTTCATGGCTATAGTCACCATCTGCAATGATTTTGGAGCCCAAGAAAATAAAGCCTGTCACTGTTTCCACTGTTTCCCATCTATTTGCCATGAAGTGATGGCCCAGATGCCATGATCTTATATATATATATATATATATATATATTTTTTTTTTTTTAATTGGAGGCTAATTGCAATATTGTATTGGTTTTGCCATACATTGCCATACATTGAATCAGCCTTGAGTGTACATGTGTCTTCATCCTGAACCCCCCTCTCACCTCCCTCCCCATCCCATCCCTCAGGGTCATCCCAGTGCACCAGCCCTGAGTACCCTGTCTCATGCATTGAACCTGGACTGGCAATCTATTTCACATATGATAATATAAATGTTTTAATGCTATTCTCTCAAATCATCCCACCCTCGCCTCTCGCACAGAGTCCAAAGGTCTGTTCTTTACATCTGTTTCTCTTTGCTGTCTCATATATAGGGTCATCATTACCATCTTTCTAAATTCCATATATATGCATCAATATACTGTATTGGTGTTTTTCTTTCTGGCTTACTTCACTCTGTGTAAAAGGCTCCAGTTTCATCCACCTCATTAGAACTGATTCAAATGTATTTTTGTTAATAGCTGAATAATATTCCATTGTGTATATGTACCACAGCTTATCTTAGTTTTTTGAATGTTGAGTTTTAAGCAAATTTTCACTCTCCTCTTTCACTTTCATTAAGAGGCTCTTTAGTTCTTCGCTTTCTATCATAAGGGTGGTGTCATCTATATATCTGAGATTACTGATATTTCTCCTGGCAATCTTGATTCCAGCTTGTGCTTCATCCATCCCAGCATTTCTCATGATGTACTCTGCATAGAAGTTAAATAAGTAGGCTGACAGTATACTCCTTTCCCAATTAGGAACCAGTCTGTTGTTCCATCACACCAATCCAATCCAATCCAAGCTGTTTGTTCCAGTTACCTACTGGAATAGTCTACATCAAAACTTTGTGTCACAGAGTATTTATCATTTTTCTCTCTCATGATACTATAGGTTAGGAATTTGGCAGGGTTCAATGGGGAAAACTTTCATTACACATAATATGCAGAGGTGACAGGGTAATTGTACTGGCAGATGGGCTCTTCTGGAGGATCTAAGTAGTTTTACTCACGTGCCAGGTATCTTGGCAGTGACTATCTATTGGAGGACTGGACTCAACTAGAGTTATCTAATGTAATATTTAATTGCAGCCTTTCTAGCATGTTATGTGTGTGTGTGTGTTTCAAACAACTGTGGAATATTCTTTACTAGAGTAAATATAATATTTTATTATAATTTTTTAAAACAAGAGCTTATTTTGTTTTGCATACAATATTCCCTTAAAATGGAATAGTCTCTATTTTTATAATCTTTTTTAAAATTTTCTTTCTAACTATAAAATTCCTTAGAGTATGTCATCACTTCTGTTTTCACTAAATATTCTGTTTTCTTTCTCACTGTGTTTCTTATTGTGCACATAAAATTAAAATATACATACATAGAATAGCACAAATTTTAAGTATGCTGCAAGTTGGATTTCAAAACGTAAATCATCTCAAAGAAAATATGCAGTCATGAAAAAATGTGTAGACAAATGGTTATGGAAGCTTTATTTGTAGTAGCCACAAACTGGGAACTATTTAGAGATTCATCAAGAGGTGAAAGTATAAGCAAATTGTGATATATTCATGCAAGTGAATACTATTTATAAATAAAATCAATGAAGCATTAATGCATGTAATGACATGGATGAATTTCAAAATAATGCTGAGTATAAGGAGCCAAACAAGAAAAGGAGCACACCAAAATTACATAGAACTCTAGAAAATACAAGTTCGTTTCTTTAGTGACAGAAACTGGATCAGTAGAGCTGATCTTGTTACTAGAAGGGAAGAATAGGAGGGAGTGTATGTTCTCTAACCTGATTGTGGCAATGGTTTAATTGGCTTACACATGTCAAAACTTATGCAATTTTACAGTTTAAATATCTGCACTTATCATGTGACAGTTACACTTCAGTAAAATTCCTTTGTTTTAAAATGTATAGGATCTGTATAATGTACATTCACATGAAGAAACAACAGATTACCTGGCCACAGAGACCTCCCTCGTGCCTCCTCCTTGACATTCTATTCCCCCCTGTCACCAAGGATACCTCTACCTGCGTTTTTAACTTCCCTGGTTTGTTGTGTCTATTTTTGAACTGTATATGAATAGCATTATACAATAAGTGCAGTTTTCTGGTTTATTTTGGTCAACATTATGGTTGAGAGAGTCATCTATGTGTTTCACTTACTAATTCTCATGGAAGTATTTGTTTCAATTAATGGGCAAAGTTTTCAAGGCACATGCACCGCAATGTTCAGTGCAGCACTCTTTGCAGTATCCAGGACATGGAAGCAGCCTAAATGTCCCTCACGAGAGGAATGAATAAAGACATGGTACATATGCTCAGCAAAATATTTCAAAGCCATGAAAAGGAACAAAACTGGGTCATTTTTAGAGATGTGAATGGAGCTAGAGACTGTCTACAGGATGAAGTAAATCAGAAAGAAGAAAACAAATATTGTGTATCAATGCATCTATGTAGAATCTAGAAAAACAGTATTGATCTTATTTGGAAAGAAGAAAGAGAGACCTTAAGGTAGAGAACAAACGTATGGATGCCAGGGGGAGGGAGGATGAGATGAACTGGAAGACAGGAATTGACGTATACACAGTGTTGATACTATGTGTAAGTCGATGACTGGTGAGAACCTATTATACAGCACAGGGAACTCTACTCAGGGATCTGTGGTGGCTTAAATGGGAAGGAAATCAAAAGAGATGTATGCATAGGTGTAAGTGATTTTCCTTGCTGTGCAGTAGAAAGCAATACCAGATTCTAAAGCAACTATAGTCCAATAAAAATTGATTAAAAATAAACAATATTTCATCTCCACCATCTTGTTGGACACATGAGTTGTTTCAGTGTCTTTTTTTTTAATCTTGTGGCAATGAATATTATCATTTGTGCCTTTTGTATGTTTTCCTACTATTTATCCAGAAGTGGCATTGACAAGTGATTATTGTGTATCACTTGTGTAGGTTTTAATTTTTTTATAATTTTTTATTTTTAAAAAAAATTTTTTTTTTTTAAGAAAATGCTGAACTATTTTCCAAAGTGTGTGTATCATTTCTATTCCAGCCAATAGTATTTGCGATTTTGAAGTCCTTTCTATTTCCATCTTATTTGTTCCAGTTAGCCTTTTAACTTGAGACATTCTAGTAAGTTTGTAGTATTCTCTCCCTACATTTTAGATTTTAACTTTCCTAATGATTAAGAGGTTGAGGATATTTTAATGAGCGTGAGCATATGGGCCATTTGTATACCTCTTATAGTAAAGTGTCTGTTCAGATAATCTACCCATCTTTTACAGGTATATTTATTTCCTTATTAATAGGTTTCCATGTTTCTGCAAATACTCAGGATACAGGAATTTTATCAAATAGGAAAGTTTGCAATATTTGTTTCTCAGTCAGTAGCTTGTTTCTTTACTCTCTTAACAGTGTTTGCTGAGAAACAAAATTTCCTGATTTTGGTATTTAATTTACAGTTTTTTTTCTTATATGGATCATGCTTTTAGTATCTTTCTAATAAATCATTGCATAACTTATGATCACAAAATTATTCACTTATGTTTTTAAATTTTAAATTATTTAATGAATATTATGATTTCATTATTGCTGATGTTTTTATAGAGAGAAGAGGCCTTGTGGCCTCCTAGTAATATATCTATCTATCTATCTCTCTCTCTATATATATATATTTTTTTAACACTTGGGAGAACATGTGTATACTTGTGGCAGATTTGCTTATGTTTTACTTCAGAAGATTTTTAGCATTAAAGTATCCATTTAGATTTTTAATTCACTTTCATTTTGAGTTAATTTTGTATACCATGTGAAGTATGAATTTAAGTTCCTTTCTGTGACAAAAATATCCAATAATTCTGACACCATTTGTTTAAAAGACTATTCTCCAGTGAATTTTTTTACACCTTGGCAATTACGTGTGTGTATATGTTCATTGTGACTGCACTTCTGTTTATTGATTTTTTTCTAATCTACACGCCAACCCCACTCTGATTGGAATTTGGTTGCTCTTGATAAGTCATATAGTTGGGTTATGAAATCTTGCAGCATTACTTAACATTTATAAAATTATTTTAGATATTATAGGTCCTTTTAATTTCCATATGAATTTTGGAATCACATTTCAGTGTCTACAAAAAAAAAATTCTGTTAAGATGTTGATTGGGGAACCACTGCCTTTATATATCAATTTGGGAAGAATTAACATCTTAATATCTTAATAATATTAACTATACACTTATTTAGTTAAATAATTAGAGTGACAATATACAGTCTGGATGTACTATTTTCCCAGTATTGATCCAGTCCGTTGTTTCATGTTGTTGCTTCTTGACCTACATACATGTTTTGCAGGAGACAGATAAGTTCATTGACTCAGGCGTGTCCAACTCTTTGCAATCCTATGGACTGCAGCATGCCAGGCTTCCCTGTCCATCACGAACTCCTGGAGCTTGCTCAAATGCATATCCATTGAGTAGGTGATGCCATCCAACCATCTCATACTCTGTTGTCCCCTTCTCCTCCTGCCTTCAGTCTTTCCCAGCATCAGAGTCTTTTCAAATGAGTCAGTTCACATCAGGTGGCCAAAGTATTGAAGTTTCAGCATCAGTCTTCACAATGAATATTCAGAAATGATTTCCTTTAGGATGGAATGGTTGGATTTCCTTGCAGTCCAAGGGACTCTCAAGATTTTTCACCACAGTTCAAAAGCATCAGTTCTTTGGCACTCTGCTTTCTTTATACTCCAACTCTCATATCCATACATGACTACTGGAAAAACCATAGCTTTGACTAGATGGACCTTTGTTGACAAAGTAATGTCTCTGCTTTTTAATATGCTCTCTAGACTGTGCATAACTTTTCTTCCAAGGAGGAAGCGCCTTTTAATTTCATGGCTGCAGTCACCATCTGCAGTGATTTGGAACCCCCAAAATAAAGTCTGTCACTGTGTCCATTGTTTCCTCATCTATTTGCTGTGAAGTGATGGCACCAGATGCCATGATCATAGTTTTCTGAATGTTGAGTTTTCAGCCAACTTTTTCACACTCCTGTTTCAATTTCACCAAGAGGCTCTTTAGTTCTGCTTCGCTTTTTGTCATAAGGGTGGTGTCATCTGCATATTTGAGGGTTTTGATATTTCTCCCAGCAATATTGATTCCAGCTTGTGCTTCATCCAGGCCAACATTTTGCATGATGTACTCTGCATAGAAGTTAAATAAACAGGGTAACAATATACAGTCTTGATGTATTCCTTTTCTGATTTGGAACCAGTCTGTTGTTTCATGTCATTCTAACTGTTGCTTCTTAACCTGCATACAGAGTTCTCAGGAAGCAGGACAGGTGGTCTGGTATTCCAAACTGTTTAAGAATTTTCCACAGCTTGTTGTCATCCACACAATCAAATGCTTTGGTATAGTCAATAAAGCAGACGTAGATGTTTTTCCTCTAACTCTCTTGCCTTTTGATGATCCAACAGATGTTGGCAATTCGGTCTCTAGTTCTTTTGCCTTTTCTAAATCCAGCTTAAATATCTGGAAGTTCACCGTTCACATACTGTTGAAGCCTGGCTTGGAAAACTATGAGCATTACTTTACTAGCATGTGAGATGAGTGGAACTGTGCAGTAGTTTGAACATTCTTTAGCATTATCTTTCTTTGGGATTGAAATGAAAACTGACCTTTTCCAGTCCTGTGGCCACTGCTGAGTTTTCTAAATTTGCTGGTATATTGAGTGCAGCACTTGCACAGCAATATCTCTTAGGATTTGAAATAGCTCAAATGGAATTCCATCACCTCCACTAGCTTTGTTTGTAATGATTGTCTCTAAGGCCCACTTGACTTCATATTCCAGGATGTCTGGCTCTAAGTAAGTGATGTGATTATCTGGGTTATGAAGATCTTTTTGTATAGTTCTTCTGTGTATTCTTGCCATCTGTTCTAAATATCTTCTGCTTCTGTTAGGTCCATACCATTTCTGTCCTTTATTGTGCCCACCTTTGCATAAAATGTTCCCTTGGTATCACTGATTTTCTTGAAGAGATCTCTAGTCTTTCCCATTCTATTGATTTCCTCTATTTCTTTGCACTGATCACTGAGGAAGGCTTTATTATCTCTCCTTGCTATTCTCTGGAACTCTGTGCAAATGGATATATGTTTCCTTTTCTCCTTTGCCCTTCATTTCTTTTCTTTTCTCAGCTATTTGTAAGCCATCCTCAGATAACCATTTCGTCTTTTTGCATTTCTTTTTCTTTGGGATAGTTTTGATCACTGCCTCCTGTACAGTGTCATGAACCTCCATCCATAGTTCTTCATGCACTCTGTCTATCAGATCTAATCCTTTGAATCTATTTGCTGCTTCCACTGTATAATCATAAGGGATTTTATTAAGGTCATACCTGAATGGTCTAGTGGTTTTCCCTACTTTCTTCAATTTAAGTCTGAATTTGGCAATAAGAAGTTCATGATCTGAACCACAGTCAACTCCTGGTCACGTTTTTGTTGACTGTATAGTTTCTCTGTCTTTGGCTGCAAAGAATATAATCAATCTGATTTCAGTATTGACCATCTGGTGATGTTCATGTGTAGAATCTCCTCTTGGGTTGTTGGAAAAGGGTGCTTACTATGACCAGTGTGTTCTCTTGTCAAAACTCTGTTAGCCTTTGCCCTGCTTTATTCTGTATTCCAAGGCCAAATTTGTCTGTTACTCCAGGTATCTCTTGACTTCCTACTTTTGCATTGCAGTCTCATATAATGAAAAGGACATCTTTTGTAGGGTGCTAGTTCTAGAAATTCTTGAAGGTCTTTATAGAACCTACAGCCTCAGCTTCTTCAGCGTTACTGGTTGGGGCATAGACTTGGATTACTGTGAGACTGAATGGTTTGCCTTGAAAATGAACAGGGATCATTCTGTCATTTTTGAAGGTCTTGTAGGTCTTCATAGAAACTTCAGTATCAGTTTCTTCAGCGTTACTGGTTGGGGCATAGACTTGGATTATGTGATATTGAATGATTTGCCTTGGGAACAAAAGAGATCATTCTGTCACCTGTGAAACTGAATCCAAGTAATGCATTTCAGATTCTGTTTTTGACTTTTTGACTATGATGGCTGCTCCATTTCTTTTAAGGGATTCTTGCTGACAGTAGTAGATATAATGATCATCTGAGTTAAATTCACCCATTCTAGTCCATTTTAGTTCGCTGATTCCTAAAATGACAAAGTTTACTGTTGTCATCTCTTGTTTAACCACTTCCAATTTGCCTTGATTCATGGACCTAACATCCTATGCAATGCTACTCTTTGAAGCATCTGACTTTACTTTTTGCTTTGGCTCCATCTCTTCATTTTTTCTGGAGTTATTTCTCCACTGATCTCCAGTAGCATATTGGGTACCTACTGACCTGGGGAGTTAATGTTTTAGTGTCCTATCTTTTTGCCTTTTCATACTGTTCATGGGGTTCTCACGGCAAGAATACTGAAGTGGTTTGCCATTCCCTTCTCTAGTGGACCCTGTTTCGTCAGAACTCTGCGAGTTATTATTCCAAGATACTAGAGTAGAAGGACATACATGTGCTCATCTTCTCCTGTGAGAACTCCAAAATTACAACTCATTGCTGAACAACCATTGACAGGAGAATGCTGCATCCCACCAAAAAATGACATCTCATGTCCAAGGGCAAAGGCAAAAGTGAAACTCCAGCAAGATGGCAGGAGGGATGAAATTGCATTTAGAATCAAACCCCATACCTGCCAAAAGTATTTGGAGGGCTTAAACAAATCTTATGTGCACTAGGACCCAGAGACCCAACAGAGACTGAGCCAGAACTATGTTTGCATGTCTCCTGTGGAGGTATACATCAGCAGTGGATTGCTGCAGGATCAGGGGCTCTGGGTGCAGTAGACCTAATTATGGCATAAGCCTTCTTGGAGGAGGTAGCCATTAATCCCACCATAGAGCAGCCAGAACTTACACAGGACTGAGGAAACAGACACTTGAAGGGCACAAAAATACCTTGTGTGTACGAGGACCCAGAAGACAGGGGCAATGACCCCACAGGAGACTGACCCAGACTTGCCTGTGAATGTCCAGGAGTCTTTGGAGGAGGCATGGGTTGGCAGTGACCTGCTGCCTAATTTGGCACACTGAGTGTAGCAGTGTGTGCTTGGGACCTTTTGAGGGAGGTCCCCATTATCTTCATTACCACCACCATAGTTTGCTCTCAGGTCAAACAACAAGGAGGGAACACAGACCCACCCATCAACAGAAAATTGGATTATAGATGTACTGAGCATGGCCCTGCCCAACAGAATAAGACTCAGTTTCTTTGAGATTAGTTGTTTGTCAGTTGTTTCATTTGCTATTGTTTTCTCCCATTCAGAAGGCTGTCTTTTCACCTTGCTTATAGTTTCCTTTGTTGTGCAGAAGCTTTTAATTTTAATTAGATCCCATTTATTTATTTTTGCTTTTATTTCCAGTATATTGGGAGGTGGATCATAGAGGATCTTGCTGTGATTTATGTCGGAGAGTGTTTTGCCTATGTTTTCCTCTAGGAGCTCAACTCCAGAAAAATAAATGAACCAATAAAAAAATGGGCCAAAGAACTAAATAGGCATTTCTCCAAAGAAGACATACGGATGGCTAACAAACACATGAAAAGATGCTCAGCATCACTTATTATCAGAGAAATGCAAATCAAGACCACAATGAGGTATCATTTCACACCAGTCAGAATGGCTGCAATCCAAATGTCTACAAGCAATAAATGCTGGAGAGGATGTGGAGAAAAGGGAACCCTCTTACACTGCTGGTGGGAATGCAAACTAGTACAGCCACTATGGAAAACAGTGTGGAGATTCCTTAAAAAATTGCAAATAGAACTGCCTTATGATCCAGCAATCCCACTGCTGGGCATACACACCGAGGAAACCAGAACTGAAAGAGACACATGTACCCCAATGTTCATTGCAGTGCTGTTTATAATAGCCAGGACATAGAAACAACCTAGATGTCCATCAGCAGATGAATGGATAAGAACGCTGTGGTACATATACACAATGGAGTACTACTCAGCCCTTAAAAAGAATAAATTTGACTCAGTTCTAATGAGATGGATGAAATTGGAGCCGATTATACAGAGTGAAGTAAGCCAGAAAGAAAAACACCAATACAGCATACTGACACATATATATGGAATTTAGAAGGATAGTAATCAAGAACCTCTATGTGAGACAACAAAAGAGACTCAGAGGTATAGAACGGACTTTTGGACTCTGAAGGAGAGGGAGAGAGTGGGATGATTTGGGAGAACGGTATTGAAACATGTATACTTTCTTGTAAGAATGAAGTGCCAGTCTAAGTTCAATACAGGATGCAGGACGCATGGGGCTGGTGCACAGGATGATTCAGGGAGAGGATGTGGGGTGAGAGGTAGGAGGGGGCTTTGGCATTGGGAGATTGTGGACACCTGTGGCTGATTCATGTCAATGTATGGCAAAACAAATACAGTATTGTAATGTAGAATAAAGTATTAAAAAAAAAAAAAGACAAAAAAGACTCAGTTTCCTCCTCAGTCAGTTTCTTCCATCAGGAAGCATCATAAGCCTCTTATCCTTCTCCATCAGAGGGCAGACAGAATGAAAACCACCATCACAGGAAACTAAACAATCTGATCTCTTGGACCACAGCCTCATCTAACACAGTGAAAGTGTGACCCATGCCATGTAGGGCCACCTAAGACGGAGGCAGGTAAGGTATTCTGGTGTTCCCATCTCTTTAAGAACTTTACATAGTTTGTTTTGATCCACGCAGTCAAAGGCTTTGGCATAGTCAATGAAGCAGAAATAGATGTTTTCCTGGAATTCTCTTGCTTTTTCTATGATACAATGCATGTGGCAATTTGACCTCTGGTTCTTCTGCCTTTCCTAAAGCCAACTTGAAGATCTGGAAATTCCCAGCTCACACACTGTTGAAACCTAGCTTGGAGAATTTTGAGCATTACTTTACTAGCATGCGCAATGCGTGCAATTGTGCAGTAGTTTGAACATTCTTTGGCTCTGCTTTCCTTTGGGATTGGAATGAAAACTGACCTTTTCCAGTCCTGTGGCCTCTGCTGAGTTTTCCAAATTTACTGGCATATGGAGTCCAGCACTTTAACAACATCATCTTTTAGGATTTGAAACAGCTCAGTGGGAATTCCATCCCCTCCATCAGTTTTGTTCATAGTAATGCTTCCTAAGACTTCACACTCCAAGATGTCTGACTCTAGGTGAGTGATCACACCATCATGGTTATCATTAAGATTTTTTTCTTTTTACTTTTCCAGTACTTTTTATTATTATTTTTTTAACTGACGGATAGTTGCTGTAGAGAATTTTGTGGTTTTCTGCCATGCATCAATGAGAATCAGCTGTAGGTTCACCCATGTCCCACCCCCCCTCCCAGCCTCCCTCCCATCTCCCTCCCTATCTCACCACTCAGTCTGTCATAGAGCCCCTGTTCCAGTTCCCCGAGTCACACAGCAAATTCACTTTGGCTATCCTTCTATTTGTTTTATGTATGGTATTGTAAATTTCCGTTATTCTCTCCATACATCTCCCCTTTTCTCTCCTCTCTTCCTGCCATGTCCATAGGTCTCTTCTCTATGTCTGCTTCTCCATTGCTGCCCTGAAAATAAATGAATCAGTGCCATCTCTTCAGATACCTTATTTATGTGTCAGTATATGATATTATATTTCTCTTTCTGAGTTATTTTACTCTGCATAAAAGGCTCTAGTTTTGTCTACCTCATTAGCCCAGATTCAAGTGTATTCCTTTTTATGGCTTAGTAGTATATTCCATTGCATATATGTACCACAGCTTCTTTATCCATTCATCTGCTGACGGACATCTAGGTTGCTTCCATGTTCTAGCTATTGTAAATATTGCTGCAATGAAAAATGTGATACATGTGTCTTTTTCAGTTTTGCTTTCCTCTGGGTATATGCCTAGGAGGGAGATTGCTGGGTCATATGATGGTTTTATTCCTAGTTTTTAAAGGAATCTCCATATCTTCTTCCATGGTGGCTGTATCCGTTTACATTCCTACCTCTAGCAATGCAAGAAGGTTCCCTTTCTCCACACCTTCTCCAGCATTCGTTGCTTGTAGACTTTTTGATGATGGCCATTCCAACTGGTGTGAGGTGGTATCTCATTGTAGTTTTGATTTCCATTTCTCGAATTATGAGTGATGTTGAGCATCTTTTCCTGTGCTTGTTAGCCATCTGTATGACTTCTCTTTGAGAAATGTCTCTTCATGTCCCTTTCCCACTTTCTGATTGGGTTGTTTGCTTTTCTGGTATTGAGTTGTATGAGCTGCTTGTGTAGTTTGGAAATTAATCTGTTGTCAGTTGTTTCATTTGCTATAATTTTCTCCTATTGTGAGGGTTGTCTTTTCACCTTGTTTGTAGTTTCCTTTGCTTTGCAAAAAGTTTTAAACTTAATTAGGCTTATTTTTGTTTTTATTTCCATTAATCTAGGTGGCAGATCATAGAAGATTTTGATTTGATTTATGTCATCGAGTGTTCTGCCTGTGCTCTGCTCTAAGAGTTTAATAGTTTTTGGTCTTACATTTAGGTCTTTAATCTATTTTATCTTTGTATATGGTGTTATGTAGTAATTTAATTTCATTCTTTTGCACATAGCTGTCCAGTGTTCCCAGCACCATTTATTGAAGAGGCGGTCTTTTCCCCAAGGTATATTCTTGCCTCCTTTGTGAAAAATAAGATACCCATAATTGTGTAGTTTTATCTCTGGGTTCTATATCTTGTTCCATTGGTCTATATTTTTTTTTTGTGCCACTACCATACTGTATTGATGACTGTACCTTTGTAGTATAGTCTGAAGTCAGAAAGCTTGATTCCTCCAGCTCCATTCTTATTTCTCAAACTGCTTTAGCTATTCGGGGTCTTTTGTGTTTCCATATGAATTGTGAAATTTTTTGCTCTAGTTCTGTGAAAAATGCCACTGGTAATTTATTAGGGACCACATTTAATCTGCAGATTGCATCTGCTAGAATAGTTATTGTCAAAATATTGTTTCTTCCTACCAAGGAACATGGAATATATCTTCAGCTGTTCATGTCAACTTTGATTTCTTTCATCAGTGTCTTCAGTTCAGTTCAGTAACTCAGTCATGTGCGACTCTTTGCGACCCCATGAATTGCAGCACGCCAGGCCTCCCATTCACCAATACCTGTAGTTCACTCAGACTAACAATCATCGAGTCAGTGATGCCATCCAGCCATCTCATCCTCTGTCGTCCCCTTCTCCTCCTGCCCCCAATCCCTCCCAGCATCAGAGTCTTTTCCAATGAGTCAACTCTTCACATGAGGTGGTCAATGTACTGGAGTTTCAGCTTTAGCATCATTCCTTCCAAAGAACACCCAGGGCTGAGCTCATTCAGAAAGGACTGGTTGGATATCCTTGCAGTCCAAGGGACTCTCAAGAGTCTTCTCCAACACCACAGTTCAAAAGCATCAATACAGTCCAACTCTCATATCCATACATGACCACAGGAAAAACTATAGCTTTGACTAGACACACCTTAGTTGGCAAAGTAATGTCTCTGCTTTTGAATATGCTATCTAGGTTGGTCATAACTTTTCTTCCAAGAAGTAAGCATCTTTTAATTTCATGGCTACAGTCACCATCTGCAGTGATTTTGGAGCCCCCAAAATAAAGTCTGATACTGTTTGCCCATCTATTTCCCATGAGTGATGGGACCGGATGCCATGATCTTCGTTTTCTGAATGTTGAGCTTTAAGCCAACTTTTTCATTCTCCTTTTTACTTTCATCAAGAGGCTTTTTAGTCCTCTTCACTTTCTGCCATAATGGTGGTGTCATCTGCAAATCTGAGGTTGTTGATATTTCTCCCGGAAATCTTGATTCCAGCTTGTGTTTCTTCCAGTCCAGCGTTTCTCATGATGTACTCTGCATAGAAGTTAAATAAGCAGGGTGACAATATACAGCCTTGGCGGACTCCTTTTCCTATTTGGAACTAGTCTGTTGTTCCATGTCCAGTTCTAACTGTTGCTTCCTGACCTGCATACAGATTTCTCAAGAGGCAGGTCAGGTGGTCTTGTATTCCCATCTCTTTCAGAATTTTACACAGTTTATTGTGATCGACACAGTCAAAGGCTTTGGCATAGTCAATAAAGCACAAATAGATGTTTTTCTGGAACTCTTTTGTTTTTTCCATGATCCAGCAGATGTTGGCAATTTGATCTCTGGTTCCTCTGCCTTTTCTAAAACCATCTTGAGCATCAGGGAGTTCACGGTTCACGTATTGCTGAAGCCTGGCTTGGAAAATTTTGAGCATTACTTTACTAGCGTGTGAGATGAGTGCAATTGTGTGGTAGCTTGAGCATTCTTTTGCATTGCCTTTCTTTGGAATTTGAATAAAAACTGACCTTTTCCAGTCCTGTGGACACTGCTGAGTTTTCCAAATGTGCTGGCATATTGAGTACAGCACTTTCACGGCATCATCTTTCAGGATTTGAAATAGCTCTACTGGAATTCCGTTACCTCCACTAGCTTTGTTCATAGTGATGCTTTCTAAGGCCCACTTGACTTCACATTCCAGGATGTCTGGCTCTAGATGAGTCATCACACCGTTGTTATAAACTGGGTCGTGAAGATAATTTTGTACAGTTCTTCTGTGTATTCTTACCATCTCTTCTTAATATCTTCTGCTTCTGTTAGGTCCATACCATTTCTATCCTTTATAGAGCCCACCTTTGCATGAAATGTTCCATTTGAATCTCTAATTTTCTTTATGAGATCTCTACTCTTTCCCATTCTGTTCTTTTCCTCTATTTCTTTGCATTGATCACTGAAGAAGGCTTTCTTATCTCTTCTTGCTATTCTTTGCAACTCTGCATTCAGATGCTTATATCTTTCCTTTTCTCCTTTGCTTTTTGCCTCTCTTTGTTTCACAGCTATTTGTAAGGTCTCCCCAGACAGCCATTTTGCTTTTTGCATTTCTTTTCCATGGGCATGGTCTTGATCCCTGTCTCCTGTACAATGTCATGAACTTCATTCCATAGTTCATCAGGCACTCTATCTATCAGATCTAGGCCCTGAAGAGGGTGTTTGCTATGGCCAGTGCATTTTCTTGGCAAAACTCTATTAGTCTTTGCCCTGCTTCATTCCACATTCCAAGGCCAAATTTGCCTGTTACTCCAGGTATTTCTTGACTTCCTACTTTTGCATTCCAGTTCCCTGTAATGAAAAGAGCATCTTTTTAGGTTAGTTCTAAAAGGTCTTATAGGTCTTCATAGAACCGTTCAACTTCAGCTTCTTCAGCATTACTGGTTGGGACATAGGCTTGGATTACCATGATATTGAATGGTTTGCCTTGGAGATGAACAGAGATCATTCTGTCATTTTTGAGATTTCATCCAAGTACTGCATTTCGGACTCTTTTTGTTGACCATGATGGCTACTCCATTTCTTCTGAGGGATTCCTGCCCGCAGTAGTAGATATAATGGTCATCTGAGTTAAATTCACCCATTCCAGTCCATTGTAGTTCGCTGATTCGTAGAATGTTAGCGTTCACCCTTGCCATCTCGTTTGACCACATCCAATTTGCCTTGATTCATGGACCTGACATTCCAGGTTCCTGTGCAATATTGCTCTTTACAGCATTGGACCTTGCTTCTATCATCAGTCACATTCACAGCTGGGTATTGTTTTTGCTTTGGCTCCATCCCTTCATTCTTTTTGGAGTTCTTTCTTCACTGATCTCCAGTAGCATATTGGGCACCTACTGACTTGGGGAGTTCCTCTTCCAGTATCCTATCATTTTGCCTTTTCATACTGTTCATAGGGTTCTCAAGGCAAGAATACTGAAGTAGTTTGCTATTCCCTTCTCCAGTGGACCACATTCTGTCAGACTTCTCCACCATGACCAGCCTGTCTTGGGTTGTCCCACAGGCATGGCTTAGTTTCATTGAGTTGGACAAGGCTGTCGTCCTAGTGTGATTAGGTTGGCTAGTTTTCTGTGAGTATGGTTTCAGTGTGTCTGCCCTCTGATGCCCTCTTGTAACAGCTACCATCTTACTTGGGTTTCTCTTACCTTGGGCGTGGGGTATCTCTACATTGCTGCTCCAGCAAAGCACAGCTGCTACTCCTTACCTTTGATGAAGGGTATCTCCTCACCACTGCCCTTCTGGCCGTCAACGTGGGATCGCTCCTCTAGGCCCTCCTGCGCCCACACAGCCACACTCCTTGGATGTGGAATTGTTACTCCTGGCCGCCGCCCCTGGCCTCGGGCGTGGGGTGGCTCCTCCTGGCCGCCCCTGACCTTGGGCTAGGGGAAAACTCCTCTTGGCCACCACCCTTCTGTCATGGGGTCCTCCCAGCTTCTGCCCCTGACCTCTGACATGGGGTAGCTCCTCTCTGCTGCACTCAGTGTGCTGGTGTGCTGGTCGCCGCCGCCTGGGCTTATAGTTATCCATATGCAGGTTTTTTTTTTTTTTTTTTTTTTTTGTCTCTTTAGATAGGTTTCTTCCTAAACATTTAATTCTTTTCATTGCAATGGGTAATGGGGTTGATTCTTTAATTTCTCTTTCTGAGTTTCATTGTTAGTATATAGGAGTGCAAGTGGTTTCTGTGTATTGACCTTGTGTATCGTGACTGCTGAATTCACTGATTAGCTCTAGTAATTTTCTGGTAGTTTCTTTTGGGTTTTCTATCTATGGCATCATGTCATCTGCAGTGAGAGTTCTACTTTCTCATTTCTGATCTGGATTCCTTTTATTTCTTTTGTTTCTCTGATTGATGTAGCTAGGACTTCCAAAACTATGTTGAATAACAGTGGTAAGAGTGGACACATTCGACTTGCTCCTGAGCTTAGAGGGAATGCTTTTTTTTTCACCATTGAGAATAATGTTTGCTGTAGGCTTTTCATATAGGGCCTTTACCATGTTGAGGTAGGTTCCTTCTATGCCCATTTTTTGAAGTAATTTTTTCATAAATGGATGATGAATTTTGTCGAAGGCTTTTCTGTATCTATTGAGATGATCATATGTTTTTTATCATTCAATTTGTTGATATGGTGTATGATGTTGATTTGTTTGCATATATTGAAGAATCCTCACATCCCTGGAATAAATCTGGGTTGATCTTGGTGTATGAGTTTTTTTAATGTGTTGTTGGATTCTGTTTGCCAGAATTTGAGGATTTTTGCGTCTATGGTCATAAGTGATATTGGCTTGCGATTTTCTTTTTTCATGTTGTCTTTGCCTGGTTTTGGTATGAGGGTGATTGTGGCCTCATAGAATGAGTTTGGAAGTGTTCCTTCTTTTGCAATTTCTTGGAAGAGTTTCAGAAAAATAGGCATTAGCTCTTCTCTAAGTGTTTGGTAGAAATCCTCTGTGAAGCCATCTGGCCCTGGGCTTTTGTTTTTGACAGATTTTTGATCACTGTTTTGATATTAGTGTTTGTATTTGCATTGTTCATAATTTCTATTTCTTCCTGGTACAGTCTTGGGAAGTTGATTTTTTCTAAGTATCTGTCACTTTCCTCTAGGTTGTCTATTTTACTAGCATATAGTTGCTCATAATATTCTCTTATGATCCTTTGTTTTTCTGTGCTGTCTGTTGTAACCTCTCCTTTCTCATTTCACTTTGTTGATTTTATTTTTCTCTCCCTTTTTCTTGACGAGTCTAGTGGTTTGTCAATTTTGTTTATCACATAACCTGTTTTTAGTTTTATTAAGCTTTGCTATTGTTTCCTTCATTTCCTTTTCAGTTATTTATGCTCTATTTTTTATGATCTCCTTCCTTCTGCTGACTTTGTGGGTTTGTTGTTCTTTTTAACAGATGCTTTAGACTGTCTATTCGATGCTTTTCTTGTTTCTTGAGGTATGACTCTGCTGCTATAAGCGTCCCTCTTAGAACTGCTTTTGCTGAATCCCATAGGTTTTGTGTTGTGTTTTCATTGTCATTTGTTTCTAGGAATCTCTTGATTTCCTTTCTTATTTATTCAGTTACCTCTTTGTTATTTAGTAATGTACTGTTTAATCTACATAAGTTTGTGTTTTTTGCCATTTTTCCCCTGTAGCTGGTATCCAGTCTCATAGAGTTGTGGTCAGAGAAGATACTTGATACAATTTCAGTTTTTAAAGTTTACTGAGGCTTGATTTGTGGACCAAGATGTGGTTTATCCTGGAGAATGTTCTGTGTGCACTTGAGAGGAAAGTGTACTCTTCTGCATTTGGATGGATAGTCCTGAAGATATTAGGTCCATTTGGTCTAATGTTTCATTTAAGACTTTTGTTTCCTTATTGACTCCCTGTTTTGATGATCTGTCCATTGGTGAAAGTGGGGTGTTAAAGTCTCCTGCTATTATTGTGTTGCTATCAATTTCTCCTCTTATGCCTTTAGTCTTTGCCTTATGTATTGAGGTGTTCCTATTGGGTCCACAGACATTTATGGTTGTTATGTCTTCTTCTTGGATTGATCCCTTGATCATTATGTAGTGTCCTTTTTTGTCTAATATTCTTTATTTTAAAGTCTATTTTGTCTGAAATAAGGATTGCCACTCCAGCTTTCTTTTGTTTCCCTTCTCATGGAATATCTTTTTCCATCCTTTTACTTTCAGTCTGTTTGTGTCTCTAGGTCTGAAGTGGGTCTCTTGTAGGCACCATAAGTATGGGTCTTGTTTATGTATCCATTCAGCGGTCTGTATCTTTTGGTTGGTGCATTTAATCCATTTACATTTAAGGTAATTATTAATCCATATGTTCCTTTTGGTATTTTCTTGATTGTTTTGAGTTAGTTTTTGTATGTCTTTCCTTTCTCTTCCTGTTCACTGGATATGTAAGTCCCTTTAGTATTTGTTGCAAGGCTGGTATGGTGGTGCTGAATTCTCTTAACTTCTGCTTGTCCATAAAGCTTTTGATTTCTCCATCAGTTTTGAATGAGATCTTTGCCAGGTATAGTAATCTTGGTTGTAGGTTTTCCTCTTTTAGAACTTTAAATATATCCTGCCATTCCCTTCTGGCCTGTAGTGTTTCTGCTGAAAGATCTGACATTAATTTTATGGGTTTTTTTTCCCCTTGTATGTTACTTGTTGCTTTTCCCTTGTTGCTTTTAATATTCTTTGTGCTTAATCTCTTTTTGCTTGATTAATTTGTGTCTTGTGTTTCTTCTTGGGCAAAGCCTGTAAGGGACTCTGCTCTTCTTGGAACCTGACTATTTCCTTTCCCATGTTGTGGAAATTTTCAACTATAATTTATTCAAAAATTTCTCGGTGCCTTTCTTTTTTTCCTTCTTCCTCGGGGATTCCTATAACTCGAATTTTGGTGCATTTAATATTGTCCCAAAGGTTTCTGAGGCTGTCCTCAATTCTTTTCATTTCTTTCCCTTTATTCTGCTCTTCACCATTTATTTCCACCATTCTATCTTCCAGCTGACTTATCCATTCTTCTGCTTCAGTTATTCTGCTGTTAACACCTTCTAGAGTATTTTTAATTTCATTAGTTGTGTTATTCATCTCTATTTGCTTATTCTTTATTTCTTCTATGTCATTGGTGATTATATTAACTGTGCTGAATGCTTGTTGCATTTTCTCCATTCTATTTTCAAGTCTTTGGAGCATTGTTACAATCAATATGCTGAATTTTCTTTCAGAGAGACTAGTTATTTCCTCTTTGTTTATTAGATCTAATGAGTTTCTACTTTACTCTTTCATTTTGTGCTGTATTTATTTGTCTTCTCATTATTAGTTAGTTAGTTTTTTTTTTTTTTTTCTGTCTTGCTCCACTTGAGGTCTCCTTTTCCAAGGCTTTAGGGTCGTATTATTTCTTCCTTTTGGATTTTTCCCTTGGAGGGAAATGTTTGTTGGGTGGATGGTGTTGATTTCTGTTACGGGTGACTTGTGCCTGTGTTCTAGTGGGAGGAGATCAAGAAGGTAGCTACATATTCTGGGGCGTATGTACACACACTTCTACACATGCAGTTATAATCAAAGTGTTCTAAAGAAAAGAGTACAGGAGCTTGACTTGGGAAGCAAGGGAAACCAGAGGTGATATCAACTAGTTGAAAGCAGAGTTAGCTAATGCTTAACCTGGAAATCTGAGCATAAGCAGAGGGCCAGCTGGGGAATATAGCAAAGAGAACCCAGCAATTTAACTTACCTCATGAAAGAAGAAAGTGTGAAGAAAAAAAGGGAGAAAAAAAGAGAGAAAAGGGGAGGATGAAAGGGAAAGAGAAAAAGATGAGGTGGAGAAGAAGATTAAAAGAGAGAGAGAAAAGAAAAACAGCAAAGCAAAGATGAATACACTTTGTATGTATGTAGAAAATATTTAATATATTCAGGAATAGCTAATGCTGGTAAAGAACTATAGGAAAGGTAGTTGAATATATAAAAAAATAAAATAAAAGAAAAAAGTGAATAAGAGAAAAAAGTGAAAAAAATTATTAAAATGAATTTAAATAGAAAGGAAAGCTCCCCAGCACCACAGAGGGCTAACATGGAGGTGGAAACATGTAGGTGGAATAAACCATATGATTTATAAGAAACAAACAAACAAACAAAAACCTTACATTGAATTCTTCTTCTTCCTTTTTTTTTTTTTTTAAACAAGGGAAACAATGAGGAAAACTCTACAACATCACAAAGGCTATTTTGAAGATGGAGATATATTAAGGGGATAAACTGTGTTTTATAAGGAAAAAAAAAACACAAAAGAAAAAAATGAAAAAGTGGTTCTTAAGGTCACAGTTCTCAATTGTGGAGTCTGCCTCTGTGGACAGGGTTGGGTTAGTGTCCTGTGATGTTTTCCTGGTTGGGGGAGCTTGTGCCTGTGTTCTGCTTGGTGAAGGTGGATCTTGTCTCTCTGCAGGGAAGTGCAGTGCCCAGTAGTAAATTTTGGAGTGCTAAAGGCAGAGGAAGAGGAGATCAAATTGCCAATATTTGCTGGAAAATCAAAGAAGCAACAGAGATGCAGAAAAACATCTATTTCTGCTTTATTGACTATGCCAAAGCCTTTGATTGTGTGGATCACAATAAACTGTGGAAAATTCTGAAAGAGACGGGAAAACCAGACCACCTGACCTGTCTCTTGAGAAATCTATATGCAGATTAGGAAGCAACAGTTAGAACTGGACATGGACCAACAGACTGGTTCCAAATAGGAAAAAGAGTACATCAAGGCTGTATTATTGTCACCCTGCTAATAACTTATAGGCAGAGTACATCATGAGAAATGCTGGGCTGGAAGAAGCACAAGCTGGAATCAAGATTGCTGGGAGAAATATCAGTAACCTCAGATATGCAGAAGACACCACCATTATGGCAGAGAGAGGAGAGGAACTAAAAAGCCTCCTGATGAAAGTGAAAGAGGAGAGTGAAAAGTTGGCTTAAAGCTCAACATTCAGAAAACAAAGATCATGGCATCCGGTCCCATCACTCCATGGGAAATAGATGTGAAAACAGTGGAAACAATGTCAGACTTTATATTTCGGGGCTCCAAAATCACTGCAGATGGTGATTATAGCCATGAAATTAAAAGACACTTGCTTCTTGGAAGGACAGTTATGACCAACCTAGATAGTATATTCAAAAGCAGAGATATTACTTTGTCAACAAAGGTGGCCATGTATGGATGTGAGAGTTGGACTGTGAAGAAAGCTGAGCACCAAAGAATTGATGCTTTTGAACTGTGGTGTTGGAGAAGATGCTTGAGAGTCCCTTGGAGTGCAAGGAGATCCAAACAGTCCATTTTGAAGGAGACCAGTCCTAGGTGTTCATTGGAAGGACTGATGCTGAAGCTAAAACTCAATACTTTGGCCACCTCATGCGAAGAGTTGACTCACTGGAAAAGACCCTGATGCTGGAAGGGATTGAGGGCAGAGGGAGAAAGGAGGAGAAAGGGAATACAGAGGATGAGATGGCTGGATGTCATCTCCAACTCGACGGACATGAGTTTGAGTGAACTCTGGGAGTTGGTGATAGACAGGGAGGCCTGGCGTGCTGTGATTCATGGGGTCGAAAAGAGTTGGACATGACTGAGCGACTGGACTGAACTGAACTTCTGGGTTCGGTATGCCTTCGGGCAGTCTTTCAAGCTTTGGCAGTGTTAGGAGCATCTATTTCCGCAGCTGCTTCCAATCGGCGCTCTCAGCATAGCTGCAGTGCTGCCAGCTTCTGTCCCCCTGTCCCACCCTGCGCAGCTGGCCGAAGCTTGCTAGGCAGGTGCTTGTGTGGATCCTCTGCTTCACGGGCATTTGTGTGGGCGTCCCTCTGCCCCAAGCTCACCCTCTGCTTCGCGGAGTTTGTGTGCACTTGTTTTTGGCTCCCTGGGCCTGCCCTTCGCTTCACGGGGCTTGTGTGCACTTGTTTCAGCTCGCGGGTTGCCCTCTGCAATGTGGGGCTAGTGGGACTTGTCTGGCTCCCCATGCCCTCCCTCTGCGTCACGCAGTTTATGTGCACTTGTTTCGTCCTCACTGCCTACCCTCTTTGTCACGGGGGTTCTGTGTTCTTCTTTCAGCTGTGCTGGGAGGGTTGTGTGCTCTGCCCAAGTCTGCATACTTCCCCTCTGTTGGCACCCTGGGCCCACTCTGCAATGGCTGTGTTTGTCTGCTGCATCACACTCGGCTTCCTGGTCAAGTCCTCTGTGCAGCAGGAGTTGGGTGCGCTGGCTGTTTTTTTTTTTTTTTTTTAGCTGCACCACTCTCATCCCTGAGCCCACTTTCTGCTTAAGGCCACAGTCCATGGCCACTGCTGAGTTTTCCAAATTTACTGGCATATTGAGTACAGCACTTTCACAGCATCATTGTTCAGGACTTGAAATAGCTTTACTGGAATTCCATCACCTCCACTAGCTTTGTTCATAGTGATGCTTTTTAAGGCCCACTTGACTTCACATTCCAGGATGTCTGGCTTTAGATGAGTGATCACGCCATTGTGATTATCTGGGTCATAAAGATCCTTTTTGTACAGTTCTTCTGTGTATTCTTGCCATCTCTTCTTAATATCTTCTGCTTCTGTTAGGTCCATACCATTTCTGTCCTTTATTGAGCCCATCTTTGCATGAAATATTCCCTTGGTATCTCTAATTTTCCTGAAGAGATCTCTAGTCTTTCCCATTCTATTCTTTCCCTCTATTTCTTTGCATTGATCACTGAAGAAGGCTTTCTCATCTCTTCTTGCTATTCTTTGCAACTCTGCATTCAGATGCTTATATCTTTCCTTTTCTCCTTTGCTTTTCACTTCTCTTCTTTTCAAAGCTATTTGTAAGGCTTCCCCAGACAGCCATTTGGCTTCTTTGCATTTCTTTTCCATGTGGATGGTCTTGATCCCTGTCTCCTGTATGGTGTCATGAACCTCATTCCATAGTTCATCAAGCACTCTATCTATCAGATCTAGGCCCTTAGATCTATTTCTCACTTCCATTGTTAATCATAAGGGATTTGATTTAGGTCATACCTGAGTGGTCTAGCAGTTTTCCCTACTTTCTTCTATTTAAGTCTCAATTTGGTAATAAGGAGTTCATGATCTGAGCCACAGTCAGCTCCTGGTCTTGTTTTTGTTGACTCTATAGAGCTTCTCCATCTTTGGCTGTAAGGAATATAATCAATCTGATTTTGGTGTTGACCATATGGTGATGTCCATGTGTATAGTCTTCTCTTGTGTTGTTGGAAGAAGGTGTTTGCTATGACCAGTGCATTTTCTTGGCAAAACTCTATTAGTCTTTACCCTGCTTCATTCTGTACCCAAGGCCAAATTGCCTGTTACTTCAGGTGTTTCTTGACTTCCTACTTTAGCATTCCAGTCTCCTAGAATGAAAAGGACATCTTGTTTGGATGTTAGTTCTAAAAGGTCTTGTACATCTTCATAGAACCTTTCTCTTAGTTATTTATAAAACCTTCTCAGACTACCATTTTGTCTATTTGCATTTCTTTTTGGGGGATGGTTTTAGTTACCACCTCCGTCCATAGTTCTTCAGAAATCTGTCTATCAGATCTAATCCCTTGAATCTGTTTGTCACTTCCACTGTATAATTGCAAGGGATTTAATTTAGAGAAATGCCATGCTGGATGATGCAGAAGCTGGAATCAAGATTGCCTGGAGCAATATCAATAACCTCATATATGCAGATGACACCACCCTTAAGGCAGAAAGTGAAGAGGAACTAAAAACCTCTTGATGAAGGTGAAAGAGTAAAGTGATAAAGATGTCTTAAAACTTAACTTTCACAAAACTAACATCATGGCATCTGCTCCCATCACTTCATGGCAAATAGATGTTGAAACAATGATAGACTTTATTTTCTTGGGCTTCAAAATCATTGCAGATGGCAACTGCAGCCATGGAATTAAAAGATGTTTGCTCCTGGAAGAAAAGCTATGACAAACCTAAACAGTGTATTAAAAAGCAGAGACTTCACTTTGCCAACAGAGGTCCATATAGTCAAAGCTATGGTTTCTCCTGTGGTCATATGTGAGAGTTGAACCATAAAGAGGGCTGAGAGCTGAAACATTGATGGTTTTGAACTGTGGTGTTGGAGAAGACTCTTGAGAGTCCCTTGGACTGCAAGGAGATCTAACCAGTCCATCCTAAAGGAAAGCAACCCTGAATATACTTGGAAGGACTGATGCTGAAGCTGAGGCTCCCAAAGCTTTGGCCACCTGATGTGAAGAGCCAACTCATTGGAAAAGACTCTGATGCTGGGAAAGATTAAAGGCAGGAGGAGAAGGGGACCATAGAGAATGAGATGGTTGGATGGCATCACCAATGCAATTGACATGAATTTGAGTATGTCTTGGGAGATGGTGAAGGACAGGGAAGCCTGGCATGCTAAAGTCCATGGGATTGCAAAGAGTTGGCCATGACTGAGCAACTGAACAGCAACTTATTTAATTATTGTCAATTTTTCTCAGCATTGTTTAGTAGTTTCCAATACATTAGTAGGCACAGCTTGTATCACATTTATCCATAAATATTATATCTTGATGATGTTCCTGTAAATAATATTTTAAATGTCAGCTTTTGATTTTTCATGGCTAGTAACCATAATATGGTTTTATAGATTAACTTTGTATCTTTCAACCAGGATAAGCTCACTTATTAAGTCTCTTGACATATTTATGGATTTCATAGCATTTTCTGTATAGGAAATAAAAAATAAACTGCAGATAGAGATTTACTTATTTGTATCCAACCTATCTGTTTCAGTTTCTTTTTTGTGTCTTATTGCCTTAGTCATAAACTTAGTTGATTAGAAATAGTGAGAGCAGTCACATTTGCTTTATTCCTCATGTCAGGGGAAGGCATTCAATATCCCACCAATAAATTTGCTATTGAAAGTAAAAGTGAAAGTCACTCAGTTTTGTCTGACTCATTCGTGTCCAACTCTTTGCGACACCATGAACTCTACAGTTCATGGAATTCTCCAGGCCTGAATACTGGAGTGGGTAGCCTTTCCCTTTTCCAGAAGATCTTTCCAACTTAGGGGATCAAACCCAGGTCTCTCACATTGCAGGCAGGTTTTTCACCAGCTGAACCACCATGAAAGTCCAAGAATACTGAAGTGGGTAGCCTTTCCCTTCTCCAGTGGATCTTTGGGACCCAAGAATTGAACCAGGGTCTCCTGCATTGCAGATGGATTCTTTACCAACTCAGCTATCAGGATAGCCCATCAAGTTTGCTATTACTTGTATGATATTCATGAAAAGTGAAAATATTTTTCCCTCAGTTGTGTCCAACCCTTTGCAACCCCACAGACTGTAGCCTGCCAGGCTCCTCTGTCCATGGAATTCTACAGGTAAAAATATTGGAATGGGTTGCCCTTTCCTTCTCCAGGGGATCTTTCTGATCCAAGGATTGACTCTGGTCTCCTGCATTGCAAGCAGATTCTTTACCATCTGAGCCATCAGGGAAGCCCTACCTTTTATTAGTTAGAGGAAATTCTAGTTGTCAAATAGTGTATACCAAATCGTAACAAACTTCATGGCTTGTAACAATAGATATTTATAATCTCACAGTTTTAAAAACCACTACAATATTGTAAAGTAATTAGCCTCCAATTTAAATAAATTCATATTAAAAATAAATTAATTAATTAAAAAAATCTGGAAACAGCTTAACTGGGTGATTCTGGGCTGAGGTCTCACATGAAGTTGCAGTAAAGCCATATGCTTGGGCTACTGTGATCTTTTACTTTTACATTATTTTTATGTAGTTAGATATTTTAAATTAGTTACAGTATCTATATAGTTATATGCCGGGGTCCTGCCCCGGTGGATCCAGGGTAATTCAAGGGGAGATGGATAAGCGAGGAAAAACTTATTTATTTATTAATATAGAATTATAAGATTAGATTAGGAAGAAATAGTGTAATAGGAAAATTAAGTGGAGAAGAGATGCTGAATAACTTGGTTTACGTGGAAAACGAATAAAATTCCAGACAAGGAACTTGCACCATCTACTTTTGGCCACCAGCACCCGTTTGAATATCGGAGAGTGCCCCACATTGGGTCTCTCTCTTACGGATCTTAGAAGCCAGGACAAGTAAGTAGACATGGTGAGCCTCCACACCCCAGATGAGAATTCAGCCTCAGTTTAGAGTAAAGAGAAGACATGGGGGAAGCCAGTCCTTCCAATGACTGGCCCCAGCCTCTATTGTTCAGAGGGCTTTTTATACTTTTGATAGTACATGGAGATCAATGGGTAATACAAAATTATGCAGCGTTAGCTGCCCAGACTCATCAAAACCAAGCTTTTCTCTCTGCATACCTAGTTGTATACACAGGTCTTAGGTGATTTACATCATCTTCAGGCCAAAAGGGCCAATTAACATTTTACAGCCTTTTTTCATAAGGGTTTGGTAATAGAAGGCTTATTTGTGTTGATCTTCCCAAAGTCTGTTGCCACTCTCAGAAAGCACTAAATAAAGTTACATTGTTACATGGCAAAGATATAGCAACTTATAACAATTAAAAAGAGTACAGTGGTTTATAACAAAAGAAAAGTAATTAACTCAAAAGTCTAGTGTTGCTAACATCAAAACTACTATATATCTTTTTCCATATCCCATTTACATTGATTAACATCCTCCCAGGTGCCTAAAAGATAAAGAATATGGAGGCCTGGTGGCAATCATTGAATCAACAATGAAAACCCGTCACCAATATGATTTTTAGCTCACTAGAAAAGGCTCTGTAGCTTTAAGATGCTTTTAAGCTTTGTGCCTCTCGCAGTTGGGGGCTATAAACAATTCAGAAGCTGTAAGAAGGGGGAACCTGTTAGGCAAGCTAGAGAGCTATCAGAGGAGGTTTAACTGAAACCTCCCTTTCAAATGCAGAAGACTAAAGCCCTGAGTTGACTTTTTCCAGAGTGTGTCAAAAGAGTGGAAAAGCAGGCAGATTCTTATTTTTGGGGGCACATGCTCAGGAAATACCAGGGGGAAAACCTGAGGTCTGATTAGCCTTGCCATCAGAGCTCTGCCACATGACCTTGTCACGGATGGAATTCCTCACGCTGGCTCTTGGCAGTTATGTAACATGCATTATTCATATGTATAGACACACTGACACATACTTATATATACATGTATAACCATAAATGTATTATATATTTAGATTCACACTACATGTAACATGTAGTAGTATATATATAATATATATGAAAACTACATATATCACATATAAATTTAGATTCACTAAATTCTTTAAGAGAGAATCAGAAATATTAAGTTGGTAAGCATAAAAATTATATTTTTCTTCTTATAATTTTTCTTGAAAGACAACACAGTGTGTTTAAAACAAATCAAACCAGAAACAAGAGGCTGGATATATTTAAAATAATGTAAAAGAAGAACCTACAATCATGAATACCCCACCCACCCAAGGCTCTCGTCTTTTCCAATGAGTCAACCCTTCGCATGAGGTGGCCAAAGTACTGGAGTTTCAGCTTTAACATCATTCCTTCCAAAGAAATCCCAAGGCCGATCTCCTTCAGAATGGACTGGTTGGATCTTGCAGTCCAAGGGACTCTCAAGAGTCTTCTCCAACACCACAGTTCAAAAGCACCAATTCTTTGGTGCTCAGCCTTCTTCGTAATCCAACTCTCACATCCAGCAAAAGCTAAAAGAATTCAGCACCACCAAATTGTCTTTACAACAAATGTTAAAGGAACTTCTCTAGGTGAAAAAAAAAAAAAAAGGGCCACAGCTAGGAACAAGACGGAGAAGGCAATGGCACCCCACTCCAGTACTCTTGTCTGGAAAATCCCATGGGCGGAGGAACCTGGTTGGCTGCAGTCCACGGTGTCGCTAAGAGTCGGACACGACTGAGCGACTTCACTTTCACTTCTCACTTTCATGCATTGGAGAAGGAAATGGCAACCCACCCCAGTGTTCTTGCCTGGAGAATCCCAGGGAGGGTGGAACCTGGTGAGCTGCCGTCTATGGGGTCGCACAGAGTCGGACTCGACTGAAGTGACTTAGCAGCAGCAGCAGGAACAAGAGACTTAAGAAGCGTAAAAGCACAGAGATAAAGGCAAGCACACAATAAAGTTAGGAAATTATCCATAGACAAAGGATGTTAAAAGAAAGAAGTAGCAAAATCGTCTATATCCACAGTAAGCAGTTAAGGGATATAAAAAACAATTAGACATAAAATCAAAAACAGTAATCAGGAAGGGAAGAGAGTACAGTGCAGGGTTTTTTAAATGCATGTGAAATTGAGAGATCAGCAGCTTAAAACAATTATGTGTATATATCGATGCTATATAAAAACTTCATGGTAACCACAAACCAAAATTCTTCATGTATATTTATATATGACTCAGTTGCTATTGCTAAGTCGCTTCAGTCGTGTCCAACTCTGTGCAACCCCATAGACAGTAGCCCACCAGACTCCCCCATCCCTGGGATTCTCCAGGCAAGAACACTGGAGTGGGTTGCCATTTCCTTCTCCATATTGACTCAGTTAGTGGTTGCATTTTATATATGGGTATATCTTCCTCTCTTTATGTGGAAAAAAATTTAGGTTAGGTTAACATAAGGAGTGAAAAAAAAGAGCCATATCAAAGCTTGTAAGCTATGCAAAATTCTTAAAACTGTATACATTCAGCTTGATATTGTTAAATACTTAATTTAGATCTTATCAAATTAGCATAGCAGCATAGTAAGGCATATTTGTACTCACTTTTCAGCTAGCAAATATAGTAAATATCTTCCAAACTCTATTGCAATATTAAAATGAAATAATAGTTTACTTCATTTAACTTACATCTACCAATTATTGCAACCTGGAGATTAGGAAAGAAACAGAATTTTCTATAGCATGGTAAAATACCCAAACCCCAAAGTATTTAAAAAGAAATACAGTTAAGTATAATTGAAAACAATTAACTTGGCAAATTATACTCAAAACTTTCTCCTAGGAACAATATCTTTCTCATGGAAAGCATCATGGCTTTGTTAGGGGAAGCATACTGATTGAAACCACCCACCGGGAGTTGGTGATAGGCAGGGAGGCCTGGTGTTGTATAGTCCATGGAGTCGCAAAGAGTCGGACACAACTGAGCAACTGAACTGAACTGAACTGAACTGAAAACACGAATATAATACTTCTAATAATATTCATGAAAAGATAAGATATTAAAACAAAAAATACTGTAAAATGCTATTTTAACATATACAGAAATTAAAATAAGGCAATAATAAAACCAACAGAAAAGATGATTAAATGAAATTTGCTCTTGTAAATTTATTATACTTGTGAAGTGTGAAACTGGAATTGAGAGCTCTGAAATATCAGGTGTTTGAGATGTAGGACATAGAAAGTACAAACAGTAAAGAGTGAGACTGGAGGTGAGAAAAGTGCAGTGGTAAAGTACTGCTTTCAAATAAATATTAATTAGAGTTAGTATGAACAATCTAGATCCTAGAGCAACCTCTAAAAATAACTTTTGAACAACAAAAGAGAAAATAACCAACAACCTGGTATATTTTAGTCCAACTACATCAATAATTCTTGAGAAGGGAATGGCAACCCACTCCAGTATTCTTGTCTGGAAAATTCCTTGGACAGAGGGGCTTGTCAGGCTGCAGTCCGTAGAGTCACAAAGGGTCAAATACAACTGAGTGACTGAGCAAATATCAATACTTACAAAAATTATAAAACATTCCAATTAAAGAACACTTATTCCCTGTTAGTTCAGTTGGTAAAGAATCCCCTGCAATGCAGGTGACCCTGGCTGGATTCCTGGGTCCAGAAGATCAGCTGGAGAAGGGATAGACTACCCACTCCAGTAACCTTGGGCTTCCCTTGTGGCTCAGCTGGTAAGGAATCCATCTGCAATGCAGGAGACCTGGGTTCGATCCCTGGGTGGGGAAGATGCCCTGGAGTAGGGAAAGGCTACCACTCCAGTATTCTGACCTGGAAAATTCCATGGACTGTATAGTCCTTGGGATAGCAAAGAGTAGGACATGACTGAGCAACTTTCACTTTCACTGTCAAATAAAAATAAAGGCTTCTACATATGCTATAAAAGAATGCACTTTAAATGTAAAGATACACAAAATATTTGATTTAAAGGATGAAAAAAATATGTGAAAATATATGTAACAAACCCTCAAACAAATATGATTTTATCTATATAAGAAAAAGATTCAGTAAGAAGTAATATAAGAAATAAAGGACAGTTTATTATGGCATGAGATACAATTAATCAGGAAGATATAAAATCACAAATACTTATACACCTAATAATAGAACTTCAAAATTCACCAAAGCAAAACCTGGTAGTTATACTTGTGGACTTTAACATTTTCTCAGTCATTGATAAATTAAGCAGAAAAGAAAAATAAAGATATAGAAGATCTGAACAATCAACTTGTATACTTGATGTTTATACAACTCTACATCCAATAAGTTCAAAATACACATTTTTTCTGTACATGTATATTGTCATAATTTTTCATCATTAATTGTAAGAAATTAAAATGCTGTAGAGTCAATTCTCTGACACAGAATTAAAGAATAAATTAATAATAATGAAATATCTAAAAATTCACAGAGCATTTGGACACTAAATGACAGATTTCTAAATGACCAATGAATTAAAAACTACAGGGAAATTAGAAAATATATTACCTGATAATATATATCAAAATTGGTGGTTTACAGCTAATCCAGTGTATATAAAGAAATCTGTAGTTTTTGTTTGTTTGTTTAGAAATCTGTAGTTTTAATTCCTATATTTAAAAAGTAAAAAAAAAGTTAAATTTAATGACAATTAAATTTTCACCTTAAAAGCCAGAAAAAGAGAACAACTTAAACTGAAGTAAGTAAAAGATTCTTAACATCATTTTTTAAAAAATATGAGATGAATGCTCTGCAGAGTACATCATGAGAAATGCTGGGTTGGATGAAGCACAAACTGGAATCAGGATTGCCAGGAGAAATATCAGTAACCTCAAATATGCAGATGATAGCACCCTTATGGCAGAAAGTGAGGAACTAAAAGCCTCTTGATGAAAGTGAAAGAAGAGAGTGAAAAAGTTGGCTTAAAGCTCAACATTCAGAAAACTAAGATCAGGGCATCTGGTCGCATCTCTTCATGGGAAATAGAAACACTGGAAACAGTGACAGACTTTATTTTGGGGCTCCAAAATCACTGCAGATGGTGACTGCAGCCATGAAATTAAAAGACACTTGCTCCTTGGAAGAAAAGTTATGACCAACCTAGACAGCATATTAAAAAGCAGAGATATTACTTTGCCAACAAAGGTCTGTCTAGTCAAGGCTATGGTTTTTCCAGTGGTCATGTATGAATGTGAGAGGTGGACCATAAAGAAAGCTGAGAGCCAAAGAATTGATGCTTTTGAACTGTGGTGTTGAAGAAGACTCTTGAGAGTCCCTTGGACTGCAAGTAGATCCAACCAGTCCATACTAAAGATCAACCCTGGGTGTTCATTGGAAGGACTGATGTTGAAGCTAAAACTCCAATATTTTGGCCACCTGACTCTAAGAGCTGACTCATTTGAAAAGACCCTGATGCTGGGAAAGATTAAAGGCAGGAGGAGAAGTGGACGACAGAGGATGAGATGTCGGGGTGGCATCACTAACTCAATAGACATGAGTTTGTGTAAGCTCTGGGAGTTGGTGATGGACAGGGAGGCCTGACTTGATGCAGTCCGTGGGGTCACAAAAAGTCGGACACGACTGAGTGAGTGAACTGAACTGAATGCTGTCTATCCCAATGACATCAGGAACAAAACAATATCATCTGTTATCAGCATTTCTATTCTAAATTATACTGAATGCTCTAGCCAAATGCAAAAGTCAAGAAAAAGGAGATATACCTTTTACATTTGAAAAATTAACAGTGTCACTGAAGACATGGTTGTTCACCTAGAAAGCTCTTACGAGTCTCATGACAATCAAAATTTGTTATATAGGCATGGAAAAGCACTAACCATATAAGTTAAAAAAATCAGTTTTCATCATAATTAAACCTTTTTATTCAAAAAGAACATAAAAGAGATGCCATAGCAGGGAGAAAATATCAATGAATTACATATATATATATATATGTATGTATGTATATATATGGCAAGGGATTTGTGTCCAAAGTATATAGTGATACTTTACCTTCTAGAAAGGCTAAAATAAGCAAAATGAAACACTGACAATACCAAGTGTTGGATCAGATTTGTAGTGCTCAGATAGTGTTGGTTGTAACAAAATTAGTACAGTAACTTGAGAAACAATTTGGCAGCTGCTTATAAAGTCAAACATACCTTTAATGTATGGCCCAGACTTTAACGCCTAAGTGTTTACCTAAGAGAAAAAGAAAATGTGTACACAAGAGTTGTACATTAATATTCATAGAAGCCTTATTCATTTTAGCCAAAAGCCTGGAAGCAACTCAAATTCCACTAATAGGTGAACTGACAAATGTTAATGTAACTATACAATGGATATTATTCAGAAACAAAAAGGATTTTGTTGATACATGGTAGAAGCCAAACACACGAGTACACTGTGTATAATGTAACTGTATGAAGTTCAAAAGCCAGCAAAATCAATTTGCTATGATAGAAATCTTAGTGATTATCTGGGTTAGGAGGTAGGAATGTATCACATTTAAAAAGGAGAATTCACATAAAGTTCCAGAGGATGTATCATGCTAACTTTATCTGTCAATCAACTTATTTGAATTTTAAATATTTCACACTTATAACTACTGTACAATGACATTTCTAAATGTACTGTAAGATTCCTGTCTCTTACAATCTATTATAAAACAATTAAACAAAGAATATATAAAAATTTAAAAAAAAAAAAAGAGAAATGATGGACATTTGTGGGCATGATGGAAATGTCCCAAATCTTAACTGATGATGCATATGGGAGTATATGTGTTTATGAAAATGCCACTCTGTGAACTTAAAATATGTGTTCATTATGAAATGTAAATTACACTTCAAAAGTCTGACTAAAGAAAAATACTATAGGTTGACCAATTAAAATACATCTGTGAATCAAAATTCAACCCATAGTCTAGAAGTTAATAATCTTTGCACGTTTGTCATGTGCAATGTTGCTTCAGTTGTGCCTGCCTCTTTGCAACCTTATGTACCATAGCCTGCCAGGCTCCTCTGTCCATGGGATTCTCCAGGCATAAGTACTGGAGTGGGTTGCCTGCCCTCCTCCAGGGGATCTTCCCAATCCAGTAAAGAACCTGAGTTTCACGAGTCTCTTGCGTTGGCAGGCGGATTTTTTTTTTTACCAGTAGTGCCACCTGGAAACCCCAATAATCTCTGCTTTATATTCTAAATATGTTCCTCAAAATTCTTAAGTAAATATTGAAGAAAAGAAAAACCTTTTTATCACTGCTAATAAATTTAGAGCAGTATCATTCTTAATGATAGGAATAACAATGAATTCTAATCTATACTAATAAAATAACCCACAGATTTAAATTAGCAGAATATAATTTAGGTTTTCAATGAAGATAATTTAAATGATTATTCTTAGGAAAGGAAAAAATAGGGAAGTGACTCTATAAGCTAAGATTGAGGAAATGAAAATTTATTTTATTTATTTATTTTTTTGGACCCTAATGGACTTTTATATACAGTGTTCATTTCCTTCTTAATTCTTTTTTTTTTTCTTTTAAATGGAAAGATTATATTATTCCTGAAAGTCATAAATGAAAACTTGTATAAAGCAAGGACTTGTGTGACCTAATTGAGACAATACCTTCCAGTGCCTGGCAGTGTGGACTCCAGAGTTGTGGTTCTTAGGTTTGTTCTTGTGCCACTCACTAGCCACATGGCCTTGGGCAAGTTAGAAAACCTCTCTGTGCTAGGAAGACAAAGGCCTTCTCTTCTTGAATGTTCTCAGTTGTAAAATGAGGTTATTATATGATAAGTGCTTAGAATAATATTTGGAACAGAGTAAGTGTTCAGTAATATTAGCTAGATATCTTTCAGTTTCTTAACTCTAAGTCTAATTATTGTAAAATCTATCTTGGAGGGTGGTTGAGGGACTTTATTTTTAAAATATCATTTTAAAAGCAGTAAGAAGGGCTTTCTGGTGTATTTCCTTTAATTCTGTATAAAAATCTTTCAGGAGGAAAAAATGAAAACAAAAAAGGAAATTGTTAAACATTGTTGTGAAATTAAAACTTTCTGCTTTGAATGAACCAGGTACTTTATTTAATCAGGTACTTTAATTTTTATATTGAAAGTGAAAGTGAAGTCACTCAGTCATGTCCGACTCTTTGTGACCCATGGACTGTAGCCCACTAAGCTCCTCTGTCCATGAGATTCTCCAGGCAAGGATACTGGAGTGGGTTGCCATTTCCTTCTCCAGGGGATCTTCCCAACCCAGGGATCGAACCCAGGTCTCCCACATTGCAGGCAGATGCTTTAACCTCTGCACCACCAGGGAAGCCAATTGCTCTGTTAAAAAAAAAAAATGTTCAGGTGGTTTAAAAATGAAAACATATTAAAAAGAGTAAGAAAAGTACAAAAGGAAAATAGATACAGAAAGAGATAGCTATCAGCTTGTTTCAGGTAGGAAACAAATGTGGCTCTGATCTTGCGAGGGGCTGATCTGAATAGGCAAATAGGCTTTTGTATAAGATTCCTAGTGTTCGTAAACTAAAAATAAAATATTGGCTTAGGAATTGCATAGTTAATTCTACTACTAAGCTCAAGGAGAAATTTCTCTCCTCTGTCCTCATAAAGGCACAGTATGAAATAAAAAACAATAATACTTTACAGTAAGTATGATGACATGCTTTCTATGAGGCTATTTCTTATCATCTCCATCAAACAGGCAAATGACAAGTTTAAATAAAATTTCATAAAAGCAATCTCAAGAGAACAATTATAATGGAGTACAGATGCATGGCTCTTTGATTACATGCCATGGTTTAGAACAACTCATTTGAGAAGCTAAAGGAACAGATATAATAAGTATTGTGTCAGTTGGAGTCTGATTAAGGAGGTAGAATTGCTATGAGTAATGTAAACTGAGGCATTTTCTATGGAGAGCAGAGGTGCTGTTGATGAAAGCTGTTCTTCCTACAACTAGCATTCATCCTAAAGTCAGTCTATGAAGGTTGGTGCTTTGTGAGCCTGAAGTCAGTGTAAATCAGCTGACAGGCAGTCAGAAGCAAAGCATTTGAGAACAAGGACAAACTCAAAGCTGCACAGGTAGACTGTCCTCTGGGTCTGTTTCCTGTGATCTCCATCTTAGCATTGTGTTGCCCTGTAGGGAAGACTGGTGACCTTTGCCATGGAGCTGTGCAGTCTAGGCTCAGATTTTGGAGTGGTTTAAAGAGATCTGGCAGGAGCTATAGGAACCAGGTGCTGCTCCATACCATCAGGTGACCACAGAGCAGTGTGAGAGCTGCTTCCAAGCTTGGCCTCCTCCAACCACCTCCAGAATGAGGCCTGGAGTCTGGATCTTGGTACTCTTGCCGTGATTGTCTTCTACTGCTCCCTCATGGAGCAAAATAGAAGCTCTACTGGATGACTTAATGACAATTAAAACCCTAATGGCAAAAAAGTTTCAGAGTCTCCCACCAGCTTTCATGAGACATACCAGTTCAGTTCAGTTCAGTTCAGTCACTCAGTTGTGTCCAGCTCTTTGCGACCCCATGAATTGCAACACACCAGGCCTCCCTGTTCATCACCATCTCCCAGAGTTCACTCAGACTCACATCCATCGAGTCTGTGATGCAATCCAGCCATCTCATCCTCTGTCGTCCCCTTCTCCTTCTGCCCTCAATCCCTCCCATCATCAGAGTCTTTTCCAATGAGTCAACTCTTCACATGAGGTGGCCAAAGTACTGGAGTTTCAGCTTTAGCATCAGTCCTTCCAAAGAAACTCCAGGGCTGATCTCCTTTAGAATGGACTGGTTGGATCTCCTTGCAGTCCAAGGGACTCTCAAGAGCCTCCTCCAACACCACAGTTCAAAAGCATCAATTCTTTGGTGCTCAGCCTTCTTCACAGTCCAACTCTCACACCCATACATGACTACAGGAAAAACCATAGCCTGGACTAGACACACCTTAGTTGGCAAAGTAATGTCTCTGCTTTTGAATATGCTATCTAGGTTGGTCATAACTTTTCTTCCAAGGACTAAGCGTCTTTTAATTTCATGGCTGCAGTCACCATCTGCAGTGATTTTGGAACCCCCAAAATAAAGTCTGACACTGTTTCCACTGTTTCCCCATCTATTTCCCATGAAGTGATGGGACCGGATGCCATGATCTTCGTTTTCTGAATGTTGAGCTTTAAGCCAACTTTTTGCTCTCCTCTTTCACTTTCATCAAGAGGCTTTTTAGCTCCTCTTCACTCTCTGCCATAAGGGTGGTGTCATTTGCATATCTGAGGTTATTGATCTTTCTCCCGGCAATCTTGATTCCAGCTTGTGTTTCTTCAAGTCCAGCGTTTCTCATGATGTACTCTGCATAGAAGTTAAATAAACAGGGTGACAATATACAGCCTTGGCAGACTCCTTTTCCTATTTGGATCCAGTCTGTTGTTCTATGTCCAGTTCTAACTGTTGCTTCCTGACCTGCATACAGATTTCTCAAGAGGCAGGTCAGGTGGTCTGGTATTCTCATTTCTTTCAGAATTTTCCACAGTTTATTGTGATCCACACAGTCAAAGGCTTTGGCATAGTCAGTAAAGCAGAATTAGATGTTTTTCTGGAACTCTCTTGCTTTTTCCATGATCCAGCAGATGTTGGCATTTTGATCTCTGGTTCCTCTGCCTTTTCTAAAACCAGCTTGAACATCAGGGAGTTCACGGTTCACGTATTGCTGAAACCTGGCTTGGAGAATTTTGAGCATTACTTTACTAGCATGTGAGATGAGTGCGATTGTGTGGTAGTTTGAGTATTCTTTTGCATTGCCTTTCTTTGGAATTCAAATGAAAACTGACCTTTTCCAGTCCCGTCGCCACTGCTGAGTTTTCCAAATTTGCTGGCATATTGTGTACAGCACTTTCACAGCATCATTGTTCAGGACTTGAAATAGCTTTACTGGAATTCCATCACCTCCACTAACTTTGTTCGTAGTGATGCTTTCTAAGGCCCACTTGACTTCACATTCCAAGATGTCTGGCTCGAGATTAGTGATCACATCATCATGATTATCTGGGTCATGAAGATCTTTTTGTGCAGTTCTTCTGTGTATTCTTGCCATCTCTTCTTAATCTCTTCTGCTTCTGTTAGGTCCAGACAATTTCTGTCCTTTATCGAGCCCATGTTTGCATGAAATGTTCCCTTGGTATCTCTAGTTTTCTTGAAGAGATCTCTAGTCATTCCCATTCTGTTCTTTTCCTCTATTTCTTTGCACTGATCACCGAAGAAGGCTTTCTTATCTCTTCTTGCTGTTCTTTAGAACTCTGCATTCAGATGCTTATGTCTTTCCTTTTTCTCCTTTGCTTTTTGCCTCTCTTCTTTTCACAGCTATTTGTAAGGCCTCCCCAGACGACCATTTTGCCCTTTTGCATTTCTTTTCCATGGGGATGGTCTTGATCCAAATTAAATCCCCATGATATAGTTTGGAAAGTGAAAGGTGCTTGGTCATGTCCGACTCTGGGACCCCAGGGAGCCCGCCAGACTCCTCTGTCCATGGAATTCTCCAGGCAAGAATACTGGAGGGGGGTAGCCATTCCCTTATCCAAGGGAACTTCTCAACCCAGGTATCAAACCTTGGGCTGCTGCATTACAGGCAGATGCTTTACCATCCGAGCCACCAGGGAAGCAACTATATTATAGATTTTAATAATTAAAAAAATGCTTTTTACTGATAATTGCACTGGGTTTGAGAATCTCGGATTCATTTAATTTCTTTATCTGTAATTACTGCTATGTATAATTTTTTAAGCATGATAGTGATAACAACTCTTCTGCCTTTCGAGTAATTCTGAAAGGTGAAAATGAAAGTCTCTTAGTCATGTCCAACTTTTTGTGACCCCATGGACTATACAGTCCATGAGTTCTTTAGGCCAGAATACTAAAGTGGGTAGCCTTTCCCTTCTCCAGGGGATCTTCCTAACCCACAGATTGAACCCAGGTCTCCGTATTGCAGGCAGATTCTTTACCAGCTGAGTAGCAAGGGAAGCCCAGGAATACTGGAGTGGGTGGCCTATCTCTTCTCTGGTGGATCTTCCCAACCCAGGAATCAAACCAAGGTTTCCTGCATTGCAGGCAGATTCTTTTCCAACTGAGCTATTACAAAAACCCGTGAACAATTCTACTTACTAGCAAAATGACTGATCTGAAATAGAGTTAATCTCAGTAACTTTTAGAGTTTCTCTTCTTCTAAATCATTAGTAAGTTATTTCTACTTCCCATTTCTCTCCTTGAGCTTCAGACCTAGACAGAATAGCGAAGAATGCGAGTCAGTCCTAGGTATGGATCCTATTTTTACAACCCGAGTAATTATTTAACTTTTATAAACCCTAATGCTTCATTTGTAAAATGAATATCCTGATTGTACCTGGTCATAAAAGTGATTGAAAAGACATGAAATCAAACCACTCAGAACAGTGTCAGATGCATAATCAGTTCAGTTCAGTTCAGTCGCTCAGTCGTGTCCGACTCTTTGTGACCCCATGAATCACAGCACGCCAGGCTTCCCCGTCCATCACCAACTCCCAGGGTTCACTCAGACTTGCGTCCATCAAGTCAGTGATGCCATCCAGCCATCTCATCCTTGGTCATCCCCTTCTCCTGCCCCCAAACATTTATGATTAATATTTTAAGCAGAATTTTTAAGAGGAATGAATTGGACTTGAAGTATGTTTTAAGACTTTGATTCTCTACTCAGTTAGAGGAATGCCTAAAATGGAAGTAACCAGTAATACTGGCTTTTTTCTAAATCTTGAAAGGTCTAAAATTTGCAAGGTACTCTACAAACATTGGGCTTCCCTGGTGGCTCAGACTCTGAAGAATATGGCTGCAATGCAGGAGACACAGGTTCAGTCCTGGGGTTGGGAAGATTTCCTGGAGGAGGAAATGGCTACTTGTCCAGTATTCTTGCCTGGATAGCCCCATGGACAGAGGAGCCTAGCAGGCTACAGTCTGTAGAGTTGCAAAGAATCAAGCACAGCTGAATTAGAATGGTCATGGTCCAAAAGTTTAATATACATAAAAATTCATAACACATTATTTCTGGGGTTTAACATATTTGGGATTTGGATAAGCCAGTGAAATTTTCATTATCAGCTTGTGTGGTCAGATTAGAGAAGGAAATGGCAACCCACTCCAGTACTCTTGCCTAGAAAATCCCATGGAAGGAGGAGCCTAGTAGGCTGCAGTCCATGGAGTCGCAAAAAGTCGGACACGACTGAAGCAATTTAGCAGCAGCAGCAGCAGCCATATTATTTTAAATAAAAAAATGTAAGAAACTGAACTTGGGTGTTCATTGTGATATTCAATAAGGAAAAATATCAATCCTTATATGGAGAATAATTTCCTAGAATCATAGAAAAACGTATCAGTGTAGCTGAAGTTGCTTTCAGTTTCCTTGCATGTACATAGCTCTAAGCAGTAACTTTTAAAGCGCGCGTTTTAATAGGACACATAAAACCGTTGTAAAGTCAAGTGGCACAGGTGTTCATTACAAGCAGTGTTTCTTTTGAAACAGTCATCGTAAGAGAAATTTTTTGACTGAGTTCATTCTTGTTTCATTCTGCAGTCAGTTGAAAACCATTGTCCTACTTTCTGTCAAAGACTGAAATATGTGGAGGGCCCTTGAGTCTCATGAATTATCATGGTCAATCAACAGAACACTCTCTTTTTTAGCCCAGGTGTTTCTATAATTGTGAACCATGGGGGACATAACTATTGTGTTCAATTGCCTTCTCAGACTCTTTCTACTGAAGTAGAGCCAAGGTTGTATAAGTAGCTGTCAATAACAGTTAAAAATTACCTAATAGTAACTTGGATTTTATTTATAGGAAGTAAAGGTAAGCCTTGAATTCATACTTTATAGCTATCTCACGGAGGATAACACTTCTGATGATCACAATCCTGAATAATTTGCAAAACAGATACTTTTGCTATAAAGTTATCCATAAACTATGAATAAATAAAAGTACAAAGAGCTGAATGCTTTTCGAATTGCTTTCACAAATCTCACGTAAAACTCAAAATGGTGCTTATTTACAGAAGAAATCCATTCAGAAAAGTAAAATGACTTCCTTAAGACCACTTGACAAGTGTCAAGGCAGAGACTCAAACCTGGATTACTCAATTTCAAGGCCACTCTCTTTCTATTACCATATAAATTCTGGACACATAGTGTTGGAGGATATTTTTATTTTTTATTGATATATCAGCATTTAGCTTTGCAGGTTACTCTGCAGGTATTGGTGTTCATCACGAAAATGATGTAGAATACCAAATACAATGAAATGAGATAAAAAGCAATGAAAAGGACATTTTTACAACTGTTTAAAAGACATATTTTTCCTTAGAAATATGGTTTTCTGGAGCTGCAAATAAATTACTTTTTGTATATCGAATTCTGCCTTCACAGCTTCTACAAGTCATAAAACTATTTCAAGGAAACTTTTCTTAAAATGGTTTTGTAAAGCAAATGTTCTTTCTCCACATTTTAAATTAAAGACTAAAAATATATCTTTTAAAGTAGTTTGTCAAGTGTAATAATCTAGAAATTAGCTTTTGAGGGTATGTGTGTATGTGTATGTGTGTGTGTGCTTAGTCATGTTTGACTCTTTGTAACTCCACAGACTGTAGCCCACCAGGCTCCTCTGTCCATGGGATTTCCCAAGCAAGAATACTGGAGTGGGGTGCCATGCCCTCCTCCAGGGAATCTTCCTGACTCAGAGATCGAACACGTGTCTATTGTGTCTCCTGCATTGGCAGGCAGATTCTTGACTACTCTGCCACCTGGAAGCTGCTTGTTCATGGTATATCCTCAAATAAATCTAATGACTACAATTGGTATTCTGAATCTCAATCTGTGGACCAACATTTCCTACAAGAGTTCTGACAAAAGTTCAAATTGAGGTTTGTTTGTTTTTCCCCCTGATGATTTTAGAGAAACCAGGGCATAGAAGGGTTTATCTAACTTTGGTCATCCTTCAGAGCTTAAACACTGGAGGTACTTTTCCAGAATACTTAGAAAATCTAAGGTTCTTCTGTTACATTCTTTTGAAGTGTTTTCTCCTTTGCTCCCTGGTCACATTTACTATAAATGGAGCAAGGAACTGTTCATGTGATTTTATTTTTTTACTATTAACTTTTATTGAAAAGCTGCATACTGTAGTCTCTGTTAGCCCCACCATGCCCCTGTATTCCTAGCGCATACCATAATGCCTGAAACAGATTAGGGGAAAATCAATATTTGTTCAATAAGCCATAAAGGCTTAAAAATGTATAGTTTATTAATATATTATATTTCTAAACTAAATTGGTCAATGATTAACTTATACATTTGGAAAAATATGTGCCAGTATTGTTAGAGACTATCTCTGCATTTTGTAAAGTTACTGGTAATTTGATTTTGTTATTTGTTCCTAATGGCATTTACCAATATTTTTATGATTGATGTATATGGCATTCCTATTAAGACCAAAAGTTATAAAAATAAATTTCTCTATTATGAAATTAGTATCACCATAAAAAAGGGTAGAGCAAGAGGCATTTAGTCAATAATGAGAAGAACAATTTGTTGGCTAAAGGGAAAATTTGTTAGATCCTCATATTGAATAATACACAAAAAATAAATCACCCTATTAATTATATTTTAAATGTAACAATGAGTTGAAGGTGGAATTGAAATATTTCTGGATGTAAGGGGAGCATTAAAGTTATAAATCAGTGATAAAATGCACCAAGAATATTTGATAGATTGAAATATCCATATCATAAGAAATAATATAAATTAACTGAAAGCAAACTCCAGAAAATGTTTTAAATTTAAAGAATTATTATAAAAGAATAAAGGAGACATAAGACCTAGCATAGATAAATAAGCAAAGAGGTTCTATTTGCCTATAGGAACTCTGCAAAAAGAAAACTCAAATGGCTAACTGTTGTTCAGTCACTCATTTGTAATGCATATGGTACAATGCATTACAATGCCATAGATTGTAGCATGCCAGGCTGCCCTGTCCTTCACCATTTCCCAGAGCTTTCTCAAACTCATGTCCATTGAGTAGGGGATGGCATCCAACCATCTCATCCTCTGCCATCTCCTTCTCCTGCCTTCAATATTTCAAATAGCTAATAAATGTATATAATGGTACTTGGGCCTTCTCTGGTGTTTCAGAGATAAATAATTTGCCTGCCAATGCAGGAGACACAGGTTTGATCCCTGGTTCAAGAAGATTCCCTGAATAGGAAATGGCTACCTGTTCAAGTATTCTTGCCTGGAGAATTTCATAGACAGGAGAACCTGGCAGACTACCCTACCTGGGTCACAAAAGTCTTGACTCAGTGACCAAACAAAAACAACATTGATACTCACTAGGAATCAAATTCAAAGTAAAACATCAATGAGATATCATTTTTATGTCATCAAGCTGGTAAGGACGTTTTAAATACACTTAATGTTGGCAACGTTGCAGTGAAATAGGAACTGCTATTTGTATTATAAGTTAGATCAACTTTTCTGGAAGGCAACAAGTATGTATGTATAAGAAAACTGAACTCAATAATTCTTTTAGCAGTTTATCTAAAGGGTAATAATATAAGATATATCTGGGATATGTATACAAAGAGTATCACTGAAGATTTATTCATAATAGTGAACAACTGGACAACTTAAATGTTCATCAACAAGTAACACTTAGGCAATTTAGTGGGTATTTGATCATCATCATTACACAGATATAAAATAATTTTAACAAAATAATGATATAAAAGTATCATATTGTAGAGAAACAATAGGAAATTTAAAGATTAGTCATACAGAATAACCTACAGTGTGTTAGGTGAAATATGATGAAAATACAACTGAAAACAATTTTTTAAAAGTAATGCTTTATTTCACTTGGTTGATATTACATCTGATGATATTGAGACAAGGATAACCACTAACACATACCAAAGTCTTAACAGACATACATTGTCCTGAGCACATGGCATGTACCATCTCCACTAATTCTCTTAACAGTCCTACTAAGCCAGTAGTACTATTTTCTCCATTCATACGTGAGACTTAAAGAATTCAAGTGATTCACCAAAGCTTGCATGGCTAGCAAAGAGTAAAATAGAATATCAAAACAGACACATCTATACTGCACAGTTACTAAACTTGCATTTATTATGTCAGTTTCTTTTCAACAAACATTTAAAACAAATATTTAGTAACTTATTTAGTAAGGAAATTATGGTTATCATTATGAAAAATTATATCTGATTATAGTCTGATATTATGCTTCTCAATGTGTTCTAAGTATACTGTAAACATTTAAAAAGCAATAAGAAAAATAATAGAACTGGGTCTCTATCTTGCACAACACACAGTAGTCAACTTAAAATAGAGCAAAGACTTGGATGTAAAAATGGAAACCATGAAAGTCCTAGAGGAAAACATAGAGGCTAAGATTCTTGACATTTTTATTGGCAAAGATTGTTTTGGATTTGACACCGTAAGACAAAGGAAACTAAGCAAAAATAAATAATTGGGACTTCATCAAACTAAAGTGCTTCTGCAACAGCAAAAGAACCATCAACAAAATTAAGAGATGAGCTACAGAATGGGAGAAAAGTTTTGAAAATGATCGATCTGATAAGGTGGCTCAGACGGTAAAGCGTCTGCCTCCAGTGCGGGAGACCCAGGTTCAGTCCCTGGATTGGGAAGATCTCCTGGAGAAGGCAATGACAATCCACTCCAGTATTCTTGCCTGGAAAATCCCAGGGACAAAGGAGCCTGGTAGGTACAGTCCATGGGGTCACAGAGAGTCAGACACAACTGAGCCACCTCACTTGTACTTGAACTAATCTGATAAGGGGTTAATATCCAAAGTTTGTAGAGAATTCATGCAACTCATAGCAAAACACACAAAAACTCAAGCAACTTGATAAAAAATGGGCAGGAAAATAAAAGATAATTTTCCAGTGAAGATATGTGAGTGGCCAATGAATACATGAAAATGTGCTGAATATTATTAATCATCAGAGAAATGCAAATCAAAACTACAATAAAATACCACAACATATCTAGTAGAATGGCTACCATCAAGAAAACAAGAAAAAGCAAGTGTTATCTCCTGATAACAAGTGATGCAATGCAATTTTATTCAGCCATGAGAAAGAACAAAATCCTTACATTTGCAACTTGGATGGAACTTGAAGGCATTATGCTAAGTGAAATAAGACAGGCAGACAAATACTGCATGGTGTTACATACATGTGGAAATGGAAAAAAAAAAACACATAGAAATAGTGAGTAGAAAAGTGGTTGCCAGAAGCTGTGATGTGGGAGAAACAGAGGGTGGTGTGTGTGTGTTCAGTCGTGTCCAAATCTTTGCAACTCCATGGACTGTAGTTCACCAGGCTTCTCTGTCCATGGGATTTCCCAGGCAAGAATGTTGGAGTTGGTTACCATTTCTTTCTCCAGGAAATTGAATCCATGTCTCTTACGTCTCCTACATTGGCAAGCAGATTTTAACCACTGAGCAATCTGGGAAATATGCATAAACTTTCAGCCATAAGATGAGTGAGGGCTGAGAATATAATGTAAAGCATGACAAAAGAGTTAAGAACATTGTATTGTACTAAAATTTGCTAAGAGAGTAGAATTTAAATGTTTTCAAACACAAATAAAAAGTCAAATATGTGAGGTGACGGATGTTTTTGTTAAGTAGATGGGAGGATCTTTTCAAAATGTTATATATATGTATATATATATATATATATATCAAATCTTCATGGTGTACAATTTAAATATCTTACAATTTCATTTATAAATTTTACCTCAATATAGCTGAAAAATTTAAAAGCAATTAATAATGAAATAGAATTTGATACAGAACCCAACTTCACTAAGAATTGCATTTCATCTTATAAGGCTGAAGAAGAAATAGTCACTTACCATTTACATAATAAAACATAATTCTCTGATTATGTGTAGAAGTAGAATAGTCATAACATGATAAGAAAAAAGATAATGGGCTACATGCACTCTTCTAAGAAATATAACAAACATATATTTAATCCCTAAAATAAGTGAGGATTATTTTTGGATCTAAAGTGCAAAACACTATCCTACTGGATAAATGGTTAGAGTTAGGCATTCACTTAGTCATTCAATGAACACTTACCACCTTCTATGTGCCATGTACTTTGAATAGACAAAGAGTTATGAACATTAAAGTACCTTTTAAAATCCAAATAACTAATAAATTAGTAAAATGCTAAAAAAAAAACAGGAAATGTTATATCATTCTAGTATACAAGAAAACTTTTTAATTGACATGAACTTAACATCTCCAGGCTGAGTGGCAGCAAGTAAATTTCTACATAAGTGCTGATACCAGAAGTCCGTGCAATATGAGCAAGTTGACAACTCATGACAAAAATAATAAAAATCATGATTTTTTTTTAACCTAGTAACACCATGTTTTAGAACCTATCTCATGGGAATAATGCAAGAAATAAGAAAAGCCTCTATGTAAAAAATGTTTACAGCCACATTATCTAATATACCTGAAAAATGAAAAATAAAGCCCAAATGACCAACTGTGAAAGCAATGCTAAGCAGATAGGATAGTGCTATGTTAAATTAAAAAATATCATCTTGCCATCAGAATTACAAATGTAAGATCTATGTGCAAACTGAGTGAATAATATAATTGAAAAAAGATAGAACTTGAAAGACAGTATACATAATGATTACAAGTATAAGAATCAGTCTACACAATCATAATAAACACAGTATACACTATGATGTTTGCATATAGAGATAGAAACTTGGGCTTTTCATAGTCTTTTATACGTGTGTATATATGATTGCTATAAAGACAGTATAACGTAGTAGAAAAGGATATACTCAATTAGTAAAAATCCACATAGAGATACAAATAATACACTGCAACTACATTGGATATGATTGTAGAAAGTCTCATCACCTTATTAACATTAAGAAGCTGTTGGGCACTTTCTTCATCGTAATGAGGATGAATAGCAGGTTCACCAGTGGAGGGAAATGAAACAATTATTGTAAAATTTAAATCAAAATCTTTTTGATGGCTTAGGTAGCAATATTATTTAACCACATGGTCCAGTTTTATTCTATAAAATGATAAAAAGACCATAATGAATTCAGTGAAATGAATTATGGTAGTAGGATTAATCATGAGTGAAAATGAGTATATCAAGAATTAGAGAGAAGAGGGAAAGAAAAAGTAAATTATATCTCCCTCTGTTCAGCTTTTGGAATTAAGTCATTTCCACTCTCAGCCCTCTAAATGAACAGAGTTCCCTGGAGAATACTCTGGATAATCAAACAGTCAAAACTCTTTAAATATATTGTTCAATTTCTGCATAGTTCTTGCTGAAATTTTTCTCATTCTCTCAAGGTTTAACTTTATTTTGTTCTTGTCATACTTATTTCCACAAGGCAGAACTCAAAAAGTAGATGAAGTGAAGCACTATTGATTTTAATACCTACTCTTATGGTTTTATGTTAGCTTGTTTGTTTCTTTATAAGATAATTAACTCTACGAGTCCAGGAGGATGCTTGCTGACCTTAACCTAACACAATGGCTCACATAGAATACACTCGATAAAGCTTTACTGAGCCACTTGAGAATTCTGAAAGTCACATAGAAATTTACTTGGCTCTCATTATCCAAGCAGAGAAGGCAATGGCACCTCACTCCAGTACTCTTGCCTGGAAAATCCCATGGATGGAGGAGCCTGGTGGGCTGCAGTCCATGGGGTCACTAAGAGTCAGGCAATACTGAGCAACTTCACTTTCACTTTTCACTTTCCACTTTCATGCACTGGAGAGGGAAATGGCAACCCACTCCAGTATTCTTGCCTGGAGAATCCCAGGGACAGAGGAGCCTAGTGGGCTGCTGTCTATGGGGTTGCACAGAGTCAGACACGACTGAAGCAACTTAGCTGCAGCAGCAGCAGCAGCAGCATTATCCAAGAAAAGCATATTCCAGTTTCTCAGAAAAAAACAAATGAGTATATCAAGAATAAGAGTGAAAGGGGGAAGGAAAAAGTAAATTATATCTCCCTGTGTTTAGATTTTTGAATTAAGTTATTTACTTGCCTAGCATGAATGTAGATTCTTCAAGGCCATTTCAACTAGCTGTTATTAGAGAGATTTGCATCTTTCAGATGACAACAGTCTTAAATATGCAGAAAGGGCTGCACCCCAAAATTAAGTAGAAAAGTTTTAATTAAAGAGACGATACAGTACTTACTACAAACAAGGCCTAGTGCTAGACCTGGCTAGTTTATTTAGGTTGGCAGAGATCTGTCCATTTCTTTATCCCACAATTCTATGTATTCTCCTCAAGTAAATTCAAAGACCAGTATCTGAAAGAATGAAACACCTCCTATGTAATTCATCATATTGAAAACACCAGAGTAAAAATAGAGAATTCTTGTAATAATATACATACATCAAAATTAAACTGAATTTTCCCTTGTTGGTGTCGTCATTTCTAGTCATGTTCTTAGTTACAGTTAGTTCGACTATTAACTTCAGTCTCTATTATACAGAGTCTGACTTTTATATTTTTCCCCTATTGTATACACCAAACATACTCACTAAACATCTTAGGAAAATTACATTTATTAGTTTTGGGCTCTTTTCAGCTGACTGTTTACTTCAGTAAACAGTAAAAATAATGAAAAACCAAAATATTTCCAGAAGAAATCTCCTGATACTTAAGGATGGAAAGATCTCTTATGGAGACAGATATAGTGATATTAAAATTACTTTATGTGTCTTTAAATATATTATCTCATGTCATAAAACTTGTTATATCTCAAAAACTAAATCCTATAAAGTTCTTTTTGTGAAGTCTGTCCTCTATAGAATACAAGAGATTTTCTTCCTGATTACTATGGTTCATGCAGATTAAACTTATATAATGATATTACATATTATTTTCCTGTATTTTGCTTCTGAGGTGGACAGATCACTTTTGCCTATAAGAGCCATTTATCATTTAGATGATACAGACTTTTCAGGAGTCATTAAAAGATAAATGAAACAGTTTTAAATGTTATCAGCAAATAGATTTGTATTACTTCTGGTTAAAGAAAGAAAAAAAAAAACACAATGAGAGTTTGAGGGAGACTATATATGTGTGTATATGTATGGCTGAGTCCCTGGGTTGTTATCTTGAAATTATCGCAAGGTTGTTAATCAGCTATACCCCAAAACAAAACAAAAATGTATTTTTTAAAAATTTCCCTAGAAGTCTTTAGGGAGTTTTGACCTTTTAAGCACTAGTTGCCCTGGCCTCCTTGCCTCCAACTTTGATACACAGAGCCCTCAGTCTGGTCTAAATATAAATGTTCCAAATATAGTTTGCCTAGTAGGACAAGAGATTTTGACCTCTGAGGAACCGGTTAAGTTCTGGTTCTATATTCTCACTTTAAGACTTTTGAGACCCAATAAACTATTCTAAGCATAATTTCTTTTTCACCCATTAAATAAGAATAGTGAGGCAACATTACCAATTTTAAGGGTTGTTGGGAATATTAGATATGATGCTTAATAAAAGAGGATATAATATTATCATCATGATTAATGAAAACAATAATAATATTCTTTGAATTTATGTTCATTAATACTATTAATTTGTGTCATTTAAAATAAATTTTTATGGCAGTATTTAATAACAGCACTGATATTTTAATGAACAGTTTGTTTTGTTTGGCTGCATCTAAATTAGTTATATTCAGATATTATCTCCAGCTCCTTACCCATTAATAATAGGAGAATGATTTAAATTTTTCATTTACATATCTAGTAAATTAACTGACCTATAAGTCTGCAGAAACTTGAATTCTGAGGATACAAACTCAAAATCAGAAAGTTCTGTGTGTGCTCAGTTGCTCAGTTGTGTCTGACTTTGGCAACCCCATGAGCTGTAGCCCTCCAGACTCCTCTGTGCATGAGATTATCCAGGCAAGAGTACTAGAGTGGGTTGCCATTTCCTACTCCAGGGGATCATCCTGGCTCAGGGATCAAACCTGAGTCTCTTGTGTCTCCTGAATTGGCAGGTGGATTCTTTACCATTAAGCTACCTGGGAAACCCAAAAGTTAGGTGAAAGTGTCAGTCACGTCCCATTCTTTATGACCCCATGGACTGTAATCTGCCAGGCTAGCCATAGGGTTCTCCCAGCAAGAATACTGGAGTGAATTGCTGTTTCTTTCTCCAGGGGATCTTCCCAACCCAGAGATTGAACCCATATCTCCTGCATTAGCAGGTGGATTCTTTAGTGCTGAGACAATTAGACCATGAAAAATAATCATCTTTAAAGAAAATTAGTCTAAGTAAATACAGATTGTGAAGGATAATCAGATATAATTTCAAAAAATTTGCAATCTAGTTAGAAAAGCCAAATGATATATCAACGATAGATGTGTGTCTGTACCTCTACTTCTGTGTCTTTATGTACATCTATATATTTATTTCTATATCTATTACCTTCTGTCCGGGGTAATAATGCTACATATCAAGCAACCTGCATGGCATCATTCTAAGTTCTGTACCACTTTAAGTTCTTCAGGGAGCCACTGAAGGGAATGGTCATTGTAGACAGATGTTTCTGGAGAGGACAGAAACAAGATTAAACTGACTGAGTTGAGCTCAATTTGAACAACAGAGAAGAGAGACAGCACTTTGGGTATGATAAATTAAAACATACAGAAATAGGGATGTGTAGGAAAAGCAGTATCTACTACTGTGGACAAGAATCCCTTAAAAGAAATGTAGTAGCCATCAAAGTCAACAAAAGAGTCCAAAATGCAGTACTTGGATGCAATCTCAAAAATGACAGAATGATATCTGTTCGTTTCCAAAGCACTCATTCAATATCACAGTAATCCAAGTCTAAACCCCAACTAGTAGTGCTGAAGAGGCTGAACCTGAACAGTTCCATGAAGACCTACAAGACCTTCTAGAACTAACCCACAAAAAAGATGTCCTGTTTATTATATGGGACTAGAATGCAAAAGTAGGAAGTCAAGAAACACCTGAAGTAACAGGCAACTTTGACCTTGGAGTACAGAATGAAGCAAGGCAAAGGCTAATAGAGTTTTGCCAAGAGAACACACTGGTCATAGCAAACACTCTCTCCCAACACAAGAGAAGACTCTACACAGGTATGTCACCGGATGGTCTACACCATTGTGGGGCCCTAAATGGGAAACCTTAAAAACAAAGGGGCTAGCTTTGCGGTCGAAAACCTAAGATGGCGCCTGGCGGAAGAGATGGGGGCAGGGTCTATGTTGTCTGTCAAAGTCTTTAATTGGCTCTCTTGATTTCCATGCATGTAGACAGTGTGTGATCTCTATAGACTCCTGTTATAATGAAGGTGACAATTTGACCTTTAATGTGATTGGTGCAACTATGGAAAGTCCCTCCTAAAACCCTCCTGTTTGTCTATGTAAGTTGGGAGTTTGCAACAATAAACCGGAACTGCTTCGATGGAACCCCTGTCGCATCTGATTGTCTCTCGCTTGCCGAGGGGCTGGGTTGGCGGACAGCAGGCTCACCTCTCCTCGGGAACCCCTCGGCTTTGCTGAGGGAAGTTCCACTGCCTCTACTCTTTCTGCGGAGTGCCCCCCGCACACCATAACAAGATAAATCATATTATTTGCAGCCAAAGATGGAAAAGCTCTATACAGTCAGCAAAAACAAGATCGGGAGCTGACTGTGGCTCAGATCATGAACTCCTATTGCCAAATTCAGACTTAAGTTGAAGAAAGTTGGGAAAACCACTAGGCCATTCAGGTATGACCTAAATCGAACCCCTTACAATTATACAGTGGAAGTGAAAAATAGATCCAAAGGAATAGATCTGGTACTCATAGTGCCTGAAGAACTATGGACAGAGGTTCATGATTTTCTACAGGAGGCAGTGATCAAGACCATCCCCAAGAAAAGGAAATGCAAAAGGCAAAATGGTTGTCTGAGGAAACCTTACAAATGGCTTTGAAAAGAGAGAAGTAAAGGCAAAGGAGAAAAGGAAAGATATACCCATTTGTATTCAGATTTCCAAAGAATAGCCAGGAGAGATAAGAAAGCCTTCCTCAATGATAAGTGCAAAGAAATAAAGGAAAATAATAGAATGGGAAAGACTAGAGATCTCTTCAAGAAAATTAGAGATACCAAGGGAACATTTCATGCAAAGATGGGCTCAATAAAAGATAGAAATTATATGGACCTGATAGAAGCAGAAGATATTAAGAAGAGGTGGCAAGAATACACAGAAGAACTATAAAAAAAAAAAAAAAAAAAACACTTCATGACCCAGATGACCATCATGGTGTGATCACTCACCTAGAGTCAGATATCCTGGAATGTGAAGTCAAATGGGCCTCAGGAAGCATCAGTATAAACAAAGCTAGTGGAGATGATGGAATTTCAGTTGAGCTATTTCAAACCTTTAAAGATGATACTGTGAAAGTGCTGCACCCAATATGCCAGCAAATTTGGAAAACTCAGCAATGACCACAGGACTGGAAAAGATCAGTTTTCATTTCAATCCCAAAGAAAGGCAATGCCAAAGAATGTTCAAACTACTGCACAGTTGCACTCATCTCACACGCTAAGTAATGCTCAAAATTCTCCAAGCCAGGCTTCAGCAATAAGTGAACCGTGAACTTCCAGATGTTCAAGCTGGATTTTGAAAAGGTAGAGGAACCAGAGATCAAATTGTCAACATCTGCTGGATCATGGACAAAGCAAGAGAGTTCCAGAAAAACATCTACTTCTGCTTTATTAGGATTTCTCTAGTGGCTCAGATGGTAAAGCATCTGCCTATAATGTGGGAGACCTGGGTTCAATCCCTGGGTTGGGAAGATCCTCTGGAGAAGGAAATGGCAACTGGCTCCAGTACTCTTGTTTGGAAAATCCCATGGACAGAGGAGCCTGGTAGGCCACAGTCCACAGGGTCTCAAAGAGTCAGACACGACTTCACTTTCACTTTCACTTTTCTGCTTTATTGAGTATACCAAAGTCTTTGACTGTGTGGATCACAACAAATTCTGGAAAATTCTTCAAGAGATGGGAATACCAGACCACTTAACCTGCCTCCTGAGAAATCTGTATTGCAGATTAGCAAGCAACAGTTAGAACTGGACATGGAACAACAGACTGGTTCCAAATCAGAAAAGGAGTATATCACCCTGCTTATTTAACTTATTTGCAGAGTACATCATGAGAAATGCTGGACTGGATGAAGCACAAGCTGAAATGAAGATTGCTGGGAGAAATATCGAAAACCTCAGATATGCAGATGACCCCATACTTATGGCAGAAAGCAAAGAACTAAAGGGCCTCCTGATGAAAGTGAAAGAGGAGAGTGAGAAAGTTGGCTTAAAGCTCAACATTAAGAAAACTAAGATCATGGCATCTGGTCCCATCCCTTCATGGTAAATTGATGGGGAAACAATGGAAACAGTGAGAGACTTTATCTTTAGGGCACCAAAATCACTGCAGATGGTGACTGCAGCCATGAAATTAAAAGCCGCTTGCTCCTTGGAAGAAAAGTTTTAACCAAACTTGACAGCAAATTAAAAAGAAGTGACATTATTTTGCCAACAAACGTCCATCTAGTCAAAGTTATGGCTTTCCCAGTAGTCATGTATGGATGTGAGACTTGGACTATAAAGAAAGCTGAGCACTGAACAACTGATGCTTTGGAACTGTGGTGTTGGAGAAGACTCTTGAGACTCTTGAGAGTCTCTTGGACTGGAAGGAGATCTAATAAGTGCATCCTAAAGAAAATCAGTCCTGAATATTCATTGGAAGGATTGATGTTGAATCATTCCTTCCAATGAATGACATCAGACTCTGATGCTGGGAAAGATTGGTGGTGGGAGGAGAAGGGGATGACAGAGGAAGAGATTGTTGGATGGCATCACTGACTCACTGGACATGAGTTTGCATAGGCTCCGGGAGCTGGTGATGGACAGGGAAGCCTGGAGTGCTGCAGTCCACCAGGTCGCAAAGAATCAGACATGAGTGAGGGAACTGATCTGAACTGAACTGAGGAAAAGCAGATTGGTTCTATAGAAATGGAATAGTTTAAGAATCTATCAAGAGATAATATTGTAGAGTTGGTTCCAATTGGATTTTGAGTAAAAATTCTAGACCATAATCCTCATCAATAATATAATCTGATAGACCAATGCTACACAAATAGGCACACATGAGTCATTTACTACAAGTGCTCAAAGATATTTATCATATATTTCTAAGATTAAACAGTTAGACAAAAGATACAGCAAGGAAGGAAAGATGTACAGACCCAACCATGAAATGGACATCTATCCTTTTGTGTTAATATGAAGACAGTACCCTCTTAACATGAAATGATATTAAGGATCTACCTTAAACATGAAATATCATTTTCCTGTCCTTTCCTTGTTGACTGTAATATCTCACTCTAGATGTTAGCCTCATTTAGTTTACTGTGTAGTCCAGTAGCATTCCCCGCTCATTTATTGTAGATTTTTTTTTCTGTATTATGATTACTTAATCACAGTACAGATTAACCAATTTATTCTTCAGTTCAGTTCAGTCACTCAGTTGTTTCTGACTCTTTGCAACCCCATGAACCACAGCACACCAGGCCTCTGTGTCCATCATCAACTCCTGGAGTTTACCCAAACTCATATCCATCGAGTCAGTGATGCAATCCAAACATCTCATCCTCTGTCGACCCCTTCTCTTCCTGTCAGATGACATGACCCTTATGGCAGAAAGTGAAGAAGAACTAAAGAGCCTCTTGATTTATTCTTAGGTGTAAAGTTTTCAAAGCAAGTTGTCATTTTACAATGCCATTCCAGGTATCCATGGAACATAATGAAGTACCTAGTCCATATGATGCTTCCCAGGTATCTGAGTGCTAAAGAATCTGCCTGCCAATGCCCTAGAAGCAGTTTTGATCCCTGGTTTGGGAAGATCCCCTGGAGGAGGGAATGGCAACTCACCGTAGTATTCATGACTGGAAAATTCCATGCATAAAGCAGCCTGCTGGGCTACAGTTAATGGGATCACAGAGAGTCAGATAAGACTGAGCATGTACACAACCCATATGTATTAGTTTGTCCAGGCTACTGTAACTACGTACCATAAACTGGATGGCTTAAATAACAAAAAATATTGTCTCACAGTTTGGGAAGCTAGAAATCTGAGACTAGGGACTTCACAGATTTTGTTCCTTTTGAGGACTTCTGGGGAAGGATCTCTTAAAAGTCTCTCTAATCAGCTTGTAAATGCCCATCTTCATTTTCATATGTTGTTTTTCCTGTATCTTCCTATCATTGTCTTTTTGTACATATCTCTGTGACCAGATATCTCCTTTTCAAAAAGACACCAGTTATGTTGGATTATGGAACATGTTGGAACCTTTTTGACCTTACTTACTTTTATATGATTATCTCCATAAAGACCCTCTCTCCAAATAAGGTCACATTTTGAAATACTGAGGATTTAGGATTTTAACATATGAAATTTGGTGAGATACAATTAAATGCATGACACCATAATAGACATTTGTCACATCAGCGATTGCATGAATTGATAGCACTTATATAACATAAAATTTCTTTAAATAATCCAACTTGTGTGTTTCCCCCAAGACAGTGAGCTCCTTTACAGCAAAGTCATATCATATTTATGCTTGAATTTACAGTGCTGAAAACAAAGACCAACACAGAGTTGATGCTCAAAATGCTTTGTTAAGTGAATGATAATTAGCGAATCATGTAAATGTATTTTCTGTAAAAATACCTCTGGAAGAAGCTTTCATATGGGCTTTGCTTGGCTAAAACTCTGTTTAATGATTTTTTTGCTATTACTACAGATTGCACAGTCCCCAGAGTTTCAATGCCTCAGGCAATCTGAAAAAGTTTTTGTGTGTCATTCAGAGCCTGGAAGTCTAAATATTTCCATAACCTTAATGTCTTGCAGCTTTATTAGAAATCAACTCTCATTTATGCTTTTGTGTCATTTTCACACTGTGTATTTTTTTTCCTGATTGATCAAAACAAATGCTAAAAATAAAATATAAACTGACATTTAGTGGAACCTGTCAGAGATTTGGAAGTATCTTCAGAAAGTAAATAGAAAGATAACAAAAACTGGAGAGGCTGAGAGTGGGAATGGAGCCCAAAGGAGGAACTTTAGATGCCAATGTCATTGTCTAGCTCAGTACAACCACCTCAGTTATCATCAGGAAAGTGAGTAAACTGTTGATTAGTTTCACAGTTTTTCTGATTTAGGATATTTAATCAACACCGGTAGTAATAAAACAAGTAGAGACAAAGCTCCTCTCTGGAGAAATTCATGAACCTGAAGCTATCTAATAAGACAAACATGGGCTAATTGTACTTATTGGAAAGAAGACAGTAAGACTGGATAACCTAAGGAATAGATAAAGCACAGGGACCTAAGGGGTGAAGCGAGCCATGCCCCATTTGTTTTCAAGCTAACAAACTCTTCATGTTGCATCCAAAAAGCATTTTCCAGGCCTTCATAGTAACATTAGTTAGAATAGTCTTACTATTGAGTTACTTTCTGAGTAATACCTAGTTATAAAGAATAGAAAGAGATGTTGGGAAGCAGAATCCAAATGAACAGAGCCAATTGTGAAGTTTTGTTTGAAGAAATTTAAATTAGAAAAGTATTTATATTTACCTAGCAGTTACCATATCTGCCATCCTGGTTCTTTTTTTCTTTTTTTTTGCAGATCCAGATTGCTATCTGGTAAAATTTACCTCCTACTTGGGGCAGGGGGTGGGGGTGGGGGGGTGTCTTTACTATTTATCAAACTGTTAGTCTCCTAGTGATCAATTTTTTTCAGCTTTTGTATATATGAAAAGTTCTAAATTTTAAGGTATCTTTTAGGATCTTCTTTGTTTTTAAGTAATTTGCCTTTTCTGTAATTTCATATTTTGCTTTCTTTGGTTTGGTTGATCTTTTTTGTATCTATAATTTTAATCAAATTTGATAAATATCTATTATTTCTTTTCATAGTTTTCTATCCAAGTCAGTACCAACTCTCTTTCAGACTCTAATTATACATATAATAAGATGGTTGAAGTTGTCTGACAACTACATGATGTTCCATTCATTTAGTTTATTCATTCATTTTAATTCTTTTTAAAATTCTTGTGTTTCTTGTTAGATAACTTTTTCGTTGCCATATCTTTTCATTCACTCACACTTGTAACATCTAATCTGTTATTAATCCCATTTAATGCCTTTTTCATCTCAGATATTTCTGTTTGTGTTTTCTTGAAGTTCTATTTGGATCTTTTCTTTTTAAGTGTCTTCCATGTCTCAACCTTTCATCTAGCTTCTTGAGCAGAGGGAATATAGTTACAGTAATTATCTTAATATCTACTAGTCATATCACTTGCCATTTGCTTGGGTTTTGATTGAATTTTTCTCTTATGTAAGGGTTGTATTTTCTTAATTCTTTGCATACCTGGTAATTTTTTGTTGCTAAATATTATAAATTTGGGGGTGCTTTATATTTTTGCATTCGTCAGCTATTCTTGGCTTTTTTTCTAGAATTCAGTTTAGTTACTTAGAAACACTTGATCTTCTTGAGGCTTGCTTTTAGTCTTCTGGGGAGAACCAGGGTAACATTCAGTTTAGTTTAGTTCAGTTCAGTTCAGTTCAGTTGCTCAGTTATGTCTGACTCTTTGCAACCCCATGAATTGCAGCACGCCAGGCCTCCCTGTCCATCACCAACTCCGAGTTTACTCAGACTCATGTCCATTGAGTCAGTGATGCCATCCAGCCATCTCATCCTCTGTCGTCCCCTTCTCCTCCTGCCCCCAGTCCCTGCCAGCATCAGAGTCTTTTCCAGTGAGTCAGCTCTTCACATGAGGTGGCCAAAGTACTGGAGTTTCAGCTTTAGCATCAGTGCTCCAATGAACACTCAGGACTGATCTCCCTCAGAATGGACTGGTTGGATCTCCTTGAAATCTAAGCAACTCTTGAGAGTCTTCTCCAACATCACAGTTCAAAAGCATCAATTCTTCAGTGCTTAGCTTTCTTCACAGTCCAACTCTCACATCCATACATTACCACTGGCTAAATCATAACCTTGACTAGATGGTTCTTTGTTAGCAACATTAGTTAGGGCTAATTTTGCTCCAGTACTGTGGCAAAAACTTTCTGAACACTAAACCCAATGTCTCATGAATTATACGATTTTCCACTACTGGTATGATCAGGCACTATTACCAGTCATATGTGAGTGCTGGAAATGGTTTCCTCTAATCTTTCCAAGAGATTCTTGCTTGGATAGAATCGTCACATGAATGCACTGATTTGTCCTGAGATGAAGATTCTGCAGATCTCCAAAGTTCTCACTCTGCATTCCAGTCTCCTCCTTGATACTCTGCCCTCTCAGCTCTTGTCTATTTTCTCCTAAACTCAAGGAAACTGACTGCTGGTTCCTGACCCAGGCCTCCAATTGGGTTCTACTTCTCCACGCAATTACTTGGAAACGGTCTCTTGGTAACAAGTCAAAGCAATCCAGGACTTATCTCCACAAGTCTTACGTTTCAGAGATCACTGTCCTTTACTTCCTTATACTCAATGTCTTAAAATCTGTTGTTTCACACAGTCTGTCTTGTTTGTTCAGCTATTTCAGGTAGAAATATCTTTGTGAAAAGATTTTAAAATGTCACAATTCTGTGTAATAAAAATGTTAATATATACGTTATGTAGAAAAACTCCTACTTGTTATGAGGTTTCTTGCTGTCAAGAAATGTATGTCAACACTGAGGCCAGCATATCCTAAAGTGTAAGTTGTTTCAGTTGCCCTGACCTCAAAATAAACTTGAATTTTCCATCACGATTTCTCTTCTTTCGATTTTCTTTCTAGCACAGAAAAATTTTGTCTTTGCCAGACTGATTCCTAGGACCTCTGTAATATAAAATTAGAATTCATTCATTCATTTCTTCAACAATATTTATGAAGACCTTGTTCTATGCTAGGCACTGTTCTGGGTATGTGAAACATACCAAGTGAACAAAAGAGAAAACATTCCTGCCTTCACAGAAGTTTTATTCAGCAAAGAGAAAATAGCACTATTCTATTGACATGGAAAATAAGTAACTTGTTTATTATAGAGGAAGAAAATGTGTAGATCAGAGAGAAAAAGAAGAAAAATCAGAAGTGACAGATCAACATCTTTAATAAACAGTTGGAAAAGAAGAGAGTGAAAGGAATAATTGTCTGGAAAATGTTTTTTTTTTAATTATTTTTTATTTTTTATTTTTTTTAATTAAATTTATTTATTTTTTAATTACAATACTGTATTTGCTTTGCCATACATTGACACGAATCAGCCATAGGTGAACACAATCGCCCATTGCCGAAGCCCCCTCCCACCTCCCACCCCACATCCTCTACCTGAATCATCCTGTGCATCAGCCCCATGCATCCTGCATCCTACACCAAACATAGATTAGCGCTTCGTTTCTTACAGGACAATACACATGCTTCACTGCCATTCTCCCAAACCATCCCACCCTTTCCCTCTCCCTCAGAGTCCAAAAGTCCACTCTATACCTCTGTGTCTCTTGTTGTCTCACATATAGGGTCATCATTACTATCTTCTAAATTCCATATATATGTGTCAGTATACTGTATTGGTGTTTTTCTTTCTGGCTTACTTCACTCTGTATAATCGGTTCCAGAATTTATTATGAGGGGAGGTTCTTCAGCTATTCAGGGATATAAACAAGTTGTGCAAAAGAAAACAGAGACTGCTAAGAAGAGTTACTAGATATTATAAACTAGAATTACCTGAAATTCTCTCTGAAAGGTTAGATATTGAGTATTACATTAAATATTAGAAGGAGATGGCTACCCATGCCAGTATTCTTGGCTGGAAAGCTCTATGACCTGGCAGACGACAGTCCATGGGGTCACAAAAATCAGACAGAACTGAATGACTAACACTTTTTATGTTCATGATTTCTCAAATATTGGAATAATCTTCGTTGAAAGTTATATTATTTTCAGGAAAATAGAGGGCCCTATTTCATGTACAATCTACAAATGTGTTGCCATTATTCTTAACTTTTAAATAGTATTATTTTATTTTTGTCTTACAGATGAGGGAACAAAAGGTCAAAAATTAAAAAAATCAAAAAGCTTGTTCAGCTAGCAAATAATAGCCAGAACTAGAGTCCAAGTTGGCCTGTTTCAAAAATCAATACATATGTTTGTACAAAAACTACTCTATAATCTTTTATATGATGCAGCAAAGGTACATTAAAATGGAAGATGTACAAACAAGTGCTTAAATAATGTTTTCATGACCTTTGGTCTGTCTCAGAGAATTATCTAGACCACTTCCCAGCTAAGCATCTCCAAAAAGTTTGTTAATTTTATAGTTTAGAACTTTTAGTTGGAAAATCATAATTTTTTTGAAAGAGATTAAGAAATAGAGCAGAGGTCTGATAACTGTAGCTAATGGTCCAGAAATTAGCTCATCATATGCTTTTGTAAATAAATTTTATAGGAATGCAAGCTCACTTATTTGTTTTCATATTGTCTATGACTGATTTCAGTAGGCAGTGATAAACATGAGAGCTGTGAAAAAGACTCTGTAGGCTGCAAGTCTAAAATATATACTTTTTAAAATAGAAATATTTGCTGACCCCTGAGTAGAAGATCTTCTACGGTAAAGTCTTAGTGGTTCTTAAATGTGGGACATCAAATCTGCACTGATCTTCAAGTCTGGAAGATTAATTAGGTAATTTCCTTACTGCTACATTTTTTATATATTAATTTTATTGAAGTATAGTTGATTTACAATGTTGTGTTAGTTTCAGGTGTACAGCAAAATGATTGTTATACATATACATCTATTCATTATTTTTTGGATTCTTTTCTCCTATAAATTGTCAGAGAACATTGAATAGTGTTCCTTATGATATATAGTATGAGCTTATTGTTATCTATCTTATATATAGTAGTATGTGTCTTTTCATCCCTAGTTCCTCATTTACCTTCCTGTCCCATGTTTCCCTTTGGTAATCATAAGTATTGGGCTTCCCAGGTGGCTCAGTGTTAAAGAATCTGTCTGCCAAGCAGGATATACGAGTTTGATACCTGGGACATAGGGATCCCCTGGAGAAGGAAATGACAACCTCCTCTAGTATTCTCTCCTGGGAAATCCCATGGGCAGAGGAGCCTGGCAGGCCACAGTCCGTGGGGTTGCAAAAAGGGTAGACAGGACTTAATGACTAATCAACAACAACAGCAACCTTAAGTTTGTTTTTGAGATTTTTAAGTTTGTTTCTGTTTTATAAGTGAGTTCATTTGTGTCTTTTTTTAAATTAGACTCCTCATATGAGTTATAGTATATGTTTGTATTTCTCTAACTTACTTCACTTAGTATGATAAGTAGGTCCATTCCTGTTGCTGCAAATGGCATTATTTCATTCTTTTTATAGCTGAGTAATATTCTGTGTATATATGTACCACATCTTCTTTATCCTCTCTGCTGTCAGTGGACATCTAGGTTGCCTCCATGTCTTATTTATTGTAAGTAGCACTGCAATAAACATCATGGTGCATATTTCTTTTTGGATTATGGTTTTCTCTGGGTATGCCCAGGAGTGGGATTGCTGGATCATATGATAGTTCTATTTTTAGCTTTTTAAGGAATTTTCATACTGTTCTCTATAGTGGTTATACCAATTTACATTCCACCAATACTGTAAGAGGGTTTCATTTTCTCCACACCTCTCCAGCATTGATTGTTTGTGTACATTTTGATGCTGGCCATTCTGGCTGTTGTGAGGTACTATCACGTTGTACTTTTGATTTTTTATTTCTATGATAATTAGTGATGTTAAGAGTCTTTTCATGTGCTTTTTTTGTGTGTGTGTGAGAAAGCTCTTTACTGGGGGTACAGCAAGGAGGAGCAAGGCCATCTCCCCCTACCTGCCCCCACCCCTCCTAGGGCCCTGGGGTGAGAGGGATCTCCCCACCCCACTGGACCACCACTGTCTTTGGTACAATAAATAGAAAACAAGGGGAGAGAGGGGGCCAAGGGTCCAGTCCTTAGTGGGGAGGTGAGCCTCAACCCCTCACCCTGAACCCCTGCCCCAGGCCCCAATCAGTGCAGGCCTCACCCGCCCCGGCTGGGTAGCAGCAATTCCAGTCAAGGGGAGAGATGAGGATGGGAGCCCAGGGCCCCCAGATGGGGGGTATGGCTTCAGGAGGGGGCCCCAGGGAGGGGGCAGGGTCATCTGTATGTCTTTTGGTAGTCTTACTGCTACATCTTGAGAAATAAGAATTCTTGCAGCCCATCCTCAGAGAGACTATCAGCAGAAAATCCCCTGCAGCTTTCTTTCTTGAGGAAATATTGCTCAGCCAACTGGCCAGTTGTCACATAATCTCCCTGTCTTAATGAGAGAAGTTTGAGAAGGCAGTCAGAGCCTGGAAGTCTTTGTTCCTAGTTTCTAGTATACCCTTTATTGAATGAAGTAACTTTAAGAATGGCAATTCCATGGTTTTCAAAATATTTGGACCTGGACTTTCAATAACATCTGGAATTAAAGAATAGAGTCACTAATCATTTTATGTTGCTAATCATTTTATTACCTACTTTAAATAGCACATTCTGGTAAATAAAGTATTTGCATGAATAACAACATAGAATTTTGTGTCATGATTTTGGCATTTTAGAAAATAATACAGACTGGCTGTATGCAAATATTGATATGTCATTACAGGATTGGGAAATGCTCATTTTATACAGAGTGAAGTAAGCCAGAAAGAAAAACACCAATACAGTATACTAACTCATATATATGGAATTTAGAAAGATGGTAACGATAACCCTGTATGTGAGACAGCAAAAAGACACAGATGTATAGAACAGTCTTTTAGACTCTGTGGGAGAGAGAGGATGGGATGATTTGGGAGAATGGCATTAAAACATGTATAATATCATATAAGAAATGAATTGCCAATCCAAGTTCGATGCAGGATACGGGATGCTTGGGGCTTGTGCACTGGCATGACCCAGAGGGATGGTACAGGGAGGGAGTAGGGCGGGGGGTTCAGGATGAGGAACATGTGTACTCCCATGGTAGATTCATGGTGATGTATGGCAAAAACAATATAATATTGTAAAGTAATTAGCCTCCAATTAAAATAAGTAAATTTAAATAAAAAAATTTAAAAATAAAAATATTTTTAAGCTTCCATTTTCAATGAATTTTATTTTATTTATTTTTTTTCATAATCAATTTTTTTAATTTTTTTAATTACAATACTGTATTTGTTTTGCCATACATTGACATGAATCAGCCACAGGTGTCCACGATCTCCCAATGCCAAAGCCCCCTCCCACCTCCCACCCCACATCCTCTCCCTGAATCATCCCGTGCACCAGCCCCATGCGTCCTGCATCCTGTATTGAACATAGACTGGCGCTTCATTCTTACAAGATAGTAAACATGTTTCAATGCCATTCTCCCAAATCATCCCACTCTCTCCCTCTCCCTCAGAGTCCAAAAGTCCGTTCTATACCTCTGAGTCTCTTTTGTTGTCTCACATAGAGGGTCTTGATTACTATCCTTCTAAATTCCATATATATGTGTCAGTATACTGTATTGGTGTTTTTCTTTCTGGCTTACTTCACTCTGTACAATCAGCTCCAATTTCATCCATCTCATTAGAACTGAGTAGAATTTATTCTTTTTAAGGGCTGAGTAGTACTCCATTGTGTATATGTACCACAGCTTTCTTATCCATTCATCTGCTGATGGGCATCTAGGTTGTTTCCATGTCCTGGCTATTATAAACAGTGCTGCAATGAACATTGGGGTACATGTGTCTCTTTCAATTCTGGTTTCCTCAGTGTATATGCCCAGCAGTGGGATTGCTGGATCATAAGGCAGTTCTATTTGCAATTTTTAAAGGAATCTCCACACTGTTTTCCATAGTGGCTGTACTAGTTTGCATTCCCACCAGCAGTGTAAGAGGGTTCCCTTTTCTCCACATCCTCTCCAGCATTTATTGCTTGTAGACTTTTGGATCGCAGCCATTCTGACTGGTGTGAAATGATACCTCATTGTGGTCTTGATTTGCATTTCTCTGATAATAAGTGATGTTGAGCATCTTTTCATGTGTTTATTAGCCATCCGTATGTCTTCTTTGGAGAAATGCCTATTTAGTTCTTTGGCCCATATTTTTTATTGGTTCGTTTATTTTTCTGGAGTTGAGCTGCAAAAGTTGCTTGTATATCTTTGAGATTAGTTGTTTGTCACTTGTTTCATTTGCTATTGTTTTCTCCCATTCAGAAGGCTGTCTTTTCATCTTGCTTATATTTTCCCTTGTTGTGCAGAAGCTTTTAATTTTAATTAGATCCCATTTGTTTATTTTTGCTTTTATTTCCAGTATATTGGGAGGTGGATCATAGAGGATCCTGCTGTGATTTATGTCGGAGAGTGTTTTGCCTATGTTTTCCTCTAGGAGTTTTATAGTTTCTGGTCTTACATTTAGATCTTTAATCCATTTTGAGTTTATTTTTGTGTATGGTGTTCCAAGCATCTTCTCTGACCATAATGCACTAAGGTTGAATCTCAATTACAGGAGAAAAGCTATTAAAAATGCCAACATTTGGAGGCTGAACAACACCCTTCTGAATAATCAACAAATCACAGAAGAAATCAAAAAGAAATCAAATTATGGATCGAAATGAATGAAAATGAAAACACAACTACACAGAACCTATGGGACACTATAAAAGCAGTGCTAAGAGGAAAGTTCATAGCCATACAGGCATACCTCAAGAAACAAGAAAGAAGCCAAATAAATAACCTAACTCTACACCTAAAGCAACTAGAGAAGGAAGAAATAGAGAACCCCAGAGTTAGTAGAAGGAAAGAAATCCTAAAAATTAGGGCAGAAATAAATGCAAAAGAAACAAAAGAGACCATAGCAAAAATCAACAAAGCAAAAAGCTGGTTCTTTGAAAGGATAAATAAAATTGACAAACCATTAGCCAGACTCATCAAGAAACAAAGAGAAAAAAATCAAATCAATAAAATTAGAAATGAAAATGGAGAGATCACGACAGACAACACAGAAATACAAAGAATCATAAGAGACTACTATCAGCAATTATATGCCAATAAAATGGACAACTTGGAAGAAATGGACAAATTCTTAGAAAAGTAAAACTTTCCAAAACTGAACCAGGAAGAAATCGAAAATCTTAACAGACCCATCACAAGCATGGAAATTGAAACTGTAATCAGAAATCTTCCAGCAAACAAAAGCCCAGGTCCAGACGGCTTCACAGCTGAATTCTACCAAAAATTTCGAGAAGAGCTAACACCTATCTTACTGAAGCTATTCCAGAAAATTGCAGAGGAAGGTAAACTTCCAAACTCATTCTATGAGGCCACCATCACCCTAATACCAAAACCTGACAAAGACACCACAAAAAAAAGAAAACTACAGGCCAATATCACTGATGAACATAGATGCAAAAATCCTCAACAAAATCCTAGCAATCAGAATCCAGCAACACGTTAAAAAGATCATACACCATGACCAAGTGGGCTTTATCCCAGGGATGCAAGGATTCTTCAATATCCGCAAATCAATCAATGTAATTCATCACATTAACAAACTGAAACATAAAAATCATATGATTATTTCAATAGATGCAGAAAAAGCCTTTGACAAAATTCAACATCCATTTATGATAAAAACGCTCCAGAAAGCAGGAATAGAAGGAACGTACCTCATCATAATAAAAGCTATATATGACAAACCCACAGCTAACATTATCCTCAATGGTGAAAAATGGAAACCATTTCTCCTAAAGTCAGGAACAAGACAAGGGTGTCCACTTTCACCACTACTATTCAATATTGTACTGGAAGTTTTGGCCACAGCAATCAGAGCAGAAAAAGAAATAAAAGGAATCCAAATTGGAAAAGAAGAAGCAAAACTCTCACTTTTTGCAGACGACATGATCCTCTACATAGAAAACCCTAAAGACTCGACCAGAAAACTACTAGAGCTAATCAATGAATATAGTAAAGTTGCAGGATATAAAATCAACACTTCGAAATCCCTTGCATTCCTATACACTAATAATGAGAAAGTAGAAAAAGAAGTCAAGGAAACAATCCCATTCACCATTGCAAAAAAAAGAATAAAATACTTAGGAATATACCTACCTAAAGAAACTAAAGACCTATATATCAAAAACTATAAAACACCGATGAAAGAAATTAAAGAGGACACTAATAGATGGAGAAATATACCATGCTCATGGGTCGGAAGAGTCAATATAGTGAAAATGAGTATTCTACCCAAAGCAATCTACAGATTCAATGCAATCCCTATCAAGTTACCAGCAGTATTTTTCACAGAACTAGATCAAATAATCTCAAAATTTGTATGGAAATACAAAAAACCTCGAATAGCTAAAGCAATCTTGAGAAAGAAGAATGGAACTGGAGGAATCAACTTACCTGACTTCAGGCTCTACTACAAAGCCACAGTCATTAAGACAGTATGGTACTGGCACAAAGACAGAAATATAGATCAATGGAACAAAATAGAAAGCCCTGAGATAAATCCACACACCTATGGACACCTTATCTTCGACAAAGGAGGCAAGAATATACAATGGAGTAAAGACAGTCTCTTTAACAGGTGGTGCTGGGAAAACTGGTCAACCATTTTCAATGAATTTTAGATTTATACAAAAGTGACAGAATAATGCAAAGTTCTTATATCCCCCCCTCAGCTTTTTCTAATGTGAAGGTTTTACGTAGCCATCATACAATTATAAAAACTAGTAATTATCATCTTTATAATGCTATTGTTAACTTTATAATTCATTCTAATTTCACTAGTTCTTTTTGTTTTTAAGCAAAAATCTCTAATAAGAATCTCATTTTTGGTTCCAGGATCTGATTTTGCATTTAATCCCCTTAAATCTTTATATGGTTTTTCATATCTTTCACGATCTTTACAATCTTGAAGAGCGCTGGTCAATTATGTTGACATATTTGTTTTCTTTTGTAATGATGGAAATCTGAAGTTCCTCCCGACAGGCAAAGAAATAGTCTGCAGATCTTTGGGGAGTTCATATTGCAAATAACTAAGCTCTTTAGACCACTGGCTATGTCCGGAGGCTCTTCCCCCAAGCAGAGCAAAGTGGGAAGAGACAGGAAAGCTGAAGTTCTTCCTAACATTTACTCTGGCACATTCTCCAGTATATTAAGATGGTAAGTCAGAAACTGAGCTATTTTCTACATCTGAGTTTAACATCTCAGTTCCTATCTGAATAAAAAGTGGATAACATACACCTAAGCTGAAATATAATAATTAATCTATTCAGAGAACCTTTCTTTCATTTGAAATGAAGTTTAAAATGCATATGAAGATAATATGTTTACTTGTTCATAGAATGACCCATCTTATTATATTCTTAATTCCCAAATAAATGATAAAGCTATATAAACCACTATCTTTTCAAGATTGAGATTTAAAAATAACAATAATGATGAAGTACAGAGAGGTTTCCTCAAAGCATTGCAATCATATTACTATTGAGATAACATTCATTAAAAATAAATAATAGTCATAGAGTTTAAAAACAACAGCGTATCAATTAGAGAAAGACTAGTTTAAAGAAAAGAGACTACTATGAAAATACTTTTAAGGAACTTTTGCCTTTGAGTTAGTAGAATAAATTATTATCCCACTGTTAACTATCTTTTGAGATAAAGCTTAAACAATTGAAGGAGGAAACAGACAGAACAGGCTCCATCTTGAAAGCTGGACTCCATCTTGGGCTGGACTGTGGACTTTGAGATATTTGTCCAGTGTCTCAACTGGAAAATCAGACCTCCGGGATGGAAGAGCCCCAGGGCTTCTAAAAGCCCCTAGACACTCCTAAAAGAATACCTTAATTACCTGTGTAACCGAATAGAATCATAAATTCTATTACGCTTATTGGGGTATGACCACAGGCCTATTGATGATTGTGCACTGTTAAATACCTAGGCTTAAGGCATATGAATCACAGCTAACTTGATTGTATCATTCTTTTCCTTTGTTCACACTAGTTTCAGGGAATTTGGGGTGGTGAGTTTGGGCATGTACACTTAGGGCATATAAGGTTTTCACGAAAACTGGTCCGGATCCTTGGCTAAGAGGGAACTCTGCCTTAGGCCCGCTATCTGCATTGTCCTTCTGAGTGAGTTTGTTTGCCCGGAATGCTTGGCTACAGCACAATAATGTTTTCCCTAGCTTAATATAAAATAAATTGTTGCCTGAGGAAGCCTTTTTGCCCGGTAACAAACACTTTGCATTTTGTGTAATTAATCTTAATCTGCCAGGTGGGCCAAATTTCTTAGCAGTTTTCCTACAGGGGAGCTGTAGGTGAAGAGAGAAACAACAGGATAATGTCACATCCATCTTATTAATTTGCATTCCAGGTTGTCTGAAGAGAGAGCATTAGAAAGCATAAAATAAGTGTCTTGAAGATAAATTTTGTTATTTTATCCCATCCTCCCCAGTGTTGGTCACAGACAATAAACACATTTTTAAAAAGCTGTTGCCCCAGGCAATTGACAAATGTGGAACTTTCCTTGCTCTCACAGCAGCTATAGTCAACCAGGGGACACAGAGTTTAAACTGATATGTTAAAATCTAAAAAGAGGTGAGCAGTGTGATAAAGGAATACATGTTGGTTATGAGGAAATCTCGAGATTCCATCTCCAAATGGAATGATATAGGGAATGTAGTCAGGAGAAAAGGTGAAAGAACGCTGTCCTGAGCTCATGCATATGTATTTCTAGAAGAATAAAAATTTACTTATCACCAATGTTTAATTAAGAAGCCAAAATTTGTCAATGTCATGTTTGAATGAAATGTGATAAAATATTATCTAACGTTCTTTAGTGATCATAGCAGAAATGCCCAAACTTTAAGTTAAATAAAATTTTTGAAAAATCCCCAAACATCTCAGTGAGAACTCAAAAGATTAAGAAAATTGTGGAAAAGTGAAATATATCTTTAAACTATGTTAAAATCTAATTTTCATGAGAGATTTAAGGTGTTAGGGATTTTTAAGTACTCATTCAGAAAATATTTTTTAAAATAACCAGATTTAAAGCTTCAGGAAACACTTGCTAAATATATGTGTGAAACCATTTTACCTATCACTAATTACTATAGGAGAAAAATCTAAAATAGATGGAAAACTTGTGCTCCTAGATGAGAATGTCACGTAAGCACCTGGAGGCAAAGAACCAAAAGAAGAAATCTTTAAATATTTTAATGAATTGATGGACATTTAAATAGGCTCATGAAAACTCATAGTTTCTTCAAGTTGTATGTTCCATATAGAGGATATGTTAATAGATTTCCCATGGAAATAAGTAATCTCTGATAGATAGATAAGCTACCTGGTCTTTATAAACATTTTGTGTATCTGGGAATACCAGACCACCTAAATTGCCTCTTGAGAAATCTATATGCAGGTCAGGAACCAACAGTTAGAACTGGACATGAAACAACAGACTGGTTCCAAATAGGAAAAGGAGTCTGCCAAGGCTGTATATTGTCATCCTGTTTATTTAACTTCTATGCAGAGTACATCATGAGAAACACTGGACTGGAATAAACACAAGCTGGAATCAAGATTGCTAGGAGAAAGATCAATAACCTCAGATATGCAGATGACACCACCCTTATGGCAGAAAGTGAAGATGAACTAAAAGCCTCTTGATGAAAATGAAAGAGGAGAGTGAAAAAAGTTGGCTTAAAGCTCAACATTCAGAAAACGAAGATCATGGCATCCAGTCCCATCACTTCTTGGGAAATAGATGGGGAAATGGTGGAAACAGTGTCAGACTTTTTTATTTTGGGCTCCAAAATCACTGCAGATGGTGACTGAAGCCATAAAATCAAAAGACGCTTACTCCTTGGAAGAAAAGTTATGATCAACCTAGATAGCATATTCAAAAGCAGAGACATTACTTTGCCGACTAAAGTTTGTCTAGTCAAGGCTATGGTTTTTCCTGTGGTCATGTATGGATATGAGAGTTGGACTGTGAAGAAAGCTGAGCACCGAAGATTTGATGCTTTTGAACTGTAGTGTTGGAGAAGACTCTTGAGAGTCCCTTGGACTGCAAGGAGATCCAACCAGTCCATTCTGAAGGAGATCAGTCCTGAGTGTTCATTGGAAGGACTGATGCTAAAGCTGAAACTCCAGTACTTTGGCCACCTCATGCGAAGAATTGACTCATTGGAAAAGACGCTGATGCTGGGAGAGATTGGGGGCAGGAGGAAAAGGGGACGATAGAGGATGAGATGGCTGGATGGTATCACTGACTCAATGGACGTGGGTTTGTGTGGCCATTTTACTAATTGTTTGGGGTTGATATTGTAGTTCTTTTTCTCCTCTTGTATTTCTTGACTGTATAAGTCCTGCTAACATTTGTTGTAAAGCTGGTTTTATGGTACTGAATTCTCTTAACTTTTGCTTATCTGAAAATCTTTTATTTCTCCATCAATTTTGAATGAAATCCTTGCCTGGTACAGTGGTCTTGGTTGTAGATTTTCCCCTTTCAGTCCTTTAAATATGTCCTGCCATTCCTTTTGGGCCTGCAGAGTTTCTGCTGAAAGATCAGCTGTTAAACATATGGGGTTTCCCTTGCATGTTACTTATTGCTTCTCCCTTGCTGCTTTTAAGATTCTTTATGTTTAGTTTTGTTATTTTAATTAGTCAGAGAAGGCAATGGCACCCCAGTCCAGAAATCTTGCCTGGAAAATCCCACGGATGGAGGAGACTGGTGGGCTACACTCCGTGTGGTCACTAACAGTTGAACACGACTGAGTAACTTCACTTTCACTTTTCACTTTCACGCATTGGAGAAGGAAATGGCAACCCACTCCACTGTTCTTGCCTGGAGAATCCCAGGGTCAGGGGAGCCTGGTGGGCTGCCATCTATGGGGTCACACAGAGTCAGACACGACTGAAGGGACTTAGCAGCAGCAGTAGCAGCAGGGAGTGAATGGGAAGAAGAGACTGACAGCACAGGAGAGTTGTAATTTGGCAGGAAAGAGTGATACAAAAGATAATTTGTGAAAACAATTGAGGCTGCTAAGTGCAGAGGGAAAGTAAGCAGTATATCCAAATAGGAAGCTTTTCTAATCATCTAGGTTAGAAGTGTAAACAGTGTATGTACACTGGAGGTTAAGACAACTGGTTAGATTCAAAAATATTTTTCATGTGCAAATGAAGAGAGATGCAGTGGAATGGATGTGGGACATGAAGAGGGATGTATGCTAGGATAACACCCAGATTTCACAACTTGACAATGGGTAGATGAAGTGAAAGGTTGATAATTTGGTTAGAAAGCACTGTGAATCATTCAAATGATGGAGAAGAGGCAGAGCTGTAAGTTGTTACCTATCCCCAATGGGTCCATGACCCCTTAATGGGCCCTTTATTTGGAGAAACAAATGCAAGTCAAATAAATCAGGTTCAATATACCAAAGCACAAATTTTATTCACTGATCAAGGCATAGAGAAGGAAGAGCTTGTATTCTAAAAATGCCTTCTCTCCACAGGAAGGGGAGAAAGGAAGTTTTAAAGGGTAAGAGGTACATCTGTCACCAGGGCTCTAGAAAAGAGACAAAAATTTCCAGGGCCAGCCTGGGGCAGCTGGGGCACATGCAGTCTTCCAAGCTTCTTTGTACATAGCAGAAATTGTGCCCAGCAGAGTAGGAATCTGTGAACTTACCATGGTAATGCAGCAAGGGTAACTTGCAGACATCATCAAATCTCCTCTGTACAAGCACCTTCTTGTGGCCAAGTCAAAGTCAGTTTAGGGCAGTTGACCACTGCAGATCTCTTAAGCATGACTGCAAAGCACCTGTGTCAAAAACAGTACTTTTGAAGTAGAGATAAATCAGGGAAAATATCCTTTGGCTCTAAAGGGCTAATATGGGTGACAAAATGAAAATTTAAGACCATGAATACACCTGAGTAATTCTGCTGCTGCTGCTGCTGCTGTTGCTAAGTCACTTCAGTCGTGTCTGACTCTGTGTGACCTCATAGATGGCAGCCCACCAGGCTCCTCCGTCCCTGGGATTCTCCAGGCAAGAACACTGGAGTGGGTTGCCATTTCCTTCTCCAATGCATGAAAGTGAAAAGTGAAAGTGAAGTTGCTCAATCGTGTCCGACCCTCAGCGACCCATGGACTTCAGCCTTCCAGGCTCCTCTGTCTATGGGATATTCCAGGCAAGAGTACTGGAGTGGGTTGCCATTTCCTTCTCCAGAGTAATTCCAGTATTTATTATTTAAATAGAAAGGAGTCAATAAAGGCAACTGAGGATGAACCATTAGAAAAAAATGTCAGAAAACCAAGATTATGGCATAATGCTAAGAGTACAAGATAGGAAGAGAACAGTGTTAATAGTCTTGGCAACACTGAGGTCAAGAATGGTTTTATGGGGATTTCATTAGGAAAATTAATCAGTTAATGCAAGAAAGAAGTGCAAATTTTCATTCATGCCAAGTTGAGTATTATAACCTAGGAACAGCATCTCAGAAAGCTCTGAGAACTCTTTTGCCCATTAAAAGTCAAGGCACAGTTATATGTTTTTTGAGAAAGAGGGCTGTACATTAAATGACATATTACTGACAGTTTATATAATCAGATCTGCAAGTACAAAGTGGTAGGTCATCATGACCCCTTACAAGATCAAGAAGGAATGTTACCTTTAAGGAGTTGTCTTGTTGACACTAGGAGAATGTTATTCTTTACGGCTGAACAGACATTTCTGCCAATGGGGAGATTTGTTTATACAGAATGATACACAAGGGATTAAAGAGGGGAAAGAAGAGGACCAAAGGCAGAGAACATTTTTATTTTAAAATTTTCCTTCCAATAAAACATGAATTTTATTTCACAGGGAGCTTATTAGATGAATGGTGGAGAGGGAAATCTGTTAGTCCTGATGGTTGGAGTTTTAGAAACTGCACTGCTGACACCATGGTAAGTTCTTTATGATTCTTTCATTGAGGAAAATTATGAAGCGAAAGGGAAATGCAGACACTTCATAAATGTACAGGCTAGACTCCATGAAAGGGCTAATAACGCCTGAAAGATCAACAGCAATCTGCATTTTATATTTTCTCTGAGTGTACTTTGAATACAGGTGTGTTTATAACATGTTAATTTTTGTTTCTCTTTGTATATAACATGTTAGCAATGGACTGAAAGGGTGATATGTTGTTAAATGTCTACTAAATCCCAGTAAAAGTAAACTGGAATTTTCTAGGACTTATATCCATGATGTTACATTTATCCAGATACTTCTCAACCATAGGAAAAATAATAGCTTCATTTACTCCCTTAATTTGCTCAGAAGGATGAGAGGGAGCACTGAAGTGTCTACCCTTCTCCAAGTTAGTAAAGCACGTTATACAACTTCAAGAAAAAAGAATCCACTGTCTTGCCCTCTAAACTAAGTCTTTGGATTACGGTCACCAATTACAATCAGCTGGGTGTCCAAGAATGCAATTAAATAAGTCCTGACAGTATCAATCCACAGATAGTGTAAGACTCCACAGATAAAGTGTCCAACCCAAGACGGCCCTTCACTTCACACCCAGTCACAATCTCAGTCTGTTAACCTCTCATTATACATTAAAGGTTCCCAGGCTTCCCTCCTTGGATTTGATTGATTTCCTAGAGTATTTCATAAAACTTGGGAAATCTGTTTACACACTAGATTACTGGTTTATTACAAAGCATGTTGAAGGACAGAAATCAACATACAGATGAAAAGTAAATAGGGTGAGGTTACAACTAAAGGAGTTTCATCCTTCTGGAAACTGAGACCAACACGGTGAGTATGGAAGTGTTCTGGTTTCCCAGCCTGGAAGCTCTTTGAAGCCTTTGGGGTTTTATGGAAGCTTCATTACATAGGCAAGGTTAATTAAATTATCAGCCACTGGCGACTGACTCCACCTCTAGATTTCCTCCAGTCCCTGGAATCCAAGGGGTTGAACTGAAAGCCCCAACCCTCTATTCCTGGTTGGTTCTTTGGCAACCAGTAACCCCTCCTAGATGCTTAAAAGTTACCTCATTAACATATACATAATTGCAGTGAGAAAAAAAGGGGGCTTCTTATGAATAACAAGGGACATACTCTGTCTTTATGGTTCTAAAGCATTTCAGCAACTGAAGACAAGAGAGCAAATATTATTTTTAAAAGATGATTTCTTTGCTCTTATCACTGAAGAAATCCCAAGGATTTGAAGAGCTGTGAATCAAGAACCATGAATGAAGATCAAATATATTAAAAATATAGCTTGGTTATATGAATGATCAAATATGTATTCTTTACAGTTCCTGAGCGCTTGTAGTTGAATGGAATTGTCATCACTTTAAAGGTATGACAAGGTCACACACACACACACACACACACACACACAAAATGCTAGCTACACAAAACCAAAACAAACAAACAAACAATCAAAAAACTCTATGAAGACTAGTTAATGCACAAAGCTGTCAGTGATAACACCATGTTATCCCAATAGTTCTGTCCTGAAACTTACTAATGAATGATGGTGTTGGTCTAGAAATGTGCTTGAAGTTGTGAAAAGAAAACTTGGGTGTATTTTATAGTTACAATCCTTTTTTGTTTTTACAGGTCTAAACAAGTCTGAAGAGACAGTTCATGTTTTATTTTATTCTTTTCTTACCTGGCCATGTGGCTCCTGGGTAGTAGGCTCTCTGTGACCCTGTTTCTTTGGTTATAGGAAACAGCCTTTATTCAGTTTCCATGACCTTCCTGAGTTCCAGTGTGCATACTCAAGCAGCTGTTAGTTAATGAAGAGAAGGAATACAAGTCCAAGGAGAAACAGTAAAGAGCAGCTTTGGGACAAGGTCCTAGTTCCCCATCAAAGGATACACATGGCAATACCTTTGAGCTGTTTTGCAGATACTGAAAGTCTCTCCAGGTGGGATAAGTTAATGGCTAATGATGGTATGCTTCCCACAAACATATAGACCCCAGAGCAGTTGGAGCTGAAGGCCGATGATGATGACTGCTAATTACCTCACCACCAGCTCAAAAAAAAATGTCCACAAGCTGATCACAGCTTTTTGAACAATTACTAAAAAAATTCTCACAGGCTTCCTCAAGTTGGGACACACGGTTTTGAAGGCATTAACCCACTGTGGCCCTCTTTGCCTGGCAAAGTGATAAAGATATTCTTTGCTATTCAGAAAGCTTACGTCTCTGAGATTTGATCGGCAATGGTGTACAGAGAAGCCAAGCTTTTGGCATCAATAGGTCTGTCCTAAAGTGCTGATACAGAGGCTTTGGAGGCAGCTAGAGCTTGGTCTTCCATGCTTTACTAGCTGAGGGATCTCAGTCAAGTAAACAAACCTTCTCAAAACTTCTTTTTCTTCACATGCAGTATGGGGATGGCAATAGTTCTAGATGATTCAACAGATTGCTGTGAAAATTTAATGACTCGTAAGAAAACAGTTTATAAAACATGAAGGAATAAGAATTTTAGTCATTTTTAAAAGAAGTACTTTTCATGGTTAAGTGTATAGCATATGATGAAGGAAATGAGACAGTGATCAGCTTGACCAGTGTTTGAACACCGTCTGAATTAACTGCAGGTTGCGTGAACTGTGAAAGTTTACATAATACCTTTGAGACTTCTTCCTGAAGTGAGTTGCTATACCAATATCTGCAGCATCAGACTATTAAAATGTTGAAATCAAATTATGCATGAAAAGTGTCTAATGCCATTTAGTATGTGCACATATTATATTCTGCATCAAAATAATACACTTTGGCCCCCTTGTGGAGGAAGGGGAAGTGACCCACCATGCTTTCCTATAATTTAAACAATCCTTCCTTATTGCTAGGGAACAGTTCTTAAAGACAATTTATCTCTATTTTCCTAAAAGGAAAAACAAACAAAATAAAAAGCATGAAACTTCTGATCTTCTAGTACTAGTACCATTGCTGTTTTCACAGAATGCCTTTACTCTAAAGAATATTTTGATCTTCCCAACTCAGGGATTGCAAGAACCTGTGTCCCTTGCATTCCAGGCAGATTTCTAACCATCTGAACCACTGGGGAAGTCCATTTAAAGAGATACTCTTCCTTCAATAATGTAAAAGAATCACAAACATTTACAGGAAGTCAATCAGTGGGATAAATTTAGAAAGGACAATTTTGACATGTCCCTCAAATAGCATGTCTGTTATTTCATTTACATATAAGAATGATCATCTTAAATAAACATGTATGTATGCCTTCAGCGGTCTTTTCACAAAACATTTCTTTTCACCTCTGCTATACCTGGAAAAGTGACAAGGAGTCAGTTTACCTAAAATTATTGCTAAGGCAGGGAAATAATCTCCTTGATCCTTGAAGAGATTAATTAACTTGGAAAGCAATCTTTAAAGACTTCCTTGGAGGAGGGTGTGGAACTTTCTATTGCTTGGATGCAAATGAATCACTCCTATTAATCTTCTGGGTCTAAAAAGGAAAGCTCCTATCCTGGATGACATTTTAGAGCCTGGAAAGGTGGAGAACCCTGTAAATTCTTTAAGAGCAGGTAATCTAATCTGATCCATATGAGAATGACTGTATGCTTAACAAGTAGATATAAAAGTTAGTTCTTGCAAAATGCAGCAGGGACAGCTGAGTGAGCAGACACTCAGGAAGCCAAATCTCCATAGAATAACCTCCTATAATGGACATGCCATGTCCTGGGAGCCAGGCCTGAAAGACTTGGCTGCAATTTGTATCAACTAGTATGTCAGATGGTGGAGGATTAACATTCAACAGTGACACTGGCTCTAGACCTTCTCTCAACTTGAGAAGTGGGCTCTCTAAACCACTAAAATTTAATTTGATAAAAAGTAATACATCACAAAAAATTTGCACTTTAAAGCTATAAAGTAATTCTTACCAATTTCCAAGACATTCAACTATTTAGAATAAGATATTGATCACATGGGATTTCTAACTTACCCATCATAAAATTTTCTCATGCCATGAAACTTCATCCAGTCTCATAGCAGGTTGGTAGATCTGTCCTTACTCAAAGATAAGCAAACAGGTAAAAATAATATCAAATTAAAAAGTTGCATGTGCAAATATATATTCAGAGTATCTATAGTATGAGAGCATATTTTATAATGCTTTATTGATGAAACAAAAATGTTTGCTAAGATAATGTTCTTAAATGGAGCCAGGAGGTCATTAAGAAAGTGTGACTTGTGTATGTCTCAGCCTGGATGGAATCAGGTTTTTGACCACTTATTTTTCTAAAAAAGTCATCCAGAACTTCTTTCAGAAACACAAGATACTTATTGGATCTTCCATTGGAAACAAGGGAAACAGTGACAGACTTTATATTTTGGGCTCCAAAATCACGGCAGATGGTGACTGCAGCCTTGAAATTAAAATATTCTTGCTCCTTAGACTAAAAGTTATGAACAATCTAGATAGCATATTAAAAGCAGAGACATTACTTTGCCAACAAAGGTCCATGTAGTCAAAGCTACGGTTTTTCTAGTAGTCATGTATGGATGTGAGAGCTGGATGATAAAGAAAGCTGAGTACATAAGAATTGATGCTTTTGAACTGTGGTGTTGGAGAAGACTCTTGAGAGTTTCTTGGACTGCGAGGAAATCCAACCAGTCCATCCTAAAGGAAATAAGTCCTGAATATTCATTGAAAGGACTGATGCTGAAGCTGAAATGCCAAGATTTTGGCCACCTGATGGGAAGAACTGACTCATTGAAAAAGACCCTCATGCTGGGCAAGACTGAAGGCAGGAGAAGGGGATGACAGAGGATGAGATGGTTGGATGGCATCACCTGACTCAGACTCCACTGAGTTGACATGAGTTGACATGAGTTTGAGTAAAGTCCAGGAGTTGGTGATGGACAGGGAGGTCTGGTATGCTGTAGTACGTGGGGTTGCAAAGAGTTGGACATAACTGAGCGACTGAACTGAACTGAACCCTAAAATAACTAGTAATAGCCTATCTATGTATCATACCCCTGCCTAAAAATACTCATGATTACTTAAGGACAAGTATTTCTTCACTAGAGTCAAGAATCAATCACAGTTTTCTCCAGGGAACTTTTAACAGCCCGATGGCTTCTTGTCTGTATAACCCCCAACACTTTCTCTTCCCTGGAGCACTGTCAGTTCTACCTGAACCTGTGTCTTCTGAACAGTATTTCTTAAGACCTCAAATAAACTCTTCTCTTATCCGCAGCCTTCTGCAATGTATTTAGATGTCGCATCAAATGCTTGGGAAAGCATTTTTATTTTCAAGACAGTTAAAGAAAATAACACACTCATGTTCATAGTAGTACTATTCAAAATAGCCAAAGGTGGAAGCAGACCAAATATCTATTAATGAAGAGGTAACAAATGTGGTATATACTCCAATGGAATATTATTTATCTTTCAAAAAGAAGAAAGTTCCGAGGTACACTACAATATGGATGAGCCTTGAAGAGATTATGCTAAGTACAATCAGTCAGTCACAAAAAGCCAAATGCTGTGCAATTCCATGTATCTGAGGCATTTAGAGTAGTCAAATTCATGGAAAGAAAGTCCCTGTCCATCCCAACTCCCGGAGTCTACCCAAACCCATGTCCATTGAGTCAGTGATGCCATCCAACCATCTCATCTCTTGGGGCTGGAGAGAGTGGGAATTGGAAAGTTGTTGCTTAAATGAGATAAATAAGCTCTGGAGATTAGTTGCACAAAAATGTGAATAGACTTAACACTACTTATATATTTCTTCTTAGAAAGTGTCATGATTCTGGCGTCTTTCAGTGAGCTCTTGCTGTCCCTTGACAATCCGGGGTAGAAGGTGTAAAGTTTCTGCTGGGTCATTCCCATATCCACAACAACAATTAAGAATACACTTTAAAAAAGAAAATTAATGAAAATAAGAGCATGATATAGCATATAACAGAAATAACTATCAATTTTAATCAGAAAATGTGAAGAATTGCCACACAGAATTTAAAATACAGTGAGTGTACCCACTCCAGTATTCTGGCCTGGAGAACTCCATGGACTGTATAGTCTATGGGTCATAAATAGACACAACTGAATGATTTTCACTTGACTTCAAGAGTAGAATCTAGACTATTTAAAGTCAAATCATTAACATCAAAAAACAAATTTCCAGAGTTTAAAACAACATTTAAAAATTCTAACAGCAGTCAGAGGATAAAGAAAAGATGATATAAGTGATTAAAAACAAACAAGCACAAAAAAACAAATTATTTAAATAGTTAACATGCAATATGCAACGAAGGAGTAAACAGAACAAAAAAAGAAAAAGAAAAAAAAAGCTAAACTGAAGAAAGACCTGAGTCTGCAGATCGAAAAGACTCATAGAATAGTTACTGAAACAATGTGTAGGGCCTTCCTTGGCAGTCCAGCCATCAGGGCTCTGCCTCTCAGTTTGTTTCCATCCCTGGTCAGGGAACAAAGACCCCACGTGACACAGGGCAACTAAACCCTGTATGTTGCAAGGAAATATCCTGCATGATGCAAGGAAGATCCTGTGTTTTGCAGCTGAGACCTGATGCAGCCAAATAATAAATAAATATTAAAACACACACAAAGAAGTGTTTACCCAAAACTTGCACTCAAAATGCACTAAAAAAAAACCCCAAAACACAAACAAAAAAAACAATGAATAGCTAGATATGCAAAGATGAAGTTGTTGAAGTTTTAGGGTTTAGAAAAAGGAGATATTGCAAGTATTCAGGGAAAATAAAACAGAAGCTTAGAAACAATTTACAGGAACAACAGAAAAAAAAAAGAAAAAACAACAACAAAAGCCTTTTACTTAAAAGTATGGGAAATCTTTGCCTCTGCAGTGTAAATAACAGAAAAGAAAGGTGTTTAAAGGTAGGCGATATGACCTAAAATCTGCGTACCTAACCTAGCTGAATGTGAACCAGATCTCTAGGTATAATGTGTAAACGTATATGGACTTAAAGTTGAATTTAAATTTTATTCTGGTGTTCTAATTATCCTAGGCTAGCATTAATGAAATACATGAATTTGTGTTGTATAGTGATGAATTATCAGAGAAAATAGTTTCTAGCTTAAGTCCCTAAATCTTAGAATAAATTAATACTGTACTTCTGCATTCAAAAAGAAATAAATATTGTTCCATTGATCTATATTTCTGTCTTTGTGCCAGTACCATACTGTCTTAATGACTGTGGCTTTGTAGTAGAGCCTGAAGTCAGGCAAGTTGATTCCTCCAGTTCCATTCTTCTTTCTCAAGATTGCTTTGGCTATTCGAGGTTTTTTGTATTTCCATAGAAATCTTGAGATTATTTGATCTAGTTCTGTGAAAAATACTGCTGGTAGCTTGATGGGAATTGCATTGAATCTGTAGATTGCTTTAGATAGTATACTCATTTTCACTATATTGACTCTTCCGACCCATGAGCATGGTAGCATACACACTGAGGAAACCTCAATTGAAAGAGACATATGTACCCCAATGTTCATTGCAGCGCTGTTTATAATAGCTAGGACATGGAAGCAACCTAGATGTCCATCAGCAGATGAATGGATAAGAAAGCTGTGGTACATATACACAACGGAGTACTACTCAGCCCTTAAAAAGAATAAATTTGACTCAGTTCTAATGAGATGGATGAAATTGGAACTGATTATACAAAGTGAAGTAAGCCAGAAAGAAAAACACCAATACAGTATACTGACACATATATATGGAATTTAGAAGATAGTAATGATGACCCTGTATGTGAGACAACGAAAGAGACACAGAGGTATAGAGTGGACTTTTGGACTCTGAGGGAGAGGGAAAGGGTAGGATGGGCTGGGAGAATGGCATTGAAACATGTATACTTTCTTGTAAGAAACGAAGCACCAATCTATGTTCAATGCAGGATGCAGGATGCATGGGGCTGGTGCACAGGATGATTCAGGTAGAGGATGTGGGGTGGGAGGTGGGAGGGGGCTTCAGCATTGGGAGATTGTGTTCACCTGTGGCTGATTCATGTCAACGTATGGCAAAACAAATACAGTATTGTAAATAAATAAATAAAAATTAAAAAAAGAAATAAATTGACTGGTACCTATTTGAAAATTATCCCATATTTATTATTACAAGGAAAATTATTTTTAAAATAACTGGTAAACATTAGCTCCATAGTAATAAATTGGTACTTGTGATACTGAGTTGGTGGATTCCAAAATTCTTTGAATTTGAATATATGACCAGGGGTAATTTTTATAAATGCTTAAATTAGTTTTTGATTTAAGAAGATGATCTCCAAAATGATAGATAACACATTTATCTACTGTTGGTTGACATGATTTCACTATTTCTGACAGTTTTTCAAGAGTAGAGTCCTGAAGCCAATTAGGAAAACTGGACAAAGTCCAGGAAAGAGTAATAAGGATGTTTAGAAAAGCTAGCTTCACAGATGTTGAGAAATCGACCAAATGGAAATTATTTACTATAGAACAGAAAGAGGATATCAGCATCTCAAAGATAAAACCAAGAGAAGCGAAATGGAGAAAACAACAAATCATCTTTGTCCAGAGACAATCCCAGAGAGGAGGCTAGAAGGCTGGCCAGATGGATACATGTAGCTCTTAAAATGATACAAAATCTAGAAAAGCTAGAAACCACTTAGGAGAACAGAAGGGCATTTAGCTACATTCCAACGCTGCTTTATTTGAAGTTTGTCACAGTTAATATTTTATGAGAATCATAATTTCCTAACATTTGAAGTCATTCAAAAAGGAATGAATCTTCATCAGGGTTGGTTGTGTTTGGGTGGCAGGTGGTGAGTGACTTTCTGCAAAGCAAGATGATATCCACCTGTTCCAGAAAGAGCATCTTTTCCTCACAGCTCCTTCTGACAGAAAGCCTTGGCCACTGCCAAAGGCAGGTTCAAAATCTATCAAGAGTTTAATCCCATATGTCATCCCCTATGCCCATAAATTTTAGGACTTGAGATGAGGTTGGCTTTGGATAAGAAATTGAAAAATCCTGGGTCATAAAACTACTGTCAACACAGGCATCCAAGAACAGAGAATGCAATTATAAGTTTGAGAAGAGGAGGTTGAGGGTGCAAGAGATGACGAGTCAAAGTTGAGATTCCAATCTGTTTCCCTCAGACTTGAAAGAAGTGTAATTCTAAAAGCAGGCTTCTTTCACTAGGAAGGACATATACTGAGGAAGTGGTTGGGAGAAAAGGGGGAAAAAAAAAGCAGCGAAGACACACGGGGGAATGATTAGCAGCAATGAGCTGTCATTGTTCACAGAAAATGAGTGCCGCGTTTTTGAAATGGAACTTTGACTGATGGTTACAGGGGGTCATGCTGTCCTGCTGTAACCCCTAACTAGCACAGGGAAAGGTGATGATTGCTACCCAGGACCCGTCTGCTTTAATTCCATTGTCCTACTGATAGATAGAGTCCTTCATAGGAAATAGCTTCATTATTTAGCTGGGAAGACCAACCACTTAGAGAATTATATCTTAGTGTAATTAGGCTGCAAATAGTGTACAAACTAGTGTTTATACAACCTAGTATAACAACTTAGAGGATAATATCTTCATATATCATAAATAGCATTAAAAACTAGAATATATGACACGTACCTTAACGGAATGGCCATGGGAACCTGCAAAAATGCTTTCTCTTAAAAACAGTCACTAAGAGATAATGCACTTATTCTAAAATCAAAATACAAATTCAAATGTGGAAGCATATTCAGAACTTAAGCTAAACTTAAAAAAAAAAATGGGTATGTGAATGTGTGTATGCATTTCATTTGTGTGTGTGCTCAGTCATGTCTGACTCTGCAGCCCCATGAACTGTAGCCCATCAGGCTCCTCTGCCCATGGAATCTTCCAGGCAACAACACTGGAGTGAGGTGCCATTTCCTACCCAGGGGATCTTCCAGACTCAGGGATGAAATCCCCGTCTCCTGTTTCTCCTGCATTAGTAGGGGTATTCTTTACTACTATCATCACCTTGGAAGCACCATTACAAAGACTTTAAAAACCACAACCTATCTTGAGGGGATAAACCCAAGCTCTCCTGCATAATTCTCTCATTAAGTTCTTCACATGCTTTTAAATGCTTCACTTCTCACTCTACTTGCTGTTGTATCCCCAATGGAAGTCTTGATTTGTCTTTGCATCCTCAGTAGTGTGTGTGTGTGTGTGTGTGTGAGAGAGAGAGAGAGAGAGAGAGAGAGACTCACTCAGACATATCTGACTTTTGCAACACCATGGACTATAGCCTGCCAGGCTCCTCTGTCCATGGAATTCTCCAGGAAAGATTACTGGAGTGGATCACCATTCCCTTTTCCAAGAATATTCTTGACCGTCATTATAATATCATGCAAAGAATTCTCATTTTCCTACAAATCCTCCGTGCCTTCCACCATTCATATTTCCACACTCTGTTAGCCCCTGGAAACCAGTGATCACTTTTCTGTCTCTATACATCTGCCTTTTCCAGAAGGTCATATGGGCTTACCAGGTGGCACGAGTGATAAAGAACCTGCCTGCCAATGCAAGACACTTAGGAGACATGGGTTCAGCCCCTGGGTGGGAAAGATCCCCTGGAGGAGAGCATGGCCACTCACTCCAACATACTTGCCTGAAGAATCCCATGGGCAGGCTACAGTCCAGGAGGCCCCACAGAGTTGGACACAATTGAAGTGATTTTGCATGCACACAGGCCATATAGCTAGGATCATACAGTATATAATGTTTTAAGATGGATTTATTTCACTTTATGTTATGCATTTAAATTCCCTCCATGTTTTTTCATGGCTTGATAGCTTAATTCTTTTTAGCGTTGAGTGCTATACCATTGTCTGTGTATGCTACAGTTTATCCATCCACCTACTGAAGGACATCTTGGTTGCTTCCAAGCTTAGCAATTATGAATAAAGCTGTTATAAATATGTGCATGCAAGTTTTTGTATGGGAGTGTTTCCAGCTCCTTTGGGTAAATAACAAAGAGAATGATTGCTGGACCTTGTGTTATAGATTCCACCTGCTAATGCAGGAGACTTGGGCTCCATCTCTGGGTTGGGAAGATTCCCTGGAGAAGGGAATGGCAACCCACTCCAGTATTCTTGCCTGGGAAATCCCATGGACTGAAAAGCCCGGTGGGCTACACTCCATGGGGTTGAAAAAGAAACTGCCAAACTGTCTTCTGAAGTGGCTGTCCCATACCATTTTACTTTCCTACAAGTAACAAGTGAAAGTTCTCGCTACTGTACCTCCTCACCAGCATTTGGAGGTGTCAGTGTTCTGGAATTTGGCTGATGCAAAGAGCCAACTCATTGGAAAAGACTCTGGTGGTGGAAAAGATTGACTGCAGGAGGAGAAGCGGGAGACAGAGGATGAGATGATTGGATGGTATCATTGATTCAATGGACATGAGTTTGAGTAAACTCCAGGAGATAGTGAAGGACTGGGAAGCCTGGCATGCAGTAATCCATGAGGTTGTAAAGAGTTGTAAACCTAGCTACTGAACAATAATTGGTGACTATAGGTATCTCATTGCTGTTTTGGTTTTCATTTTCCTGATGATTTAGAATGTGGGATATCTTTTCATATGCCCCTTTGTCATCTTAAGATAATCTTTGGTGAGGTGTCTGTTCAAGTTTTGGGCCATTGTTTAACTGAATTGTCTGCTTTTGCCAACTTCTTTTTATCTTTATAATTTTCACAACAAACCAGTCAGAGATTATAATGATTTCTACCAAACATTAAATATTTTTCCTAGAGCCACTGGGATCTCAGTCTTTTGGCCTTTAATATTTTGAATCTAAATCCAAAGTCCTTTGCCTTATGCCCTGATCACTCAGAAGAAATTGGCCATCAAAAGTGTCTTGAATAGTGAAATTAAGATTGGCCAGATGGAGGAGCCTGGTAGGCTACAGTCCATGGGGTCGCTGAGAATTGGACACGACTTAGTGACTTCACTTTCACGCATTGGAGAAGGAAATGGCAACCCACTCCAGTGTTCTTGCCTGGAGAATCCCAGGGATGGAGGAGCCTGGTGGGCTGCCGTCCATGGGGTCACACAGAGTTGGACACGACTGAAGCGACTTAGCAGCAGCAGCAACAGCAACCTTTGCAAATTCTTGTTCTGATATTTCACCCTCCATATGCCATGGAGAAATCTGGTCTATTGGAAACCATGTGGTATTGGCTCCCGGTTGTGTTTAATGATCCTTCTGCTCAGGCTAGGGAGCTCAGACACGCATATTGTGCTCTAAAAAGATGCCACTGGGAGTCAGGCTGGAGTTCAGCATTTCCAGCAGAGGAAGCAAAACAGCTGTCGTGATGCCTGCAGCTTGGGGCAGAAACAGAGTTATAAGAGCTGTCAAAGAGTGCCCCATGAGCTCTGCTTTTCATGGCCTGCCTTCTCACACAGAGCCTCCTGATCTCAGAGGCTTTATTATGATGATGATTCTATTTCTAGTGAGCCCAAAGAGCATAAGGGAGATTATTATAAGAAAGCACTATAGGTATATAGGACTTATCCCTTTGAGGACCATTTCAAAGGTTTTGAGTTTCAACCATTCTGATGCTTTAAAAATAATCCAAGGATTTAGAAAGTCTGAAAACAGAGTTGTGCTCTAGATAACAGTATGGTACACAAAGTCTTTGATTTATCACAAAAGACAGCAAGAAGTCAGGGCATATTTTCATCCCTGAAGTATAGATTTGGATCTACAAAAGATAGTTTATGGCTGAGGTTTTGAAGTGTCTGGTGTCACAAAATACTTACAAAAAACAATCAAGAGAAAACTTTAAAAAGAAACTTGATCTTCTACAGGGCAGTGAATGATAGTTTAATATTTTGTGTAAAGTTATATGCAATAAAGAAAATTTATAGCATTTTGCAATAAAATATTTGTGGTAGACAATTTCTCATTTCTTAAAAATCTTTTTTAATTGAAGATAATTGCTTTGCAATGTTGTTTTGTTTCCTGCCACACAGCAATGTGAACCAGTCATAACTGTATGCACATATTATCTTCATCTTGAGTCTCCCTCCTACCCACCCTCAATCCCCACCCTCTAGGCTGTCACCGAGTGCCAGGCCAGGTTCTCTGTGATATATAGCAGGTTCCTGCCAGCTGTTTTACACATGGTAGTTTGTGTGCCAATGCTACTTTCTCAAATTGTCCCACCATCTCCTTTCCCCAAAGCAGATGTGCAGAGTAAGATGGTGGAGATGGCAGAAAGCGAAGAGGAATTAAACAGCCTCTTGATGAAGGTAAAAGAGGAGAGTGAAAAAGCTGGCTTAAAACTCAACATTAAAAAAAATGATGATCATGGCATCTGATGCCATCACTTCATGGCAAATAGATGTAGAAAAAGTGGAAAAAGTGACAGACTTTTATTTTCTTGGGCTCCAAAATCATTATGGATTGTGACTGCAGCCACAAAATCAAAAGATGCTTGTTCTTTGGAAGAAAAACTATGACAAACCTAGATAGCATATTAAAAAAACAGAGACATTACTTTGTAAACAAGCCATGGTTCTGGCAGTAGTCATGAATGGATGTGAGAGCTGAACCATAAAGAAAATTGAGTGCCTAAGAATTGATGCTTTTGAATTGTGGTGTTGGAGAAGACTCTTGAGAGGCCCCTGGACTGCAAGAAGACCAAACCAATCTATCGTAAAGGAAATCAATCCTGAATATTCATTGGAAGGACTGATGATCAAGTTGAAGCTCCAGTACTTTGACCACCTGATGTGAAGAGCCAACTCACTGGAAGAGACCCTGATGGAGGGGAAAATTGAAAGCAGGAGGAGAAGTGGACGACAGAAGATGAGTGGTTGGATTGGTATCACCAACTCAATGGTCATGTGTCTGAGCATTTGCTGGGAGATGGTGAAGGACTTGGAAGCCTGGCATGCAGCAGTCAATAGAGTCACAAAGAGTGGGTGGGACTGAGGGACTAAACAACCACTTAAAAAGTGTGAGAGATATTCTGATAAGAAACGTAGGCATTAAAAAAAAAAATCATCTTAATGAAAATAAATGAACTCTCTTTTCAATAGTAAAATACCATCATGTTTCCAAAACACAATTCTTAAAAAAAAAAAAAAGAAAAGAAAGAAAACTGGTTAAAAGTGAACACAAGAAGTACAAAATAGGTAATAAAAATTAGAGAATGTATTACATATCAAATGTATTAACATTATATCTATAAGAGGAACAATTCTCTAAGTAGACTTCTAGAAAAAATCACACAGGAATATTCATATTGTAGGAGTTACACAAAATTTCTTCAAGAGATCTGGAATCCCTATCAGGAAATAGAATTTTTATATCTAACAAATATTAAGAACCTATGGTTTTGTGTGTTTTAAAACAATTTTTCAGGTTTTCTATAATTATAGATGCTAAGGCTTTACTTTTGCAACAAAACAAACATTTCAGAAAACAGTGACAAGGGAAAGGAAAATATAATCAAATTAGGTGAAATCTCGATACCCAAAGGCTATTATAGTAAGTTAAAAAAATCTATATAATCACTTCAGTTATTGTATCCATCATATAGAAACATAGTTTATTCAATGCCATTGTTAATATTGAACCTGAGTTTGCTTACAACATTTTGTTGCATCAACACTATAGCAAACATACTTGTATGTATGTACGCATATTTGACTTTGCGTCCATGTATATATTATTTCTCAACTTTATTTTGGAAATATCTTTATTTGAAAGTGTCAAAATTACAAATCATTTAAAAGAATAGTCCTATGACTACTAACATGTTTGTCCTTTCCTTTGGTTCACTAACTCTTTACAAATTCCTGTATTTGCTTTCTCTTTGTTAATTATTTTATTACTCTCATTAACACATATTCATACAATTTTTTTCTGAACCACTAAAGAACACCTTGTACACTTCATGACTCCCCATTCCTATTTCAGTGTATATCTCCAAAAAACAGTATACTCTTATGTGATCATGGTACAAATACTATATTCAGAAAACTAATTTGAAAAGTCAGACTAATTGTCCAAATAAGTTTCTTAATGGTGTTAAAAAAATCCAGATGCAATGGACTTCTCTGGTGGGACCGTGGAGAGGAATCTGCTAGCTGATGCAGGGGGACACAGGTTCAATCCCTGGTCTGGGAAGATTCCACATGCCATGGAATGACTAAAGCCCCTGTACCACAGCTACTGAGCTCTTGCCCTATAGCACATACCTGCAACTACTGAGCCTACATCCTGCAGCTGCTGGAGCTTTCACACCTAAAGCCTGTGCTCCACTAGAGAAGCCACTCAGATGAGAAGCCTGTGCACTGCAGTGAGGACTGGCCCCTGCTCACTGCAGCTAGAGAAACTACGCAAAGAAGACTCAGCACAACCAGAAATAAACACTTTTTAAAAATTCAGATGCAAAACACCCACTAATTTAATTTATCATAATCTGCCTTTAGCAGGAATTTTATATAGATTGATGTTATGTCCTTGTCAGTGCATCATATCAGAAGACACATGATTTCAGTTTCTGTTATTACTGGCAATACTAATTTCATCACTTAATACTAATTTCATCACTTAATATATATTGCATTTATTAAAATAAATTTAATAAATTATTATTATTAATACATGCATTAAATTTTTAAATATAAAATTTTCCACTGACAGTTTAAAGAAATGATCTGTGATACTCTGAGTTCTGTGAATATCCTGTTCACCAACAAAACTCCATCCCAGGTAAAGGTGTTTGATTAGTGACAGATAAATATCTATGTATTCTTCATGGATGTTGATGAATCTCATCCATAGGTTAATACCATTTTGTACTCCCAGCAACAATCAGGAGCACAGACTCACCAACAGAGCTTTTGCATTTCTGTGAATCTGGAGAAAAATTATTTTAGTGTAGTTTGTTTCCAAGTATCAGCTCTATTGCTTGTAAAATTTGATTGAACTACATCACTGGAATCTACAGGTAGTGCTGTGCTAAAGCTGCTATATGGTTTGCAGGAGTTGAGCAAGCATCTCTACCCAGCTTCATACTCAGTGATGTCATTTTGGTAACTTGAAACTGACCACAGTAAGATTATTTAACCTGGAGAAAACAGAAAATGTCAGAGCTCAGCCAGGTCCTCAAAAATCCAGTGATAAGGCATTTTTTCACTAGTGTTTGTAACCAAAATGGTTTTCTTCACACTCCCTAGCCTCCAATCCAACTTGGAACTTGGGACCTGTCTGTGGATAGGTCAGCAGTCAGCTGAGAAGAGGATCATGATTTGAAGCATACGGAGGTGAGAGCAGAGAGCCCCTAGAGGAAGAGGCTCCATGCACATGGCCTTTACATATTACCCTCCCTGCCACACACAGTATAGATGGCCATCAGCTTCTTGCCATTTTAACAACTTGATAGATTACTCTTAGTGCCTATGGGGAGAAGACCCAGTAAAAAGTGGAGAGAGGGTAGTTGGTGGTTTCTATTGATTATTTTCAAGAGAATAGAGGCTTCCCAGGCGGCTCAGTGATAAAGAACCAACCTGCAATGCAAGAGACGATACAATGTAATGCAGATTCAATCCCTGGGTCAGGGAGATCCCCTAGCAAAGGAAATGGCAACCCACTTCAGTGTTCTTGCCTTGGAAATCCCAGGGACAGAAGAGCTCGGTGGGCTACAGTCTATGGGGTCACAAAGAGTTCAGCTTGACTTAATGACTAAACCACAACATAAGATCACAGAGAGAAGTAGTATATAGATTTCTTTCTATTCTGCTTTTTCCAACTTAACAGGTGAAGAATTTGAGACTTAGAAGAATTAAAGTGATGGTTCTGAAAGCTACACACCAAATTAAGGACCAATCCAGGGCTGGAATCTTGATCTCCCATATCCTAGCATGGCAAAGGAGAAGAGAGAGTAGAGCCCATGAGGCCAAACCTCTTACATAATAAACAGAGCAAGTACACCACGAGCTGCCATGTTACTTGCCAAAGAACAGACTGCAAGTAGGTGATGGAGCCAGAATCGCAAATACAGGTCTTCTGACTTGCAGTTCGGTGGTATTTCTAGTACCCCACAGGAATCACCTTCCTAAACTTGTGGTACATTTGCTCTTTGATTTTTAGAACGGAATCTGAAGATTCTAATCCATCCATTCATGAAGGAGAATTAAGTGATAATAACTTCCCCCTGCATTTTGTGCAAACCTAAAGAGATGAAAGTTAAACAAACAAAAGCTACTAATAACCAGAATACACACTAAGGCCAATTAAAATGAAATCCTGAGAGACTCCACTGCTGATCTTTTTATTGAAACATATTTAATCAATTATTTTTTTGAAAATAATGAAATTTACATTTTCATGTGTGTAGAGTTCTTTGGTTTTGACAATTTCTTGCAATCATGTGACTATTGCCAAAAACACTTGTGTTGTGCCTTTGTGTCAACCCATTCCCAAAAAATCACAGATATATTTTCTGTTACTATGTGCATACATGTATGCTAAGTCACTTCAGTCCTGTTCCACTCTTTGCAACACTATGGACAGTAACCCACCAGGGTCCTCCATCTATGGGATTCTTCAGGCAGGAACACTAGCAGGAGATGCAGTGCCCTCCTCCAGGGGATCTCCCCACCCAGAGATGGAATCCACCATCCCCTTCTCATTACAGGGACTGGAATGCTAAAGTAGGAAGTCAAGAAACACCTGGAGTAACAGGCAAATTTGGGCTTGGAATGCAGAATGAAGCAGGGCAAAGACTAATAGAGTTTTGCCAAGAAAATGCACTGGCCATAGCAAACACCCTCTTCCAACAACACAAGATAAGACTCTACACATGGACATCACCAGATGGTCAACACCAAAATCTGATTGATTATATTCTATGCAGCCAAAGATGGAAGAAGCTCTGTATAGTCAACAAAACAAGACCAGGAGCTGACTGTGGCTGAGATCATGAACTCCTTATTGCCAAATTCAGACTGAAATTGAAGAAAGTAGGGAAAACCACTAGACCATTCAGGTACGACCTAAATCAAATCCCTTATGATTATACAGTGGAAGTGAGAAATAGATTTAAGGGCCTAGATCTGATAGATAGAGTGCCTGATGAACTATGGAATGAGGTTCGTGACATTGTACAGGAGACAGGGATCAAGACCATGCCCATGGAAAAGAAATGCAAAAAAGCAAAATGGCTGTCTGGGGAGACCTTACAAAGAGCTGTGAAAAGAAGAGAGGCAAAAGCAAAGGAGAAAAGGAAAGATATAAGCATTTGAATGCAGAGTTGCAAAGAATAGCAAGAAGAGATAAGAAAGCCTTCTTCAGTGATCAATGCAAAGAAATAGAGGAAAAGAACAGAATGGGAAAGACTAGAGATCTCCTCAAGAAAATTAGATATACCAAGGAAGAGAACATTTCATGCAAAGATGGGCTCGATAAAGGACAGAAATGGTATGGACCTAACAGAAGCAGAAGATATTAAGAAGAGGTGGCAAGAATACACGGAAGAACTGTACAAAAAGATCTTCACAACCTCAGTAATCATGATGATGTGATCACTCATCTAGAGCCAGACATCCTGGAATGTAAAGTCAAGTGGGCCTTAGAAAGCATCACTACAAACAAGGCTAGTAGAGGTGATAGAGTTCCAGTTGAGCTATTTCAAATCCTGAAAGATGATGCTGTAAAAGTGATGCACTCAATATGCCAGCAAATTTGGAAAACTCTGCAGTGGCCACAGGACTGGAAAAGGTCAGTTTTCATTCCAATCCCAAAGAAAGGCAATGCCAAAGAATGCTCAAACTACCACACAATTGCACTCATCTCACATGCTAGTAAAGTAATGCTCAAAATTCTCCAAGCCAGGCTTCAGCAATACATGAACCGTGAACTCCCTGATGTTCAAGCAGGTTTTAGAAAAGGCAGAGGAACCAGAGATCAAATTGCCAACATCTGCTGAATCATGGAAAAAGCAAGAGGGTTCCGGAAAAACATCTATTTGTGCTTTCTTGACTATGCCAAAGCCTTTGACGGTGTGGATCACAATAAACTGTGGAAAATTCTGAAAGAGGTGGGAATACCAGACCACCTGAGAAATCTGTATGCAGGTCAGGAAACAGTTAGAACTGGACATGGAACAACAGACTCGTTCCAAATAGGAAAAGGAGTCTGTCAAGGCTGTATATTGTCACCCTGCTTATTTAACTTATATGCAGAGTAAATCATGAGAAATGCTGTAATCAAGATTGCCGGGAGAAATGTCAGTAACCTCAGATATGCAGATTACAGCACCCTTATGGCAGAAAATGAAAAGGAACTGAAAAGCCTCTTGATGAAAGTGAAAGAGGAGAGTGAAAAAGTTGGCTTAAAGCTCAACATTCAGCAAACAAAGAGCATGGCATCCGGTCCCATCACTTCATGGGAAATAGATGGGGAATCAGTGGAAACAGTGTCAGACTTTATTTTGGGGATCTTCAAAATCACTGTAGATGGTGACTGCAGCCATGAAATTAAGACGCTTAGTCCTTGGAGGAAAAGTTATGATCAACCTAGATAGCATATTCAAAAGCAGAGACGTTATTTTGCTGCTAAGGTCCGTCTAGTCAAGGCTATGGTCTTTCCAGTGGTCATGTATGGATGTGAGAGTTGGACTGTGATGAAAGCTGAGTGCCAAAGAATTGATGCTTTTGAACTGTGGTGTTGGAGAAGACTCTTGAAAGTCCCTTGAACTGCATGGGGATCCAACCAGTCCATTCTGAAGGAGCTCAACCCTGGAATTTCTTTGGAAGGAATGATGCTAAAGCTGAAATTCCAGTACTTTGGCCACCTCATGAGAAGATTGACTCATTGGAAAAGACTCTGATGCTGGGAGGGACTGGGGGCAGGAGGAGAAGGGGACGACCGAGGATGAGATGGCTGGATGGCATCACTAACTCGATGAACGTGAATCTAAGTGAACCCGGGAATTGGTAATGGACAGGGAGACCTGGCGTGCTGCGATTCATGGCGTCGCAAAACTGAACTGAACTGAGCTTTCTTGTCGCTTGCATTGGTAGACGAGTTCTCTCACTGCTAGCGCCGCCCGGGAAGCCCCTCTGTTACTACCGTTTGCCTTTTACTGATGTTCTATGAAAGGATTCATTAGGTATCTAGTCTTTTGAGTCTGGCTTCCTTTACTTGCAACAATGCATACAGATTTTTGCATGTTTCAGTAAATTCCTTTTTGTTATGGGAAATGTATGACTATCACATTTTGTTTATCCTTTCATAGTTGAAGGATATTTGGGTTGTTTCCAGTTTGAGAGATTATGAATGAACCTCTGATAAACAATCATGTACAAGTCATTCCTCCTAGGTAAATAAGAAGCGTGGAATTGCTGGATCATATAATAAGCAAAGTTTTAGTATTATAAGAACAGCAAACACTAAATCGTTCTCCAATATGTCTGTAACATTTTGTATTTACACCAATATGATGAGAGATTCTTACCTAATGTTTGTACTGTCAAGTATTTTATCCTTTAATTTTATCCATTTTGATAATTTGTAGTAGCATCACTTTATAGATGTTATTTGCTTTTCCTTGATTACTAATGATGTGGAACATCTTTTCATGTGCTTATCGGCCATCAGTATATTTTATTTAATGAAGTATTTGTTCAAATCTTTTTCAGTTGCTTTTAATTTTTAAATCTCTCTTTTTACTGAATTTTATATATTCTGGGTAGAAGTCCTTTGTTAGATATTCATTTTGCAAATATTTACATTTTGTAACCTTCCCTTTTCATTCTTGCCATCATGATTTTATAGCAAATTTTTTAATTTTGATGAAGTTCAAGTTATATACTTTTTCCTTTTATGAATTTTTACTTTTGGAGGCATATTCAAGAAATAGCTGCCTAGTCCAAAGTGTCTCTCTCTCTCTCTCTCTCTCTCTCTCTCTCACACACACACACACACACACACACACACATACACACACACAACTTATTGGTTCTTTTTCTGGAGAATCTTCACTAATATAGGAGATTAACATCTTTAAAATATTGTGTCTTCAGACTATGAACACTATCATTCTCTTGATTTACTTAAGCCTTTGGGTCATTTTTTGTCTTTGCTTTGTAATTTCTAGCATCTATATCTTGCACAAAGCTTGTTGTTTTATATCTAAGTATTTCATAACTTTAATGCTACTTTAAATAATATGATTTATTTAATTTCAATTTTTAATTATTTTTTCTAGTACATAGGGAAAAAAAAAGCACTTAATTTCTATAGACCTTGAAATTTGCAACCTAAATATATTAATTTTATGAGCTTTGTTGTTGTTGTTGTGGGTTCCAAGGGATTTTCTATGTAGCTAAACTAATATATATACATAAATCATTTCACATGGTAAATTATGTTGACTGATTTTTAAATTTTGAAACAGTCTTCCTTTTTAGAAAACTCCTATTCATTCATGACATTTAACTTATATTTCCTGTATTGGTTTGCTAATAATAAACTGAGAAAATTTGCTTCTATATTCATGAAAAAAATTAAGCCTGTACTTAATATCCTTATTTTGTAATGTCATTGTCTGATTTTGGTATCAAGAAAAATCTTGCCTCATAAAAATAGATTAGGGAATATTTGATTCTTTTCTATTTTCTGGAAGAGTTTTGATGTAATTGGTATTATTTTACTCAAATATTTGATAGAATTTATGGATAAAATCATCTGTGCCTGGAGGTTTCTTTATTGAAATATTTATAAATATGAATTAAATTTATTTAGTGAATATAGCTTGTGTTCTTCAAGAAATTAGCTAAGTTTATTTACATGAATTTATGGTCATAAAATTGTTCTTAGTAACCCCTTATTACTTTTGTGATGTCTTTAGGATCTGTATTGTCATTGCTCTTTCATTGCTTAAATTTAAAATTTATGTCATTTTTCTTCTTTATTCCTTTATCAGTCTGGCTAGAGGTTTATCAGTTTTATCAAACTTTTCGAAAGCTGCTTGTTTTCTTTGACTTTTTATTGTTTTCCAGTTTTTAATTATATTACTTTCTATTACTTTCTGCTGTTTATTTCCTTCCTTCTGTTTGCTTTGCATTTAATTTGCCCTCTGTTGGTTTCTTTTTTAATGGATGTATAATTGGTTTACAATATTGTATTAGTTTCGGATGTATTCTGTAGTGAGACAATGTTTATATAGATGTACTCCATTTTGAAATATTTCAAAAAAGGACATGTTTTCCTATGCTGTACAACATATCTTCATTGCTTGTTTATCTTATACACAGTAATTTGTATTTATCTTATACAAAGTAGCTAGTAATTTGTATTTATCTCCTACCCCATTTTGCCCAGCCCATTTTCTCTCATTCATTATTTTTTTCTTATATTCCACATATGTCATAACATAGATTATTTATTTCTCTCTAACTTATTTCACTAAGCATAATGTCCTCTACATCTAATCAGGTTATTGCAAATGGCAAAATTTTATTCTTTTCCTGACTGAGTAATGTTACATTGTATTATACACACATACACACACACACACACACTCACACACGTATGTAATATATGCGCACATATATATTCATTCATTACTTATCAATATTACATTATTAATTAGTAATAACAATTAATTAATGTTATTAAAATATATTAATTATATAATATATTGATATTATAGTAGTGGTTATTATTATTAATAATATTATTAATAAATATGTTTCATCATTAAATAGCCTCTTAAGAATTTCAATTTTGAATGTACATAGGTTTGGTCATTATGTTGGAACAGCTAAGGGACAGCTAAGGAACTTGTCTTTATTTTAAGTTCACTTAATAGGAACAATACTTTGACTTATGTTGTATAAATTTAATTAACATAGTTTAGTGCACTTGGATATTTAACAAAACAAAAACTCTTCCTGTATTCAATTCTACTCTTGCTTCCATTACAGACTTCTGGTAGATTGAGACCAAAGGAGGTTTTTGTGATTTGAGATATAACTACTCGACAATGACTGAAATATCAGCTGTTGTGATGAATTGTTTAGTATTCTTTAGACACATTTAGGCATAAGTTGAATTCTATATTCATATGTAGTTTAGCAAATTAACCTCTTTTTTTTGGTTAAATATCACAACTTTGCTTCTAAAATATGTTTTATTTCATTTGTAGCAGCACAATGTTTCTGATATGTAACATGATACTATTTGATATATAATGGAAAATATTTTAAAATTCTATCGACTGTGAAAAGTCATTTCTGCTATCAGCATAGCTGGTAAGTAATATATTTGAAAACTGATAGTTATTTTATATGCTGTTAAAATATGTAGAAAATCAGTTCATTTATGTTAATAGAGTAAGCTTTTGGTTATTGCAAATAAAAACACTGCGATTATCATAATTTTCTGTGAATTTAGATTTTTCTGCTATGAATGAAAAATTTAGCTCTCTATGTAGTATCTGTCAATATGTACATATCAAAATCTCAGTGTTAGCCACAGTTATGAGAAAAAAATCCAGTAAGCTGTAAAAATTCCTTTGCTTGTAGCTAATATAAATTAATAATGAATATGACAAGAACAAGTATTTTAACAGTTATCCAAATTCCCCATCATGCCAAATTACACTGCATTAACAAAACATCAAATTGCAAATGCCAATTTAAAATGGCTTAAAGGCCAAATTTCCTATAGTCCACAGAACTTGCAATACTGAAGACCAAGCAGAGGATAATACATTTGTACATTTAACAGAGTGGCCTAGGAATGACTGGTGGTGGTGGTGGTGTATGTGTGTGTATGTGTGTGTCTGTCTAATTCCATAGAAGTCAATGAGCCTTTGGAATGCAAATTTCAACTGTCAAATCTTAATTAAAAAGTACCAGTCAGCATTATTTAAAAATTGCAAGAGAACTAAGTGGTAGGTTGTTAGAAAGTGTGCAACTTGCCTTCTAAATAAAGTAGGTAGGCTGACAGGTGTATAATTAGCATCACATCAGGTGAAGGACAGGGAGCTGACTGTAGTTCCTGGAAGGGAGGGGATTCAACGATTTTCAAGGAAGGGAAAAGGTTCTTCAGTCAGAGTTAATTTATAATTCCTTTTATTTCTAAAGAGAATCTACTTTTTTTTTTTTTTATTGAACTTCCCTGAGCCTTAGAAAGCAGTGACATTTGCAGAGCTGAGGTTTTATTTTAAGAGATTAATATAAACATAAATGTTTAGGCTCCTCATGTCAGTTAGAACAATTTTCTAGTTTTATTGGACTTCTGGTATCTTTGGGTCACTGTGGTCTTTAGTTCAACTGTTTTTTTTTTTTTTTTGCTATGTTGTTTCCTTCTTGCATAAGAAGGTGAATTAGGCAACTATCATTTGGAAGAGAGATTTCAGACCTTAGTGTGCTTTCCTATAGAGATAAGTTCCAGTACTGAAAATTCACAAAAGCTAGGATACATTTAGGAGAAGGCAATGTCAACTCACTCCAATACTCTTGCCTAGAAAATACCATGGACAGAGGAGCCTGGTAGGCTGCAGTTCACGGGGTCGCTGAGGGTGGACACGACTGAGAGACTTCACTTTCGCTTCATGCTTTGGAGAATGAAATGGCAACCCACTCCAGTGTTCTTGCCTGGGAAATACCAGGGATGAGAGAGCCTGGTGGGCTGCCATCTAAGGGGTCACACAGAGTTAGACACGACTGAAGTGACTTAGCAGTAGCAAGATACATTCTGAACAATAATATAATTAAGGGGTTTGTATGGTCCTCTTAAGAGAATCCTCAACTCACATGGGCTTGCAGAGGACAGTAGAATATTGCCTAGTTCATGGTTACCCTTAAAATTGTGTACTAGTGTGAAAGTTTCTGAAGAGAATATTCATGAAAAACGTCTCTTTGGATAGTAATCAATGGTTAATCCATCACAAGAGAAGATATTTAAAATTACTTTCAAAAGAAGCCTTGTAATAGTTATGGTTAGAGACACTTTGGCAAAGGGCTGAGAGAACTGGATCATTTAAGAGAGTGAGTGGTTAAGATTCTAGATATGGAATCTTGGTGAGAAGTGAGACTTGCAATGAGTAGAAATTGCAGAGCCACAGAGGAAGGAGATAAGCATATACTCTGATAACATCCATCACTTTGGACACACTGGAATTTCAGGCATCCTGCAGGGTTAAAAAGAAAAAAATATAATTCATAAACATCTGGTTTAGGAGAGTGCTTTTGCTTTATGACTGATTTTGCCTGTATTTCCAGCATTTATAGAGAATTTTGACAATTGATAACTTTGATACACAAAGTTTAAGTTTCTGATTGCAAATTCATGACAAAAGACAGCATGCCTCAGTTTCCTATGGCACATAGTCTGTTAATATAGCACACTCTGGTGCTGGCACCTGTTATCTGCCAGGGTAGAACTCCTCACTTATAAGAACATATCGTTATTGAACTAGAGGTTTGAAAAAAAAGCATAAGCAAAAAACTCACCACAAAACCACCATATTTTCTTATTTCTCTGGCATTTTTAAACTAATGCTGATAAGTAGAGCAAGTAACAAATGATTTTCACTTCCTGTGGACAATGATCAAGGAAAATATCAGTGTGTTACCTCCAGCTGCTAATTCCTACACACTTCATTAATTACTCAGAATTCAGAGAAATGAGGTATTTAATTATCTCAATTATCTCAAATTTCTCAAATGCAAAAAGATAACAGTCAGGCACCATGTGAATCCACATTATAGCTGTAGCTTGAGCATTTTTGATAGAAATCCTGAAGGCAGTAAAATGTCAAAACAAAACCTTTCCAAATAAAACCATTGTGTGTAACTGCCCACTGTCACCTAAAATTTTAAAATTCATCTACCACAAAGATCTTAAAAAGGAAATGGCAACCCACTCCAGTATTCTTGCCTGGAAAATCTCATGGACAGAGGAGTCTGGTGGGCTACAGTCCATGGGGTCACAGAGAGCTGGACCTGACTGAGCACACATGCTACCACAAAGAGCCATATCTAGTGAATTATGACCTGATTTGAGAGAGCCATGTGGATTTGCTCATGCCAGGAACTGGAGAGTAGCCGCCTGGCTCATTTGCACCTGGACGCCCATCAGTGCTATCTTTGCAATGACTATCAGTAGTTCAGTTCAGTCGCTCAGTCGTGTCCAACTCTTTGCGACCCCATGAATCGCAGCACGCCAGGCCTCCCTGTCCATCACCAACTGCCGGAGTTCACTCAGAAACACATCCATCGAGTCAGTGTTGCCATCCAGCCATCTCATCCTCGGTCATCCCCTTCTCCTCCTGCCCCCAATCCCTCCCAGCACCAGAGTCTTTTCCAATGAATCAGCTCTTTGCATGAGGTGGCCAAAGTACTGGAGTTTCAGCTTCAGCATCATTCCCTCCAAAGAAATCCCAGGGCTGATCTCCTTCAGGATGGACTGGTTGGATCTCCTTGCAGTCCAAGGGACTCTCAAGAGTCTTCTCCAACACCACAGTTCAAAAGCATCAATTCTTTGGCGCTCAGCCTTCTTCACAGTCCAACTCTCACATCCATACATGACCACAGGAAAAACCATAGCCTTGACTAGATGGACCTTAGTCAGCAAAGTAATGTTTTTAATATGATATCTGGGTTGGTTATAACTTTTCTTCCAAAGAGTAAGCATCTTTTAATCACTATATATCCTTTATTTTCCTTCTACAGCACAGAAGCTCAGTGGAAGATGGATTAGATTGCTTTTTTGTGCAGCCTTTTCAAAGCTGTCATGCCTTCTAATGTGTTAATGTGCATGCTGTCATATCTGACTCTTTGCAACCCTTTAGATTATAGCCCACCAGGCTCCTCTGTTCATGGGATTTTTCAGGCAAGAATACTGGAGTGGATTGCCATTTCCTCTTCCAGGGGATCTTCCCAACTCAGGGGTCAATCCTGCGTCTACTGCATTGCGGGCAGGTTCTTTACACACTGAGCTATCAGGGAAACTCCCAGAAAATTAATTATATTCTAGAGGGCAGAGACTCTGGTGGAAAGGAGTGTACTCAAGCTTTTGCACTGAGAAAATATCCTTGGGAAAACTTCATACCTGTTACCTGCCAATTGTGAACAGTCTTCTCTAGAGCATCTTGGGGTGGGCATTGAAATGCGGTGTAGTTCACTCAGTCACTCATTCATTAAGTTAATTATCAATTGAGTCATTCAGCAAATATTTACTAAATGCTTATATTCATTTGCGCTACGTTCTGATGAAAATAACGAAATAGAAAAGATAATCTTTGTCCTTGGATATCTTAAAATTCTTGAAAAGAGGGAGAAATCGAGGTCAGAAAGATTTTCAGGCAATTACAATGTAGTGTGATAAATGCTCTAATGTGAGGAGACAGTGAGTATAGGGTATTCAGAATACAAGGGGAGATACCTAACTTAAATTAGGGTTGCGTATTATGAGGGCAGCTAGTGTTAGGGAGGATTTTCAAAGGTTAAGTTAAGGCCTGAGGAAAAAGTGACATATGCTCATTTTGATGGAGGAGGGAAGAAAGTGATTAGGCAGTGCAAACAGCATTTTTAATGGCTTGAATGTGAAAGAAAAGACAGGTTTTACACCAGTTTACAGTCAGTATACTTAAATTTGCCCAATAATTAGATACATTCTGAATGAAACTGAGACAACTTTACATGTAAAATGATAACAAAAATAGCCCCATATCATTCTAAAACATCCTGAAAATGTTGACAGCTTTAAATATCCTATGGTGACTGAGTTGGGCATATATAAACTAATGTTATGCAGCTAAACTTCCTAAAAGTCCTCTTAATCTGTTTCTTTGGCCTTATCTATATTTCATTTTCTGCTCTAAAAATTTTCACCTACTTCTCTTGTCCACTCATATAAATAACTTTAGTTTATAAGAACTTTTGTGAATTTCTCATATCTAGTTCTATAAGCCAGTAGCTGAAGTATGAACTGCTAGAAAATTGTGAAAGAAAAATAGAAATACTTACAAATAAAATACTCTGAACTGACATATTCTGTTATCAAAATTTGACCATCTAGGGAATACGGTAATTTATGGCCATGGCATGTTGAATCTTGATCTATAGGCCTACCAAGAATTGATTGTACTTATTCCCTAAACTATTTATGTTAATTGTTTTGTAATTGCATGATTTGATTGATAGTATCTTTGTCCCTGGCATATAAATAAGGACTGACAAGTGATCACTGAATCTACTAACAAAATGTTTCATTTGAGTGAGGGAAGTAAAAACCAGGCTGTAATAAATTTCATGAATAAACGTTAGACCAGGAAGTAATGACTGTGAGAATAAACAACTCTTTCAACAAACCAGACTGTGAAGAGAGAGAAGTGGAATACTGGGTAGAGGTCATATGGGGTCAAGGGAGGTTTTTGTCATTAAATGAGAGATTTAAGTAAGCAAGTTACATACAGATGAACAGAGCCTCAGGAGACATGCTGAAAACATGGAAAGGAAATGGTAGTCATGAATATCCCCGTGAAAAGGTTTGGCTGAAAATCATGGTCTTGGTGATGATACACATGTAAGTTTACTTTAAATCTCTGTAACCCATACTCATCATTACATTTCTTGGCCTTCAGTGTCTCAGCTTCTCATTTGACAGTGGGGACAAATAGTGACTTTTAGTGAGTATTATTAAAGTTAAATGAAATGTGAAATTAATTATTTGTGTATGTTTATTCTTTGTTAATAATTTAACTCCAAGAAGGATAAACATTTTTTGATAACTGTTATATCCCTAAACACAAGAGCAGGAGCAGTAGCTTGTGTTAATAAATACTTGCTGAGCAAATACTGAACAAATGAATTAATGAGTATACACTAGTCTATTAACTGCTTATCACAGATTAAGCAAAAATATTGAAAAATAAAAGTTAGACAACTTTACCACCCTATCACAAAAAAGGGGAAAGAATCTGCTTGTGGGTTTCCTTCCAAAGTGCTATATCTTTGAAATTCAATGTTCTGAGTTTTATTATTTAACTGACAAGTTGGCAACCTGTTAAGAGATAGAACTTGAAGGTATGGGTCTTTACACTTTAGTTTAATAATTAGATCAAGTTTTTTTTTATCAAAGTTAAATCGAGAAGATTATTGCTTAATGATGAAAGTAGGACCTCTGAGTGGAGAGAAAATGGCACAAATGCAATAAACTAGATGTTCAAGAAAATTTTTTCCTACAGATCATACAGTAAAGATATGTATATCTTTATCCTAAATCCTGAAGACATTAAAATAGCAAGTCAAGCCCAGAAGCAAAAACTTTGAGGAGAAATGCAAAATAGCTTATATTGCTTTGTATAAATTCTAATTTCTTTCAGTATTTAATTCCTACTGGTTACAAAAAGAATGCTAAAACATCCGCTTATACATCAATGTTGAGCATGTATGAACTCAAATCCTTTCAAAGAAAGAATGTTTATTCTTATTTTAAATGGAAATAGAATTATGAAAGATAAGATGCAATGCCTGAAGTTACCCAGGGAGGTAGTAAAGGTTCTGTATTCAAACTCAGGCATCCTAATGGCACAATCTTCTTCCTGTCTTCTCTCACAAGTCTGTTTCATGTATTTGAGTATCACTCCAGTGTTCATAGCAGCATTTATTTATAATAGCCAAAACATGGAAGCAACCTAAACATCCATCAACAAATTAATGGATTAAAAGTTGTAATAATAAAATATTACTCAGCCATAAAGAGGAATGAAATAATGCAATTGCAGCAACATCAATGAAACTAGAGATTGTCATATTAAGTAAAGTCAGTCAGAAAGAGAAAGATACATGGTACCACTTATATATGGAATCTAAAGTATGATAAAAATGAACTTATTTACAAGGAAGGGATGGACTCATAGATGCAGAAAACAAATTTGTGGTTACCAAAGGGGAGAGTAGATGAAGAGGAATCAGTTAGGAGTTTGGCATTAGCAGGTATCAACTACTATGTATAAAATAAACAGGGACTTCCATGGCAGCCCAAGGGTTAAGACTCTGAACTTCTGCCGCAGTGGGGCAAAGGTTTGATCCCTGCTCTGGGAACTAAGATCCTGAATGCCACTTTGTGGGGCCAAAAAAAAAAAGATAAAAAAACAAAACATAAAACAAGGTTCTACCAATTGGCATTGGGAACTATATTTAATAGCTATAATAAACCATAACGAAACTAATATGAAAAATAATTACTTTGCTATATCCCAGAAACTAGTACAACATTGTAAATCAACTATACTTCATTACAAATTTTTTTAAATAATAGAAAATAGAATTTTTTGAGAGAAAATAAAAATAAAAAAATAGTTGCTATTGGTGATATCAAAATCATGATCTGACATTATTCCTAGCTTCAGGAAACTGAAGGTGCATTGATTCTCAAAATACTATTCTCAAGAAGAATCTTTGTAAACCTTGACAATAAATATGTAAGAGTAACTGGTTGATTTATTTCAGAACTTGGAGATTAAGGTTGAAAATAGAGAAGACAAGGTTATTTAAATTAGCTTTCTTATTTAGTATTTTTTTGGCTCTTTTTTCTTTTCCCTAGGAAAGAAGCTCAGGTAAGAAAACCATAATTCTCATGTATTTAGAGTGTGTATGTGTGTGTATGTGCTTGTGTGGTGAGAAAAAAAAAATCCATATTATATCTAGAAGAAAACTACCTTTGCATTTATTTTTTATTACTCAGTTATAGTTTGATTAATTCATTAATGGAAAAATACCTATTAAATTTCCCTACCTTGCACTAAACAGAAAAAAGTGAGAATAAAGTTATCAAATCACTAAAATATAAGGAAAGCAATGAAATTAAAAATAGTATAATTTTAGCATACTTGACTTTTCCTACACCAAACAATTTAGAAAGTTAGAGGGTTTTGAAAATTATTAAACTTACTTTCAGTGAAATGTGTGTAACTGTGTAAATAAGGAAAAAAAAAGAATATATTTTTAACAACTCTCTTGAGGTCTCAGTTCAGTTCAGTTCAGTTGCTCAGTCATGTCCAACTCTTTGAGACCCCATGAACTGTAGCACACCGGGCCTCCCTATCTATCACCAACTCCTGGAGTTCACCCAAACCCATGCCCATCAAGTTGGTGATGCCATCCAACCATCTCATCCTCTGTCATCCCCTTCTTCTCCTGCCCTCAATTTTTCTCAGCATCAGGGTCTTTTCAAATGAGTCAGCTCTTCGCATCAGGTGGCCAAAGTATTGGAATTTCAGCTTCAGCATCAGTCTTTCCAGTGAATATTCAGGTTTAGGATGGACTGGTTGGATCTCCTTGCAGTCCAAGGGACTCTTAAGAATCTTCTCCAACACCACAGTTCAAAAGTATCAGTTCTTCAGCACTCAGCTTTCTTTATAGAAAGAAATATATATGAGACCTCCTTGAGGTCTCAGGGAACAGAAAACCTGCTGGTCTGAAAAAAAAAAAAAAAGAGGCAAACTCTATAAGTAAATTCAAATGAATTATTCAAAGACACATAAGATCAGTTAAGTAGAAAAGTCTTTGAGGGAATTACAGTCCTTGGTCTCAGATACACTAAGTCACCTCTCACGGGTAAGAAATTTAATGTATCAGAGTCAGTACATTTTCATACTCAGCCATTAAAGCAGTGATTTGCTTATAATAAGCCTATACTTATGAGATGTAAGAAAATAAGGTAACCATGTGGATATGTTTCTTAGGTGAGTAAGCTCTTTATTTTTGCCTTCTGGATCATTTGTGAACCTTTGTAATCTGACTTTCACCAATCTCTTGAAATAGACCCTAATCATTATATCCCATGGTAACAGGATCCCAGCATCTAGCATGATGTTTGTCAAATAGACAATTACAGATATTTGTTCATTTCAGGTACCTTTTACTTCCTGAAATCAAATCTTGGCCTCAAGTGATGGTGCTTTATCTTGGTTCTTCTTCCACTTTCTACTCTTTTTAAGAGTGTTTTATTATTATTATTGCCCAAAGTGACAGCCAAATCTAGTGCATTCCTTTGGAGATTTCAATCATTCCATAGTATCACAAGAGATGGATTCATTTATAGTGATATTTAAACTTGTGTGCCTCTCACTTTCATGAGTCATTTTCAAAATCCCAAACAGAATTTTGTGTTTATAATATTCCTTTAGTTTTCTTAAAGATGCCCTCCCTATAAATTGATAAATTTCAGGCCACAACACCTGTGTCTGTCCATACATTTTTATGTATGTGTAGTTTTTGTACCAATATCTTCTCTGAGTTCTATGCCTTGCTAGAGTTCACTAGCTTCTCCCATTTAGTGTGATTAAAACCAGCTGTTCTTCCTTCACATTAGCCCCTGCTTCTGACTTACATGTTTCTATTAAGGTCAATGCAGTACTCTCAGTCATCCTAAGTAGAGAACTGAGAGCAGTGATTAAACATTCCTTCATCCATATCCCATATTTACAGTTAATAAGCCCTATCCATCTTCATTTAGTTCAAACCTTTTCCTTTCTATTAAAGCCAAACCAAGCCAGGCCCTTGTTACTACATCTCACCTCAGCCACCGCTAAGACTCTCATTCAAATCACTTCTGTATTTTAACCTTTTATGATTTCAGTGGGTCTCTTCTATTCTATTTGTGCCCCACTCCTGTCTGACAGTCTATTTTCAACATATCAGTCATCAGTTCAGTTCAGTTCAGTCGCTCAGTCGTGTCTGACTCTTTGTGACCCCATGAATTGCAGCACGCCAGGCCTCCCTGTCCATCACCAACTCTCAGAGTTCCTCAGACTCATGCCCATTGAGTCAGTGATGCCATCCAGCCATCTCATGCTCTGTCAACTCCTTCTCCTGCCCTCAATCTATCCCAGCATCAGAGTTTTTTCCAATGAGTCAACTCTTCGCATGAGGTGGCCAAAGTACTGGAGTTTCAGCTTTAGCATCATTCCTTCCAAAGAAATCCCAGGGCTGATCTCCTTCAGAATGGACTGGTTGGATCTCCTTGCAGTCCAAGGGACTCTCAAGAGTCTTCTCCAATACCACATAGTTACTTCTTTTTTTCTGTCTTATAATTTTTTTTCAATTTAATTGCAGTGTAGTTGCTTTACAATATAACAAAGTGAATCAACCAGGCATACATATATATACCCTTCTTTTAGGATTTCCTTCCCACTTAGGACACCACAGAGTATTGAACAGAATTCCCTGTGCTATACAGTAGGTTCTTATTATTATTTATTTTATCAGTCAGTCATTTTAGTCACTTGGTCATATATGACTCTTTGTGACTCCATAAACCACAGCACACCAGGCTTCCCTGTCCATCACCAAATCCCAAAGCTTATTCAAACTCATGTCCATTGAGTCGTTGATGCCATCCAACCACTCTTCCTCTATTATCCCCTTCTCCCTTCAATCTTTCCCAGCATCAAGGTCTTTTCCAATGAGTCAGGTTTTTGCATCAGGTAGCCAAAGTATTGGAGCTTCAGCTTCAGCATCAGACCTTCTATTGAACATTTAGGACTGATTTGCTTTAGGATGGACTGGTTGGATCTCCTTGCAGTCCAAGGGACTCTCAAGAGTCTTCTCTAACACCACAGTTCAAAAGCATCAGTTCTTTAATACTCAGCTTTTGTTATGGTCCAACTCTCACATTCATACACGACTACTGGAAAAACCATAGTTTTGACTAGACAGACTTTTGTCAGCTAAGCAATGTCTCTATTTTTTAATATGCTATCTAGCTGCAGTCAAGGTTCACAGTAATTTTGGAGCCCAAGAAAATAAGGTCTGTCACTGTTTCCTTTGTTTCCCTATCTATTTACCATGAAGTGATGAGACTGAATGCAATGGTTTTAGTTTTTTGAATGTTGAGTTTTGAACCAGTATTTTTACTCTCCTCTTTCAACTTTAATTAAGAAGCTCTTTAGTTCATCTTTGCTTTCTACCATGGAGTAGTGTCATCTGCATATCTAAGGTTATTGATATTTCTCATGACAAACTTGATTCCTGCTTATGCGTCATCCAGTCCACCATTTCTCATGATGTACTCTGCATAGAAGTTAAATAAGCAGGGTGACAATATACAGCCTTAACTTGACCTACTCCTTCCCAATTTGGACCCAGTTTTTTGTTCCATGTCCGAGTCAAACTGTTGCTTCTTGACCTGCATATAGATTTCTCAGGAGGCAGGTAAGGTGGTCTGATATTCCCATCTCTTAAAGAATTTTCCACAGGTTTCTGTGACCCACAGAGTCAAAGACTTTAGCATAGTCAGTGAAGCAGAAATAGATGTTTTTCTAGAATTCTCCTGCTTTTTCTATGATCCAACAGATGATGGAAATTTGATCTCTTGTTCCTCTGCTTTTTCTAAATCCAGTGTGGACATCTGGAAGTTCTCCATTCATGTACTGTGAAGCCTAGATTGGAGAATTTTCAGTATTACTTTGCTAGTGTGTGAGATGAGTTCAATTGTGAAGTAGTTTGAACATTCTTTGGCAGTGCCTTTCTTTGGGATTGGAATGAAAACTGACCTTTTCCAGTCTTGTGGCTACTGATGAGTTTTCCAAATTTGCTGACATACTGAGTGCAACACTTTAACAGCATCATCTTATAGGAGCTGAAGTAGCTCAACTGGAATTCCTTCACCTCCACTAGCTTTGTTCATAGTTGTGCTCCTAAGGCCCACTGAATTCACACTCTAAGATGTCTGGCTGTAGGTGAGTGAAACCATCAAGTTTATCTGGATTATCAAGAAATTTTTGGATAGTTCTCTGCATTCTTGCTGTCTCTTCTTAATATCTTCTCCTTCTGTTAGGTCATCTCAAACCCAATCTCCCAGTTCATCCCACTACCCCCTGCTCTTCCCCTTTGATATCCATATGTTTATTCTCTACCTCTGTGTCTCTATTTTGCAAATAAGATCACTTAAACCAATTTTTGAGCTTCCCAGGTAGCTAAATGGTAAAGAATCTGCCTGTCAATGCTGGAGCTGCAGGATACTTGGGTTCGATCCCTTGGTTGGGGAGATACCCTGGAAGAGGAACTGGTAACCCATTCTAGTATTCTTGCTGCTATAATCCCACGCATAGAGTTCTTTTAGGCTACAGTCCATGAGGTTTCAAAGAGTCAGACATGACTGAGCCTGCACACATAGCAATATATTTAGATTTCACATAGATGTGTTGGGCTTCCCTCGTAGCTCAGCTGGTAAAGAATTTGCCCACAATGCAGTAGACCCCAGTTTGATTCCTGGGTTGGGATGATCGCCTACAGAAGTGATAGGCTACTACTCCAGTATTCTTGAGCTTTCCTAATGCCTCAAATGGTAAGTAATCCACCTGCAATGCAGGAGGCTTGGATTTGATATTAGATTGGAAAGATCCCCTGGAGGAGGGCAGGACAACCCACTCCAGTTTTCTCACCTGGAGAATCCCCATGGACAGAGGAGCCTGGCGGGCTATAGTCCATAGAATCACAGAGTCAGACAAGAGGGAGTAACTTTCCTTTTGCATCCAACCTCCATTCTGTGGCAGATTAATTGTTCCATAGCTCAACTTTATTTGTATAATTTTGCTTAAATTCTTTAATAGCTTCAAATTTCCTATCACAAGAAATTCACTTCTTGACATGCTACTCAACACCCTTTACAGTCAGTCTGCAAGCTTTCTTTCCAGTGTCAGTTACTGTGATTCATCTACAATAACCTCTGCCTGACCCCCTCATCTCTAAATATTACTATTTCCTGGCATTTTACTTTGGTTTTTTCATTCCTCATTCCAGGTCTTTAACCTAAAACTGGTCATGGAACTGCTGCATATACTTTGATGAGACCTAACAAAGATACCATTGCCTAAAAGTCAACAACAAAAATTTCAGCTCAACTATCAGTGTTCTTTCAAGTATGAAAGCATATTGATTGGAAGCAAATTTTATAAGGCTTCCCAGGTGGCACAGTGGTAAAGAATCCTCTTGCCAATGTGGGAGATGCAGGGGATGCAGGTTCTATCCCTGGGTTGGGAAGATCCCCTGGAGAAGGAAATGGCAAAGCACTCCAGGATTCTTGCCTGGAGAATCCCACGGACAGAAGCTGCATGCATAGGGTTGCAAAAGGCTGGACATGATTGAGCAGCTGAGCACACACGCACATGCCCACACATATACAATTTTATAAGTGATCAATTATTTAGTAAATTTTTTCATGTCATGATAGCTTTTGTTTGTAATTTTGTAGCTCTTGGGAAATAAATAATGAGTTCAGTTCAGTTCAGTCGCTCAGCCGTGTTCGACTCTTTGCGACCCCATAAATCATAGCACGCCAGGCCTCCCTGTTCATCACCATCTCTCGGAGTTCACTCAGATTCACGTCCACCGAGTCAGTGATGCAATCCAGCCATCTCATCCTCAGTTGTCCCCTTCTCCTCCTGCCCCCAATCCCTCTCAGCATCAGAGTCTTTTCCAATGAGTCAACACTACGCATGAGGTGGCCAAAGTACTGGAGTTTCAGCTTTAGCATCATTCCTTCCAAAGAAATCCCAGGGCTGATCTCCTTCAGAATGGACTGGTTGGATCTCCTTGCAGTCCAAGGGACTGTCAAGAGTCTTCTCCAACATCACAGTTCAAAAGCATCAATTCTTTGGTGCTCAGCCTTCTTCACAGTCCAACTCTCACATCCATACATGACCACAGGAAAAACCATAGCCTTGAATAGATGGACCTTAGTCTGCAAAGTAATGTCTCAGAAATATACTTCTATTTCCAGCAACTAGTAGTTCAGTCTATGATAAAATTAAAGTGGAAATATTAAAACACATATACAAAATAAGTTAATGACTATTTCACCTACTAGTCTATAAACTATAATCTTACTTCTTCAAAATATCTCAAGTATCTAGAGAAGCCAGATACTTCTCTATTGGCCATATCAAAAAAGCCGTGGCTGTTCAGTATATATACATTAATAGAGTAATAAGATGTTCTCTAATGCTACTGGGAAATATAAAGCATTCATTCTGATATTCTTTGATTCAAATAAAAGTTCACATTTCACCTTCAATTTCTTTCTGTCTTTATCAAGATTATTAAATATATGTTAACAAAATGTGCAAGCTAAGTTGCCTCAGTGGTGCTTCAGTCGTGTCTGACTCATTGTTACCTCAAAGATCGTAGCTCTGCAGACTCCTCTGTCCATGGGATTGTCCAGGCAAGAATACTGGAGTCGGTTGCCATGCCCTCGTTCAGGGCATCTTCCCAACTCAGAGATCAAACCCACATTTCTTTACATCTCCTGCATTGGCAGGTGGAATCTTTACCACTGGGAAGCGCCACCTGAGGAGCCCTATGTTAAGAATAAGATTTTGTAAGAGCTAATATATGTTTTCCTTAAAGCAGACATTTTGGAGAGTTTTAAAAAATAATTCGGAAGGAATTTTTATTTTAATAATAAAAAGGGAATTGGAGGAATTTGTTTTAGTTTTTACATAAAAGTAATAAAGTTTTCAAATATTTTTAAGACTAGTTAAAGTCTCAGACAGCTTTTTCCAAACATATGGAATTGTGAAATTTTACTCCTATGTTGAAGTAAGCAAAACAAAAAAGGAAAACTAAGCCAAATATAAAAACCCCGCTACTGAAATTAAAGTGCTTTTTATGGAAAACTGATTTTTTAATCAGGTTTGCAAGGTAATAGTTCAAATTGACTTGTATGTAAAAAAGAATACAGGCTATATTATGTAAAAAAGAAAAAAGATAACAAACTTAAAAGTAAAGGCTATTCTAACATTGTAGTCTTAATGGCCAAATCACACCAATTTCATAACTGATTCTATTAAGAATTCTATGCAAGAATTATTCATCAAAAGATATTAATTGGTGGATGAAGTTGAGGAAAGAAAACAATCAAAAAATAGTTGATCTCATGGCTACATTTGAACTCAGAGAATATTAATATATGAATTGTCTAGCTCACAATCATTTAGGAGTAGGTAAAGTGGGTCGGCATTTGTTAAACTACTTAGAAAAGTATTTGAAACATCATTAAAGTCTAGAATAAATGCCAAGCAATTGAGGAAAAACAGACAGTATAAAACTTCCAACAGAAGATAGTAATCAGTGTGATATGATATGTGTAATGTCAGCGCTTCTTTTTTAAGTCCAGATATTGAAAAGGAATCTATAAACACCCCCAGAACAAATAGACTAAGTGATATGGCTATACGGACTTGTAAAAAAAAATAATTATGCCAAATTTTGGGTCTGCTTGTGGAAGGACAAAGTTAGTAGCGCTGTGAAATGCGATCTATGTTTTATTGGGGAAACAGTGGAAGCATTTAATGGGGTGTCCCAGAAAAGCTAGTATTCCCGCCTGTTAGAGGTTAGCTTGGATATGAGCACAGTCACGTCATTCGCTGTGCTGACTGAGCCAGTGCAAAGGGAGGTGGTGATGAATGGGAGTGTGTCCAGTTGCGAGGAAGCGGCTAGTAGGGGGGCTGCAGGGGCTTTGGCATGAGGTCAGGTTTTATTTTCCATCTTTATTAATCATCTCCAGGGGGAATAAATTGCCTGCTAATGAAATTTGCAGATAGCACTAAATTTTGAGGTGTTGCCAACACGGTTAACAAAGGAGAAATAAATATAAATGAACTTAAGCATGCTATTTATCATTTATTTGGATTTAATCAAAATTGTTCCCAGGATACATTTATAAGCAATTCCCACAAATTAAATTTTAGAGGGGGAAATCTCCATCACATTGCAAGACAAATGGGCTGATGGTAGGGTCATCCTCTGCATTCTGCTTGGTTAGAAGAAAAAGGATATTCCATAAAAAAAAAAAAAAAAATGCACTGGTTAGAATGTCTTCTTTCCATGTCTGTTGATTTCCAATTTGGAAAGTAGGCAGATTTCCAAGATTTGAAAATCTGTTTTAAGAATTCAGCCAAAGCACAGAGATGAAGAATAGCATTTGTCTTCCTTTTGTCTTCTTATCCTAACTTGGCCATCCCCAGAAAACATTGTTTTCTCTGGAATTCTCTTAAGGGAGAGATGTTATTTTCTTTCTTTCTTTCTTTCTTTTTTTTTCTTTCTTCTTATGTCCTATTTAGTATAGGACCTGGAGGTAAGGTGGACATTCACATTGTCCATGCTGATTCAAATGACCTTCTCTAGACTGAACTAAACTGAACTGATAAAAACAAATAGAGATACATAAATTCTTATTTACCCATACATATGCATAAAATACTAGCTCATTTGAAGTTTGTTCTATCAGATAGTTTGGTTGCCTACGATCCTCATAATTACTACCTCATTCAGGAAAATTTCAATTTTTTACTTGATGCTTTCCCTTTATCACTATACTCACTGTGGTATCGATATCCATTAATCCAACAGTCTGACTTCTCAGCTTCTAGATCCTCAGTCTCTGCTCTCTTGGCTCATTCTATGTAGCCATCCATTCCCTGTTTCTTATTAAGGGTAGCTGTACCATTATCCCCAAATCTTGACACTCTTCTTTCCCACTGTCTGATCTTCTCCTTTTATTCTTACAGTTTTCCAATTTTAATAATTATTTAACTCACAACTTGAACACCAATAAACTTGCCCCTTTCAGGTTTTTACTCTGTTTCCTCATGTTCTCTTTCTCATTTTGCATCGCTTAAACTCCATTTTTATGTAACTATATGTACTCCCTGGTGTAATCATCAATGTCACTTTTCTCCTTTTTGGCTCTTTGTAAAATGCCGACTTGGTTCAATCCAACTGTGTTCCACATCAGGACAGAGAGGCTGAATATGATGTGTATGGCCATCACCACTTTGCATTTATGATGGTAAAGCTGAAGGATGGCCTTGGCACTATTTAATAAGTGAGTGAAGTGAAGTCGTTCAGTTGTGTTCAACTCTTTGCGATCCCATGGACTGTAGCCTATCAGGCTCCTCTGTCCATGGGATTTTCCAGGCAAGAGTGCTAGAGTGGATTGCCATTTCCTTCTCTAGGGGATCTTCCTGACCCAGGAATCGAACCCGGGTCTCGTGCATTGCAGGCAGACGCTTTACTGTCTGAGCCACCAGATATTACCCATTAATCAATTTATTGCATTTTTTTTGAGAAGGTTATTTTACTTTCTTCTGTCTTCAACTTTATTCATTCTTTTTAAAATTTTAGAATTAGCTGGAAATTTATCTCCGTATTTCATGGGAAAAAATATAAGCAATGAGAGGCTAATATCCTTATCTACATACTATCAAATATTACAAAAATTTCCAAAAACTCTGCTTTCCCTCCAGTTAGGAGAGATGACCTATTCTCCTACAATTCAAACCTGCCCTTTGCACTGGGTTTAGTCCTTCTCACCTTGAGAAGGGCTTTGTTCCAGTTATCTCCGTCTTTCCTGCATGATTAATTCTCTGCTTTCCACAGTCATTGTTATCATCATAAAAATAGTTTAAACAGCATCCAATGAGAAAATGAAGCACCAAAAAAAAAAAAAAAGCTTCCTTAATACATCATCTCCTGAAACTACTCTTCGTTTCTAGTTCTCTCTCATGGCAAATCTCCTTCAAAAATTCTATTTCCCTTCTGTTTCTACTTCAGCTTCTTTTGGACCCACACCAGTTACTCTTTCAACCCCAGTACTCCTCTGAAATCTCATTTGTCAAGGTCATCAAGGAATGCAGTAATGCCGTGCCCAGTGGTTAATATCAGTCCTCCTTTCATTCAGTCTCTCTGTAACATATAACAATGTGGACGAGGCCCTTGTCTGGGGGAAAAAAATCATCTTGGCTTGCAGAATATTATCCTTTTCTGAATTTTCTCCTCTTGACCATCCAATCTCTCTAAATAGATGTCTTTTATTTCCTCCTTTTTCTAAAAATTTGAACACCCTTGTTACCTTGTTTCATCTGTTTCTATAACTCTCCTTAAATGGTCTCTCAGTCCTCTGGTTTTAACTCTCACCTTCATGCACAAGATTCCAAGATTTGCTTTTTCCCCCAAATATGCCTCACCTCCAGTATTTCCAATTTCAGTAAAGGTACTATTATTTACACAAATTATAGGGCCCCAGTTTTATTATTTCTTTAATCACACATTACTGAGAAAAATATCGATTGTACTATTTGGGGGAGTTCTCTGCAGAGGTCTCTTAGATCCATCTGATTTATACTTTTGTCAGGTCTTCTATAGCATTGCTGATGTTTTTCCTAGCTGTCTTATCTGTTACTGAAAGTGTGATATCAAAATCTCTATTATTGTGCTTTGTCTATTTCTCTTCAGTTTTTGATTCGTGCATTCTTGTGCTCTGTTATCAGGTATATATGTGCTTATAATGATTGCATCTTATTTATGAGTTCACCTTTTTATCGTTATGAGATACCCATCTTTATTTCTAGTAACATCTTTCTTTTGTGGTAAAATTTATTTTTCCTGATATGAGTATAGCCAGTCACATTTATGGTTGCTGTTTGCTTAGAGTGTTTTTCCCTTTCAGTCTTTTGTATTTTTGAAAATACAACTTGCCTATTCTAGAGAGCACAGACTTGGATGTTATTGCTTACTTATTTGTTTGTTTCTTTCTACTCTATTGCTTCTTTTTGATTGGATAGTTTAATCCATTCATACGGGTAAGGTTAGATTTCCTTCTGCCATTTTATCCTTTATGTATTAATAAGCAGATACATGTGCATTTTCTTATTTAACTTTCTTATTCATATTAAAGTTAATGTGTTACAGATATGATATTCTGGTTACATCTTTCCACTTAACATATGTTATGTATACTTCAAATTTGACTATTTTCTCATAATTTTCACTACTACATCTCTGGTCCAGAGACTTAATGTCTTAATGATTGTTAATGATTATTGCTATTTATTTTTATTTTTAATAGATAAATTTCAAATGGAAGTATAATGATAAAAATTTGCCTGCAATGCAGGAGACATGGGTCCAAGCCCTGGGTCAGGAAGATACCCTGCAGAAGGAAATGGCGACCCACTCCAATGTTCTTGCCTGGGAAATCCCATGGACAGAGGAGCCTGGCGGGCTACAGTCCACAGGGTCACAAAAGAGTCAGGCACAACTGAGTGACTAAACACGCACAGTTGATTTATAGAGTCGTATTAGTTTTAGGTATCAGTTCAGTTCAGTTGCTCAGTCGTGTCTGACTCTTTGTGACCCGATGAATCGCAGCACACCAGGTCTGCCTGTCCATTACCATCTCCCAGAGTTCACTCAGAATCACATCCATCGAGTCAGTGATGCCATCCAGCAATCTCATCCTCTGTCGTCCCCTTCTCCTCCTGCCCCCAATCCCTCCCAGCATCAGAGTCTTTTCCAATGAATCAACTCTTCGCATGAGGTGGCCAAAGTACTGGAGTTCCATCTTTAGTATCATTCCCTCCAAAGAAATCCCAGGGCTGATCTCCTTCAGAATGGACTGGTTGGATCTCCTTGCAGTCCAAGCGACTCTCAAGAGTCTTTTCCAACACCACAGTTCAAAAGCATCAATTCTTTGGCACTCAGCCTTCTTCACAGTCCACCTCTCACATCCATACATGACCACAGGAAAAACCATAGCCTTGACTAGATGGACCTTAGTCGACAAAGTAATGTCTCTGCTTTTGAATATGCTATCTAGGTTGGTCATAACTTTTCTTCCAAGGAGTAAGCGTCTTCTAATTTCATGGCTGCAGTCACCATCTGCAGTGATTTTGGAGCCCAAAGAAATAAAGTCTGACACTACTTTAGGTATAGTGCTGTTTACTGCTCTTAATATAGCACTAGCCTTTTAACTGCCCCATCAAGCATTCAAAGTGATATATTTAAATGTTAATGTCTTCTGATCATGTGCAAAAGAAAATCAAAACACTTTTTCATAAACTTTCTAGTTACACATAATCGCGTAGGTCTGCCTTGCATAACTGTAACCTACTCCATATCACTAACTCTGTCCTTCATTTTTTTTTTTCCTTGAATAGGCCACACATAGCATCTTTGTAATTGCTATCCCATTGGCTGGAATACCCTTACCTTGAATCCCCTGATGGATTACCTCAACTTATCCAGCTCTAATCTCCTTAAAGAGCTCTTCCCTGTTCCCACTGTGCCCCTTAAAATCATATCAATATTATCAGTTTTAAAGATGCCTTTCTTACCTTACTCATCAGAATTTTACATAATCGTATTGCTATTATCTCCTACTTAAAAGCATTCTTCTGCAGAATAAGGCCTTCTTATATACAGTACCATATTTCCTGAGCCTAGAAGATACCTGTCATAAAGAATGTGCCTGTGCTTAGTCTCTCAGTCATGTCCCACTCTTTGGGACCCTGTGGACTGTATTCCACCAGGTGCCTTGTCCATGGGATTCTCCAGGCAAGAATACTGGATGGGGTAGCCATGCCCTCCTCCAAGGGATCTTCCCAACCCAGGGACTGAACCCAGGTCTCCTGAATTGCAGGTGGATTCTTTACCTCTGAGCCACTAGGAAAAATCTGTCATAAAGAATAGGTAATCAACAATTTTTATTTAATAAATGTGCAAATTAATTACATATATATCTTAGGAAGTCAAAATTGGCTTTACAAGGATTCTCCATACAGAAAATCAAAAGTACACTATATCAATAAATAAACATTTCTCATATAGCAAGGAGCTGAAAAGAGTCATAACAAGCTGAATAATCAGTAAATATTTTATCTAGAACAAAGGTATGTTCCTAATTATTATATTTATGTTGATTTGAAATTAAGTATGGACAAATAATGGAGAAGGCAATGGCACCCCACTCCAGTACTCTTGCCTGGAAAATCCCATGGATGGAGGAGCCTGGTGGGCTGCAGTCCATGGGGTCGCTAAGAGTCGGACACGACTGAGCCACTTCACTTTCACTTCTCACTTTCACGCATTGGAGAAGGAAATGGCAACCCACTCCAGTGTTCTTGCCTGGAGAATCCCAGGGATGGGGGAGCTTCGCGGGCTGCCGTCTATGGGGTTGCACAGAGTCGGACACAACTGAAGCGACTTAGCAGCAGCAGCAGTGGCAAATAAAATAATTTAACTTGATGCTCGACATAGTTCTTCTCTCTATACCACCATTATTTTTTTGACATCTTAAGCCCTTTGAAGGGCTGGAAAGAATGTCTTGCTGAGATATTTTGGCTTGGCTTTCGCTGGAAAGGTATACACAAAATGCACATGGTCAAGAGAATTAAGGGCTTCTTGCAAGCAATGTGATTTTTTTGGCAGAGTGCCACAAAACAAAAGAGAATTTTAGAAATATATATATGTATGTGTGTGTGTGTATATATATATATATATATATATATATATATATAACCTAATTTTTAAATTACACTTATTTTCTACAGGTATTTTTTTTTTGGAAAATATAAGGAAGTTTTCTGTCATAAAAATCAATACCGTTCTTATATAGGTGAATAATTGCTGTTTTGTATAAAATTTTTGTCTCACCTTTGTAGCAGACAAGGACCCACCAGATTATAAAGTGATTAATCATTGATCTGAAAGTTGATTGAAAGTAATCATTCTACCTTTACAAAATTAATTACAAAATCTGCTCTAACTCATCAGATACTTTCCTTTTGCAACTTTTCTGACTCTTAACAAGGAATTGTGTTTGAAAAATGAAAACAGCATGGCTGGTATTCTAATGGCGGGGATAATTAGCAAAGAAAAGAACTGTAACACTACAATAAAATAACTGTTCCATCATGGGACCTGACCCACTTTACTTTAAACTTGCGCCTGCAGTCTGGTGCTTGGTGATTCCTGGTTTTCTGCTTTGGAAACCAGGTTGGTTGAAGGTGTATTCCCTGGTCAGGAGCAAGCTTTCTTCAGAAGGTTCAAGAAAAATGGAAAGAAAAGAGGAAGGTGTAAATTCGGGGAGAGAGAGGCAGTGAGGAGGAAACACGGTGTGGCAAATTCGACCACAAGCCTTCCCTTACACTCAGAGACACACATACAACATACATAACTATAAGTCTCTCACTTTTTTTACCTTTTCTGAATTCTTAAATGAGGATAAGTGTTTTGCCTAAGGAAGAATTATGAAACAAAGCTGTTCTTCACTTGTTCTAATTTTCTCTACTGGCTTTTCCCCTATTAGGTCTCTCTTGTCCTGAGTGGCCTGTTCCTACTTCCCACTTCATTAATCAAAACTTGCTCTCAGGAAAGAAGTTGACAAATACAGTCACACAAAGGCAAGAATAATAAATAGTATCCTCACCATTGTTACCCATTTCCAGACATTATCATCCATCTTGATAATCGTTATCACTCATACTGGCTGTGTCCTCAAATTCCCTTTCAGCTGTAAACATCGGGGGCAAATTATGTTTCAATTGTTCACAGTTGGTGCTGAGGAGAAAATCTATTTCCTAATTGTGCACTAAAATATAGTTATATTTTAAAGCTAAATGGCATCTTTTTCCTGAGGAATTTTGAATTTTTATTGGGCAAAAGGCTGTCCCATTTATTGATGATTGTCATGTGGTAAGGAGGTGAAAGAGGCCTGTATATAAGATGAGAGACTCACCATTCCTCCAGAGCAATGAATGATGGACACTCCTCCTTTTGACAGATTTAAGAAAATCTATGGTTTATTCAGATGAATTTCCTGCGTGTTTCTCCGGTTAGTTTATGTCTGTAAGAATGGTCTTCTTCTCTAATGTGAAGATTGTTGAGGATAGGAGACATTGTTGATGATCCCTTTACCCTCTTTGTCTCTGAGCTCTGTTCAGTTCAGCCGCACAGTCACGTCTGACTCTTTGCAACACCATGGACTGCAGCATGCCAGGCTTCCCTGTCCATCTCCAACTCTCAGAGCTTACTCAAAATCATGGCCATCAAGTCTGTGACGCCATCCAACCACATCATCCTCTATCATCCCCTTATCGTCCTGCCCACATCAGGGTCTTTTCCAATGTCAGTTCTTCGAATCAGGTGGCAAAGTACTGGAGTTTCAGCATCAGTCCTTCCAATGAATATTCAGGACTGATTTCCTTTAGGATGAACTGGTTGGATCTCCTTGCAGTCCAAGGGACTCTCAATAGTCTTCTCCAACACCACAGTTCAAAAGCATCAATTCTTCAGTGTTCAACTTTCTTTATAGTCCAACTCTCACATCCATACAGGAAAACCATAGCTTTGACTAGACAGACCTTTGTTGGCAAAGTAATGTTTCCACTTTTTAATATGCTGTCTAGCTTGGTCAGAGCTTTTCTTCCAAGGAGCAGGCTCTTTTCATTTCATGGCTGCAGTAACCATCCATAGTCATTTTCATGCCCCCAAAATATAGTCTGCCACTGTTTCCATTGTTTTCCCATCTATTTGCCAGGAAGTGATGGAACTGATGTGATGCTGTGATCTTAGTTTCTTGAATGTTGACTTTTAAGTCAGTTTTTCTCTCTCCTTTCATTTTCACCAAGATGCTCTTTAGTTCCCCTTTGCTTTCTGCCAAAAGGGTGGTGTCATCTCCATATCTGAGGTTATTGATATTTCTCCCACAATCTTCATCTGAGCTTGTGCTTCATCCAGCCTGGCATGTCACATGATGGAATCTGCATACAAGTTAAAGATGCCAGCTGACAATATACTGCCTTGAAGTACTACTTTCCCAGTTTGCAATTAGCCTGTTGTTCCATGTCTGATTATAACTGTTACTCCTTGACCTGTATACAGATTTTTCAGGAGGCAGGCATTCCCATCTGTTTAAGAAATTTTCAAAGTTTCTTGTGATCTACACAGTCAAAGGCTTTGACATAATCAATAAAACAGAAGTAGATAATTTTCTGAAATTCTCTTGCTTTCTCTACAATCCAATGGATGTTTGCAATTTGATCTCATGTTCCTCTGCCTTTTCTAAATCCAGCTTGAACATCTAGAACTTCTCAGTTCATGTACTATTGAAGCCTGGTTTGGAGAATTTTGAACATTACTTTGCTGGTGTGTAAGATGAGTGCAACTGTGTGGAAGTTTGAACATTCTTTGGCATTGCCCTTCTTTGGGATTGGAATGAAAACTGACCTTTTCCAGTCTTATGGCCATTGCTGAATTTTCCCAATTTGCTGGCATATTGAGTGCAGCACTTTCACAGCATCATCATACAGGATTTGAAACAGTTCAACTGGAATTCTATCACCTTCACTAGCTTTGTTCATAGTGATGCTTCTTAAGGCCCACTTGACTTTGAATTCCAGGATGTCTGGTTCTAGGTGAGTGATCACACCTTCATGATTATTTGGGTCATAAAGATCTTTTCTGTTCAGTTATTCTGTGTATTCTTGCCACGTCTTGTCAATACCTTCTGCTTCTGTTAGGTCCATGTCATTTCTGTCCTTTGCTGAGCCCATCGTTGCATGAAATGCTCCCTTAGTGTCTCTAATTTTCTAGAAGAGATCTCTAGTCTTTCCTATTCTATTGTTTTCCTTTATTTCTTTGTACTAATCATTGAGGAAGGCTTTCTCATCTCTCCTTGCTATTCTTTGGAACTCTGCATTCAAATGGTTATATCTTTCATTTTCTCCTTTGCCTTTATTTTCGTTGTTTTCTCAGCTAATTGTAAGGCCTCCTCAGACAACCATTTTACCTTTCTGTATTTCTGTTTCTTGTTGCTACTGCTGCTAAGTCACTTCAGTCATGTCTGACTCTGTGCTACCCCATAGACGGCAGCCTGCCAGGCTCCCCCATCCCTGAGATTCTCCAGGCAAGAATACTGGAGTGGGTTGCCATTTCCTTCTCCAGTGCATGAAAGTGAAAAGGGAAAAGGGAAAGTGAAGTCGCTCAGTTGTGTCTGACTCTTAGCGACCCCATGGACTGCAGCCCATCAGGCTCCTCCATCCATGGGATTTTCCAGGCAAGAGTACTGGAGTGGGTTGCCATTGCCTTCTCCAAAATATACTTAATCCCTGCCTCCTGCACAATGTCAGGAACCTCCGTCCATAGTTCTTCAGGCACTCTGTGTATCGGATCTAATCCCTTGAATTTATTTATCAATTCCAATGTATAATCATACGGGATTTGATTTAGGTCATACTTGTGGCTTGCCACAGGGGCAGGGGCTCTGGGTTCAGCTCCCTGGATCACATGGCCTGTGGCATAAGGCCTCTTTGAGAAGGTCACCATTAACCCCACCATCGAGACACCATTAACTCCACCAAGGCATAATATGAGCTTAATGAATAAATTTTGTCTTTGAGAGGACTCTATACTTGACTAAATTCATGACAGGAGGATACAAACTGAGTAGCTAATTGACTTTTTATGATAGATATGGTCAAAAGAAAAAAAAAAAACACAGGAGTTATTTTTGCTTGCAAGTGATAGAAATCCAATTAAACTAATTTAAGCAGGGGAAAAAGGTTGCTTTCATTACTCGTTCAAAAAATTATTGATGTTTCTCTCTGGATACAGGCGTGGCTATCTATAGATTCAGCGAAGTTATTAGTTCTCTCTTTCTCTCAATATCTTCATTCTACTTCATTCACCCTTTTACAGACTATCTCTGTTGCAGCATGGCAGCAAACTGAACCTTAGGTAGTTGTATTAGTAGAAAATCTGAAGGAATAAGGGATTTTCTTAGAGTAAATTCAAACTCCTTGAATTATAACTGGCTGCCTTCTCTGAGGCTCACTGTATTAGCAAGATATTAATTTCATTCAACAAGTGGCAAGAATACACAGAAACTGAACAAAAGATCATCATGAACCAGATAACCACCATGGTGTGATCACTCACCTAAAGCAGACAACCTGGAGAGTGAAGTCAAGTGGGCCTTAGGAAGTATCACTATGAACAAAGCTGGTGGATGTGATGGAATTCCAAATAAACTTTTAAATCCTAAAATATGATACTGTGAAACTGTTGCACTCAATATGCCAGCAAATTTGCAAAACTCAGCAGTGGCCACAGGACTGGAAAAGGTCAGTTTTCATTCCAACCTCAAAGAGGGCAATGCAAAAGAATATTCAAACTACCACACAATTTCACTCATTTCTCATGTTAGCAAAGTAAAGCTCAAAATTCTCCAAGCCAGGCTTCAACAGTACATCAACTGAGAACCTCCATTCAAGCTGGATTTCAAAAAGTTAGAGAAACCAGAGATCAAATTGCCAACATCCGTTGGATCATCGGAAAAACAAAGAGTTCCAGAAAAACATCTACTTAACCTCATTGGCTGTGTTAAAGCTTTTGACTATGTGGATCTCAACAAACTGTGGAAAATTATTAAAGAAATGGAGATACCAGACCGCTTTACCTGACTTCTGCGAAACCTGTATGCAGGTCAAGAAGCAATAGATAAAAGTGGACATGGAGCAACGAACTGGTTCAAATTTGGGAAAAGAGTATGTCAAGACTGTATATTGCCACCTTGCTTATTTAACTTCTATGCAGAGTACATCATGCAAAATGCTAGGCTGGATGAACCACAAGCTGGAATCAAGATTGCTGGGAGAAATATCAATATCCTCAGATATGCAGATAACACAACACTCTTATGGCAGAAAGTGAAGAACTAAAGAGCCTCTTGATGATGATGAAAGAGGGGAGTAAAAAGATGGCTTAAAATTCAACATTCATAAAACTAAGATCATGGCATCTGGGCCATCACTTCATGGCAAATAGATGGGGAAACAAACAGTGACAGACTTTATTTTCTTTGGCTCCAAAATTGCTATGGATGGTGACTTCAGCCATGAAATTAAAGCATGCTTGCTCCTTGGAAGAAATCTATGATAAATCTAGACAGCATATTAAAATTCAGAGACATTATTTTGTCAACAAAGATCGGTATAACCAAAGCTACAATTTTTCCAGCAGTCAGGTACGGATATGAGAGTTGGACAGTAAAAGGTGGAGTGTTGAAGAATTGATACTTTTGAACTGTGGTGTTGGAGAAAACTCTTGAAAGTCCCTTGGACTGCAAGGAGATCCAACCAGTCCATCCTAAAGGAAATCAGTCCTGAATAGCCATTATGACTGATGTTGAAGCTGAAACTCCAATATTTTGGTCACCCAATGCAAAGAACAAACTTACTGGCAAAGAACCTGATACTAGGAAAGACTGAGGGCAAGAGAAGGGGACAATAGAGAATGAGATGGTTGGATGACATCACTGACTCAATGGGCCTGAGTTTGAGCAAACTCTGGAAGACGGTGAAGGACAGGTAGCCTTGCATGCTATAGTCTATGGGGTTGAAAGAGTTGGACACAATAGAGCTGTTGAACAATAATAACAATTTCATTCAACAGCTATAAAGAGTAGAAGAGATAGAAGAGTCACAAAAGTGTATGTGGCTATTGAGATGTAGAATGTTATATCTATGTCATGATATCACTCTGCATGCTCACTAAATTGCTTCAGTCATGTCCGACTGTGCAATCCTATGGACTATAACCCACCAGGCACCTCTGTCCATGGGCTTCTCCTGGCAAGAATCCTGGAGTGGGTTGCCATGACCCCTCCAGGAGATCTTCCTGACCCAGGGATCAAATCTGCATCTCTTATATCTCTTGCATTGGCAGGTGGATTCTTTACCACTAGCACCACCTGGGAAGACTGATATCACTCCAGTTATAGCCGTGATTTGTCAGATGGTTGGAGTTCAGCCTATGCACCACAGAAACGTTAGTGACCTGGAATTAGGTTTGAATCAGGAAACATCATTATACCAACAACATCTGGTGTTTTTAGAATTTGGTGAAAGTATCATTATTTATTTCAAAGTCAAGAAAGTGTTATAAAACATGAGTTCTTAGCCATATAATATAAATAAAACAAACAGACATTGTTTTTGCAGAGCTTAAATTATGGAGGTCCACACAGACAAATAGGGAGGCAGTTCCAATAAATAGCATTGATAAGCTCTACAATGAGACAAGTATAAGGTATTATGGGTGAATTTATGAGGGAGTGCTAATCTAATTAGCCAGTGGGCAATCCAGGATATGAAGTTAGACAGCACTGGAAAGAAATGGGAACAATATGTGAGCCAGTAAGTTGATTTTCAAAAGAAATAGTTTGAAAAATATTCTTAATTACTTATTTGCTTTAACTATTATTAAATACCTGTGTTAGAATCCTTGAAGAATTACTCTTATTTCTTTCTTTCCTTCCACCAGTTGCTACCATCTTATATGTAACCCATTGATAGGTACTGTGTTTAGTCACTCAGTCATGTCTGACTCTCTGCGACCCCATGGACTGTAGTTCACCAGACTCCTCTGTCCATGGGGATTCTCCAGGCAAGCATACTGAAGTGGGTTGCCATGCCTTCCTCCAAGGGGTTTCCCAACCCAGGGATTGAACCCAGGTTTCCCACATTGCAGGCAGATTCATTGCTATCTGAGCCACCAGGGAATCTCATTGATATAATGACTGGGAAATATTTCCTGCTTTAATTTTTGGATCTCACTTTATTCTTCACTGAGAACTCAATGATTTCAGTTGTAAGGCAGGAAAGCATCTCTTAGAACATTGAAAGGCAAGCTGTAACAAGCCTAGCCTGGAATAGTACAAAGAATCCTTCAATACACTTTTCAGGTTAGGCCCTTGTAAAAGAAAGGAAATCAAATAGATGTGAGAGGCAAAAAAAATAAAAAAGAGTTCAACTTTGCAGCTAGAAAAAGCCTGGTGAGAAGCCACAGGTATATTACATAAGTAACAGAATTTTCTCCTAAGTCTCAGTTTCTCCATCTGAACAAAGGTAATAACATTCATCTTCCAGGATTTAAACAAGATTCAAGTACACTACTATTCACTGCTTAATACACAAAAAGCAGTGGCTTAGTTCTTGATTATTAATAAATAGTGACAGTTTTTGAGCAGTGAAAGTTATTACTGGTATATTCTATTTATAAAAATGACAGTTTGCAAATAAGAAAGAACTCATTTATTAACTTTCCAATACAGGTCAGGCTTTGTTCATGTTTATATTCTTAAGTACTTTTCAAATATCCTTGGGATATTTAATTTTATCTCTTAATTTTAAAATCAAGAATAAGTGAACTTTCATTTGAGGAAGAAAGGAGAATCAGAGTGGTCTAGTGAGGCTGAACAGATGTGTGTTCAAAATACAGCTCTAAACATTAATAGCTTAATGATCCCCTAAAGTGCTTGGCACAAATTAAGTCATCATCATTTTTTATTATTTGTATTCTAAGCATTATAAATTGATTAATTTCATTGGGCTTTTGTGGAATATTGAGTATTACACGGGGAACATGAAGATGTTTAAGCAAAAAGCATGGGATATAATTGAAACCTAAAAATTATTAATTAGCCTTCCCTTATTATAGTCCACGGAGAGCAAAGTCCAGGATTATCTAGAAAAATAAGACAGAATTTGGAAAATGAGTATAGACTGGAGAGTTTAGTACTTAAAGTTGATTGGTACAGGAAGTTTTCACAAATTTTTAGCCTGGGTTTACTCTGTAATTGATTAGTCTTTTGCTTCACTTCTTTTGTCTTAAGGTGAATTAGCATGAAATATGTGGCCTAATAAGCAGGGCTATGGAGAAAATTCAAACAGTGAACTCTATTTCACTAATTCTCCCCATGGTTGAAAAAGAGTGAAAAATTTGGCTTAAAGCTCAACATTCAGAAAATGAATATCATGGCATCTGGTCCCATCACTTCATGGCAAATAGATGGAGAAACAACGGAAACAGTGTCAGACTTTATTTTGGGGGGCTCCAAAATCACTGCAGATGGTGACTGCAGCCATGAAATTAAAAGATGCTTACTCTTCAGAACGAAAGTTATGACCAACCTAGACGGCATATTCAAAAGCAGAGACATTACTTTGCCGACTAAGGTCCGTCTAGTCAAGGCTATGTTTTTCCAGTGGTCATGTATGGATGTGAGAGTTGGACTGTGAAGAAAGCTCAGTGCCGAAGAATTGATGCTTTTAAACTGTGGTGTTGGAGAAGACTCTTGAGAGTCCCTTGGACTGCATGGAGATCCAACCAGTCCATTCTGAAGGAGATCAGCCCTGGGATTTCTTTGGAGGGAATGATGCTAAAGCTGAAACTCCAGTACTTTGGCCACCACATGCAAAGAGTTGACTCATTGGAAAAGACTCTGATGCTAGGAAGGATTGGGGGCAGGAGGAGAAGGGGGCAACAGAGGATGAGATGGCTGGATGGCATCACGACTCGACGGCCGTGAGTCTGAGTGAACTCCGGGAGTTGGTGATGGACAGGGAGGCCTGGCATGCTGCGATTCATGGGGTCGCAAAGAGTTAGCCTCGACTGAGCGACTGAACTGAACTGAATGAACATTTCATATATTCTGATGATCTTTCACAGATTTTACCTTGAGGTAAATGGGAAAGAAATAAGAAATAGCAATACAATTTATAGTGTTATTTACACCACAATCACTGTTTTTATCTTATAAGGATAGCTGATTTTGTAATACAATTGCAAGGTACTATGTACTATGCATCTTAATTTATCTCATTTGAAATTCATTTAATCCTGTGGTAGGTAGCCACTGAGGAACAGAAAGGTAAAACAATTAGCCCAAGTCACAGAAAAGTTGGAATTCAAATTCAGAGAGTTTGATTTCAGAATTTATAACTACTGCCTTGTACTGATTCTTTGTATATTAGACTTTACTTACAATAATTTTCTTTAAATCAATATATAAATTTATACTGATAATCTATGTTTATTATTTAAAAATTAGAGAATACAGATACAAATAACTAAACTCCTTGCTATTCTATTTCCTCAGGGATAGTTATGTTAATATGCTCTGTATATCCTGTGTGAATTTCCTCCCACAACATATCACAAAAATCATGTATACCAACCAAAATTGCTTTCCAGATTTTTAAATTAAGGATGAGAGATAGTTGGAAATTTAAAAGGATGGATAAGATATTTCATGGAGATAGTAACAAACTGATGGAGAATATTTAGGTTGTATACGGCAATGTCCCATGACTGGAACTTGTGTATAGTTATATTCAGCTTTACCTGGGTTAATACAAAATGTATCAGTTGTGATCAGATTTGGTTACATCCATCAGAAAACCTGAAATTTCAGCAGCTTAAGCATTGTCTTCCCTGGTGGCTCAGACAGTAAAGCGTCTGCCTACAATGCAGGAGACCTGGGTTCAATCCCTGGGTCAGTCCCTGGATCAGGAAGATCTCCTGGAGAAGGAAATGGTAACACACTCCAGTATTCTTACCTGGAAAATCCCTTGGACAGAGAAACCTGGTGGGCTACAGTCCATGGGGTCGAAAAGAGTCAGACACGACTGAACAACTTCACTTTCACTTTCAAGCACTGCAGTATTTATTAATACTCTCTATCTCCTATTATTGTTGCAAAGACAGAGAGTTATACCCAATAGCATAGTGACTGGCATGCAGCATGCTATGATTATTGTTGTTGATATAGTTACTGTTACTCTGACATCCCCTGATATTATTACTGGATTGGATGGATTAAATTTTTGAGTTATCAACCTTCATCTAAATGTCTTTCTGAACATCACAATCCAATATTAAATTCTAAGGGGACTAGAATTTTCTCTTAAAAAAATGCTGCTCTTGAAATTCAAGAAAAATGAAAAGAAAAAAACTTGTTAACATGGTCAAAGCATGTTAAAGAATCTTCACTCTTCACTTTAGTGTTTCTGAGGTTTGCCTGAGAATTTGCATATATTCTTGTAAAAATTCAGCATGATTTGAAATAAGCAATAAATAAATTTGGGTAGGTACTCTTAGAAAAAGGCACAGATATTTAACCCTGGCTTTTCAACCCCACTCTCTCTTCCTCAGAAAACTAAAGAAAGCCTGGGATGAAGAAAACTCTGAATTTTGATTAAAATATTAAGCTTGAAAGATTGTCAGTTTCCTAAGTGCAATTAAGTAGGATGAGTTACTAGAATGGATGCTGGCACAGGCTATTCAAAGACAAATTATTATATGCTTAAAGATTCTCTTCATAGTGATTGCAGCAGAGCTAAAAACAGACCAAGCTGGGTGAAAGAAAATATTCAGAAAATTATCAAAGAAAAGAAATCAGTGTCTTGGATGTCTGAGATTTTAGAATAAGCATACTCCAGAGATATGTAAAAGTCATTTGAGAACAAGAGCTTACGAAAAGAGGAGCTACTCTAAATAATATAATATAGTACTTTTTTTTTTTTTTTTAGTGGCTTAAAACAACACAGATTTATTATCTTATAGTTCAAGAGTTCAGATGTCTTAAATGAATCTCTCTTGACTAAAATTACAGTGCCAGCAGGCCCGTGTTCCTTCTAAGAATCTAGGGGAGGATCTGTTTTCTTGTCTTTCCCAACTTCTAATGGCTGCTGCATTCCTTGGCTTGTGGCTTGCTTGCCTTCTTCAAAGACAGCAATTGCTGTCATGTCTTTCTCTCATCATATCACTTTTATCCTGATTCTTTTGCTTACCTCTTCTATATTTAAGGACCCTATGATTACATCAAATTCATATGGATAATCCAGTATAATCACCCCATCTCTAATCCAAAGTTTAGTCACAGCTGGAAAGTCCCTTTTGCCTGCAAGGTAATATATATTCACAATTCTGAGGGTTAAGATGCAGTTATCTTTTGACTGTGGAGGCCATTACTCTGCTTACTGCATTATGGAAGCCTAACAATAATGCAGAATTCTGGGTTTTACTCCACACTTACTACTGAGTTACAATCTCTAGGGAATAGTGTTCAAGAAATTGTTTCATACATAAGCCCCTTAGATGTTTCTTGTGTACTCTATTGGCTTGGTGATGAAAATAGGGGAGATGAAAGGGAAAGAGTGAGCATTTGGTTCCACTCCTTGGCAAGGTCACAGTCCCTGAAAACCACAGTGACCCTATGTATAATCACTAATCTCTCGAAGACACCATTGCTGGTCATCCATGTTATATGGCAAAGTTTAGTCACTGCTGGAAAGCAGTTCTCAACCAAGGTCAAACTACAGTTCAGAACCTTAATGTTACAGGACCTTTAGTTAATGTTGACTATCTTTAACATTACAAGCAATGACCTAGCCAACATATTTGTATGTGTTTTTGATACATAGGTAATTATTTTTGTGGGATAGATTCCTAGAAATGAAAGAGCTAATTCAGCGGCATGTGAATTTTAAGTTATCTTTGGTAACATCAAATTGTCTTTCAAAACTCCCTTTCCTAATGAATAAAATTGTCAGGATTATCAGTATCAGTTCAGTCGCTCAGTCATGTCCAGATCTTTGCAACAAGTACTTTTCATTCTAGAGCATTTGGTAAGTAGATATGAAAACTGTATTGATTACATTATTCTAGCAACAGAATTCATTAGGCATTTAACCATTTCAGGTTACTATGCATAGGATGAAAGTCTGAAACAACAAAGTGCAATTAAGTAGCTTTTTAAATAAACAGAATTGACTATATAAGGGAAATCTCTTCTGTTTATTAAATTCTTGATTTGAACAATGCATTTTCTGGAAGTATCACTTGTTACAACATTTTCTTGATTATATGATTTCGGCAAGCTTTTCTGCATCTTGGTTTCCTCATTCCAAATAAAGCAATATACCTAAAGAAACTGTAAACAGTAAGTTATATTATAAATATCAGTTGTAATCAGTAAGTTATATTATAAATATCAGTTATGATTGTGTCCAAGACTGATCTGGCCTGTGTGTGTGTGTGCACGTGTGCACGCACGCACACATGTATGCACGCACATGCGTATGCTTGTAGCTCAGTCTGACTCTTCCAGACTCCATGAACTGTAGCCCACCAGACTCCTCTGTCTGTGGAATTCTCCAGGCAAAAATACTGAAGTTGGCTGCCATTGCCTTCTCCAGGGAATCTTCCTAATCTAGGAGTCAAACTATATTCTCCTGCTTTGCAGCCAGATTATCTACTGTCTGAGCCACCAGGGTAGCTCTTTGATTGTATACAAAGGCTAAATAATATTTATATATGTTGTACACATAAAAGCTTGTGGGAAAATGACAACATTTCTGAATAGAATAAAGAAACAGCCAGTAACTTCCTGCTGACTGTGTACTCTAGCACCAATTACACTGGATTCTAATTTTTGAGTGCCAGTGTCCCTTTGAGGTTCAAAGGAAAGTCTCTTGTGTCCAGAGAACTCTGCATTTAGTAAGCCCGTCTTACTCGATGCTTTGCTGGTATAAACTCTTCTGGAGGAAGGGGTTGACTAAGGGCCAGAGCAGGATGTCTATTATATGATCAGATACAGCACACTAAGCTAACAATTAACTGCATACCTCATCTCCTGAGAGTGATTTACATCTGTAACTATTGCTTAAATGAATGCTTAACAAATCTTTTTTTTTTTTGAAGATATAATTGACAAATAAAATTGTGTAATTTTAAGGTGTACAGTGTGTTTGATATATTTATGTATTATGATACAGTTATCACAGAAATGTGAGTGATTTGGGTCAACAAGACTGTATTATATACTTGAAAGTTGCTAAGAGACTAGATTTTTAGTGTTCCCATCATAAGCCTTGTGGGATATCTCAGGAAAACTATAGACTCTTTCCCCAGGGCGGGTGAGGACTACCAGAGAGGCCTGTCAACAGACACAGAGAGACAAAATCCTGCATCCAATTTCAGAGGAGCCTCAGAGATATTGAAAATCACTGACATGCTCCCTAAAACATTCACAAACCTCAGATTAAGGATTCCTAACCTACATTTCTGGTAGGAGAGGGAAATTTGAGGATATTTCTCTAGACAACTAATTTAATTACACTTCCATATCCAACAATTTCATATATTCCTTTTCAGTCCTATTTTGTCTCTTTAGGTTTGAGTGTTTATTCAAGTCAAATAAAAATTGATTTTTATTGCCATTTAAGTTATCAAAACAACCTGTTTGCTAACAAGTTATTAGTTTTACTTTATCTGTTCTAATATTTGGAGGGATTATTTCACCAAATCATGACAAGTATCATTTAAGTCTGATTCAAGGGAGTAGAAAATAAATAACATAAATATTAGATATGTATATTAGATATATACATGCACATATGTGAAAATATGTATATAAAAAAATATTGCTTTTTACCTTTCTCCTCTGCTTTAAGAGCAAGAATATTCACCTGTTTTATTCTTTATTGTAGCTCCAACACCTAGAACATAGTTCATGGCACCCAGAATATATGTATAGAATAAATGTTTTATTAAAAATAAAAGGAAATTTTACCACTGTATGTTTAAGTACATGTCAGGAAAATTAAATAGTCTTGTTTAGGCTTCAGAGACAAAGCAGAACAGGCCTCTGACCTTGCTTCTAACCTGCCCCAACAGTGCCCTGACTGTGACTGAGTGACTGCCTGCTGTGAATGCAAGACTTGCAGCACCGTAGATAAGATGGGGGAGGAATCTTGAAATTGTTTAGCCCCTGATGGGGCCTGGCCAACCAAGCTCCAGGCTCAGAGACGTCTGAAGCTTTCCATGGTAAAACCAGCAGCATTAACATGAAATCAAGCTTGCAATTTGGTCACAGACTTCTGACGATATCAGTTTGAGTCCATCCTAAAATTAAGAGTAGGAATTCCAAACTACAGTCTTTGAAGTCTCACCCATGGAGCACACTGGGACCTTTTCCCAGCTGGGACTCCAGACGTGCTGTGACTCAGGCCTTACCAGCACTGCTTAAGTCTGGGTGTTGGTCAAAACCCGATTTGGTGATGTATTCTCTGCTCTTTCTATTTCTCTTTCCTTTTAATGTTAGTCTGTTGAAAGTAAGCTAGATAATTCTCTAATGAAAATTTGTATATATATATATATATATATTTGTTTATAATGAGTGGCATAGTTTGTTAACAAATTCTTTGAATCTGAGATAAAAGTGAAAACTTTTGGCAAAACAGTACGCTACTTTAAAATGTGTACCTGCCGAAGATAAGGTGTCCATAGGTGTGTGGATTCATCTCTGGGCTTTCTATTTTGTTCCATTGATCTATATTTCTGTCTTTGTGCCAGTACCATACTGTCTTAATGACTGTGGCTTTGTAGTAGAGCCTGAAGTCAGGCAAGTTGATTCCTCCAGTTCCATTCTTCTTTCTCAAGATTGCTTTTGCTATTCTAGGTTTTTTGTATTTCCATACATATCTTGAAATTATTTGTTCTAGTTCTGTGAAAAATACTGCTGGTGGCTTGATAGGGATTGCACTGAATCTATAGATTGCTTTGGGTAGTATACTCATTTTCACTATATTGACTCTTCTGATCCATGGACATGGTATATTTCTCCATCTATTAGTGTCCTCTTTGATTTCTTTCATCAGTGTTTTATAGTTTTCAATATATAGGACAACTTATCTTTGACAAAGGAGGCAAGAATATCCAATGGAGTAAAGACAATCTCTTTAACAAGTGGTGCTGGGAAAACTGGTCAACCACTTGTAGAAGCATAAAACTAGATCACTTTCTAACACCACACACAAAAATAAACTCAAAATGGATTAAAGATCTAAATGTAAGACCAGAAAATATGAAACTCCTAGAGGAGAACATAGGCAAAACACTCTCCGACATAAATCACAGCAGGATCCTCTATGATCCACCTCCCAGTATACTGGAAATAAAAGCAAAAATAAACAAATGGGATCTAATTAAAATCAAAAGCTTCTGCACAACAAAGGAAACTATAAGTAAGGTGAAAAGACAGCCTTCTGAGTGGGAGAAAACAATAGCAAATGAAGCAACTGACAAACAACTAATCTCAAAAATATACAAGCAACTTATGCAGCTCAACTCCAGAAAAATAAACAATCCAATCAAAAAATGGGCCAAATAACTAAATAGGCATTTCTCCAACGAAGACATATGGATGGCTAACAAATACATGAAAAGATGCTCAACATCACTCATCATCAGAGAAATGTAAATCAAGACCACAGTGAGGTATCATTTCACACCAGTCAGAATGGGTGTGATCCAGAAGTCTACAAACAATAAATGCTGGAGAGGGTGTGGAGAAAAGGGAACCCTCTTACACTGTTGGTGGGAATGCTAACTCGTACAGCCACTATGGAAAACAGTGTGGAGATTCCTTAAAAAATTGCAAATAGATCTGCCTTATGACCCAGCAATCCCACTGCTGGGCAAACACACCAAGGAAACCAGAATTGAAAGAGACACGTGTACCCCAGTGTTCACTGCAGCATTATTTATAATCACCAGGACATGGGAACCACCTAGATGTCCATCAGCAGATGAATGGATAAGAAAGCTGTGGTACATATACATAATGGAGTATTACTCAGCCCTTAAAAAGAGTAAATTTGACTCAGTTCTAATGAGATGGATGAAACTGGAGCCGATTATACAGAGTGAAGTAAGCCAGAAAGAAAAACACCAATACAGTATACTGACACATATATATGGAATTTAGAAAGATAGTAATGAGGACCCTGTATGTGAGACAACAAAAGAGACACAGAGGTATAGAACGGACTTTTTGGACTCTGAGGGAGAGGGAGAGGGTGGGATGATTTGGGAGAATGGCATTGAAACATGTATACTATCATGGAGGAAATGAAGCGCCAGTTTATGTTCAATACAGGATACAGGATGCTTGGGGCTGGTGTACGGGGATGATCCAGAGAGATAATATGGGGTGAGAGGTGGGAGGGGGTTTCAGGATTGGGAGCTCATGTAGACCTGTGACTGATTCATGTCAATGTATGGCAAAACCAATACAGTATTGTAAAGTAGAATAAATTTAAAAAAAAAAAAAATGTGTGCCTGCTAAACTAGTATCAGTGTTTACTTTTCAGAAATCCCCTAATGACTGAGAAAGTAAAGAATCTGCATGCAATGTGGGAGATGAGGGTTTGAGCCCTGGGTCTGAAAGACCCATTGGAGAAGAGAACGGTAACCCAGTCCAGTATTCTTGCCTGGAGAACTACATGGACAGAGGAGCTGGGGGCTATACAGTCCTTGGGGTTGCAAAGAGTTGGGCATGACTGAGTGACTTTGAGAGAGACACAGTTTTCATGTTACTCGTCACAGGTAATATTCACTTCTGCATAATAAAATTTGTTTATTGAATACTAGTTTGTACTAGATATCATTCCAGGTGCTTTATAAAATTAGCTCATTAATTACTACAGCAATCTGCAAAGTGGGTATCATAATACCAGTTTTATAAATGAAGGCTGAAGGTTCTAACAGTCTATGAAAAGTGAAATAAAGTATTCAGAGGCTTCCAGTTTCACCCCTATCAGCTTTAACTTCAACCTTCGTATACATCCCCATGAGAACCTAAAAGGTGAGAAACTAAAGCAGTTCCAAGCAAGTAAACTATAAGAAAAAATATGAATCATTATGTGCATATTGCTTTGCAGAAGGTTATAAGCAAGCCAGGGTAACTCTTGACTATGATCAAACTAAAGGTATTGCATTTCCTCAGGGAAGTAAGTACATGGGAACATAGTTGTTTCGCAGTCATGAGGCTCACACACAGGGAAACCATGGAGTCAAAGGCTGGCATGGCCTCTCCAAAGAGAGGTTCTGGCTTCCAGGAAGATATTTCTCCAAAGGGGATATGGATGTGGATTTTCTGTATCATATTGTTTTTTATCATGTTCCTTGAGCAAATTAAAATTTAGGCTTAAGATTTCATCTCTGGAGACATGGCACACTGCAACAACCAGAAGAAAAACAGAGCAAGAAATGAGATCTTTAAAGAGGAGTCAAGTAGTTAGCTACACAATCTGACAAGTTCCATGCAGTCAAAGGTGAGCAGTCATTATAACCGGGGACTTGAGGTATTAGGTAAGATTTTGAATTTTGAGGACAATAGGAAATTTGCATCACCTAATTTGTATGCACAGGCAAATTTCTGCTCTTCATTGTTTGTAACTGGGCTAACACATTCAACCCAGAGAAAATTAATTTAGCTATATTAAGTAAAATAGCAATATGAAAAGGAAGACAGACGTAGACTAGATGGGAAAATCAATGCCAGGAACACAGCATATTAAAACAGTTCTAATTTGTTTGTCTTTTCCAGAGGAAGTTGGGAAGAAATAGGACTGTCTGTCCTGTGCTATCTAATAAAGTCTTGCCACATTGCTACTTTTGAATTCGTTTAGCATATCAATTTCCATAATAAATTTAGAATTTAGAGGGACACACAAATTCCAGTTGTCTGTATTCCGATTTGGTAGTTGCAAAGTAACAAGGACAATTTCTAGTGAAGAAAATCAAGAAGCCAAGCAATCCATCCTAAGCTGAATTTTGTGAGATCAGCAGGATGAAAGGTGTATGAAGAGGTTAGGGATGGCATAAATCCTGGGATTAGATCTTCCAGTAAACCCAGCAAGTCAGCACCCAGCCGAGAAAGAGACAGGGAGTTGGTAGTTGCTGTGATAGCCTGAATCTTTGCAAAAGTTGGGAGAATGAAAAAAGAACAGGGAAATGCCGTCCAGTTATGTCTATCCTGAGAGCTTGAGAACATAAATCATGACAGTTATTCCGGTGAAATAAAATATAGAGCCCTAATCCCTGAAATCCCTGTCACTAGGTTCACAGGGAAGCTTAGCCATCAGGCTCTCCAAAGACTTGATTTTAATTGCTTAGATGGTTTCTTAAAAAGACCAGAAACCAAGGGAAGGGGTAGAGAAGGACAGAGATTTAGATTAGATTTTCCTCTCAGAGAAGTAGCATTCATATATGGCCAAAAATATTATTCAGTTCAGCAAAATATTTACCACATGATTTTCTACTTGATGTTGTACTAGACATACTGTGGTCATTTTTTTTTAAGTGCACAAGGAGTTCGAATCCTAGATACTGTCATAACTATACCTGCGATAAGTGACATAAAATAAGTTTCAATTAAAAAAGATTAAACAAATCAATGCAGTATAGTTTCAGGAACTAAAGGGATTAACCTAAATTCTGTCTTGAAGGATGCCAGGGATCAGTAAATATATGTGTAGAGACCATTCTGGGTGAGGTAACATCAAACAAGCAGGCTCTAAAGTAGAAGGTAGTTGGATATACAGAAGGAACTAAAAGAAAGTTGCTGTAGTTACCAATACCAAGTCAGGCAGAAGTGATATAAAATTAGTGAGGTAGAGATCACCATTTAGTAAAAGCTAAAAAGCAGACAAATCCTGACTGTGTGTGTATATATATTCACACAAGTGTATATAGCATGTCTATAACATATACTATATTTATTATATGTGTGTATCATTATTATAATCATGGTCATCATTATAACTTTGGATGTTAGCCTTCTTCACTTCTGCACAACTTAGAAAAGTGTTGAAACTGGGCATGTCTGTGTGATGTTCACAAACATTAGTTTCCTTCCAGTCCTATGTAAGACTGTGCTACCCTGGACCTGTGAAACGAGGTGATGTCTGGTGACTTGCTTTGGACTAGGCAATGTGAACAGGACTATCGGTGTCACTTATGAAGATACATGAAGAGCTAGCATACAGTCTGTCATGTCCTCTTTCTTGCTGCAGCAATCACAAAACTTTGTGTAGAATTCGGTTTTCTATCAGCCTGTACCTGTGAGTAACTAAGGTAACCAGATTTCTCTGCTTGAGCTGCAGTAAAATGTTATGCTTATTGTATCACGAAGGGTTTTGATCATAAGTGGTAGTTAAAATCGATTAGCACTGTATCCCCCTATGTTATCACATAGACATTCATAGTATTCTTACCACCGGACAATTGACTTTCAAAAAAATAACTCAAATGGAAGGAATGCAAGAGTGGAAAACTTAGGAAAAGCATGGCCTTGTAGATGCTAAGAACTGATTGTTCTTCATTCAACAGACAGAAACCGCTGTGCCCTGTCTGCACTATGTGCTGTGCTGTGCTAAGCTGCTTCAGTTGTGCCTGATTCTGTGACCCTATGGACTGTAGCCCTTGAGGCTCCTCTGTCCATGGAGACTCTCCAGGCTAGAATCCTGGCATGGGTTGCCTTGCTCTCCTGCAGGGGATCTTCCATACCCAGGGACTGAACCCGACTCTCCATGTCTCCGGCCTTGGCAGGTGGGTTCTTTACCACTGGTGTCACCTGGGAAGCCCATTGCACTTACACTCTCAAGCAATGGTTTTCAAAACAGGAGGGGGTGTGGCACTGGTGTGTTGCAATAATTCTCAAGGTAAATTATAAATGATAGATGGTGCATAATACAGCACTGAAGTTTGTAAATTATTGACTTAAATAGAATGAATTCAACACCTTTCCCTTTAACTTGCATTGTCATTCTTCTTTGAGTGGGAAGAGTATATGGGAATGTAGGGTATCTGAAGCCAAGTCTATGGTCAAGTTCCCATGAGAACAACTGGGATTCTAGTTAGATGTCTAGTTAGATGTCAGAGAAGGCAATGGCACCCCACTCCAGTACTCGTGCCTGGAAAATGCCATGGGCGGAGGAGCCTGGTAAGCTGCAGTCCATGGGGTTGCTAAGAGTCAGACACGACTGAGCGACTTCACTTTCACTTTTCACCTTCATGCACTGGAGAAGGAAATGGCAACCCACTCCAGTGTTCTTGCCTGGAGAATCCCAGGGATGGGGAAGCCTGGTGGGCTGCCATCTATGGGGTTGCACAGAGTCGGACATGACTGAAGTGATTCAGCAGCAGCAGCAGTTAGATGTAGAACCAGGGATAGATTTCTTATCCCTCTGAGTCTGTATCCTCATTTACTAAATAGTAATAACTCCTTCCAACAGGGGAGTTCAGTGTATAATATAAATTGACAGACAGCCGTTATTATTAATAGTATAGGTCTATACCTCTATGGATTCAGAAACATGGACAGGAGGAAGTTTGACCTATGAAAAGTCTGGGAGTGCGTCCTCACTATGGGCTGTACTGGCCCAGTTCACACCCCTCTTCATATATGTTGCAGAAAGATGCTTTTAAATTCACAGTGCATTTACCGCAGTCCCAATACCAGATTAGAAACAGCAACTGTGGTTACAGGGAATGCTTGCTGATTATCTACCGGAAGTAAAGGAGAAGTGAATGCAAGTAAATGCAAATTATAAGGGACAAGGAAAAAGAGAAGTGCCATTTACTGAGTGCCAATTGAGGGCCAAACACTGGTAGACATTTTGCATACATATCATCTAATTATCAGAAAACTCTGCAACGTGGATACCATTTTCCTCAATAGAGAAATGAAGAAACTGAGGCTCAGAAGGTTTAAGTAATTTTTAAGATTTTATAGCACAGAAGTAGAAGAGACAGGATGTGTACCCAAACCGATCTAACTTCAAAGCTTCTGGGCATTTTATCAGTCCCTTGTTCATTCTGTCAAAGATTTTACAAGCTGGTGGTGGTAGGAGTGAGAGTGAAGTAAGTAGAAATTATACACAAGTAATAAAATAAGATAACCTGCGGTAAGTCCACATTGCCAATATTTAAGTTAGGATAAAAAGTCTAGCTGAAATGAACTTAAAAATATACTATCTTTGATGGGATTAGATCCAGGACAGGTATAGCGATCAGCTTATTTTTGCCATGAAAGACTTTTTTTTTCCATCTCTGCCCAGTCATCCTCATGTTGCCTTTAATCTCAGGCTGAAAGCAAAATGGCACCAAGGGTCATAGCCAGACCCAACAACACGCAGAGGCAAAAAAGAGATTCTTCATGTGACTCTGTTTGATCAGCAAAGACACCCCACAGACTTCCCAGTTGTGCTTTCTTGTCTCTCCATCCACAAGTGGGTCACGTGCCCACTGCTAACTCATCTATAATTAGGAAGAATGGGTTGCTCTTACTAACACTACCAAAATTTATTGAGCATTTACTAGGTCCAGACAATGTTCTATGTGATTCACCTATATTTGATGCTCATAAAAGCTCTGCTGCTGCTGCTACTGCTAAGTCACTTCAGTCGTGTCCAACTCTGTGTGACCCCATAGATGGCAACCCACCAGGCTCCTCTGTCCATGGGATTTTCCAGACAAGAGTACTGGAGTGGGGTGCCATTACCTTCTCTGCATAAAAGCTCTATGATACGGGTATTAGTATTATCATGATTCGCCACTTTAAAAATGTAGAGACTAAGGAAGAGAGAATAATTACTTTTCTCAAAGTCGGGAAATGAGCATGTGACTCCACCAAATCACTGATTCTGCGCTGAATCTCAGCACTGTATTGTTTCATGTCATGCTCCCCGAGTACACAGACCACTTCTGGGGCTGGCAAAGAGGTTTGCATCCCTGAAGTGCATGGTATAAAACTGAGGTATTACGTGAAAGAAGGAAGAGACATACACCATAAGATACCAGGAGATAAAAGAGAGATTAATTTTTTCCTGAGATAATCAGGGAAGATATAATGGAGGGGAAGCATGGCGCAGCTTTTTGAAGGATCAGCAGAATTACTTCTACTAGATGAGTATGGGAGGATTTAAAAAAGCTAATTTTATTGAAAACAATGTATATCAACAATGTGCTTAACTATTTCAGAGGTGATATTTATTTAATTTTTACAACCCCATATAGAGTTATTTCTACTTTTACCATGCCAGTTTGGTAAATGAGAAAACATCAACTTGGAGAATGAAGGTGCAAAACACACCACTAGAAAATGGTAGAACTAGAATTCAAACCCAGTTCGAATTCTAACATCTAGCTCTTTTAAACTACATCTGATTTCATGCATAAAATACATATTTGGAACCTGGGAAAGGAGGTCCCCATGATTCAGTGCAAACAGCAGTCTTATAATCAATTCATGATTATAAACTCAGTTGACTGCCTAGGCAGGCATCCATATAAATCCATTTCAAACCTCCTGACCTATCAACAATCAATGAAAGTATATTTGAAAGTCTGTCTTTCTCATCCTGCTGTGTGATCCCAATTACATAATTTGCCAGTCTATCTCCAGCTAAGCTTGTGTAGAAGAGCAGAAATCGGGATTTTGATGAAACTTTGGGTGTCTTTCCCTTCTCCATTCTTTACCTGTTGCCAGAGAGAGTTCAGTATTCTGGGGATACTGACCCTTTCTATAAATCCAATTTGGTTGTATTCACAAAGATTGAGGCTGCCTTGAAAGGCTTGAAGAATGGGCCATGCTGGTTCACATGTTGCTTGCCAACAGATTTTAGGTAATTATAGCAGATAATCGGTCTGGCTCCACTGTGCTGTGTGCTGTGCTTAGTCACTCAGTCACGTCCAACTCATTGCAACACCATAGACTATAGCCTGCCAAGATACTCTGTCCAAGAGCTTCTCCAGGCAAGGCTACTAGAGTGGGCCATGCTCTCCTCCAGGGTATCTTCCCAACCCAGGGATAGAACCCAGGTCTCCCATGTTGCAGGTGGATTCTTTACCATCTGAGTTGCCAGGCAAGCCCAGGAATGCTGGAGTGGGGAGCCTATTCCTTCTCCAGGAGACCTTCCTGACTCAGGGATAGAACCAAGGTCTCCTGCACTGCAGGTGGATTCTTTACCAGCTGAGCTACCAGGGAAGCCCCTGGCTCCACTACAGACATTTAATAGTGGGAAAATAAATACTTTAATAGCTTTGGTAATGCTTTTGATGTTGAAACCAAAATCCGTCAAAATCTTTGGGTACCATATGCTAAGGACTGTCAAAGAGAAGAAAAATAGGCAGTCTCTTTGCAATTCCACTGTCACTTACACACTTGCCTATAAAGTGGGATATGTGCAGCTCAGAATTAACCTAAGTGGACGTTCTTCTAACTTTAAACGGCAAATGCATACAAATGACAGTAATGCCAGGGCCATTAGACTGACGAGTCTGTTTCATATCTGTTCCGATTTTTCTGAATACTCAACTTGAATTCTTTTAATGGTTACTTAATTAAAGGGAATTAGAACTTTAGCAGAGCAGCAATTTAATTTTAAAAAATGAGAGAGAAGTGTCACAGCGACATCTTTCATTCATTTTAATGAGAAAATGTATTCTCATCTCAGAGAATGTAAAAGAAGAGCTGAAAAGCATTTTTCCCAAAGAAAAGTGGACTATAATAACATGAATCACAAAGTTGCCTCATATTCAGTTGTCATTTAGTCAATGTTATTAACTTGGTTTTATAATAGCTTAAGGGGGTAGATTCTCATAGAGTAATTCAATCAGTAAGAGCAAGTTCCTTAACCCCTGTTATAGTAAATCTCTTCTATTGATTTATAGGGCGTGTGGCAAATGAGAAGAAATGCAAAGCAATCATATTGCTATGTGGAATATCAGACCTTGCACGCAGTTAGTCTTTTTATTTTTTTCTGCAGTTAAGTCTTGACAGCTAGATACTTATGTTTGCGTGTTCTTTGCTTCATGACTCTATCCACTGAGAGGTTTTAGGGTATTTCAGATACAGCTTCTAAATGCCACACACAATTTTAATTCCAGGATCTTTTCATTTATTGGAGAGCACAAGATATACACCTGTGGGTCCGATTTCCCAGCTGCACTGACATACATGGCTATAGCTCGCCTGATGGTAGACGTTTGGGAAGATGCACTGGCTCAAAACGTTTGTTACTGTCTTCATTTAGAAGATGTATTGAAATGCACCACATTTTGTTTTTTAATTAGAATGCCCCAAACTCAAGAATAGGCAATATATGTGCGTGTTTTTTTTTTTAATGTTAATCAAGTTCAGTTGGATAAGAGTTATTTTTATGCCACTGGCAAGAAAAACTTTTCTGTTCTTAATCATGTTTGTGCATCTAAAAAAATCCAATTAGTAATTCAGTGCTTTTAAACAGAAGAAAAGGCATCACTCCTTGGTGTTGAGAAGCGATGAAAGACAGAAAGAAATAAGGATTGCTCAGGCTTTGTGGCTAAGAGAGAGTGCTCGATGGAAAGAAATGAACAAGAAACAAAGTATGTCTGGGTCTTCTAGGAATATCCTTTCAAATCCCGTGGATCATATTAAAGCAAAATCTGTCAGCAATTTCATTTATATTTATTTAAATGTTTGCTATTCAGTTTCTTCTCTAGCATACTATATATACTAGGAAAAGAGTATTTAAGAAATAAAAGTGTGAAAAAGACCACACATGGATTCATTGCATGTTGTGTTTGAAGAAAACCAAGGAGACTAGGTCTGTCTGGAGCAGGAGAGTGAGCAAAGGAGAATGGGAGATGCCCTTGGGGAAAAAGCTGGGGTCCTGGCAATACAAGGCCAGGTAGAAAACTTGAGATTCCTTTTTGATCCTAACAGGATGTCACTGGGGGGAAGGGTGGGGGACGGAGGGAAGGGAGGGGAGGGGGCTTTGAGCAAGTTGAGATATGATCTAACGTTTAACAATCTATAACTTCCTTACGGGCTTCCCAGGTGGTGCTAGTGGTAAAGAACCTTCCTGCCAATGCAGGTAGACATAAGAGACACAGGTTCCACCTCTGGATTGGGGAAATTCCCCTGGAGGAGGGCTTGGCAACCCACTCCAGTATTCTTACCTGGAGAATCCTGTGGACGGAGGAGCCTGGCGGGCTGCAGTCCGTAAGTCACATGCAGAGTTGGACACGACTGAAGTGACTTAGCACACAAACACAATTTGATTATATATTTTATTATTTTATATGTTATGTGAAAATACTCAAATATACACAAAAGTGAAGAGAATACTGCATTGAACAAATGCAACCATACTTAAACAGTCAATAATTATTAAGATACTGCCATGCTCACATGTTGATATAAGGAACCACATGTACATATTCTTGCCATCTTCTCAAAATACTGTTTTATATTCCATAATGTGCCTTTCTCACTTACTGTATCTCAGAAGTTAGTTCCTTTCACAGTATATGAATCATTTTCACTCAGCTTTACTGCTTCCTGGTATCCCATCAGTATGGCTTCCGTGGAGGTGTTAGTTTCTAATCTGTGGGATGATATATTGTAAGGTAGGGTGTTCAGGGCGGAAGAAAGGAGACCAGCTAGAAGGTTACAGCAGTAGTCGCGTGAAAACTAGCTTGGATGGGGGCAGTAGAGGTGGAGCTGACAAGGAGTGATATTACGGGAGAACCTGAAGATGCAGCCATTTGGAGACACCGGTAACCTGGATGCGGACTGAGAGAGGAAAGTGTCAGATCCACCTTTTGTGTCTGAACATGGTGAGGGCTGAATCTCAAACGCCGAAGGAGAAACTGGCACAAACATGTGGAGCAGCAAATGTTCATTATGGGATTATGGGACATACTACTTTGAGATGCTTTTTAGATATGCACATGGAAATGATGTATAGCATATTATGTGAATCTGAAATCTGGAAGTCTAGCATACAGTTCTAGATTTGGGAATTAATAACTGAATTATATTATTTCACTTCTTACTGAGCATTGTAATGAAAATTAGAGTTTCTTTCCTGTTAGAGTTTGATTTGGGCCTTGACCCTGGCACTTGCTATGTAATCTTGGACAAGTCCCTAGACTATTTAAAACTGCTTTTTTCAGCCTATGAAGCGGTGACAATAATTCTATCTACCTCAAAAAAGTTAATGATTGGAGATAAATTATTAATATGCAAAGTACTTACAATACTGCCTAGCATTTTGTACACTTTTAATTAATGTTGGATAATACTATTTTTAATAGTCACTCCTCAGGGAAATCTCAAGATTATATAATTAATCAAGCAAATGTTATTTTACCTCTTTATAAGCCACCAGTGATCATGTATCTGCTGGGTTTGGAGATATATATATATATATATATAGAGAGAGAGAGAAGTATATATATATATATATATATATATATATAGCATGTGAGAGTTGGACTGTGAAGAAAGCTGAGAGCAGAAGAATTGATGCTTTTCAACTGTGGTGTTTGAGAAGACTCTTGAGAGTCCCTTGGACTGCAAGGAGATCCAACCAGTCCATTTTGAAGGAGATCAGTCCTGAATGTTCTTTGGAAGGACTGATGCTAAAGTTGAAACCCCAATACTGTGGGCACCTCATGTGAAGAATTGACTCATTGGAAAAGACTCTGATGCTGGGAGGGATTGGGGACAGGAGGAGAAGGGAACTACAGAGGATGAGACGGCTGGATGGCATCACTGACTCAATGGATGTGAGTTTGAGTGAACTCTGGGAGTTGGTGATGGACAGGGAGGCCTGGTGTGCTGCAATTCATGGGGTCGCAAAGAGTTGGACATGATTGAGTAACTGAACTGAACTGAATAACATAGCTTCTGCCTTGAAGACCGGTATCATTATTTCTATCTTATAATTGGAAAAATTGGTTCAAGGGAAGATTTGTAGTTGTTTAAATTATTAGTTAATGGAGTGTTATTTTTGCAGTCAGGCATGCTTTGAGCATATGCGACCAAGCAACAGTTGATGAAGTATGAGAATGAATGATGAAGCTGAAGCTCCAAATCTTTGACCACCTAATGCAAAGAGCTGACTCATTGGAAAGGACCCTCATGCTGAGAAAGATTGAAGGCAGGAGAAGAAGGTGACAACAGAGGATGAGATGGCTGGATGGCATCACTGACTCGATGGACATGAGTTTGGGCAAGCTCTGGGAGTTGGTATAGGACAGGGAAGCTTGACTTGCCGCAGCCATGAGGTTGCAAGGAGTCAGACAGGACTGAGCGACTGAACTGACTGGGAACAAATTTAAATAAAGCCATGTCTGACTATATTTTCCTTTTGTCCTAAAAAAAAAAAAAATGTGGTCTTTTTATTTGGGATACTGAACTAGCATATTGATTTAAAGAACCAAGCAAATGTGCTAATTTCATTTCAATCTAATGGTAGCTAAATCAGTTGTTAGTTCAAATGGACAGGTAAATAAAACATAAAAGGTGAGAGTGAATCCATTTATGTTAGAAGATGGTGGTCCAAAGAATGAATGTGTCTAAATGTATTAAGAGGACTGGGTGAAGCACTAAAGAAGAAGTTTTGATTCTGGCAATCACACAATAGGGAAACTGAAGTCAAGTGGTGAAAAGATAGACAGAAATCCTTGCATGAAGAAAGGAAGGGTTTCTTGGCATTTACTTTTACATATATGCCTTTTTTAAAAATAATAATAATCATACCCATGAGAATTCTATTGGGGTTTTAAAGATGAGAAACAAGATTTAGTGAGGATAAATAACTTATCCAGAGTCACTCAGGAAATGAACGCGAGTCCAGATTCCCAGTCTTATATAGTCACTATGACATTCTCACTCTGCTTATCACGCTGTGGTCTGAGTCCATTTATGACTCAACAGTGAATTATTTCTTACTTCTGGTGTCTTTCCTTGTACTTCAGAGAAGCTGTTCACTGCATTTGCTTGCCAGGAAATGACTCTAACTTTGAATGAATATCACTATTCATTGAGAATTTAAAATATATTTCCCTGATTAATCCTCAAATTAACTCGATGGAGTGGAAGTGATTATTACTCATTTTAAAATGAGGAAATCATGCCTTAGAGATTAAGTAATTTGCCAAAGTTTTCACAGGTCACACAGCAATTAATGGAGCCAGGTTTCCTTCTCAAGTTCACTGAACCTAGTCCTTTTCCTCACCCAAAAGAGCTCTCGTGTCATAGGCCAAATGAATTTGTCAGCTTTGTGTGACATAATTTCTGACTCCATTTCTGATTCTTATTTATATTTCATGGTGAAACTAAAGCATCGTTTCTATGATCCTCTTAAAAGTGATCAAGCTATGTATTTCCCCAGTGTGTTCCTATGGCCAGTTGCCCATGGCAGCTGTTCTCTTTTTCCCTGTATTCTGCTGTAGTGATCTGTCTTCCACACTAGACAGTGAATTCATCCAGGCCAAGAGGTTGCTTAACATACCTTTGAAACCGGAATGCACTAAGCACATTTCTCTCTAGAATCAAAACATCATTGTTATTTAGAAGGTAATAGTTTCCCTTATTTAGTAGCTTAAAAAAACCAAAAAAGTGTGTTGGACATGCAGTTGTGTCCGACTCTGTGATCCCATGGACTGAAGCCCTCCAGGCTCCTCTGTCTATGGGATTCTCCAGGCAAGAATATTGGCGTGGGCTACCATTCCCTTCTCCAGAGAATCCTCCCTACTCAGGGGATCAAATCTAGGTCTCCTGCTTTGCAGACAGATTCTTCACTGTCTGAGCCACCAGGGAAGCAAAGGTATATAAAGCAACTTAAAATATTTTTCCAGTGATGGAATCTTGTGGGCACAAAAGGAGGGAAAGTTTAAAATAGAGCCTCAAATTTCCTCATATTTTGCAATTTATTGATTTATGTGGCCTCAAGAGAATATTGATGGCTTTACCTCAAGGATTGACTACTGGAACATAGAGATAACTGAGATGATTAGGTAACTCAGGATGCTGAGGTGTTTTTCTTTTTAATTAAAAGTGAAGTGTGGTTAAATATAAGAAGAGAAGAAAGAAACCAGTATAAATGATTATTTTTTAGTGTGTGGGGAATAGTTGAATGAATCCTCAAAGTCTGCCCTGAGGATCTGATGCTACAGATCAAAAAAGATAAGAGGTTTACTAGTGGAAACACAGTGACACTGACTTCAGAGACCTCAGCAGGGAAGATTAGAGAGAAAGGAGCACCAAGGAGTCCAGAGAAACTAATCTGTGCTGAGAAATGCTGACTTAGAAAGGCTTAATATGGGGCTCCTATGGGATCCACGCTGCCAAAGGGAGCACAAAGAAACTATGGTAGATGCTGTATAGTAAGCTTTTATTTGATGGACAACTTCATGTATAGAGAGAATATAGACTTAGGAATCTCCTTGACCTGACTGAAATCCCAGTTCCAACTCCACTTTTTAACTTTTAGCAACCTTACTTCCTGGGAGTAGAGTGAGGTGGGTCAAGTAGACAAAAGAGACACCTGCCCAGTGGTTCTTTTGGAACTATGGATGACATAATGCATGCATAGAGCATAACTTAGTATCTGGCACATCCTAAGTTATTAATTTATCTCCCCTCCACAGTCTGCACTTCTATTTCCTTGTGCATTATTAAAGCCCTTTGCTTCTCATCCTCTTGGAATGAGTTTAGAAATAGGAGCAGATAATGGAATCTCTTATGGTAGTACAAGATAGACAAGGTTAAAAAAAGGAAAGGATGTAATAAAATATCAGTAGAAAAATACAGAGACAGTTAAAAAGAAATCAGTTTTTTAAATTATTTTATTGTCAATGGAACAAAATTAGGATTTAGATTCTCACAGTGGGACTGTGGTACACAGTGACTAAACCTTTCTGTTCCTGAGTCTTCTGATGTTTATCTCTGTCCAATGAGTACAATAACGTCTGGATAGCCGTATAAAGGGCTTCCCTGGTGGCTCAGACAGTAAAGAATCTACCTGCAATGCAGGTACCCAGGTTCAGTCCATGGGTCAGGAAAATCCCCTGGAGGAAGGAATGGCTACCTACTCTAGTATTCTTGCCAACAGAACTTCATAGACAGAGGAGCCAGGTGGGCTACAGTTCATGGGTTCACAAGAGTTGAACACGACTGAATAACTTTGAGAGAGAGTCATTAAAAGAAAATGGGGAAAGTAGAATATACATTTAAGTTCGTTAAAGAAGTTTAAGCCTACAATCATGAAACTGACTAGCATTCATCAAGTTATAACTGAACTGAATAAATAGGCTTATTAAAATAGGAGACCTGGGTTTGATCCTTGGGTTCGGAAGTTCCCTTGGAGAAGGGAAAGTCTATCCACTCCAGTATTCTTGCCGGAGAACCCTATGACTAGAGGAGCAGATTACAGTTCATGGGGTTACAAAGAATGGCATATGACTGACACTTTCACCTTACTTTTGGCCTACCTAGTTGGCTCAATAATAAAAAACCCACCTGCCAATGCAAGAGACTCAAGAGACTCAGATTTGATCCCTGAGCCAGGAAGATCCCCTGGAGTAGGAAATGGCAACCCACTCTAGTATTCTTGCCTGGATAATCTCATGCACGGAGGAGTCTGGAGGGCCATAGCTCATGGGGTTTTCAAAGTCAGACATGACTGAGTTACTGAGCACACAGAGAACTCTCTGACTTTGAGTTTGTATCCTCAGAATTCAAGTTGCTGCAGATGTATAGGTCAGTTAATTTACTAGGTATGTAAATGAAACATTTAAATCATTCTCTTATTATTAATGGGTAAGAAGCTGGAGATAATACCTGAATATAACTAATTTAGTTGCAGTCAAACAAAACAAACTGTTCATTAAAGTATCAGTGTTGTTATTAAGCATTGCCATAGAAATTTATTTTAAATGACACTTAAATTAATAATAAATAAAATTAATGAACATAAATTAATAAAATATCATTATTGTTGTTGCTATTAATCATAATGATAGTATTACATCCTCTTTTATTAAGCATCATATCTGATAGTCTCAACAATCCTGAAAATTGATAATGTTACCTCACTGTTCTTATTTAATGGGTGAAAAAGATATGAAAAAGTACGATGCTTAGAATAGTTTATTGGCTCTCAAAAGTCTTCAAGTGAGAATACAGAACTGGAACTTAACCAGTTCCTCAGAGGTCAAAATTTCTTGTTCCACTAAGCAAACTATGTTTGGAATATTTATATTTAGACAGACTGAGGGTTCTGTGTATCAAAATTGGGAACGTCATTAATAGGATTTAAAATTTCGCCTTTGCATTCTCTATTGTGAGAAACTGCGTATGAGTCTGTTCCAGGTCACTATTCTTAATAAGTCCCTGCGTTAGTTCGCTAGTGCTGCCACAATAAAGTGTCAGGGACTAGGCAGCCTAAACAACACAAAGTTATTTTCTCACATTTCTGGAGGTTAGAGCGTTGGCCAGGTTGTGTCCTCCTAAGTCTTCTCCCTGCTTTTAGATTTATGCTCTTCTAGTGTCTACACATGGCCTTCCCTCTGTGAGTGTCTGTGTACCAATCTCTTCATGAGACACCAGTCATATTAAATGAGGTCCTACTCATAAGACCTCATTTTACACTAATTACCTCTTTATAAGCGCTATTCTAAATATGATCTCATTTTAAGATCCTGGGAGTTAAGGTTGCAATATAAGAATCTGAGGAGGACATAATTCAGTCCTCTCCTTTCATCCTCCAATAGCATGTGTGTATGTGTAGTGTGTGTGTGTGTGTGTGTGTGTGTGTGTGTGCTCAGTTGCTCAGCTGTGTCAAAGTCTTTGAGATTCCATAGACTATATCCCCTGTGGTTCCTCTGACCACAGGCTTTTCTAGGCAAGAATACTGGAGGGGTTGCCATTTCCTTCTCCAGGGGTTCTTCCCAATTCAGGGATCAAACCAGCATCTCCTACATTGACAAGCAGATTCTTTACCACTGAGCCACCTGGGAAGCCCCCAATTTTCAGTTCAGTTCAGTCGCTCAGTTGTGTCCAACTCTTTGCAACCCCATGAATTGCAGCACGCCAGGTCTCCCTGTCTATCACCAACTCCCAGAGCTCAGACTCACGTCCATCGAGTCAGTGATACCATCCAGCCATCTCATCCTCTGTCGTCCCCTTCTCCTCCTGCCCCCAATTCCTCCCAACATCAGAGTCTTTTCCAATGAGTCAACTCTTTGCATGAGGTGGCCAAAGTACTGGAGCTTCAGTTTTAGCATCATTCCTTCCAAAGAAATCCCAGAGCTGATCCCCTTCAGAATGGACTGGTTGGATCTCCTTGCAGTCCAAGGGACTCTCAAGAGTCTTCTCCAACACCACAGTTCAAAAGCATCAATTCTTTGGTGCTCAGCCCCCAATTTTACTGAAGTATAATTGACATATAACATTATATTAGTTTGGTACATAATGATTGGATATGCAGGTGTACCTTGTTTTACTGTGTCTTGCCTTACTGTGATTTTAGATATTGTATTTTCTTTTCTTTCCTTCTTCTTCTTCTTCTTCTTCTTCTTCTTCTTTTTTTTTTACAAATTAAAGGTTCGTGGTCACCCTGTATCAGATAAATCCATTGGAATCATTATTTGCAACATTTGTTTACTGATCTTACAACATTTCAAACTTTTCAGTAACATATTTCTTAGGGTGATCTGTGATCAGTCATCATTGACATGAACATTGCTACTGTGACTTGCTGAAGGCTCAGATGACAGTTAACACTTTTAGCAATATTTAAGTTAAAGTATACACATTGTTTATTTAGACCTAATGCTATTAAACTATAGTATAGACATGACTTTTGTATACACTGAGAAACCAAAAAAATAAAAAATGTGTGACTTGCTTCATTCCAATATTTACTTTATTCTAGTGTCTGGAACAGAACCCACAATATCTCTGAGGCATGCTGCTTTGAGATATATATATATATACATACACACACACACATATGTTGCAAAATGACAACCACAATAAGTTTAGTTAACATTTATCACATGTACTTAACAATTTTTTTCCTTGTTATAAGAAATTTTAAGATCTACTTTTTAGAAACTTTCAGATATAAAATACAGCATGTTAAATATACTCATCATGCTGTGTATTACAGTTCCAGGACTTATTTACCTCGTGGCTAGAATTTTGTAGCTTTTGATCATTTCACTCATTTTTGCCTATATCCTACCCCCCATTTAGTAATCACCAATCTTCTCTGCATCAATAAGTTTGTTTTTTTAAGGGTCCTTGATACTTAAGATCATATCATATTTATCTTTCTTTATTTCTCTTAACACACTCAAAGTCCATCCATGTTGTTACATTTGTCAGGATTTTATTTTTCATATAGCAGAATTACATATATTATATAATATATATGAGAAAGAGAGAGATTTCTTTTAATCAATTCACCTGCCAATGGATGGTTACATAGTTTTCATGTCTTGCTCATTATAAACAGTGCTGGAAGAACATGAGCGTGCATCTGTTCCAGAAGTGGAATTGCCACATGCCTTTTTGTGAAATTCTCACGTTGTTCATACTTTGTTCCCCTGACTGTGGTGACCATCCTTATGGCTGTTATTTTGAGCCCTTCATCAGGTAAACAACTCACCTCCGTTTCCTTAAAGTCATCCAGCCTGGCCCTAGTTTTGGTTCTCTCTTAAACCTTTGTGATTGCCCAACAACTTTTTTGTTCTTGTTGTTTTAGTGGTTCTTAGTAGTTAAGGGTGAGCCAAGATCTCTCGATGTCCCAAAGAGGAGATCTCAGTCAGTATCTAGATGCTGATTGGAAGTCAGCTCTTCAGAGAAAAGCTTTTAAAATAAATCTATATCAGGGAAATACTAGGAGCTAGGTGCTTCCATCACTTTCCTCTGTTCTGTGCCCTGAGGGAATAGTCACACTAGAACTGTTTTTTTTTTTTTTCCTCCAATCTTGTGGGACCCAAGAATGCAAGCCCCTGGCCAACCGAACCATATGATCAAGCTACACATCTTAGCATCAGCTGAAAAAGCAGAGGCCACCAGGTGTATGTGTAAACTTGTTCCCAGTAGACACCGGGGACTGGGAATGGGCAAGAGGGTAATTTGGAGATGGTCAGTGCCGGCCTCCCTGGTTTCCAGGATAGACTGCAGTCTGTCGTTCATTAATCAGAAATCAGCCCTTGGGCAATTGCTGCTAAGATGTGCAAATAGGCCTTTTAGGGGAAAGAATGGGAGCCAGACATTGCCTTTTGCTCCTTTTGCATTGGTATTTCCTGGTAGCTCAACTAGTAAAGAATCCACGTGCAATGTAGGAACTCTGGGTTTGATTCCTACTTTAGGAAGGCCCCCTGGAGAAGGCAATGTATTCTGACCTGGATAATTTCATGGACAGTACAGTCCATGGAGTTCCAAAGAGTTGGACACAACTAAGTGACTTTCACATGCACTTTTCTTTCCTTGCACTGAGTGCTGGGGGATAGCCACTTAAGAAGTATTCCTTTCATTCCTGGGTGGTCCAGTAGTTAAGATCCCTGATCCCTCATCATGGAACCAAGATCTCACATGCCACTTGGTGTAGCCAAAAATAAATACAGAAATAAATAAATAAAACAAGCTAAGTCCTTAAAAAATGTTAATAAAAAATAAGTATTCCTATGTTTGCTAAAATCCTGTGGGACTTGGAACTTAAGTCCCACTAGCCAGCAATGGGAAGTGATCAAGGACACATTCCCTGGATAGCAGCTGGTATGCCAGATGTAGGCACTGGCAATGTGGATCTGGCCAGAGCAGACATGCAGAGAAGCCACCTGCAGATTTCTAAGTCTCTGGAGAGGATTCTAGTATGTCCCTAGAGGCTTCCTTAATTAGGAGAATGACCCTCAAGTGGAAGTTCAGGATATGAAAATGGACCTCTTTCAAGAAAAGTAGAGAATTATGATATATTCAGTGGCCTTACTGAGGATTATAAGCAGATATGGTTAGATGGCATCACTGATTCAACGGAGATAAACTTGGGTAAACTCAGGGAGATGGTGAGTGATAGGGAAGCCTTGTGTGCTGTAGTCCATGGGGTCACAAAGAGTCAGCCATGACTTGGTGACTGAACAACAAAAACAAAGTCTCTCAGATAACTCTGAGGACCTGTCCCAAAGACATGATGGAGGAGCCAGGATATAAAGGAGTTTTGCAAAAACAAAACAGAACAAGTACAAAAACTCATGAAGTTGAATATCAAAAGATTATTGCTGATTGCACACACACAAACAGATATCTTAAGTTAATGATTGTAGTATGTTTCTATGTATAAGAAGCTGTAGGAATCTGGACTTATTAAAACGATTCCTTTGATATGCATCTTGTTTATCTAATCTGAATAGTATCCTGTTTTCTCCATCCTGAGTTCCCCTCAAAGTGCACAGTCTGGGGAGGCTGCAGTGACTGACAGTTTTCTGGAGAAAGCACCTTTTGTTTACTGAAACAGCAGGCAACATTCTGTCCACAGGGTATAGCCATGGCTAGATTCTGAGATCCCATTTAGAAGTGTTTCTTTCTTTAATTGTAGTCTGGTGGGTTTTTCAGCCTTGTCTAATTCAGTGAAACTATGAGCCATGCTGTCTAGGGCCATCCAAGATGGCTGGGTCATGGTGGAGAGCTCTGACAAAACACGGTCCACTGGAAAAGGGGATGGCAAACCACTTCAGTATTCTTGTCTTGAGAACCACATGAACAGTATGAAAAGGCAAAAAGACAGGACACTGAAAAATGAACTCCTCAGGTTGGTAGGTACTCAATATGCTACTGGAGAAGGGTGGAGAAATAACTCCAGAAAGAATGAGGAGATGGAGCCAGAGCAAAAAACAATACCCAGTGTGAATGTAACTGGGGATGAAAGTAAAGTCTGATGCTGTAAAGATCAATATTGCATAGGAACCTGGAATGTGAAGTCCATGAATCAAGGTAAATTGGAAGCGGTCAAACAGGAGATGGCGACAGTGAATGAACATTGACATTTCAGGAATCTGTTAACTAAAATGGACTGGAATGGGCAAATTTAATTCAGATGACTATTATATCTACTACTGTAGGCAAGACTTCCTTAAAAGAAATAGAGTAGCCTTCATAGTCAACAAAATGTTCTGAAATGCAGTATTTTGGTGCAGTCCCAAAAATGACAGAATGATTTCTGTCTGTTTCCAAGGCAAATCATTCAATATCACAGTAATCCAAGTCTATGTCATGACCAGTAATGCTGAAGAAGCTGAAGTTGAATGGTTCTATGGAGACCTACAAGACCTTTTAGAACTAACACCCCCAAAAGATGTAAAGATGTCCTTTTAATCATAGGGGACTGGAATGCAAAAGTAGGAAGTCAAGAGATAACTGGGGTAACAGGCAAATTTGGTCTTGGAGTACAGAATGAAGCAGGGCAAAGGCTAATAAAATTTTGCCTAGAGAACACACGGATTATGGCAAACACCCTCTTCCAAAATCACAAGAGACGGCTATACATATGGACATCACCCAGTGGTCCATACCAAAATCAGACTGATTATATTCTTTGCAGCCAAAGATGGAGAAGCTCTATAGAGTCAGCAAAAACAAGACCAGGAGCTGACTGTGGCACAGATTTTAAACTCCTTATTGCCAATTCAGACTTAAATTGAAGAGAAAACCACTATACCATTCAGGCATGACCTAAATCAAATCCCTTATGATTATACAATGAAGTCACTCAGTCATGTCCAACTCTTTGCAACCCCATGGACTGTAGCCTACCAGGCTCCTCTGTCTATGGGATTTTCCAGGCAATAGTACTGTAGTGGATTGTCATTTCCTTTTCCAGAGGATCTTCCGGACCCAGGGATCAAACTCAGGTCTCCCACATTGTAGACAGATGCTTTACTGTCTGAGCCACCAGGGAAGTCCAAACCATTCAGTTATGACCTAAATCAAATCCCTTATGATTATACAGTGAAAGTGACAAATAGATTCAAGGGATTAGATCTGATAGACAGAGTGCCTGAAGAACTATGGAAGGAAGTTTGTGACATTGTACAAGAGTCAATGATCAAGACCATCCCCAACAAAAGAAATGCAAAAAAGCAAAATGGTTGCCTAAGGAGGACTTACAAATAACTGAGAAAAGAAGATAAGCTAAAAGTAAAGGAAAAAGGAAAGATATACCCATTTGAATGCAGCGTTCCAAAGAGTAGCAAGGAGAGATATGAAAGCCTTCCTTAGTGACCAATGCAAAGAAATAGAGGAAAACAATACAATGGAATGACAAGAGTTCTCTTCAAGAAAATTAGAGATACCAAGGGAACATTTCAAGCAAAGATGAACACAATAACAGACAAAAATGGTATAGACCTAATAGAAGCAGAAGAGATTAAGAAGAGGTGGCAAGAATACACAGAATAACTATACAAAAAAGATCTTCATAACCCAGACAACCATGATGATGTGATCACTCACCTAGAGCCAAACATCCTGGAATGCAAAGTCAAGTGGGCCTTAGGAAACATCATTATGAATAAAGCTAGTGGAGGTGACAGAATTCCAGTTGAGCTATTTCAAATCCTAAAAGATGATGCTGTGAAAGTGTTTCACTCAATATACCAGCATATTTGGAAACTCAGCAGTGGCCACAGGACCAGAAAAGCTCAGTTTTCATTCCAAGCACAAAGAAAGGCAGTACCAAAGAATGCTCAAACTACTGCATGATTGCACTCATTTCAGACGCCAGAAAAGTAATGCTCAAAATTCTCTAAGCCAGGCTTCAACAGTATGTGAACCATGAACTTCCAGATGTTCAAAATGGGTTTAGAAAAGGCAGAGGAACCAGAGATCATCATCCTTAGAATTATACTAGAAGTAAAAGAATTCCAGGAAAACATCTACTTCTGCTTTACTGACTATGCCAAAGTCTTTGACTTGTGGATCACAACAAATTAGAAAATTCTTAGAGATGGTAATACCAGATCACCATACCTGCCTCCTGCAAAATCTATATGCAGGTCTAGAAACAACAGTTAGAACCAGGTATGGAACAAAGTACTGGTTCCAAATAGGAAAAGGAGTATGCCAAGGTTGTATATTGTCACCTTGCTAATTTAACTTATATGCAGAGTACATCATGTGAAATGCCAGGCTAGATAAAGCACAAACTGGAATCAAGATTGTGGGAAGAAATATCAGTAATCTCAGAAACACAGATGACACCACCTTTATGGTAGAAAATGAAGAGGAATTAAAGAGCCTCTTCATGAATGTGAAAAGAGAGACTAAGAAAGCTGGCTTAAAACTCAACATTTAAAAGACTAAGATCATGGCATTTGGTCCCATCACTTCAGGGCAAATAGATGGGGAAACAATGGAAACAGTGACAGATTTTATTTTCTTGGGCTCCAAAATCACTCTGGACAGTGACTGCAGCTGTGGGTGCTTGCTCTTGGAAGAAAAGCTATGACCATCCTAGACAGCCCATATTAAAAGCAGAGACATTACTTTGCCAACAAAGGTCCATCTAGTCAAAGCTGTGATTTTTCCAGTAGTCATGTATGTATGTGAGAGTTAGAGTATAAAGAAAACTGAGCACTGAGGAATTGATGCTTTTTAATTGTGGTGTTGGAGAAGACTCTTGAGAGTCTGTTGGACTGCAAGGAATTCAAACCAGTCCATCCTAAGGGAAACCAGTCTTGAATATTCACTGGAAAGACTGAGGCTGAAGCTGAAACTCCAGTTCTTTGGCCATCTGATGCAAAGAGCTGACTCATTGGAAAAGACCCTGATGCTGGGAAAGATTGAAGACAGAGGGAGAAGGAGACGACAGAGGATAAGGTGGTTGGAAAACATCACCGACTTGATGCACATGAGTTTGAAGAAGCTCCAGGAGTTGGTGAATGACAGGGAAACCTGGTGCTGCAGTCCATGGTCACAAGGAGTCAGACACAACTGAGTGAAAGAACTGACTATGGAGAAAAACACAACCAGAAAAGTGTAGCTGATGGATCAATGAGACCACTGTTAAGGTGATCAACTATCTTGGTTCGCTTGGAACTAAGGGATTTATTGAAAGTTAAGACTTTGATTGAGGAACTCAGGATCAGTTCAGTTCAGTCCCTCAGTCGTGTCTGACTCTTTGCGACGTTATGAATCGCAGCACTCCAGGCCTCCCCTGTCCATCACCATCTCCCGAGTTCACTCAAACTCATGTCCATCGCGTCGGTGATGCCATCCAGCCATCTCATCCTCTGTCGTCTCCTTCTTCTCCTGCCCCCAGTCCCTGCCAGCATCAGAGTCTTTTCCAATAAGTCAACTCTTCACATGAGGTGGCCAAAGTACTGGAGTTTCAGCTTTAGCATCAGTCCTTCCAAAGAACACCCAGGACTGATCTTTAGAACAGACTGGTTGGATCTCCTTGCAGTCCAAGGGACTCTCAAGAGTCTTGTCCAACACCACATTTCAAAAGCATCAATTCTTCAACGCTCGGCTTTCTTCACAGTACAGCTCTCGCATCCATACATGACCACTGGAAAAATCATAGCCTTGACTAAACGGACCTTTGTTGGCAAAGTAATGCCTCTGCTTTTCAATATGCTGTCTAGATTGGTCATAACTTCCCTTCCAAGGAGTAATCATCTTTTAATTTCCTGTAAGGATAATCTGCAGCAAGTGAGGACGTTTTGTCAATGTACTGCAAATTCCAGAAGTATTTTGACAGGAAGTACTGGCTGGAAGTTGTCTCTGAGAAGGGACATTTGACCAAAGACCTGTGGAAGGCGAGGGGGAGATCCAGGTATGTATTTAGGAAAAGGTAACTCTTGGGCAGAGGTTAAAACAAATTCTAGAAGCCTGGCTAAGTAGTTCAGTCATGTCAAATTCTTTGAAACCACATGGACTGTAGCCCATCAGGCTCCTGTGTCCATGGTATTTTCTAAGCAAGAATACTAGAGTGGGCTGACATTTCCTACCTCACCTAGAAACCTGTGAGAGATGAATGCCATGTGATTCAGAAGTAAAAAGAAGTGGGAATGGCTGGGAATTATGACTACACTGTGCTATCACTGCCAAGGGCCCAGGTTCAATTCCTGGCTGCAGAACTAAAATGCCACAGGCTACACAGTAAAGCTGAAAGAAAACAACAGCAACAAAGCAAGGGGGCTAGAGTGTTCGGAGTCTAGGAAGTGCAGGAAGAGAGAGGTAAGAAATGAAGTCAAAGAAGTGAAAAGGACTGGGTCACAAAAGACCTTACAGTCAAAAGGAAGACATTAACTTTTGTTACAGGCATAGTAAAGAACTCCTGGAGGAACAGAGGTCAAATATTGTCATAATCTGACTTAAATTTTAAAAAGATTATCCTTGAGATTGTTGAAAATAAATTTCAGAGGGCAAAGGTACAGAAAGAGAGACTGGAAAACTATTGCAGTGTTCCAGGAAAGAAATGATGGCAGTTCAGAGAAAGAGGCAGTGATGAGCTCTGGTGTTCTGTTTATATTTTGATTTGTAAACTGTCTGATAGATATCACTGATTCAGTGGATGTGGATTATAAAACAAAGGTGAATGAAACTACTTTTTATGACATTAAAGTGGCGATACTGAGTAGAGTAGTTAAGAGTCGTTAATTCAAGGCCTATAAAGAGCAGAAGACATAAATTAACTCATGCCATCAGACCCTGAGTTGTTGAGAAGACACAGAATATATTACACAAAAGAAACATATTCTTTACACAGATGAATAGAGAAACATCATCTAAGTTGTCAGGAAGAAAGAACATTTGCACAGGGGTGAAACATGAGAAAAGGAAAGCTGAAAGCATCTGAATGCAGAGTTCCAGAGACTAGCAAGAAGAGATAAGAAAGCCTTCTTCAGCAATCAATGCAAAGAAATAGAAGAAAAGAACAGAATGAGAAAGACTAGATATCTCTTCAAGAAAATTAGAGATACCAAGTGAATATTTCATGCAAAAATGGGCATGATAAAGGACAGAAATGGTCTGGACCTAACAGAAGCAGAAGATATTAAGAAGAGGTGACAAGAATACACAAAAGAACTATACAAAAAGATCTTCATAACCCAGATAATCATGATGGTGTGATCACTAATCTAGAGCCAGACATCTTGGAATGTGAAGTCAAGTGGGCCTTGGGAAGCATCGCTACGAACAAAGCTAGTGGAGGTGATGGAATTCCAGTTGAGCTGTTTCAAATCCTAAAAGATGATGCTGTGAAAGTGCTGCACTCAATATGCCAGCAAATTTGGAAAACTCAGCAGTGGCCACAGGACAGGAAAAGCTCAGGTGTCATTCTAATTCCAAAGAAAGTCAATGCCAAAGAATGCTCAGACTACCACACCATTGCACTCATCTCACATGCTAGTAAAGTAATGCTCAAAATTCTCCAAGCCAGGCTTCAGCAATATGTGAACAGTGAACTTCCTGATGTTCAAGCTGGTTTTAGAAAAGGCAGAGGAACCACAGATCAAATTGCCAACATCTGCTGGATCATGGAAAAAGCAAGAGAGTTCCAGAAAAACATCTATTTCTGTTTTATTGATTATGCCAAAGCCTTTGACTGTGTGGATCACAATAAACTGTGGAAAATTCTGAAAGAGATGGGAATACCAGACCACCTGACCTGACTCTTGAAAAATCTGTATGCAGGTCAGGAAGCAGCAGTTAGAACTGGACATGGAACAACAGACTGGTTCCAAATAGGAAAAGGAGTCTGTCAAGGCTGTATATTGTCACCCTGCTTATTTAACTTCTATGCATGGTACATCATGAGAAACACTTGGCTAGAAGAAGTACAAGCTGGAATCAAGTTTGCCAGGAGAAATATCAATAACCTCTGATATGCAGATGACAATACCTTTATGGCAGAAAGTGAAGAGGAACTAAAAAGCCTCTTGATGAAAGTGAAAATGGAGAGTGAGAAAGTTGGCCTAAAGCTCAACATTCAGAAAAGGAAGATCATGGCATCCAGTCCCATCACTTCATGGCAATTAGATGGGAAAACAGTAGAAACAGTGTCAGACTTTATATTTTTGGGCTCCAAAATCACTGCAGATGGTGACTGCAGCCATGAAATTAAAAGACACTTACTCCTTGGAAGAAAAATTATGACCAATCTAGACAGTATATTCAAAAGCAGAGACATTACTTTGCTGACTAAGGTCCGTCTAGTCAAGGCTACGGTTTTTCCTGTGGTCAGGTATGGATGTGAGAGTTAGGACTGTGAAGAAAGCTGAGTGCGGAAGAATTGATGCTTTTGAAATGTAGTGTTGGAGAAGACTCTTAAGAGTCCCTTAGACTGCAAGGAGATCCAACCAGTCCATTCTGAAGGAGATCAACCCTGGGATTTCTTCGGAAGGAATGATGCTGAAGCTGAAGCTCCAGTACTTAGGCCACCTCATGAGAAGAGTTGACTCATTGGAAAAGACGCTGATGCTGGGAGGGATTGGAGGCAGGAGGAGAAGGAGACGACAGAGGATGAGATGGCTGGATGGCATCAAGGACTCGATGGATGTGAGTCTGAGTGAACTCCGGGAGATGGTGATGGACAGGGAGGCCTGGCGTGCTGTGATTCATGCGGTCGCAAGTGTTGACAAGATTGAGCGACTAAACTGACTGACTGATGGATTAGCTGTCATTTGAGTCTGTAAGTTAGTGGTTATTTGCTGTACCTTAGTTGAAAATGAGTTGATAATGTATGTCCACTGGACTTTTCAGCCACACAAGGCACCCTTGTCTCAGTCTTTGCTGTCCACTATCTCACCCAACTTTTGTGATTTGCTATATGTTCCATCTATAAGTTTCGTTTTCCCAACTCATCTTGTTCATATGGTTTTCTGAGCCCTATATAATATATAATGTCTGTACCACTTCTTTAAATATCAATCATTGACAATTTGGCATTATCTTTTAGTCTTCTGTGTTTCCCATGTACTCTTCTTACCCCTAAGTAGATGATGGTTTCCTTAAGAAAAGGAGATTTATTTGTGTTTTCATCCTCCTAAATTCAGTGAATATTAATAGCTATTAAGCATCTTCTATATGCTCATGCTCAGTACAAATTTATATTCAATTTAAACCAATGAGTAACCATTTATTTAAAACAAAACAGAACTATAGATATGGCACTATAACAACAGTGGAATATATTAAAGTGAAGAAGAAGCATATAATGTCCTCCTAGATCTTTCATCTGATAGAAGTTCTCATTTAACTTAAGATGAATAAAGACTACCTAAAAATAAAACCAACTTTGCTTGCATATTGAGTATAGCACTTTCACAGTGTCATCTTTCAGGACTGAATAGCTCAACTGGAATTCCATCACCTCCATTAGCTTTGTTCATGGTGATGCTTTCTAAGGCCCACTTGACTTCACATTCCAGAATGTCTGGCTCTAGGTGAGTGATCACACCATCATGATTATCTGGGTCATGAAGCTCTTTTTGTATAGTTATCCTGTGTATTCTTGCCACCCTGATGTTGGGAGGGATTGGGGGCAGGACGAGAAGGGGACGACAGAGGATGAGATGGCTGGATGGCATCACCAACTCGATGGACATGAGTTTGATTGAACTCCAGGAGTTGGTGATGGACAGGGAGGCCTGGCGTGCTGCGATTCATGGGGTCACAAAGAGTGGGACACAACTGAGTGACTGAACTGAACTGAAAGTAAAACCATTGTGAGCAGACAAAATCCTGAACCTGGCATTGGACATGTGTTTAGAGAAGAGAGTTGCTTCAAAACGGATACGACTGACAGGCAAACTCTTGGTAGAAACATATCCAGGAACTGTTTTACAGAGGCTCTTGAATGCAATGCAAAAGATTTGGGACTCTTCTCCCTAAATATGTAGGAGCCACCAGTGAGTTCTGAGCTATGAATTGTGATCAGAATGGTGCATAGGATGAGCTCAAAATAATTGATAATTATATAGTAGTGTTAAGATTAAAAGTATGAAAATGTAAGTGACTGGATGAATGACAAAGGCTTATTCACTTCCTCTGTGATAAATTCTGAGAAAACCAAGCTCACTGATAAACAAAATGGGGAATATAGGTGCTATTTTACTTTTTATTTCCATCCTTGGAGGTTTTTAATGTATTTCTTATGTAGCATTGGCATCAATTAACTTAGAAGATACAGTTAAGAAATGCAGCTGCTCAACTCTTGATTTTGGATGTAAGACATAGTGGAAGATCCAGATGAAAGATACAAAGTTATTCTGCTCCATTATTTCCTTTGGCTCCATTCTGGCAGCCCTGAGCCGGTGAGCATTTGGGAAGAGTCAAGCACCATGCTACAGTATTCAAGCACTCTCTGATTACTATTCCCTTACTAGGGGTGCTATGGAGGAGGGCATGGCTACCCACCCAGTATTCTTGCCTGGAGAATCCCCATGACCATAGGAGCTTGGCAGACTATAGTCCACGGGTTTGCAAAGAGTCGGACATGAGTGAGCAACTAAGCATGAGTGGTGCATGCTGTGCTAAGTCGCTTCAGTTGTATCTGACTCTTTGTGACCCTATGGACTTTAGCCCATCAGGTTCCTCTGGCCATGGGGATTCTCCAGGCAAGAATACTGGAGTGGGTAGCCATGCCCTCCTCCAGGGGATCTTCCCAACCCAGAGACTGAACGTAATTCTCTTCTGTTTCCTCCATTGGTAGGCAGATTCTCCACCACTAGCACCACCAGTAGGATGAATTGCTTTCCTAGCTGCCACAGGAAAACTTGAAAGTTTATGTTTGTGAGGAGCTAGAGAGAAATCTCCTTTTAATATCCCAGGAAATCAAGGGTTAATTTCACAGCTCACATCCTTTATGAGGCATGCAGTGGGCCTGTGTGGTGTCTATGTCATTCCATAAATTGAACTATCTTCTGAGTAGTAGACCTTCTGGTTTCTCCTTGTAGAGTTATATGCTGAAAATCTCCCAGTGTTTTACCTCCACCAACTAAAATTTAGTAGAAAACTTTTAAGGTGTAGATACCAAGTATCTCAGCATATTGAAAACTTAAAATTACTGTTTGTAGGAGCCATTGATGAAGCCGTCATGATTTAATGATAGGCTGGACTTTCAGTTGAATGAATGAGTGAATGATGAATACAGTCTCGAATCCTTTATATTCATTTAGGGACATTTAAAATCTATGATTCAGCTATTTATGTGCGCATGCTTGCTCAGTCCCTCAGTCGTGTCCTACTCCTTTGTAACTCCATGGACTGTAGTCCACCAGGCTCCTCTGTTCATGGAATTATTTGGGCGAGAATCCTGGAGTGGGTCACCACTTCCCTACTTCATGGGATCTTCCTGGCCCAAGGACCAAACCTGAGTATCCTGAATTGGAAGGCAGATTGTTGACCACTGGGCCACCTGGGAATTCTGTTAGGTGTTTATATTGCTAAACAAAGCCCATGATCCAGTCATCTTTCCTTCTTGATTTACCATACAATAAGGTATATTAGAAGAGAGATCTTGATGAAAGAACATCTTGGGCTTAAATTCTGGTATCAGGCTTTGTTAACTAAGAGGTTGATCAAATAATTCCAGTGTTGTAACATTAACCTCCCCATCTGGATAAATTTTTTCTGGATTCAAATCCAAGTTCTATCACTGTCTAGCTTATAATATGGAGAGTACTATGAAATTTCTGTGTCTCAGTCTCCTTGTCACTATAGTAATAGAATACACTGAACTTAGAGATTTATTGTAATGTCTGTGATAGATAAATGGATAGATGTTAGAAAGATAGATAGAGCTGCTGTTGCTGTTTAGTTGCAAAGTTGTGTCTGACTTTTCTTTGACTGCCACCTGGCTCCTCTGTCCATAGGCTTTTCCAGACAAGAACACTGGAATGGGTTGCTATTTCTTCTCCAGGGCATCTTCTTGACTCAGCGATTGAACCTGTGTTTCTTGCATTGCAGGCAGTCTCTTCACCACTGAGCCACCTGGGAAGCCCCAGATAGATACATAGAGAGATAGAACAGAACAAACATTAGGCTGATTTGGATCTGGGTCTGGGTGAAGCGCATTTCCTCAAGCTCTTCTCTTGCGTCAGTAGGAGGTCAGGCCGTGCATTCAGGCTAAGAGGTCCTCCAGGCCTGACTCAGGGTGGGGAGTAATTGATAATTACTCTCAGATAAAAGGTGTGAAGGTGAGAGAGTGACAAGGAGAAAAAATAAAAATAAAGTGAGACAGAAACTTTATATAAGATCCAGAGAAATAGTTTCTTGATATCCAATTTTAGTGGATACTATTTACTGGAAACTATTTTTTGGTGTTGGAGAAAACTCTTGAGAAACCCTTGGACTGCAAAGAAATCCAATCAGTCCATCCTAAAGGAAATCAGTCCTGACTGTTCATTGGAAGGATTGATGTCAAAGCTGAAACTCCAATACTTTGGCCACCTGACGTGAAGAACTGACTCACTGGAAAAGACCCTGATGCTGGGAAAGACTGAAGGTGGGAGGAGAAGGGGACGACAGAGGATGAGATCCTTGGATGGCATCACCAACTCAATAGACATGAATCTGAGTAAGCTCGAGGGGTTGGTGATGGACAGGGAGGCCTGGCGTGCTGCAGTCCATGGGGTCACAAAGAGTCAGACGTGACTGAGCAACTGAACAGCAACAATGCAATAAAATTACTGGAGCAGAAGGGATGAGAGAGGCAAGTGCCATGAGAAATTCTTTGGTTAACTGTTCTTTTCTGCTGCTTGAACTTCTAGGCTTTGGAATGGAGTGGGCACCATTGACCAGTTAGTGAGTACCTGTCCAATAGTCTGCACAGGTGTTGAGAAAGGAGGTGGGCCTCTTGATTAACTTACTTTTCTCAGAGACACAGGTGTAGGTAGGGAGTTCTTGTTTCCTCCTTGAGAAGGAAATGGTGTTGGAAGACACCTCTAAGTCTCTCTACCCTCATGGACTTCCTCCTCTCTACCAAGGAAGAATATTTTCTGGTTAATGAAATTGGATCAGAGGTAAAGCGTCTCCTGGCTTTTTGAATTCCTCTTTTTATCTGGGTCCTATTTGTATTCAAATCAATGGAGTTCATTTTCACTAGTCCTGCTCACTGTAAGTAGCCATCCACACCCGCTGTCTGCCTTGCACCAGACACAGACAGCAGTGGGGAAGCCGCCCCTGGGCACAGCTGCTCTGCTTTGGAGCCATGCAGTGAGGGAGGAAGGGGCTCCTTGGTCTCCTTTATTAGGAAACCTCCTCTTTAGGTTATGAGGCTGATACTCTGTTTAGTGCTGGTTTCTAGTCTTCCACATTTCCTATTCTTTCACACCTTATATTGGAGTTTAAACTGCTTAGTAATCACACCTTTCCACCACTTTCATCACCTACTTATTTAATCAGTTGAAATGAGTTCAGAGATAGGGTGGAAAATGGGATTGTGATCTTCCTGATGCTGTTCCCTTCTAGGCATGGATAAATCATTCCTTCCCCCTTTTAAAAAAGAAAGAAAGGAAGAAAGGATTAGAATAAGTGTTGCCTAACAAGAACCAGTTTAAAATGACTGTGTTTGCATGTGACATATAGACATAAACTTAAGTTCTCATCTAACTCCATAGTTCTAAAATATTGATACTACTAATAAAATCCAAACTATCCACTGAATGCAATACACCTAATATAATTTGTGTAGACCAGAGACAGGGCAGGAATTAATTTTAAAATGTTCAAAAGCTGCCTATTTATCTTTTTATATACTAATCAATAGAGACATTTTGTGCAATCCTATTCTCTAAAAATAAAGTCATGTTCATAGAGAGATGCCAGAGAGCAAATTGATCAAAGACTAACAACAAAAAGAATTGATAAATATAAATGCACCTTGTTAGGGTGTCTGGGTGGGTGTCATGAGAGTTGTAGCAGATCCAATTTAATTAACAGTTTAATTCTCTCTCAGAATGGTGTAAATAGTAAAGGAAATTTGCAAATTAGGCCAGTTGGAAAGATATAGCACCTACTAAGAAAAAATAGATGCATTGCTTAGAAAAACAAGTAAGAAAATAACTGCTGAACAAATAAAAGAGAGCATAGCCTTGCCAGCTTCTTAACTTTTAGCCTATATCACAGTGAAAGAATAAATATTTGTTGTTTTGAGCCAAAGGTTTGTGATACAACCTAGTTATAACAGAGAAACACTGCTTTAGAGTCAGAGGACCTAAACTTGACTCAGTCAGTTTGTCACTAATTAGCTTTGAGTCACTGAGCTAATATTTTTGAGTGCCTTTTTCAATCCATGAAATGGACATAAGAATAACCACAAGCTGTGATATTTGAAATACATAATTTTTGGTTTCATATTTATAATTTTTAAAAAAACCTTTTATTTGTCATTATGGTTGTAGTTGTTGCTGTTAAGTTGAAAGTATATTGGTGGAACTTCTACCCAAGGAACAATCCTAAAGAAAGCTGGTATCCTATTGGGAAAAATACCATAGTTAACACATCAGCCTGCCTAATTCTATGAGCTTTTGGCTGAATGTGTATTCTCCTCCCACTCTTTTGACTATAAAGTCTAATTAGACTGTTCTACAGGGATGAATATTACCCTTAGTGAGCCTCTCTCTGGTCGTGGATCCCACCCTCTGTGTATGCTGTCACCGCCTCCCCACTGTGCTGGGATCATAGAGATGCCTTCTCTCTCCTCCTTCACAGGGAATTCATTCTACAACATCAATTGAAACCGCAGCATAGCGCTGACCTTCCCAGGCTGGAACAGAGCCAACATCATTAACAGGCCAGTCTTTGTAGCTAAGGGCTGCTGGTTTTCTCCTGTCAAGTTTCCAGTTCTTAGGGAGAGAGCTAGGGAAGATGAGGCAGAGCAGGCTTTTAGAAAGCGCCGGACAGATGGGTCCTCTGACTGTCTGGAGCCTAGGTAGGATCAATAGCAACTTGTCACACACACGTGTACAATCCGCTCAGCGTAATGAGCAGTGACTGATACAATTTTATTTGTACCTCTGCAAAATGTTTCTGGCCAGAGGTCAGTGTCTGTGGGCAAACTCTTGCCTCTGGTATTTACTAGTAGAGGTTGCTGGACAGCTCACTGGAGTGGGATTATTGAACCCTGAAAATACACAGACTGTCATTTCTTCCCACCACTGCCCACCTCACACGTAGATATACACAAAAACACCAAAACATATTTATCAGAACACTTTTACATTTAAAAAGAACAGATTGAGAGCATGAATCTAGAGTCAGCCATATCTGGGCATCCTATGCGCTGGCTGGATGACTTCTCAAAACCCCAGTTCTCTAATCAGCATATAGAGGAAGCATTTTTATAGTCTCTCTTATTTCTGATTGTATGTTTTTGGCTGTGCTGGTTCTTCATTGCCAGCTGGGCTTTCTCTAGTTGTGCGAGTTGGGGGCATTCTCTAGTTAGGACGCATGGGCGACTCACTGGGGGTGCCTTCTCCTGATGCTGAGCATGGATTCTAGGGTGCATGGACTTCAGCAGTTGTGGTGAGCTAGCTTAGATGCACCATACCGTGTGGACTCTTTCTGGACCAGGGACTGAATCCGTGTCCCCTGCACGAGCAAGCAGATTCTCAACCACTGGACCACCACAGAAGTCCTATGTGTAAAGGAAATTAGCAGCGTCAAACTCCTAGGCTTGTGTTGGTTTGTTACAAGTTTAGCTCTTCCTTTAGACTGACTCATTAAGAAGATAGTCTATATTCTATTTCTACATCTTCAGCCTCTAGCATAGTACTCGGTGCACGCAACACATTTCACACTTGCTGAGTAAAGGCTGCCGCCGCTGCTAAGTCATTTCAGTCATGTCCAACTCTGTATGACCCTACAGACAGCAGCCCACCAGGCTCCTCTGTCCCTGGGATTCTCCAGACAAAAACACTGGAGTGGGTTGCTATTTCCTTCTCCAATGCATGAAAGTGGAAAGTGAAAACTGAAAGTGAAGTCGCTCAGTCGTGTCCAACTCTTAGCGATCCCATGGACTGCAGCCTACCTCTATCCATGGGATTTTCCAGGCAAGAATATTGGAGTGGGTTGCCATGGCCTTTTCCAAGTAAAGGCAAGATGATGCTTAAGGCAGGTTTGCTTCTTGTACCATGTGTGTTTTTTTTCCAAGTCACTTTACTTTTCTCTAACTCTGTTTCCCTAATGTGAGAACTATAATAAATAATGTATAAAATAATTTCTTAGATCTTTTTCACTATAATATTCACAGTGTCACTGTTTGTTCATTGTAGGGGGAAAGGAGATGCTTTTTCCATACAAGAGTTTCATCTGGATTTAAGTTCATAGCCATTGGACTTTTCCCCCAGTGCTTGCTCATGTGTGTGTCTATACGTGTGTGTGTATGTGTGTGTGCGTGTGTACATGTGTGTGTGCGTGTTTAGTCATGTCAGATTCTTTACAATGCCATGAACTATAGACTGCCAAGTTCCTCTGTTCATGGAATTTTGCAAGCGAGAATACTGGAGTGAGTGGCCATTTCCTTTTTCAGGGGATCTTCCCAACCCAGGAATTGAACCTATGCCTCTTGCATCAACAGATGGATTCTTTGCCATTGCACCACCATTCATGGTGCTTCTTCACGGTAGGGAGAAAGGAGATACTGTTTCCCTGTGAGAGTCTCCTCGTTTGGATCTAATTTCTAGACATTGCACTTTTTCCCCAGTGTTTGCTCATTTGTATCCAATGGTGAATACTCAACTGAATAAAATGGAATCTAGCAGAACATACAGTATTTAGAGGAACCTTAGATCTTTACTGGAGTGTCTTGCTGCAGTCTGAGTTAAGGATGAGGAATGCAGCATCACTCGCCACTTTGTCATGATCTACATGGGTCCTATCTTTTGATAGTTTTCACCTTTTTTTTTTGTGTGTGTGTGTGTGGAATAATCACATTTCCTTGCCTTTTGGGGAGAAATAAGAATGAGCCAAAACGATACTGCTTTAGGCAAAACATATGCTTTGCATTTATCATGCTTTTCAGTGATACCTATATTATCTCCATTGATAGTTTGTTTTAAGCTATTCCTGGTTATGTTCATTCCTTCTTTTAATTAAATATATCATCAGCAGAGCACTTTAGACTACTTCCTTCCTCCCATCCTAGACTAGAGGAATTAGGATATAGCAGTTCTGGTATTTTCTTCTTTTCACACATTGGAAATCAGTCAAATCTAACTTTATGTATGAAAAGCAAAATGAGTAAAAGTGTGTACTTTTCTGACTGGCTAACAAAGATGCAATCTTGCACTTTGAGATTCAGAGAAAAGGCTCTGTGGTGTCATGACGTGTCATACATACAGGAAGTACAGGTGGCAGCTGGTTGTTTTAGAGGTAGCGGATGTGCAAATTCACTAATTAGAGACACGCAAATATCAAAGGCATATTCTGTTATACCCTGGAGCCACGATGAGGCAGTCAACATAAGGAGGGTACTAGGATGCTGACTTTGGGGGATCTTGGAGCCAAGATGTAGTTGGTTACATTTATTGGTACACATTAAAGCAACAGCTGCTGATTTTAGAAGTAGAGAAGTGGTATACAGGGAAAATTTCAGTTGTGAAAACCTTTCACCTGATAGACCTTTAACCTGGGTGACCTTCTTCAAATCATTTGATATCACAGAGTCCCCTGTATTCCTACACTCTGTCCTGTCTTTGATTCAGTTTTGGATAGTACAAGGTGCAGAATGTTCTGATGATATGAAATGAAAGGATTTCATTTCTGAACAAGTCACTAACTATGAGGAAAAAGATATTAAACTACCGTTAGAAACATGGACAAATTTAAATAAATGCTTGATTGTTTTTGTGCATGTTTTGGTTTTGGCTGATGACCTGTAAATTTTTTTCCTGCACAGAATGAATTGTCTTTTAATTAAATCAAAGTAATGTGCTGATTATTTTTAACATCAAGCTGCCTAAATGTTTGTGTTCCAGTGCTGAGGTCCTAGCATAAATTCGTTGATTATCAGACTGTACATGTCAGCTGTTCATAGTTTCAAGTTTACAGATTTCATGGAGGTTTTTAAGTTAACAATAAGCAATCTATAAATAGCCCAGAAATCTAGGAAACAGTGCTTGTTAAAATGCATTTCTACCTTTTTCTGAAGGGAAGGTTTATGACTTCTAATGTATTGTTGGAGAAAGCAATGGCAACCCACTCCAGTACTCGGGCATGGAAAATCCCATGGATGGAGTTGCCTGGTATATGGGATCAATCCCAGCCACCAAATTTAAGAATGTTATTGCAGCTTTATTAGTAAGATAGTTCAAGCAGCCTTGATTAAGTGTGTCAGCCCATTTCTCCTCAATCCCTTCATTTGCATTCATTAATGCAGGATCCATGGGAGATCACATTGCACAGAGTATTTCATAAGTATAGATGTCAGACTCACTCTTCACACAGCTCTTAATGCTTTAACTCATAGCTCCCTGATATTTGGAAATCTGAGGTCCCTGCTACCATGATTGGATTCTGCAGGAATAGTCTCTTTACCCTAGAGGGCAGGCTGTGGGATGGCTTTACCTATCCAAACAGACACTCCAGAATTGAATAAAGACCCAACATTTTCCTGGGCTAGGAAAATAATGTCTCCCTCTCCTAGGCATTTTTCTCTTTCCTGTTCCTTTTTCTTCTTGTTTCCACAGCACTCAACTCCAGAAGTTTTCGTTCTTTCTTTGGTTTTTAACATAGGTTGAAACCAACCTGAAATAGGAAAAAGAGTACATCAAGGCTGTATATTGTCACCCTGCTTATTTAACTTATATACAGAGTACATCATGAGAAATGCTAGGCTGGAAGAAGCACAAGCTGGAATCAAGATTGCTGGAGAAATATCAGTAACCTCAGATATGCAGATGACACCAACTTTATGGCAGAAAGTGAAGAGGAACTCAAAAGCCTCTCGAAGAAAGTGAAAGAGGAAAGTGAAAAAGTTGGCTTAAAACTCAACATTCAGAAAATGAAGATCATGGCATCTGGTTCCATCACTCCATCAGAAATAGATGGGGAAACAGTGGAAACAGTGTCAGACTTTATTTTGGGGGCTCCAAAATCACTGCAGATGGTGATCGCAGCCTTGAAATTAAAAGACACTTACTCCTTGGAAGAAAAGTTATGACCAACCTAGATAGCATATTCAAAAGCAGAGACATTACTTTGCCAACAAAGATCTGTGTAGTCAAGGCTATAATTTTTCCAGTAGTCATGTATGAATGTGAGAGTTGGACTGTGAAGAAAGCTGAGTGCTAAAGAATTGATGCTTTTGAACTGTGGTGTTGGAGAAGACTCTTGAGAGTCCCTTGAACTGCAAGGAGATCCAACCAGTCCATTATGAAGGAGATTAGTCCTGGGTATTCTTTGGAAGGAGTGATGCTAATGCTGAAACTCCAGTACGCTGGCCATCTCATGTGAAGAGTTGACTCATTGGAAAAGACCCTGATGCTGGGAAGGATTAGGGGCAGGAGGAAAAGGGGACAACAGAGGATGAGATGGCTGGATGGCATCACTGACTCGATGGACATGAGTTTGAGTGAACTCCAGGAGTTGGTGATGGACAGGAAGGCCTGGCGTGCTGCAATTTATGGGGTCACAAAAAGTCAGACATGACTGAGCAACTGAAATGAACTGAGATGAACCTGAATCTAGAACCTTAAAGGCAGTTTTGCATTTTTTTTCTGGCTTCAGCCATCCCCTGGTTCTGTGACACTGACTTCTTATTTTATGTTGTCAAACCTCTGTTTCCTTATGTGTAAAATGAAGGCAGTGATTCACCCATTGTTTTCTTACAGGGTTCATAGGAAAAAAAATGAGATGACAATGAAAATTCTCTATGAAAATTTAAGTTTCTAATAATATAAGTGGGTTCTATTTAATTTAAAAGAGTTAATAAAGTTGTTCACTCAAGTAGAGAAAACTACTTCAGATCCTTTATTTTTATTAGTAAGATAACTCTTTGACCTAATAGGGAACTGGTTTTCCATGTACCTCTGTGTTTTAAATAAATAGAATTGCTGACTCAGTGATAAGAGAGTGGGTCTGAGTTTCAGTGTTAGTACTTTGAGAGCTATGAAAGGAAATGCTTTTGGTTTGTTGATGACAATTTTGTGTATTTTTTATGTTATAAAGAAATATCACCTTATGAATATATATATATATATTTGAAGCTAGTTTTTGTGGAGTTCAGGAGAGGTTAACTCTGTAGCTTTTGCTCCTGAAAAATATTTTTGAAAATTATCTATATTGAGAGTTGGATAAACATTGCAAGCCTAGTTTTATTCCATCTCACAAGGTACTACACTGATGTCTTCTAATTCTTTTTTTTGGAGTATAATTGATTTACAATGTTGTGTTAATTTCAGGTATACAGCAGTGTGTGTCAGTATACACACACACACACACACACACACACACACACACACACACACTCTTTTTTCATTTTTTTCCCATGCAGGCTATTACAGATTATTGAGTAGACTTGTCTGCACTATACAGTAGGTTCTTATTTGTTGCTTATTTTACATATAGTAGTGTGTATATGTCAGTCTCAGTCCCTCAGTCCCAATTTATCCACTCTTATCTCCTAGTAACCATAAGTCTGTCTGCATTGCTGTGAATGGCAGTGTGGCCATTTTTACGGCTGAGTAATGTTGCGTGACGCATATGTGCCACATCTTCTTTACCTGGTCCTCTGTTGCTTGATCTTTAGCTTGTTTCCATGTCCTGGCTATTGAGACTAGTGCTGCAAGGAACACTGCGGTACCTGTATATTTTTCATTTTCTCTGAGTATGTGCCCAAGTGGAACTGCTGGCTCGCATAGTAGCTCTATTTATACTTTTTTTTCTTTTATTATTATTATTATTATTTCAATACTTTATTCTACATTACAGTACTGTATTTGTTTTGCCATACATTGCAATGAATCAGCCACAGGTGTACACGATCTCCCAATGCCAAAGCCCCTTCCCATCTCCCACCTCATATCATCTTTTTAAAGAAACTTCATACTGTTTCCAGTGGCTGTATCAATTCACATTCCCACCCACAGCGCAAGAGGATTCCCTTTTCTCCACAGTCTCCTCAGAATCTGTTTGTATATTTATGATTAACAGTGATAGAATGTTTGTACATTCTGATCACTGTGAGGTGATACCCGCTGTAGTTTGGATTGACGTATCTGTGATAATTCCAGCACTTTTCAGGTGCTTTTGGTCATCTCTGTCTTCTTTGGAGGAATGTCTATTTAGATCTTCCACCGATTTTTTTTATTGAGTTTTTTTTTAATTGAGTTGCAAGATCTCCTTGCATATCTAGGAGATTAATTCCCTGTCAGCTGTGTCATTTCTAAACGACACTGTCTTCTGAGAGAGGCTGCCCTGTGGCAGGAGAGTGTTTGCAGCAGCTGTGAGTGGGGAGACACTGGCGGCTCCCTTAGTGAAGGCTCTCGATCCCAGGTTCCAGCCCACCAGCCAGGACAGTGGGCTTACTACTTAGTGCCTGCTCGGCAGTTTCTAGGCGCCCACCCCAAGGATTATAAAACCAAAGAACATTTCTTTCTGGATAATATACTTGTATGTGTGTTATACAAAGATAAAAATCTTGAAATAAATATACTTATTAGGTATAAAGGAGGTAATAATCCAATGGTTATTACCTCTTTGTAATATAATCTCAACCATTTTTTTGTCTTGTAAAACAGAGACACCTAAATCTCATTAATTCAGGGGCTGTAATATATTGTTTGCAATTACTGGCCTGAATCATTCTGACATTTACCCTGGCATTATATATGAAGAACAGACACAATGAAATAATAGAAAAAAATACTTGCCTCTCAGTTCCTGATACAGATCTGCCCTTCAGTTGCTAATACAGATTTCCTGAAACCCTAAATCTGTATCTAAATCTATTCTATTTCTTAACAGTGATATAATTTTTAAAGAGACATTTTTTTCTCTTTGCACTTTTTATTTCCATCTTTAAAAACTCATAAGAAACTGATGGAAGTTGGGTATATCTATAAAATAACACGATAAAATCTCTGGCTTATGGCAGCCTGTTGATGGAAGCGGAGAAGCAGTGTGGTGTAGAGACAGAAACAGAACTGTACTTGGGATTTGGAGAGAGCTGACTTCCAGTGCTGGCTTTGCTGATTTCTAAGTGTGTGACCTTAGGCAAGTTTATTCATCTCTCTGGAATCCATCTGTAAATGCACGTTTGAATAAAATAACATATACGAAAATGGTGCATAATGCGTGACATATGGTAGATAGCACATAAATAGATGTGTCTGTTATGTCAACCAGGCTGCTTGCATGTCCTCACCTACACTTTATAATAAAATTCCAGCACACACTGGTACCGAAAAATAATGCAACACTCACATTGTCATATAATTTACAGGAAAATTTAATTACCCAAAATAAAAAGCAAATAGTAATTTTCTTTTTTTTTTTGGACTGATGAAACTTTACCCTGTGTTAGATGAAGTCTGGAAACAGAGTCTTTGAACTTTACCCAGGACCCAGGATTGTGTTCCTAGATCTTACGGCTTATAATTTTCACCTGCCTTGGACTTAGAACTTGAATTTAACTGAAATAGGATCCTGGCCCAAGATATATGCAATGATTTCAGTCAGATGCAGAGTTCACAGTCTCCAGAATCTTAGTTTCATCCTCCCAAGGGGCTATAAGTTATAGACTCAGAGGATCACAGAAAGTCAATGGTAATTTGACCACAATAAATCTAATCCTGATTGTAGCATCATTGTCACGACGATCCCAAAATGAGGACTCCATTCTGGAGACACCTGTAAAACATCTATTGTAATGACAGGGACACATGAAATGTCTTGGGTAGTCTGTTGTTAGATCATGCCAAACTTTTCTCCAAGAACTTTAAGGGCGATTATTTCTCCCCATTTAGTTTTCACCCTAGCTCTTCACTTTTACATTCTCATAATACATTTTAGGTTAAATTGTGAATTTCTCTATTAATAATATATTCAACATTTGCCAACAAATACAAACTATCTTATGCACAGTATAGAATATCATTTCAAAATATGCTCAGAAACGTTCAGCAAGCTAAGTTTACTCTCCAAAAGCATTTAATATTTCATAGTATTTTCATTTAATGCTTAAATATAGTAACCTGCTAGTAGTTCCATTGTTCAGTTAATCACTGTGGTCTAATCAATCAGTTTTTAGTTTATCTGAGTCACTTTGGCCTAACAGAAAGGCAAAATCCCTTTTTTACAGTATGTCTCACAGGTCTGTGCATTTAGGGAATACGTACAACATCCCTGTCTTTGAACTAAATCTGGGGATTCAAAATGGATACAAGCTTCCTGTTAGCAAGGTGCCCCAGCTCCCCACCAGCTACGCAGTCTAAGCACAAGCGCACACTCGTCAGTCCTGCTCTCAGGGTGCCCCACGCCCTCCTTCCCGTGTCCACAGCCTGCTCCCTGTCTGTGTCTCTACTCCCTCACTGTTCATAGTTTCCTTAATGGACAGTCTGGATTCTAGAGGCAGACTAAAGGATATCATACCCTAAATACAGTGAATTGTTTTCTGCTGTTACTATTTAATTGACACTCTCCATTTTGAAACATATATTATATACTGTTCTTTTGAGTACTTTAGATAAATGAGAGATGGCATTTAAATTTTATAAACTATAACCCACTCTAATAAGTACAATTAAATTAGTTTATGCATGCATATATTATATATATATACATATAATTTAGGTGGTGGTGGTGGTAGTGGTTGTTCAGTTGCTCAGTCATGTCATATTCTTTGTTACGCTATGAACTGAAGTGCACCAAGATTTCCCGTCCTACACTACCTCCCAGTGTTTGCTCAAACTCGTGTCCATTGAGACAATGATGCTATCCAACCATCTCATCCTGTCATCCCCTTCTCCTCCTGCCCTCAATCTTTCCCAGCATCAGGATCTTTTCCAGTAAGTTGGCTCTTTGCAGCAGATAGCCAAAGTATTGGATCAGCTTCAGCTTCATCATCAGTACTTCCAATAAATATTCAGGGTGATTTCCTTTAGTATTGATCAGTTTAATCTCCTTGCTGTCCAAGGGACTGTTAAGAGTATTCTCCAGCACAACTTGAAACCATCAATTCTTCAGCGGTGAGCCTTCTTTGTGGTCCAACTCTCATATCCGTACTGACTAGGAAACCCATAGCTTTGACTATAGGGACCTTTGTCAGCAAAGTGATGCCTCAGCTTTTTAATACACTATCTAGGTTTGTCATAGCTTTTCTTCCAAGGAGCAAGTGTCTTTTAATTTCATGACGACAGTCACCAGCCACAGTGAGTTTGGAGCCCAAGAAAATAAAGTCAGCCACTGTTACCATTTTTCCCCATTTATTTGCCATGAAGTGATGGAATTGGATGCCATGATCTTAGTTTTCTGAATGTTGAGCTTTAAGCCAACTTTTTCACTCTCCTCTTTCACTTCCATCAAGAGGCTCTTTAGCTCCTCTTCGCTTTCTGCCATAAGGGTGGTGTCATCTGCATATCTGAGGTTGTTGATATTTCTCCCAGCAGTCTTGATTCCAGCTTGTGTTTCATCCAGCCCGGCATTTCTCATGATATACTCTGCATATAAGTTAAATAAGCAGGGTGACAATATACTGCCTTGATGTACTCTGTTCCCAGTTTGGAACCAGTCTGTTTTTCCATGCCTGGTTCTAATTGTTGCTTCTTGACCTACATACAGGTTTCTCAGGAAGCAGATAAGGTCTTCTGGTATTCCCATCTTTTTAACAATTTTCCACAGTTTGTTGTGATCTACACAGTCAAAAGCTTTCATGTAGTCAGTGAACCAGAAGTAGATTTTTTTTTCTGGAATTCTCTTGCCTTTTGTATGATCCAGTGGATGCTGGCAATTTGACCTATGCTTCCTCTGCCTTTTCTAAATCTAGCTTGTACATTGGAAGTTCTCAGTTCATGTACTATTGAAGCATAGCTTGAAGGGTTTTAAACATTGCCTTGCTAGCATGTGAAATGAGCATACTTGTGTGGTAGTTTGGGCATTCTTTGACATTGCCTTTTTTGGAATTGGAATGAAAACTGACCTTTTCCAGTCCTGTGGCCACTGCTGAGCTTTGATAAAGACTTTAAGGTAATATATTTCTAGAGGAAGCACTCTAATACTTTCCATTACATTGCATTTTAATCTATTCTGTTGTTAATAATAGCCAGAATAATCCTTGTCACAACCCACTAATTTAACTTAATGATATGATAATGGGCTGAGGTCTACAGTTGGGCCACGCTGAGGTATATTTGCAATATGGCCAACTAATTAAGAAACTACATAATGTGGCAAGTCATACAAATACATGTAAAGATGCCAAGAAAGGCTAGGGGGTGGGTCTGACAAGCACATTCATTGCCAGCAGTGGAGTGTAGTCCTTTTACACTATGTATTGTTTAACATTTGCTGGTTCTTAACAAATGTTTGTTAAATGAATGCAGCTGGGTGGAGGTCTCACAAATAACTGCCAAGCGCTCCATTTCTTGACTCATGACAAAGAAGACAAGGCATGAGGCCTGTGCCACCTCTCTTGCCTGCTCATGGCAAGGTGATGACACCCTTCTATGAACTGCAGATTCTCCCCCAGTACAAGGATGGCAGCAGCTTTGACCAGCCTCCCGGACCTGGCTTGGATGAGGAAATCTGCTTTTAGGATATTTCTTTACAGGTCTTTCCCGATAGCTCAGCTGGTAAAGAATCTGCCTGCAATGCTAGAGACCCCAGTTCGATTCCTGGGCTGGGAAGATCCACTTGAGAAGAGAGAGGTTACCCACTCCAGTATTCTGGCCTGGAGAATTTCATGGACTGGATAGTCCATGGGGTCGCAAAGAGTCAGACACAACTGAATGACTTTCACTTTGCTTTTATAACATTGTATATTACTGAGAGTTTGACCAGAGGCAAGTTCTCTCTCTCTCTATCTGAACTTTCTCCTTCCTTAAAGATAAGCACCGTGTCACTTAATTCATTTCAACTCCAAAGACTGTCTAATTGGATTTCTGGCACACAGTGGGTTCACATATTGAAATGATATATATTTGTTAGAAATACATTCAATTCCACTTTCCCATCAAATGAGACTGTTAAATTGTGAACATATTTTTGCTTTCCTGCTTCATAAAATATGAGCACTCTAATCCCAGATGGCACATCCTCCAGAAACATATGGACAAGACAATTTATAAGGAGTGCTCTTTCAGGAGCTGGTTTCACTTAGCCAAGGAGGCTGTGCGATTTTTCCAAGACCTTTCAAGCAACTCATTGAGGAGGGTGAGCAGGTCTTAGTCATGTAGCCAAGGGACTGAAAAAAGTCTAACACAAAGCCCATTTCAGAAAAGGGCGGGGTTTTCTACAGTTTAGGGAAGGAGTGGCATAGATTGAGGTGGGAAATTTCTCTCTACAGGGCAGGGAGCAAAGACGTTGGAGTGAATATAAAATGCGACTCTGTTGTTTTCTTTCGTTTGTTATCTATGACAAAATAGACCATGTAGGTCATTCCAGTCCAGGCTTAGGTCATTTGCAGAGAAGAAAAATGACCTGATGTTTACTTCTCACCTATTACACACCATTGTCTAAATGCTTGCGTAAATCTTTGTGTATTAAGAATGTTATATTCAGGATGCTGAGTGTATCGAACTAAAACTACTTCTCAGGCTGCGCTGTGTGTGTGCTAAGTCACTTCAGCCATGTGCGACTGTGACCCTATGGGCTGTAGCCCACCAGGCTCCTCTGTCCATGGGATTCTCAGGCAAGAATACTGGAGTGGGTTGCCAAGCCCCCCTCCCGGGGGAGCTTCCTGATCCAGGGACTGAACCTGCATCTCACGTCTCCTGCATTGGCAGGCACCTTCTTTACCACTAGGGCCAGCTGGGAAGCCCAGAGTTCAAGCTAATGAGAGTCAGATGATGAGAAACTCTATGTACTATGCTAAGGGTTCGTAGTTTCACTTGACACTGGGCAGGGCATAGGAGGTGTGAGCTTTCGCTTCCAAACATAGAGTTTACAGAGTTAAGAGCTGGGTCCTCCCTGGCTGTCACCAGAGGTAAGAAACTCTCAAAGCAGAGCTGCTGTCAGTGTTTTTAGGAGCACAGCCTCTCAGCACCAGAAACAAGGAGCGAGCCATGCATGAACAAGCCTGCTCTCTATATAAGCGATCCGTAATTAACAGAGCTGGGGCGGGTTCAGGTTTTACTTTGCCCTGTGCACACCAACGTAACCCCTGTGAACAGAGTCCAATAATGGAGCCAGGACATCTATCCTGATGTGTCTGGCTCTGGCACCCACGGTCTTTTCGTCATGCTGTGCTGCCTTTCCTGGTGAGCATTCTCTGCAGTGTCTGATACACACCGAGTGATCCATAAGTGATGCTTGCATGAACAGGCATTGGATTGTTTCCATGAAAATTTAAATGGACTATATCAGTACATCCCTCCACCACCACCTACTCCCACTGCGTATGTGCTCCCAGCACTTTCCCCCGACATTCCCTTTGCTTTTAGGTCACTGGCAGCTGGAACAGTTATTTATAATCTTTTATGTTGCTTTTTAGACTAATGGTCAGGCCAGAGTCCCAGACCCTTTGCTTCATGGCAGATCAAACAGTCCGCTGAGGTGTTTTTCCAGGTCCCTGTAATCTGATGACTAGTATTTGTAGGAGATCTAAATAATATTTGCACGGTTTAGCAAGATGGGATCAAAAAAACTGCTTAAAATATGTAGTGAAACTTTTAGGGGCTTACAGATACATCACAGCTTTTATTTACTTTCTGTTGTTAACAGAAGTTTAGGTCCACACAGACAGAAAAACATCACAGATGCAAACAAACTGGGAGAGTTACTTTGTATTTATTTTATTTTCAGCACTGGGCAAAAAGCATCATTACATTACTGTTTAATCTTTATAATCATAAGATGTAGGTATCATTAGTTCCACGTTTCTCATGATAAAGCAAATACCAAGGTTATATAATTTGCCCACAGTCTTGCGCCTAAAAAGAGCAGATCTGACAGCCTCCAAAATCCTGTACAGACACAGCCTTTTGTTTAAAACCCAGCAGTTGAAAGAGCCCTGGTTATTCCTCTGTAAATTTCTACCATCTGCCTAGAAGCTGGAGCATCACCTAGCCTGAACACTGTCTTATTATCAGCAAATAAATGTCAGAGTAAAGATCATGAAAATCATGTTACCTCCGCCTTCAAGAAGGGCATCCACTTCCACCTGACAGTGATGCTGGGAAACAAATAGATTAGCGAGGCTGGAGTCATCGGGGGTGCGCAACCTTATGTTTCTGAACATTTAACTTATTAAAATTCACAAAGAGAGACCTTATGGTGCCATCATTTTGCCCAACTAACATCATCAGTACGGCTCAAGGGCTGTGGCTTTTACAGTCACCCTAGCAGCGGTGAACATATGGTTTCACTTCTCTATGAAGCCTCAGGGCCTCTGACAGCACCTTTCATGGATAACGGATAAAGGCGACCACACCAGCAGGTAACTTCTGCTGCCTCAGTACTGCCCTCGTGCCAAGGATGCTGAATGAATTCCAGGCGGTTCTGAGCTGACCTAGGTCTCTTCTGTCAGCAGCAACCTCCTCAGGAGCAGCAGGGGTCGTGTTTCCTGTTTACCTGCATTTTGGAGTTTCTCTTTGCCTGAGCTCCTTAGAACAGAAGCCTGTGGAACACTGATAAGCCACAGGTTGGAGCTCCCCCAATTTTCCAGGTGTTACTTTGATTGTGTTCGTTTATTCTTTTGCTACTTCCCCTACTGCATTTGGGTGAGAAAGTGTTTTGTTGTAAGTCTCTAAGAATTACTGCAAGTGTATTTTGAGAATACAGCCAAAGAAAGTAAGAGAATGGAAAATGCCTCTGCCCGTTATTTCCCAGGCTCGCTGCAGCGTCTCAGCCATAAATTACACCACTGTCAGTGTGCTGTCTGCCTAGCAATTAAGCACAATCCCGTCTAGCGTGTGTTCCACTGTCAATTGTTCAAGAGGGTCAACATCCCCTTTCTGCATTCTCCCAAGAATGCTTAATATTCTGAGAAAGAGTGCAGTGAATTTACCAAAGGCCTGGAAATACCCTAGGCCCAGCAATGGATTTTTCACTTATTTTGAAGAGGAAATGTGGGCTGTTTCTACGCTTTCAGGACTTTCTATAGTATAGTGAATGCAAAGAGGGCAGATTTTGGAACCAAATCAAACTGGGTCCAAATTTAAACCCTTGTAGTATTCTGGGTTGGGTTTCCCTGGTGGCTCAGCTGGTAAAGAATCTGCCTGTAATGTGGGAGACCTGGGTTTGATCCCTGGGTCAGGAAGATCCTCGTCAGCAAGTTGCTTACTTTTCTGATCATTGGTACTTTCACTTCCCCTCTTACCTTTTGGTATGTTTTACGCATATTCATGCATATTACCATGATTTATATGCTTGTTATACCATCTGTGATTGTTTTCCTTAGTCCAGTTTCACAAATTCATGTTTAAAATCTATTCTGAAGTTTACCTTTTCTCATCAGCTTCAGAACAAAAACTAGTCAAAGGCATCATCTTGTTGGCCTCTCTGCTTTTAATTGTGCATTTCTCACAGTTTGTTCTTCACAAAATTTATCTCCATTATCACTCTATGGCCAAAGTAAACCTCAATTATTTTTTTAAAAAATCATCTAATTCTCTAGCTGGAAGTCTTTCTTGGTTCAGATTAATATTACACATTCCTTGAGGTTGTTTTTAAGACTCTAAATTATCTAGACCCTTCTCTAGCTTTCTTTCCTGACTCCTTTCTATTTTTCCCAGGACTACTCTGTTCCAAGCAACCTAGCAATTTTGATGCTTCTTGCACAAATTGAATTCACTCCCATCTCAGGGCATTTTCCCTTGCTGTTTCATAGAACTGGAATTCCTTTCCCCAAGATGTCTATGTTAGATCTTTGATATGAATAAGTGCTCAGAGACCCCTCCTATGGTTATCTGTTAAAATAAAATGTATCCATATCCTGACTTTCTATCCTGTAATTCGGGTGGTAGTCCTTCATTTGATCACCACTTTGTTGGTGGTGTTCAGTCACTAAGTCGTATCCTACTCTTTGTGACCCCATGGGCTGTAGCACACCAGGCTCCTCTGTTCTCCTCAGTTTGTTAGCTCAAATTCATGTCCATTGAGTCAATGTGAGTCAATGATGCTATTTAACCACCCCACCCTCTGCCACCCCCTTGTTCTCCTGCCCTCAATGTTTTCCATCTTCAGGGTCCTTTCCAGTGAGTCAGTTCTTCGCATCAGGCGGCCAAAGTATTGGAGCTTCGACTTCATCAACAGTTCTTCCAATGAATATTCAGAGTTGATTCTCTTTAGGATTGACTGGTTTGGTCTCTTTGCTGTTCAAGGGATTCTCAAGAGTCTTCTCCAGAACCACAGCTTGAAAACATTAGTTCTTTGACACTCAGCCTTATTTATGGACCAACTCTCACATCTGTACATGACTACTTGGAAAAACATAGCTTTGACTATAGAGACCTTTGTCAGCAAGGTGATGTCTCCATTTTTTAATATGCTGTCTCATTCTGTCATAACTTTCCTTCCAAAGAGCAAGTATTTTCTCTCTTGCAGTGTTGCCATAAGGATTAGAGTTAAAATATAAGGGGACCAATTTAATGGACATGAACTTGGGCAAACACCAGGAGATGGTGAGGGACAGGGAAGCCTGGCATGCTGCAGGCCCTGGGTTGCAGAGAGTCAGACACAACTTAGTGAGTGAACAATAACAACAGCATAAGGGAGCTAATTATGACTGGCATAAGTTTCACATAAAGTGTTCCTGTTACTACTAAAATTTGAACTAACTAAACTTTTAAAGACTGATCTCATTGGCAAGTAGTACGTTTTGAAACTGCATGGAATGCAGTGAATTTAGACAGTAGAATGGAGTGCATGAAGGTTTTTTTTTAATATAAATTTATTTATTTTAATTGGAGGCTAATTACTTTACAATATTGCACTGGTTTTGCCATACATCAACATGAATCCGCCACAGGTATACATGTGTTCCCCATCCTGAACCCCCTCCTTCCTCCTTCCCGTAGCATCCCTCTGGGTCGTCTCAGTGCACCAGCCCCAAGCATCCAGTATCATGCATCAAACCTGGACTGGCGATTCATTTCATAGGTTTTTTAGTACTCACATCTTGATTGAGACATATTAGCTCTCATGTGTGATTATTGAAGAAAATACATTTTATTATATTTTAGATTTATATAACACATTAAAATTTTTGGACATGCACAAAAATGTAGCATTCTTAGAACTGTCTGTAGCTTATTATTATTTATTAGTTTTGATATCTAAAGAAATGCTAAGAGCACCAGCTGAGATTAGGGTGAAACTCACAGTGGCTGTAGCTGCCACTGTCTATATATGTGTGGATTTAGTGATTATCTGACTGTGACTTTGTCAGTATTATTCACACTGGTAGAAACACATTAAGATTAATTTTAGCTTAAATTTTTATCTATAATTGTTGTTTAATGTATCTCCCAATTGTTACACAAAAAATTCATGTTGCAAATGATTATTTTGTGTGTCTAAGTTTTGTAAGACAAACATACACCAGTGGAATTCTATCTAATTACTTTTTAAATGCATTTCCTGCATATTGACTTGTCTTTATTAGTGGGCTTTTAGTTTGAAAGATCTTATGACTTGCCTCATGACACGAGTCCCCTCCTGGACTTTTGGAACTTAATCAGTCCAAGGGTCCTTTTCCTTGACAAACAGAGCAGAAAGGTTTACAAGACAGAAGCATATGGACTGTTCTTTCAGGCTTTAGTCCATTTGCTTTCGTCACAGTGGCCAGGGGACTTTTAGAAGCTCGCTCCAGCAAAGACCATCAGAGGCTGGCACACAGCTGACTTGAAGCTGTCCCTGGTACCAGAACACAGCTGGCCAAGCTCCAAGGCTACATTTAAGAGGCTTGGACTCGTGTGTGCAGCCTCTGTGCCACGTGCTAGCACTCTCTTGGAAAACAGAGGAACTTTCCACACCTGTACCACTCTCCTTTGCCTGAGCACTGAAGAACTAATGCTTTTGAACTGTGGTGCTGAAGAAGACTCTTGTGACTCCCTTGAACAGCAAGGAGATCAAACCAGTAAATCCTAAAGGAAATCAACCTGAGTATTCATTGGAAGGACTGATGGTGAAGCTGAAGTTGTGATACTTCGGATACCTGATGAGAAGAACTGACCTTTTGGAAAAGACCCTGATGCTGGGAAAGATTGAGAATAGGAAGAGAAGGAGGTGACAGAGGATGAGATGGTTGGATGGCATCATCAACTCAGTGGACATGAGTTTAACAAACTCCAGGAAATAGTGAAGGACAGGGAAACCTGGCATGTTGCAGTGCATAGGGTCACAGTTGGACACAACTGAGCAACTGAACAACAACAACAATCACTCTTCTTTCCTAAGGTATTCTCCTTTGACCTTTGGAGAAGAGAGCTTTGTCTGGGTCACCAGCTCTTCTCCAGGAGACCCCCATGGCTATATTATATGAGATGAGGTATTAAGTACACCAATGCCTCTCTGCAGTGCTGAGAGCTAAGGACAAGGGGTAGAAGACAGGGTCAACTTCACTGAGTTTCACTGCAACTTTTCCTTGGATTGTGTGTCTATTCACCTTGCACATCCTTAAATACATGTAGCCCCTCGAGTGACTCTTCTGCACACGTCAACATCTGCATGAAGCAATTATTGATTGAAAAAGAGAGAATAGCACCTACCTATAGCACCCCACTCCAGTACTCTTGCCTGGAAAATCCCATGGACGGAGGAGCCTGGTGGGCTGCAGTCCACGGGGTCGCTCAGGATTGGACACGACTTAACGACTTCACTTTCACTTTTCACTTTGATGCATTGGAGAAGGAAATGGCAGCCCACTCCAGTGTTCTTGCCTGGAGAATCCCAGGAACGGGAGAACCTGGTAGGCTGCCATCTATGGGGTCTCACAGAGTTAGACACGACTGAAGTGACTTAGCAGCAGAAGCAGCATATCTCATTATTGGTTGATAAGTTTACAAAGCAGACAAACCACAAGCAACAGCAAAATTTACTGCATGAATTTAGTGTGGTATTTTGTTGATCCTAAAAAATTATTCTTGAATTGAAGGTGTATTTTAAAATCTCCAATAATTTTGGGATTTAGAAACTATCAGACGATAAGCAAGTGTGAAGTGAAAACTATTATTCCTTGGTATTTTGGTGTCAAAATTGAGAAATAAATAGGCATAGAACAGAGGACTTTAGGGCAGTGAAAGTAATGTGTATGATATTATAATGGTGCATTTGTCATCATATATTTGTCTAAACTAATAGACTGTACAACACCAAGAGTAAAACTTAAGATAAATTACAGACTTTGGGACATTACAAATGTATTGATGTAGATTCATCTTTGATTAAAAAAAAATGTATCATCCTGGTGAGTAATATTGATATGGGGAAGACAATGCATGTGTGAGGACAGGGGGCATATGGAAAATCTCTCTAAATTTGATTATAAAACTAAAAATCTTCTTAAAAATAAAGACAAAATGATAAGGGAGCTGTGTAGCTTTGATGTCTGGAGTAACTCAAAGATAAAAAGACAATAGCCTGTGACCTGTGATCCTTATCACCAAAGAGGGTGATGTGCTTGCATGCATGCTCAGTTGTGTCCAACTCTTTTTGACCCCATTGACTAGCCTGCTAGTCTCCTCTGTCCTTGGGATTCTCCAGGCAAGAATACTGGAGTGGGTTTCCATGCCCTCCTCCACGGGATCTTCCTGACCCAGGGTTCAAACCCAGGTCTCTTACATCTCCTGAATTAGCAGGCAAGCTTTTTACCACTAGTGCCATCTGGGAAGCCCAAAAGAGGTATCTGGTATATAAGTGAGTTGAAAACCGCAGAAGCTAAGGAATGGATATGTGGGTCCAACCACGTGTGTACGCTCAGTCTCTCAGCAGTGTCCGACTCCGCAAATCTATGGACTGTAGTCTGCCAGTTCCTCTGTCCATGGGATTTCCTAGGCAAGAATACTTGAGTGGGCTGTCATTTCCTTCTCCAGGGATCGTCCCGTGTTTCCTGCATTGGCAGGATTCTTTACCACTGAGCCACCTGGGAAACTAAATATGACTATGCCCATTGTAAATCCTGAAATTCATCCAGGACAGGTCAGGCCTCTACCCCATAGGAAGTCTCATAACTTATCCTTGATTCTGATTTATTTTAGTGGTGTTTTTAGTTAAAGGAATGAAACTATTTTGCTGTTCTTCCAGCAGCTGCCAATAACTATAAAAGGCAAATCCAATCATTGGGATTCTGCTTACTCCAAATGCATTATTAGAAGAACAAGGTAAGCGGTGAATTTTTCCTGCAGGGTTCCAATTGCCTGGGATCTTATTTTATTAACAGAAGTAAATCCATAAATATATAACTTCATGTGATTCTTCTTTTACACTTGTGTTTGGAAAAAAAATACTTCTCAGTTTATTGCAAGAACCCTTTCATAACAAATCAACAATAACAGATATTGTAACTTTTTTAATTAAGAGGAGATTTAAGCAAAATTTAATTCTTCATTTAAGTATCACTTGAGTAATCCTTTCCTAGCTACAAAAATGTAAGTTGGTACCCATTGTCTGAAATATTGAGGCAATAGACTCACCTTTTGTGACTGATGAAGGTTAACTTTCTATTGTCACATAAGAAGTACTCGACTGCTTGACATAAGAAGATCTGCGAAGAAAAGGGCTGAGTCTGCTATCTTTTCTTTCCATTTTCAGTTAGCAAATAGGTAAGAGAAGACCAGAAAACCATAAAGAAGGCCTTTTTGCTATTAAATTGTTAGATTCCAGAAGTTCATATATGCTTAGTCTTTAGAGATTGCATAGCATCATGATAACAGTATTGACTGCCCAGCACAGTTGGTAACGAATCTGTCTGCCAGTGCAGGAGACATAAGAGATGAGGGGTCAACCACTGGGTCAGGAAGATCTCCTGGAGAAGGAAATGGCAACCCACTCCAGTGTTCTTGCCTGGAGAATCCCATGGACAGAGGAGCCTGGAGGGCTACAGTCCGCAGGGTCACACAGAGTCAGACATGACAGCATGCACACACTAAAAATTGCCATTATGGGTCAAATGAGACAGTGCATGTAGAGTGCTTAGAAAAACACCTAAATGCTCTTATATTTGCCATGACATTCACTCTCTGCTTTTTATTTTTTCAGGGAGATGAACAAATTTAATCACTGGCATATAAACATCACTCAGTGAATGATAATATTGTGATTTTTATTAGCCATTAAACTTTTACTGTGTATAGTGAACTCTATGATAAACAAAATCCTCATCTATGTTTTTTTCTATAGCGTGGTTGATTTGCATTTATCAAAGGAAGCAAATGATAATATGGTGTGCCATACTTGAAGATTATTTAAAAATAAATTTCCAGTCTGCACTAGGTTCAGTCTTTTCTTTTTTCAATTAGAATTTAAAGGAAGTGATTGGAAACATGTCTGGACAGGGAACTCGTCCTCTAAAGAAACTTTAGTAAAATCTATCTTCCAATTTGAGCTTCCCAGGTGGTGAAAATAGCAAAGAATATGCCTGCCGATGCAGGAGAGGTAAGATACTCAGTCAGCACATGGACTGTAGCCCTACAGCTCCTGTGCATGGGATTCTCCAAGTAAGAATACTGGAGTGGGTTGCCATGCCCTCCTCCAGGGGATCTTCCCAACCCAGGGATCAAACTCAGGTCTTCCACATTGCAGGCGGGTTTTTTAACTCTGAGCCACCTGGGAAGCCCAAGTACACTGGAGTGGGTAGCCTGTCCCTTTCCCAGGGGAGCTTCCCAACCCAGGAATGGAACTGGGATCTCCTGCATTGCAGGTGGATTCTTTCTACCTGGGAAGCCCCTACAGCCCATAGGGTCACAAAGAGTCTGATGTGATTGAAGCAATTTAGCACGCTTCACATCTTCTAGTTTTGCAGCTACAGACGAAAAGCACCCAGACAAAACTTCTTGACACTAGCTAAACATAGTTATCTGTTTGAGATCCAGTGTTACCAGCATCCCATGTCTTGCTGCCTCTGTATTTTTCTTTTCTTTAAGCAGTGATAAAATCTCAGGTTAATTACCACTTGGGTGTTTGTTTTAGACTGAAGCATATCAGATCACTAAATAGTAGTGGTGGTATTAGTCACTCAGTCACGTCTGACTCTGTGACCCCATGGACTATAGCCCACCAGGCTTCTCTGTCCATGGCACTCTCCAGGTAAGAATACTGGAGTGCCATTTCCTTCTCCAAAGAATCTTCCCAGTCCAGGGGCTGAACCCATGTTTCTTGCATTGCAGGCAGATTCTTTACTGTCTGAGCCACCAAGGAAGTCCAGGTTACTGAGTAAAAGCAATGATTTGACCATATATAACTTATAGGACTAATATTGAAAATAAACTTTGCATGCAACTCCTTCTCCTCTGGTGGCACAAAGATCAAGGTGATGAGCAAAGTGACACATTGCACTTTTAGCAGAAAGGACACGAATCAGCCCCACTACCACAGTACATTTCCTAATCTTGAGTTTTATGGCATTTTTTCTCTTATGGGTTTTCTTGACAATTATTTTGGTGTTTCACCTAATTCTTTACAAATCCTTCCAAATGCCTGTATGTTTTCTGGCTTCTAAGCATCACTAGTAAAGTGTTTAAAGGAAGAAAAACCAACTGCCTTCTCACTTGATATGAAGAACCCACTTGTGACGATCTGGCTGGAAAGTCTCTTCTCTACACAGCTGTGCTAACAGATTGCTGATCAGTCAGTGACCTTTCTCACCAGAGCAGTTCAAAGCCTTCTTCCCAACTTTGCTTTTAATTTAATTATCATTTGAAGAGAGGAAAATCCTTTTATGCATCACTGAGAAAAGAGATATATCTTGGAACTGCAATGATAATGATATTGCCTATTGTAAGGCTTGAGAACTGTCTGATAAAAGCAAAACTCCGTTCCAGATCAGAGAAGTGTTTAGTTTTAAAAAGTTTTGGATTGCTCTTCAAATAATGCAGAACTTAGATAGATTGAAAATAAGAAAAGTAAATGTTCTCTATGAATCACAGACCCTACTTGGAGCAGCAAAATTCTTTAAGCTGAGGATTGTCTTGGTTTATTTAGTGTTAAAAAAATCAGTTTTGTTCCAGTGCAAACTTTTTTATATTGCTTTCCCACGTGAACCAGGACAGAAAGCATTTCATGATCTTGTTTATTCTAACACTAGAAAGGTATGTGTGAAAAGATGAAAACTTAAGAAAGGCTAAGTGGTTTCTGATCAAGAGACTGATACTGATGATATATTCAAATTAGAAATTTATTTTACTAACTTTGAATGAAAGTCTCAGATTCATTAGTTTTCCCTTTCAGCCCAGTTTACTATGGTCATTAGTCATATGTGGATGACTGATTCATCTCTCGACATTTAAATGAGCCTATGGACCCCAGGCCTCTGGATCATATCCATTATCAGTTAACCCTTGAATTGACTTTATCCTTAGCCTTGCTCTCTGAAAATCATATCTAACTCTGTCCTTTGCTTCCCAGTCTGCTCCTGCTATTTTCCATTTCTGACCATGTCAGTTCAGTTTAAATCAATATTGTTTATTCTGATGAAATGTGTCTGCTTGGGTATGCTTCCTATATGCAATGTTAACCACTAGGGATACAAGAATAAGATACATCTTCCTCCTTGAAACATTTTGTCCCTTGATAATGACACAGAAAAGAATCATTTCAGTAAACAATGAGATGTTAACAGATGGTAGTCCACAGGTTGATTCAAAGACCAAGGTTTCTTTCATCAGGTAGCTCTACCATCTCCAAGATGTAGTCTACCTCTAAACTCTTGGCTTCCAGCTGGTAGACAAGAGACAAAAAGAAAATGAAGTATTATGTGACGTTTTTATGAGTTAGGTCTATTAGACACATTAACTTCATTAACATTTTCCTGGTCATGTCTTGCTTACATGGCCATATCCATTTATAAGTTAGCTAGATATTTCAGCTTCCTATTGTTGCTGTGATGAATGACAGAAAGCTAGTGTTTTAACAGGATGCAAATTTGTTCTCTTACAGTTCTTAAAGTCTAAAGTCTGAAATCAATTTCACTGGGCACAAACAAGACTCTGAGGGAAGAAGCAGTTTCCTAGCCTTTCTCAGCTTCTAGGGGCTGCCTGTGCCCCTGGTTCATGTGGTCTCCTCCTGACATTATGCCAGCCTCTTGCCTCCATTGTCATTTCTTCTTCTATTGAGTTTTAATCTCCTGTCTCTCTCTTATAGGGGTCACTGTGAATACATTGGGCTCAACTAAATCTTCCATTATAATCTCTCCAGCTTGAGATGCTTAACATAATCACATCTGCAACGTGTCATTTACCATGTAAGGTAACATACACGCAGATTACTTTGCAAGCATTGTATCTCACAAAGTATATGTTTTGGACCATTATATCTGTCACAAGAGAGGGACTCTAGCTGGAAAGATCTGCTGGAGAAAGGATAGACTACCCACTCCAGTATTCTTGGGCTTCCCTTGTGTCTCAGCTGGTAAAGAAACCACCTGCAATGCGGGAGACCTGGGTTCAACCCCTGGATTGGGAAGATCCCCTGGAGAAGGGAAAGGCTACCCACTCCAGTATTCTGGCCTGGAGAATTCCATGGACTGTATAGTCCATGGGTTTGCAAAGAGTCGGACACAACTGAGCAACTTTCACTTTCACTTTCACTCGTGACCCTAAACTCATGCTGACACTGGGAAAGAAAAAAAAAAGACAAAATTCAGGTCAGGAAGAGTTCAAAAGACATAAATGCAGAGCAGGGGTTGAGGCCTGCTCAAATTGTCCTGCACAAAAGGGCCTGGGTGACTCCCAGTTCGACACACCTTTCTGAGGTGGCTCCAATTGCCCTGAAGCCGGGGTCTTTCAGCCTCAGGTCAGCCAACCTCTAGTCTCACCTCACCGTACTGCACAGGGCAGAACTGTATACAGCATCTCTTTAGCAAAGAGATTTTGACTTGTACCTACCCAAAATAAATCATGGTTTCTGTCTGGACTCTCTCATTTGGCACAAATTAAGTGAACATGCCGGCACACGGATGACCCAAATGATCTTTTCCCGAAAAACATCAAAGTGAGACATTGTGGTTTTGCACTAATAGGCACTGAGAAGGGCTGATCGCTGTTTCCCTTATTTTTCACAGCAGCATCTGTTAACCTTTTCCTGACTTTCTCATAATGTCTATGCTTTGTATAGAAAGAGACAGAGTGGTATGATGTAGCAAAATATGAAGGCATTGTAGCACAGGACAGTAGACAGTGTCCTTTAACCTAAGACCAGATTTCCAGACAGGAATATACTCAGCACATATTCAGTGAGGACCTACTCTTTACCAAACACCTGCTGGGTGATGCAGAAAATCTGCATTCTTGTACTAGCCTTGCTAATAATTAGCAATATGAATTTGAGGAGACAAAATTTCCTAAGACAGTCTCTCAAATGGGGAATAGCTCTCCACCCATAATCAGAAATATGCTATGAATTTCAAATAGGGTAATATATATGACATCCCTTTGTGAACAGTAACAAATGACTCTATAATCATTTATTATTCATATAAATGTGATGAGCTTTACTTTCTATTCAAAAAAGTGAGTATATATGGTTTACAAAATTGATGAAAAAGAACTTACTTTCTAGGCACAGATTCTGTGAAAATCATTGTTACCCTGTTCCCTCACATTGATTGGCATGAGATTTTCTCTATTAATTTCTTGATAACCTGTAGGTTAAGTCATTACAATATAAATGTCTTTCTGGGCTACAGGGTACATTATATACAATGCTAGTATTGCTAGCACAGGAACGCACTGCTCATGAATAGACAGTGTGTAACTATTCACCTCTGACAATTTTAAGTATATGGATGTTGAGTTTCCTGGCAAAATTACAGAGAGTACAAATTATTTCAATTAAAAATAAACATGCTTTTCATTAAATTAATTACACGTTACCTTTAGACTTAGACATTGCATGGTGAAATATGGCTATAAACACAGCTATTAAAACAGCATTGGGAAAACTCCAGTCTATCCAAATCTCTCTCTCCAATCCATGTTTAAAACTATATTAAAGAATTGATTAACTTATGCTTTTTACCAGACAACACTCTTTATAAAAGCAGTGGTATTTTCATGTACTTCCAATTGAACTAGAAGCTTTTAGGTAAAAATGCTGGTTAGTGAAGTCTATTTTCACTGGACAAAACACTGAACAAAATCTGAAATACATAAAAATGTCTCTGTGCAATTGTGTACTATCCCCATACTCACAGACTCAGAGCACTGGAAAGGAGTGTGGATTTAATGCAGCCTGAACTAACCTTAGGTGACTGAGTGCTCCCTTGACAGATACTTGAGTGCATGCTAAGTGTGGATTGTCTATCCTTAAATCTCCCAGTGTGGAGATCATCACTACCCAAACAGTTACATTATATTTTGGGTAACTCTCTTTAAGTTCATTATAATTAAATATATTTTTAGCCAGCACAAAGGTAAGCTCAAGGCTAAACAGATAATAAGAAACACATCATTTATCTTCTGGAAGTTTAGAAGCTAGATCAAAAATATGATAAAATAATGAATTTCTAGAAAACAATTAATTTTGTTTAGTCACAAATGTGAAAATAATTATTTGTTGTTGTTGAGTAACTCAGTCATGTTCAACTCTTTGCAACCTCATGGACTACAGCACACCAGGCTTCCCCGTCATTCACTCTGTCTTGGAATTTGTTCATACTCATGTCCATTGAGTTAATGATTTCGTCTAACCGTCTCATTCTCTGTTGCCTCCTTCTCCTCTTGCCCTCAGTCTTTCCCAGCATCAGGTTTTTTTACAATGCTTTGCATGAGGGGCCAAAGTGTTGGAGCTTCAGCTTCAGCATCAGTCCTTCCAATGAATATTCAGGGTTGATTTCCTTTAGAATTGAATATTAACTGATCTATAATTTATAGTATTCTTCTTTGAAGATACTTTAGAAACCACATAGCTCTAATTGTCTAATTAGAAGATGTGCTGTGCTGTGCTCAGTCGCTGTGCTTAGTCCTGTCCGACTCTTTGCGACCTCATGGCCTGTAGCCTGCCCGGCTCCTCTGTCCATGGAGATTCTCTGGGCAAGAACACTAGAGTGGATTGCCATGGCTTCCTCAATTAGAAAATGTATACACATTAGCATGACTAGAATACAGTTTCCCTGAAATCAAAGTTTAAATGAATTTGCTGAACATTGCTTTGGATGAAATATGAAATAGTACTTAAATGGTAACATCATCTATTATTATGGTAAATAATACAAATCTTCCTTGAACGACTCATTGTTCTACAGAAAGTGAAAGAAATTGAAGTCACTCAGTCGTGTCCAACTCTTTGCAACCCCATGGACTGTAGCCTACCAGGCTTCTCTGTCCACAGAGGTTAGATCAATTTTGACCTTTGGACAAAATATGCACAGCATTCAGAACCGTGCCAAGCACTTCACTTTTCAGAGTATAGAAAATCATTTTCTATAATAAATATCTTCCCCAGTTCTACAACTTTTGAACAACTTAATACACGTAAAGTGATTTGGATGGAACAATTTAAGGAATTGTTAACAATTTAACAATTCCCATCCAATGGAACATTTGTATGGGAACCTTAATTTAATATAAGGTCCCATCACTTCATGGCAAACAGATGGAGAAACAATGGAAACAGCGGCAGACTTTATTTTTGGAGGCTCCAAAATCACTGCAGATGATGACTGCAGCCATGAGATAAAAGATGCTTACTCCTTGGAAGAAAAGTTATGACCAACATAGACTATATTAAAAAGCAAAGACTTTACTTTGCCAGCAAAGGTCCATCTAGTCAAGGCTATGGCTTTTCCAATAGTCATGTATGAATGTGAGAGCTGGACTATAAAGAAAGCTGAGCACTGAAGAATTGACACTTTTGAACTGTGGTATTGGGGAAGACTCTTGAGAGTCCCTTGGACGGCAAGGAGATCCATCCAGTCCATGATAAGGAAATCAGTACTGTATGTTCATTGGAAGGACTGATGTTGAAGCTGAAACACCAATACTTTGGTCATCTGATGCAAAGAGCTGACTCATTGAAAATAACCCTGATGCTGGGAAAGATCGATGACAGGAGAAGGGGATGACAGAGGATGAAATGGTTGGATGGCATCACCGAGTCGATGGACATGAGTCTGAGTAAACTCCAGGAGTTGGTGATGGACAAGGAGGCCTGGCATGCTGCAGTCCATGAGGTCGCAAAGAGTTGGATAAGACTGAGAAACTGAACTAAACAGAACTGAATTTAAGTAATCAGTCTTAGTAGACTATCCTTGTGTAGCTAAACTTTATGAGTTAAAGCGTTAGATATCTAATGATAGAAATGCATATCGAAAATACACACATTTACTTGTTTTTGCTTTCTGATTTCTGAGTTGAACTAAGACATCCTAAAATATGTTAGCAATTTTTAATTTAGAGATTACCTTAAAACATTAAAGAATAAAGAAATATAACATTTTTAAGAGGAATAATTATTTATAATACCCTCAGAACAGATGTGAAGTAAGGAATATTTTATTCTGATGCTACTAGGTCAATAAATATAGCCTCAAGACATGTAATTATTTTAAAATTAATTTGACATATTGTGATCAAAACATTGTGATTTTTTTTTAAAGTCAGTTTTAATTAGGTACAATGAACATGTCATTCAATTCACCAAAACTGTACAATGAAAATTTTTAAGAACATTTAGAGTTGTGTGACTTCTAACATTCAACTTTCAGAAAAATTTTTCTAACCCCAAAAAGGAGTTTTGTATCCATTAGCAGTCTCTCCCCTCCAGATTCAAGACAAGCAATGTGTTCTGTATATAGATTTGCATTTGGGACATTTTTTTCAAAATGGATTCATACAACATGCATGTGATGCATTGAAACCAACTTCTTTCACTTATAATGTTTTCAAGGTACAGTCATGCTGAAGCAGGTAGCAGTACTTCATTTTTATTGCTGAATAATGTCCTATCATTCATCATAATCATGTGATGATTATCCTACATTTTATTCATTTATCAGTTGATGGACACTTGGATTTGGAGAAGGGAATGGCAACCCATTCCAGTATTCTTGTGGGACATTTGGATTATTTTACATTTTGGCTATTATGACTAATGCTGCTACAAACACCCATGTAGGTGTTTTTGTGTGGACCTTTATTTACATTGATGTTAGATATTTATGTAGGAGTGGAACTGCTGGTTCAGAAGGCTTTCCAGGTGGCTCAGTGGTAAAGAATCCATCTGCCAATTCAGGAGACGCAGGAGACTCGGGTTCATCCTAGAGTCAGGAAGATCCCGTGGAGAAGGAAATGGCAACCTACCCCAGTATTCTTACCTGGAAAATTCCATGGACAGGGGAGCCTAGTGGACTATAGTTTATGGGTTTGCAAAGAATTGGACACAGCTAAGCATACACATATACACACTGTGACTCTGTTTACCATTTTGAGAAATGGTTAAATTGTTTTTCAAGGTTGATCTATTATTTGTATTTCACCAACAGTGTATAAGGATTCCAATTTTTCCTTTATCTTTACCAACATGTTATTATCTGTCTTGTTTATTTTAATGATCCTAGTGGATATGAATTATTATCCTGTGTTTTGAAATTGCTTTTACCTAGTGACTAATATTGTTGAGCATCTTTATCTGGGTAAGAGTTCCTTACATAGTACAAGCTTCTTATCAGATAACGCCATGAAATTTTTTTTTTTTTCCTAATCTGTGTATTGATTTTAACATTTCTCACAGTAGCAATTGCAAAACAAAAGTTCATTTTTATAAAGTCTTGTTTATCTATTTTTTAATTTTTTCATTAGTGCTTTGGTCTAGATTTTCTGAAGAATGTGCCTAATCTAAGGTCATGACGATCTACTTGTATTTTTTCTTTTTTTTTTTAATCCCCTAGATTTAGATCAATGATCCTTTTTGAATTAAATTTTGTGTATGAGATGAAGAAATAAAATTTGTCTTTTAGGGAAGACAAGTAAACATAAACAGAAAATTCTCTGTGTGTGTCTAAGTTTCTTCTCTCCCTCCCTAATACACAGCTCTGCATCTGCATTAGACATTAACCATACATCTTCAAAGATGGGAGTGCCTGTTCCACCTTAAGGATCAATTCCTTCTGACTTTAGCAATATAACATCTTCAAAGAATACTGCAGTGATTTTTCCAACTCTGTAGAGGGTCATGGTGAGTCGCTGCTCTTTGCTTTGTGTGTGCTTACCTGGACTATGTATCCTTGGTGAACTTTAGGTAAAACATTAGCATGTCATTTTGATGTATGGCCCTTTGTCTCTGAAATGTATAGATGTGTGCCTTCAACTTCTAACATGCAGAATACTCTTCAGAGCCTTCCGAGAGTCTGTCTCCTGGTAGTAATCCTTAGTTTGGCTTGAGTTAAGTTCACTTTTTTCTTCTTATGCATGCTAAATCACTACATGAAGTCGTGTCTGACATTTTGTGACCCTATGGGGTGTAGCTGACCAGGCTCCTCTGTCCATGGGATTCTCCAAGTGAGAATACTGGAATGGGTTGCCATTTCCTCCTCCAGGGGATCTTCCCAACCTAGGGGTCAAAGCTGCATCGCTTATGCCTCCGGCATGGGAAGACAGGTTCTTTACTACTAGCACCACCTGCGAAACCACTTTTTTCTTCTTAATTTGATTTTTAATTGAACTTTCATCAACAGGCATAAGGAAGGGATCCAACTTCATCCAACACAGCTTTCTCATAAAAGTTTATTAAAAAATGATAATTTTCCCATTTAAGTGTCTCAGAAACCATGTCAAAAAGGAATTGACCAAAATATATGAGTTTATATTTTGATTCTAAATTCTATTCCATTATTCTATATGTCTATCCATATGCTGGTATTACACTGTCTTAAATTACATAGCTTTATAGTAAGTTAAAAACATATTCTGAGTTCAATTTTGTTAACAATTTTAAGATAACTTTGGATGCTTTATTTATTACAATTTCAATATGAGTATTAGGATCTGCTTACTAATTTTTGCCAAAACTGAAGTCACCTAGGATTTTGATAGATAGTGTGTTGAAGTTATATGTCAATTTGGGGGATATTGTTGTTTTTAACAATTTAAATATTAATTATTCTGAGCTATGTTCATGGAATGTGATGACATTCATTTATTTAGTCTATAATTTCTTTTAATGATATTTTCAAGTTTTCAGTGTACAAATCTTATATTTCGCTATTCCTAAATATTTTATTCTTTTTGACTCATTATCAGTAGAAACGCTTTCTTAATTTCATTGGTAGATTCTTCATTATGAGTGAGTAGACATATATTTAATTTTTCTAAAATCATCTCACATTCAGTAAACTTGTTGAACTTGTTTATAAGTTACATGTCACACTGCCCCCATGGAGTCTTTTGTTTTCTATATACAAGATCACTTCATTTGCAAATACAGATAACTTTCCTTCTTGTTTTCCAGGCTGAATGCTATTTAATTCTGTTTCTTGTGTACTTTCTCAGGCTAGAACTTCCAGTGTAATATTGACTAGAAATGGCAAGAGCTGACATTGTTGTCTTGTTCCAGATATGAGGGTAAAAGCATTCTGTCTTTCACAATTAAGTCTGATGTTACATGGTATTTGTCAATATTATTATTCTCTTAAAATAAAAAAAAAAAACTTTTGTTTCATTAATTTTCTCTATTTTTTTTCCTTTACGCTACCTCATTTACTTCCACTCTGAAGTCTAATGTTAATTTTCTTTTACCTAGTTTCAATTTAGTTTGTTTCCAGTATCTTTAGGTAGTATAGTCAAGATATTGACCTGAGATTTTAAAAATTATTCTTATAGCATCTATGACTATACATTTTCTTTTAAGCACTGCTAATATTTTATTATTATTATTTATCTCAAAGCATTTTCTAATTTCCCTTGGAGTTCTTGAGCTATTGGTTATTTAAAAGTTTATTCTTTTGTGTCCATATATTTCTTAATTATCGAGATTTCCTTCTGTTACAGATTTCTAATTCCATCCTATTGTGTTGAGCAAGCATACTGTGTATGATTTCAATCATTTTAAATTTATTAAGGTTTGCTTTATGGCCTTGTACTAATAGTTGGCTTATTCTTGAGAATGTTACCTGTTTGCCTGAGGAGAATACATATTTTTCTATTTTGGGTGAAGGATTCTGTAAATGTCTTTTAAGTCTGGTTGGTTTAGAGGGTTTTTCAAGTCTTCATTTTCCTATTCATCCTCACCTAGCTGTTCTATCTATTACTGAAAGTGGGAGGGTATTAAGGTCTCCAGTTCTTACTGCTGATTTGTTTGTTTCCCTTCAGTTCTATCTGGTTTACTCCACATATTTGGAAGCTCTACTGTTAGATGCATGCACATTTATAATCACATTTTTCTGATGGATTCACTCTTCTTCATACTAGAATGTCCTGCTTTACCTCTTTAAAAAATCAATTATTAATAAATGTATTAATACTGTATTGAATTATTATTTAATTTATTAAATTATTAAAATAAAAATTATCGATTAATAACTAATTTAAATTGGTGGGTTATTACTTTACAATACTGTGGGTTTTGCCATATAGCAACATGAATCAGCCACATGTATACATGTGTCTCCCCCATCCTGAACTCCCTTCCCACCTCCTTCTCTGTTTTCCTTGTTGAAGCACTTTTTTTTTTCTTTTAAAGTCTATTTAGTCAGCCACTCTAGCTCTGTTAAGATTGCTTCTTAAAGAACTTTACTTCTATACAGCTCTATCTTCTCTTCTTCTCCTTTTTTGAATTTATTATTCATATATTCATTCCATCGATAGATATGTTCTGAAACAAACAATGCTCAGTTATAACGATCACTTGATGTAACCTGTGTCTTTTAAGGAAACAGAGGCGGATAGAAAGCGAGCACACACTGTGGGCCCAGTATTACTGGCCTGCCTCTCTTCAGGCAGATCTTCCTTTCCATACGCAGGGAGCCCTGGGCGGCACTGCCTGGAACAGAACTTCTGCAACAGGGAGCTGAAGTGAGGGGGTGAGGAGTGTGAGCAGCACTGACGGTCTGTTTAGTCCGGCAAGAAACTGTAACCCTAGAACAGGAGTTGGGGGGCAGGATAACCTGTTCTTGGCATGCCTGACCAGAGGGGAACTTCCGTCACACTTGGCAAAGCAGTATGGAGGGAATGGATAGTAGCGGAAATGCCACACATTTGCTGTTTGTAGTGAGATTTTGTAGATTATCTCCAGCAAACCTTTCTCCATTTTCTGCACACATTTAGGACAATTCCTAGACACTTAAAGGTTCTTGCTTTCTAAATTTTGACTTGTGTTTTCTCTAATCATGATGGTTTTGCCGGGGAGAGTTTGTCTGATGGACTCCGCATGTCACTATTCCAGAAGACTTGCCTGAGAGAGCTATTTTCTTCATTGACCTGAAATGATTTGTTTGCACTTAAACTGCTCTTAGGTTTGTCTCTTTTCATTGGCAGATTGTCTGTGCCACTGATCCAAACCTTGGGGTGTGTACAGGTGCCTGTGTTTCCAAGAGCAATGCTCCTGCTATCTGAACAGGACACTGGATTAGGGTGAAGCCCCCCATATCTGCCTCATTGAATACCACTTGTGTTCACAGCCATGCTTTGTATCTTTTTTACCCATGACTTAATTCCTGTAATATATAAGGTTCCCTTGGGTTGCCCTGATGGTTCAGCAGGTAAAGAATCTGCCTGCAATACAGGATACACAGGAGACATGTATTCTACCCCTGGATGGGGAAGATCCCCTGGAGAAGGGCATGGCAACCCACTCCATATTCTTGCTTGGAGAATCCCGTGGACAGAGGAACCTGGCGGGCTACAGTTCAAAGGGTCACAAAGAGTCAGACATAACTGAGTGACCTAGCGCGCACACATGCCCACATGCATAAGGTCCCCTTACATATAAACTGTTTCTTGTATAACATGGTTTTTAGTTCACTATAACAAACACTCTGTTATGAATGAATTTTTATTTGTTGGTGTCTTTCTTTAAGTCTGGTGCCAAAATCTCATATCACACTTAAGGTGTCATTTGGAGAGCAAGGCAGAAAGTGATCCCAACACCTCATTCTGTTAAGAAATATATTTGCAATCTGTTCTGTGACTTCCTCTTTTCACAACTGGCACGTAAAGCTCTATTGTTAGCTAAAACAAAACATTCTTTTGTCTGTTTGCAGTATTTTTTCCATATCTTTCTCTAACTTTCATTTATATAGTATCATCAGAAAATCATCTTGATTATCTATCCACTACATCAAAGTTTGGGGTTATAGTGGAGTCTTGAGGTCATAGCTTTGGCTATTCTTACTTGGGCAAATTAAGTGTAAATAACTTCTTCCTTGTCAAAGTAGCATCAAAGTAGTTTTTTCTCCCTAAGTTAGTTGTCTCTTTCTTTGACAGATGGTCAGTCAAACTTTTAAAAGCCTGATCACTTTCTGCTAGGGCTTCCCCCATGTCTCAACAATAAGGAGTGTTCCTGCAAAGCAGGAGATGCAGGCTTGATCCCTGGGTCAAGAAGATTCCATGACGGATGGAAATGACAGCTCACCCAGTATTCTTGCCAGGATAATCCCCTGGACAGAGGAGCCTAGCAGTCTAAGGTCTAGTCAGAGGAGCCTGGCGGACTAAATTCCATGAGGTCACAAAGAGTGAGACATGACTGAAGTGACTGAGCATGCACACACAAGTTCTGTTAACTTCGTTGTTGTTGTTTTTTAATACATTGCTTGCTGTTGCCGTTGCTTTCTCTGCTCTATATTTACACAGGGTTCTCCTGTGTAATATTAACAGACTGTGCTTCTTCTCCATTCCTCCAATACTTCAATAGGATATTTTTAAAAGTTACTTAGATTAAAATAATCTTAATTCATACTAGCTTGTGAATGAATAGAAAAATTCATCTTCTTCCAAATGATATTCATTTATTCTAACAAATAAATAACATATGAATTATATTCAGAAGTTATCAGGGCACTTTGTTTTCATGATACCTTCTCAGTGTAACTATAACATGTAAATGATAGGTTAGTTCATTTATACATAATTAAAGTACTAACAATCATGATACTGTTGATAATTACTATTGCTTTGATACTTAACAGTGTTCATCTTTGGCATTAAAATTTCATTGGAACTTAAAAATATCTTATGAGATAGTTATCATAATCCTCACCTGCATTTTACAAGTATATTTATTTTTACATGAATGAATTTGCAGCACTGCTCCTCTTCCTTCAGAATGGACTGCTTGGATCTCATTGCAATCCAAGGGACTCTCAAGAGTCTTTTCCAACACCACAGTTCAAAAGCATCAATTCTTCAGCGCTCAGCTTTCTTGACAGTCCAAATCTAACATCCATACATGACCACTGGAAAAACCATAGCCTTGACTAGATGGACCTTAGCTGGCAAAGTAATGTCTCTGCTTTTGAAAATGCTATCTAGGTTGGTCATAACTTTCCTTCCAAGGAGTAAGCGTCTTTTTATTTCATGGCTGCAATCACCATCTGTAGTGATTTTGGACCCCCCCAAAATAAAGTCTGACACTGTTTCCACTGTTTCCCCATCTATTTTCCATAAAGTGATGGGACCAGATATCATGATCTTCGTTTTCTGAGTGTTGAGCTTTAAGCCAACTTTTTCATTCTCCTCGTTCACTTTCATCAGAGGCTTTTTAGTTCCTCTTCACTTTCTGCCATAAGGGTGGTGTCATCTGCATATCTGAGGTGATTGATATTTCTCCCAGCAATCTTGATTCCAGCTTGTGCTTCTTCCAGCCCAGCGCATCTCATGATGTACTCTGTATAGAAGTTAAATAAGCAGCATGACAATATACAGCCTTGACTTACTCCTTTTCCTATTTGGAACTTATTATTAGAAGCCAAATATTGCAGTATTGCTAGTAATTCTCTCTCTTTTTCTCTCAAGCTTGCAGAAGAATTAGAAAGTAAGTGTCCACTTGCCTCATGATAGAAAATGAAATTAGCTGGTGAATAAATTTTCAGAGTCACACCCTCCTCCAACACCGTTAAGTTTTTAATGGCCTATGTTTTAATTGCTTCTTCAGTTGTGCAAAAGCAGAGTGTGATTGAGAGGTGGGGGAAAAGGGATGTGAGATGTTGATAATTTTTTTCCTTTTGATAGTGTTATAGTACACATTACACATTCCTTAAAGGTTAAAAAATGGATAGACTAGGCAATATAATAACATAGTCTGTTTCATAGTAATGTCCCATTTAAAATGTCCTACCAGCATTAATTTATTCATTCATGACTATTTTAAGCTGAAGGTACAAAATTTGCATAAGATTTGACCACTCACCTCAACTGGCTCACAGTCTAGTGGTAGAGACATGTAATCAAATTATGTTACTGAGTGTTAACTGGAGGCCTTGCTTGAATTATTCAGTCCATATCTTTTGTGTTCTTCCAGAAGGTGGAAATACACATGGAAATACAATGAGAATGCTTTAGGAGAAATCTATGTGTATTTCACATTATTCATAGTCTATGGTGAACAAAATAAGCTGTTCTTTAACTTTCTTACACATGGAGTAAATGTTGACTCAGGAAGTGCATTTTGGTGTGTGTGTATGTGTTTAATTCTGTGTTTTGATTGAGGATACATTTCTACCAGCCAAATTGGGATTTCAGGAATGTGTGCATGAGGACATGAGGCATTCCACTTAAGAGAACTTGGAAATAAAGGTCAAAATGTTACTTCCTGAAATTTAGACAAGTAATTTAACATACTATTGATTAGATTAGATATATTTAGGCATAACTCAGAGATATTGCTGGTTCAATTCCAGACCACTGCAATAAAGTGAATAGTGGAATAAAGCAAGTCAAGCAAATATTTTTGTTTTCCAGTGAATATCAGTGTTATGTTTATACTATACTATATTATATTAAGTGTGCATAGCATTATGTCTAAAATAAACAATGTACATACATTAATTTTAAAAATACTTAATTCCTTAAAATGCTAACCATTTCTGAGACTTCAGTGAGCTGAAATCTTTCTGATGGCAGACTTCTGCATTGATGTTGATGGCTAGTGACTCAGCATGGTGGTTACTCAAGGCTGGGACGGCTGCGGCAATTTTTAAAATCAGAAAATAATTAAATAAGGTTTGCTGTTATGGATTGACTTTCCCTTTTATGAATGATTTCTATGTAGTGTGTAGTGCAATTCAATAGCATTTTATCCACATAGAACTTCTTGTAAAACTGGAATCGATCCTCTCAAACCTTGTCACTGCTTTATAAACTCAGTGTATGCAATATTCTAAAGTTTTTGTTGTCAACAACAATCTTCCCTATAAGCAGTTTTCATCTCAAGGAGTACTTTCTTTGCTTATCAATATAAAGTACCTCCTCATCTGTTCAAGCTTTATCATGAGCTTGTCAAAATGCAGTCACATGTTTAGGCTCCACATCAAGCCTCTTAATATTTCTACCATTTCTGCCTTGAACATTACAGTCAAGCCTTGAACACTTTAGAGTTTTCAGAGTTGTCCGTTCTTCCAAACTCCTTTTAATGTAGATATTTTGAAATTTTTTTAATGAATAACAAATTTCCTTAATAGCATCAAGAATGGTGAATCTTTTCCAGAGGGTTTTCAATTTACTTTGCCCAGATTCATCAGAGGAATCACTATCTATGACAGCTATAACTTTACAAAATGTACTTCTTAAAATTATAAGACTTTTTAAAGTCAAAACTACTTGATCCATGGACTGCAGAGTGGATGCTGTATTAACAGGCATGAAAACAACATAATTTCATTATGCGTCTCCATCAGAGTTATTTGATGACCAGGTGCCCTGTCAATGAGCAGTAACATTTTGAAAGGACTCTTTCACTGAGTAGGCTTAGAGCAATCAGCAAACCATGTTATAAACAGATTTGCTGTCATCCAGGCTTTGTTGTTCAATTTATAGGGCCTAGGCAAAATGGATTCAGCCTACTTAATAGATAGGCAAAAACTGAGATAATTCTTAAATCTGTTGTTTAGTGTATCCACCTTATGTTATTTTCTTAGTTAGATCTTCTGGATAACTTGGTATGATAACTTGGGATAGCTTCTGTATTAGACCTTGCTGTTTCACCTTGCACTTTTACATCACAGAGATTTTGTTTTTCCTTTAAATCTTTTTTTTTTTTGGGGGGTTTGATGCTCAACAACTTTATTCAAAATGTGTGAATATTCAATCTTACCTAAAACAAAGCTGTATCATTATTTTCCATTTCTTTTTTAATATAAATGTATTTGTTTTAATTGGTACCAGGAAAGCTGGCAATTACTTTACAATATTGTATTGGCTTTGCCATACATCAACATGAATCTGCCATGGGCATACATGTGTTCTCCATCCTGAACCACCTCCTTCCCCATACCAATAACTACTAGTTTCAAACTTTCCTTCTGCAGCTTCCTCACCTCTCTCAGCCTTTGTAGAGTTGAAGAGAGTTAGAGCCTTCCTCTAGAGTAAATTTTGGTTTAAGGGAATGTTGTGGCTGGTTTCATCATCTATCCAGACCACTCAAAATTTCTCCATACCAGCAATAAGTCTGTTTCACTTTCTTATGATTCCTGCATTCACTATTCCATTCAGTTCAGTCGCTCAGTCATGTCCGACTCTTTGCAACCCCATTGACTGCAGCACGCCAGGCCTCCCTGTCCATCACCAACTCCTGGAGCTTGCTCAAACTCACATTCATTGAGTCGGTGATGCCATCCAACCATCTCATGCTCTGCCGTCCCCTTCTCCTCTTGCCTTCAATCTTTCTCAGCATCAGGGTCTTTTCAAATGGGTCAGTTCTTCGTGTCAGGTGGCCAAAGAATTGGAGTTTCAGCTTCAGCATCAGTCCTTCCAATGAACATTCAGGACTGATTTCCTTTAGGATGGTCTGGTTGGATCTCCTTGGAGTTCAAGGGACCCTCAAATCTTCTCTAACATCACAGTTCAAAAGCATCAATTCTTCAGCACTCAGCTTTTTTAATAGTCCAACTCTCACATCCATGCATGACTACTGGCAAAGCCATAGCTCTGATTAGACGGACCTTTGTTGGCAAAGTAATGTCTCTGCTTTTTTATATTCTGTCTAAGTTGGTCATAGCTTTTCTTCCAAAGAGCGTGCATCTTTTAATTTCCTGGCTCCAGTCACCATCTACAGTGATTTTGGAGCCCAAGAAAATAAACCTGCCACTGTTTCCACTGTTTCTCCATTTATTTGCTGTGAAGTGATGAAACAGATGCCATGATCTTAGTCTTTTTAATGTTGAGCTTTAAGCCAAGTATTTCACTCTCCTCTTTTACTTTCACTATATTGTGTTCACTATAGTAACACTTTTAATTTCCGTCAAGAACTTCTGTTTTACAGTCACAGCTTGGCAAACCGGTTCAAGAAGCCTAGCTTTTGGGTTATCTCAACTTTCACCATACCTTTCTCAGTAAGCTTAATCGTCTCTAGGTTTTGATTTAGTGAGATAAATGCAACTGTCCCTTCCATTTGGACACTTAGAGGCCATGGTAGGGTTATTACTTGGCCTAATTCCAATATCATTGTGTCTCAGAGAACCAGCAACTTGAGGAGAGAGAGAGAGATGGAGAACAGCAATCAGTGGAGCAATGAGAATACACATGACATTTATCAGTTAATTTTGTGATTTTACATGGACAAGTTAAGTGGCACCTCAAAACAATTACAATAGTAACATCTGCTGCTGCTGCTGCTGCTAAGTCGCTTCAGTCGTGTCCGACTCTGTGCGACCCCATAGACGGCAGCCCACCAGGCTCCCCCGTCCCTGGGATGCTCCAGGCAAGAACACTGGAGTGGGTTGCCATTTCCTTCTCCAAAGGTCACTAATGACAGAATCACCGTGACAATGGTGATAATAATGAACAAGTTTGAAACATAAGAATTACCAAGATGTGATGACCCGGAGACACAAACGAGGAAAAGCCATTAGGAAAAGGGCAGCAGCATTGCCCCAAAATCTTGTTTTGTAAAAAGTGCAACATCTATGCATGTCAATAAAACAAAGTGTACTAAATTGAAGTACTCCTGAACATTCATATGCATTGATGGTCCACTATGGTTCCAATATTCATAATGTCTTAATCTAATTGAAGTTATTGGGGTGTCAGAAGATTAAAAACACCACTTTTTAATTAGGATAAAGATTGGTCAATCATGACAGCATGAATAAAAGAGGGCTTGAAAGTCAAGTGTTGACAGTCTCCATTAAATACACAATTCCATGGAAAAGCTGGCCAAGTAGGACATGGCACGTATCAGAAAGATTAAAGTTCATATTCCATGTTCAAGTGAATATGAATTATAGGCATATCCTATGACTGTATTAGAGCTGCTTGAATTAAGCATGGTTATAATTTTTTATCACTTCATTTCTCAATCGCTGAGGAATCGTTTTCTTTGCTTTATTTTTCAAAATAAAGTCAAACATCTTTGGTCCATTCTTTCCCCTCTTTCCTACATCCCTGCCCCCTAAGGCACTACCTGAGTGCAAATATATCAATACAGGACTATGAAATGATGAATTTAGTGATATTCTGAGCTGATGAAAAGGAGAATAGCCACAATTTTGCCTAGATTTATAAAATGTATTCTAATTAACTTTATTATTTACTAAGTATATTAATTTATTGTTTTATTTATTTTTATTTTGTAATAATTAAAAATAATATAGAATAAATAATTAATATATTTAATTATTTATTTCATTATTTAGTTTTATATTTAACTATTATTTAAAATAATATTATAAAATATATAATTAATAGATTTAAATATTTAATTATTTAATATGTATATTCTATATAGTATTTATATATTATTATAATATTATCAGTCTTGTCTGACTCTTTGCAACCCCGTGGACTGTAGGCCACCAGGCTCCTTCATCCATGGGATTTCCCAGGCAAGAACACTGGAGTGGGTTGCCATTTCCTTCTCCAGATCTTCCCGACCCAGGGATCGAACCCAGGTCTCCCACATTGCAGGCAGAGGCTTTAACCTCTAAGCCACCAGGGAAGCCCAATATAGTATACATATAATAAGCAATATATATGATATATCTTACATTAGAAAACTGTTATTAAATATATTAATTATATGTTATATATTATTATATATTATCACTACTATTATTGTATTATATATTAAAATAATTTATGATATTTAAAATGTAATAAATATAATAAATGAATATAAGATTATATAATTTATTATAATATATCTTATGTAATATTAAATTACATATAGTAATCATACTATATATAATATATTCAGTATTTCTACATTAATACTATATATTTATATAATATATTGTTATTTTTATTATAAATTTTAATATGATAACTTTAAAATCATACTTATTATATTATAAAATTATAATATGTAGATATATTATTATAAATGTATAAATATATACTTATAAATATATAATTAAAGTATAAAAAAGGTATAAATATATAAGTATATAATATAAATTATGTTACAGAATTATAAAAATATATTAACTATATTAATTTATTATACTAAAAGTAAATAAAGCAATATGTAACATAATATATTCTATTTCACATATAATAATACATTTTATATATTTTAATATATTAATATTTTTAAAATATATCATGATATATGATATAAATCTTATATATGCATATCTATACATATATATTGTAGTTATATACATTAGCATTTTTATACATATGCATTTATTTTATAAAATAGAATATAATGTTATATTTTAATATAATATTATATAATTATACAATATATGAATCATATATATATATATATATATATATATATATATATATATCCATGGGTTTTTCCAGACATGAATACTGGAGTGGGTTGCCATTTCCTTCTCCAGGGTATCTATCCAATCCTGGAGGACTAATATACATGTATTATATAACTTAAATCAATTATTATAAAGTGAAAATTAAATATATTAATATATTATATTATGTATCATATTATACATTATTATATTATATATAATGTAATATGTTAATAATACATATCATATAGTAAATATATTTATATTTATATTATATATCTATATTTTATTTATATACATCAGCATTAATATGCATATGCTTTCATAATACATAATATACAATAACAATATATTGTATATAATCATATTATTTATGTAATATAGTTGTATCATATTATACATTAATTATATATACTATATCATTGTATAATTAATATATAAACAAGATTTTTTATAAATTAATAATTTTATTTATTAAGCTTATTGGTTTATTAAATTTATTTATAGATATACTGATTAAGTTTTATAATTTATTAAGTTTATTATTTCCATTCTGTTAGGTTAGCTAATTTGCCCAATGTCACAGTCATCAAATATCAAAATTGCAATTAAATCCAGATCTGTTAGACTCCAAAGCTCAGAATTTTTACCCAATAACACATAAACTTTGATTCTGTTTGTAATTTAAATTTTATTAAACTTCACGGTAAGCCACTGATGACATATGAGCTGAGCTCTCTATTGGAGCTATTGTCATGCCTAACTGAAACTACTCTAATATAGCCAGAAAAGAATATAGTGCTCGTTATCTCACATGATAGACTTGTGGGGCAAGGATTCATCTTTTAAAGTTAACTGTTCAAATGCAAATGGAAATATTCCTGTAATAAGAGAGATTAGAAAGTAGTTTTTGAGTTTATGTCTATGTCCTTGGATAAAATTTCACTGTAAGCCAAAAATATTTTATGTCTAGCTTGATCTTAGATATCTTGAAGCAGGTACTGAAAATCTTATTGGTTTTTGCATACTCTTCTTGCTTCTTTTTGTCTGCTTATTCTATTAGTTATAAAAGTTTTTAACACTTCCATCAAGATCATAAATTTCTCTACATCTTATAATTGTCAATATTTATTTTATATGTATTGAATCTATGTGATTGCATAGACATAGAATTATAATATTTCTGTTTGATCAACTTTGATCATTATGTAATATCACTATTCTTCTCTAGCAATTTTTTTCATTACTCTGTTTTCTCTGATAGTAATATACCTGTATCTTATTTGTTTTGGTTATTTCTCTGTGTTTAAGATACATCTCTTTTAAGCACAACATATTTTTAAAAAGTTTATTATGCTTTTGTATTTTTTATTTGTTAATCTAGTCTGACAACATTAGCTTTTAACTTGGAATATTTATTCTGTTTGTATTTGTTATAACTACTGCTGTAGTTATAATGCATGTATTTATCATTTTATTTTTTGTATTCAATAAAACTGATAAAGGAGGAAAGGGAGCATGTTTTTAAAAAAGGCATAGCCTGAGGACATGGCATAAACTGATTAGAACCAAATAGGTCTAAGAAGGCAGATGAGTTACTTCCACTCGACCTGGAGCCTCAGTATATACTCATTGTGAATATATCAGCAAGCTAAGTGGCACACCCACAAGCACCATGACAGTTCTGAGGCTAATCATCAAAGACCAGAGAGTGGATGGTGGCCCAATTCCTGGAAATCCTTGCCTCTTCCCCCAAATAAGTGAAATAATCCTTCCACTCATTAACCTATGAAATCACCCAACCCATAAAAACTAACCACACCGTACTTCTCAGCCACTCTCTCCTTCTGAGGTGGCCCATACTCTGTGGAATGTGTTTCCCTCTAAATAAATACTTCTTATGTATCATTTTGTCTGTCCTTGAATTCACTCTGCAATGAGACATCAATAAACTGAGTTTCATTAAATCCTGAAACCAGGTGTGTGGATAGAATTATTGTTGTAGGATTTGATAAATCTATACTCTTCTTTTTGACTCCGAGGTTTTTTTCCCTACATTCTGTGTTAATTCCTAGTGCATTTATGTCTTTCTTCTTTAACAACATAAGAACTATGTAGTTGCCATGATGTCCTTTTTGTTGACATGTGCTGACCCTTTCTTTCCAACTAGATCAACTCTCACTCATCAAGACCACTGAGGTTGACTTCTGTGTTTTTCCTTTGAGACAACTTTTTGGGCACTAACATCTGGTTGGGAAACTCCCTTGGAAGGGATAACATCTAAAAGCATAGGAGCAACTCTTAAGCAAATTGTGCGGCTAGAGACACCGCATCAGGCTTGAGTCTAACATGGGTTAGGCTTCATCAGTTCCCACCCTCTTGGCTGTGTGCTTTGGGATTGGAAAAGATTCAAACAACAGGAATTAAAAAAAAAAGTTTTAAGTTATGTACTAAGGTTTGGCCACAATATGAGTTAGGAAATTTAAAACGGAGTGAAGTAACCTATGTTCAAATTTTCATGGACTTTTATCTAGGCAATGGAGCCCAGAAGGAATTGAAGGCAGGTGTAGATCAGAGGGATAACTCTAGAAAGGACACAGAGGGCATTTTAGTCGACGCTCCCCGACATGATTTGTGTGGACTCCTCCTCCCTCAAGGCACAGGTCTTTCTGGCTACTCATTCGGTAGCCCAATCTGCCCGAGTTATGAGGCACCAGATTCAGGAAACAGCTGCTTGTCCTCAAACTCTGAAGAATAACTTGTTCCAATTAGCTTAGTCAGCTTTCAATCATAGGCAAGAAAAACTGAACACACCGAGGGAAAAATCCAAACAGCCCCAGTGAGGGCAGTGGTGCTTTCCTCCTCGGAGACCATCTAGGGAAAGTGTTAGCTGCTCAGGTGAGTCTGACTCTGCACCTCCACGGCCTATAGCCCACCAGGCTCCACTGGCAAGAATATTGGAGTGGGTAGCCTTTTCACTTTTCAGGGGATCTTCCCAACTCATGGATCGAAACCAGGTCTCCTGCGCTGAAGGTAGATTCTTTACTACCTGAGCCACCAGGGAAGGCCTGGGGGAAATCAACTTCTCTGGGCCAATCTGGCCATGATGGCCTGCTAGGCCCATGGGCACCCAGACAGGACAAGTATACCCTGTGAGGACAGAAGGGATGCTGGAGAGAGGATTGAAATTGATGAGCCCTGTGCAACCAGCCAGGAAATCAGAAGCGGGAATTCCCCGGAGAGCAGAGAGTGATAGTGGCTTCTCAGCCACTGATGATTTTGCAATCAGAAGACTGAAGCGACCCCAGGCCAAAGGTGGCACTGCTTAGAGATAGCATTTGTAGGGAGGTTCTTGCCTGGAGAATCCCAGGGACGGGGAGCCTGGTGGGCTGCTGTCTATGGGGTCGCACAGAGTCGGACACGACTGAAGCGACTTAGCAGCAGCAGCAGCAACTGGTGACATAAGAAAAACTGTATAGCAAATAAGTGTCAAGCTAATGAGTTTCTATTACAGAAGCTTATTTTGTTTTAATTTTCATTTAAATCTGAAGAAAAGCAAGTTCAGTTCTCTCAAACGCTAAAAATAATATCTTGTCTTTTCCTAGTGTACAGTCTAGTGCTAGACTCTCAGTAAAATTCAAATGTGCGTATTCTGAATTTTGTCCACAGAGATTATCCTAATAGATCAATCCTTCTCTTTTAGTTCATTCAACTATCTTAAATTTTCCAAATTCAAACCACCCTGTTCCTTGATTGAAATGACGGCTTGTGTGTGTGTGTGTTTGTGTGTGTGTGTGTGTTTGCCTTTTTTGCTTGTTTTTTTTTTTTTGTAAGTGTGAAAAAAATATAAGCTAAAGAAAAACTCTCTGCTAGAATGCTAAAAATTCAGCCTTTTAATTGTAGAATTTATAGTCAATATTGGGATTCCCAGGTGACTCAGTGGTAAAGAATCCATCTGCCAAACTAGAGACACCTGCCAAGCAGGAGACGTGGGTTCCATCCCTGGGTAGGGAAGATCCCCTGATGCTGTTGTTGCTGCTAAGTCGTTTCAGTCGTGTCCGACTCTGTGCGACCCCATAGATGGCATCCCACCAGGCTCCCCCGTCCCTGGGATTCTCCAGGCAAGAACACTGGAGTGGATTGCCATTCCTTCTCCAATGGATGAAAGTGAAAAGTGAAAGTGAAGTCGCTCAGTCATGTCCGACTCTTAGCAACCCCATGGATCCAGCCTACGAGGCTCCTCCGCCCATGGGATTTTCCAGGCAAGAGTAGTGGAGTGGGGTGTCATTACCTTTTCTGGAAGATCCCCTGGAGAAGAAAATAGCAATCCCCTCCAGTATTCTTGCCTGGGAAATCCCGTGCACAGAAAAGCCTCGTGGGCTATAACAAATACAGTTACAAGGAGAGGGATACAACTTAGAAATTAAACAAAGAGCAGCATATTTAGGTTTTTTTCATAGTTAGAGTAACATATCTCAGCTTCGTTTTAAGTTTGTGAACAATGCAAATCCTCTACCAGAAACCCAGAAATGAGTGAGGGATAAAGCATGAAAGCGGTCTTGTTGAGGAAGGAATCATGAGCAAATAGTCACTCTTGAGGACTATTAAACACCAGTCTAGGCTGTAATCTCTTGGAATTGTAATATTTGCTTGATTATCTGTATCAGAAGGTGGTAGCAATCTTCTTACAACCTAGTGAAATTGAATTTTAAATTTTTCTGTACTTTCCATACATGATTAAATTAAGTACTAAAAGTAAGAAAATTGGGATTTTATTTTTCCTTGTCAACAAGGTTTCCAAAAGAGTGGGTTCTTCTCATTACTGAGGCTTACTGATTTACAATTATCTCTTAATTGACTTTTGATAACTCCACTGAATGTTTAATATTATACTATCATTAGCACATTTATTATTAATCTAAATCATACAGTTTTGGCAATTAAGCTGGCTGCCTTTAAACACTTGCTTCATTGATCTTTAATTACACTTATACGAATTGCAATGAATAGGGAAGTTGCTAACTGATACAATTCCATTCTGTTGTCCCCTAATTTGTGATCACATCATTTAAATTTGTAAAATAGGATGGACATTTTCAGTGAGATAGTCTTTATTTATACATTGTACAAATTTTCTATTTCTCTTCTTTTTTAAAAATTTATTCTCCCCAATTTAATGAGTACCTACTCTGTTTCAAACAAGATGCTACTAGGTATTTGGCATAAAATGATGAATAAGGTGAATAAGTTTCCTAGTTTATGGAGTTTACATCATTGAGAATAAATAAGAGATAAATAAGAAGTAAAAAAATAATTCAGATTGATACTAGGGCAATTAAAAAAAAAATTTTCTAATAGAAATAGTAAGTATTAAAGGGATTCAGAATGAATCTCCCCCAAACATGCCACATAGGCATGCAGACTATCTTGAGTTGAAGGCAGTCAAAACCCAGAGGAGTCAAGAAACATTTTTACTTCCCTTTAACTACCCTAAACAACAGAGAAGGGGCCCTGGCCCAGAGAAAAAAAGCTATTATCAAGAAATAACATGTCATTAGAATGAACTATCTGTATGGCAGGACACACCTCTGATTACCAAACATCTGCTCTTACCAGTCTGTGATTCTTCCTCTGTCCAAAGGGTTCTAGCCCAGGCTCCGATCCCATTTCTAAGCTTGAGATGGCACTGAAGACTGAATACATTAAAAAATAGTAAGTAATGGAATTTACCAATTCCAATGGAATTGGAAGACAAGTCAAAGAAAAATTTCAGAGAGTAAAAAATAATATAAAAAACAGAAAATAGCAAGAGAGATATATGGGCAATATGTAAAAACCACACACAATTTTACTTAGAGCAACAGAGGAAAAGAAGAGAGATAATCGGGCAAATAAATACTTTAAGTGATGAAGGCTGAGAGTTCTCCAAACTGATGAGAACTAGCACCTATAAATTCAAGAAGCTTTGAAAGTCCCGATCAGAATTAAACAACCACCACCACCACTTGTGCACGTCAAAGCTAAAAATGCTCAACATCACTCATTATCAGAGAAATGCAAATCAAGACCACAATGAGGTACCATTTCACACCAGTCAGAATGGCTGCGATCCAAAAGTCTATAAGCAATAAATGCTGGAGAGGGTGTGGAGAAAAGGGAACCCTCTTACACTGCTGGTGGGAATGCAAACTAGTACAGCCATTATGGAAAACAGTGTGGAGATTCCTTAAAAATTGCAAATAGAACTGCCTTATGACCCAGCAATCCCACTGCTGGGCATACACACCGAGGAAACCAGAATTGAAAGAGACACGTGTACCCCAATGTTCATTGCAGCGCTGTTTATAATAGCCAGGACATGGAAGCAACCTAGATGTCCATCAGCAGATGAATGGATAAGAAAGCTGTGGTTCATATACACTATGGAATACTACTCAGCCCTTAAAAAGAATAAATTTGACTCAGTTCTAATGAGATGGATGAAATTGGAACCGATTATACAGAGTGAAGTAAGCCAGAAAGAAAAACACCAATACAGTATACTGACACATATATATGGAATTTAGAAGACAGTAATGATGACCCTATATGTGAGACAACAAGAGACACAGAGGTATAGAGTGGACTTTTGGACTCTGAGGGAGAGGGAAAGGGTGGGATGGTTTGGGAGAATGGCAGTGAAGCATGTGTATTTTCCTGTAAGAAACGAAGCGCTAATCTATGTTTGGTGTAGGATGCAGGATGCATGGGGCTGATGCACAGGATGATTCAGGTAGAGGATGTGGGGTGGGAGGTGGGAGGGGGCTTCGGCATTGGGCGATTGTGTTCACCTATGGCTGATTCGTGTCAATGTATGGCAAAACAAATACAGTATTGTAATTTAAAAAATAAATAAATTTAATTAAAAAAAAAAAATGCTAAAAGCCAAAGAGACAATTTTAAAAGCAGCCAGTTGTATGTGCTTTTCTTTATGGATATTATATTTCAATGAAAAGATTAAAACATTTTAGAGAAAAGCAAGTCTTTTAATTTCAAAGTAGCAAAAAGACCCCAGCTGGCTGCTCAACAGAAATTATTAGAAATCATAAGAATATAATGATAGCTTCAAAGTTCTGAGAAAAATAACTATCTGTCTTAAATTTTCTACCCCCAAAATATTGCACAGACATGAAAGTGGAATTAAGATGTTTTCTGACAAAAATAGAGAATTGGTGACCAATAAACTTATACCAAAAGATGGAATAAACAAAAATTTTAGGTAGAAATGCATCTCAAAGGAAAACATTGAATTAAAGGATGGTGTGAAGTGCAAGAAAATATTAAACACTTGGGGAAATATAAGGAATACTCAAATAAATTTTGAAAAACAAAGGACACCAAAAACTGTGGGAGTTGTTGTATGTGGTTATTACTTTAATTGTGGTGAAGACTTCATGTATATTTCAGTTCAGTTCAGTTCAGTCGCTCAGTCATGTCCAACTATTTGCGACTCCATGAATTGCAGCACGCCAGGCCTCCCTGTCCATCACCAACTCCCGGAGTTCACTCAGACTCACACCCATCGAGTCAGTGATACAATCCAACCATCTCATCCTCTGTCGTCCCCTTCTCCTCCCCCTCAATTCCTCCCAGCATCAGAGTCTCTTCCAACGAGTCAACTCTTCTCATGAGGTGGCCAAAGTACTGGAGTTTCAGCTTTAGCATCATTCCCTCCAAAAATATCCCAGGGTGGATCTCCTTCAGAATGGACTGGTTGGATCTCCATGCAGTCCAAGGGACTCTCAAGAGTCTTCTCCAACACCACAGTTCAAAAGCATCAATTCTTCAGCGCTCAGTCTTCTTCACAGTCCAACTCTCACATCCATACATGACCACAGGAAAAAGCATAGCCTTGACTAGATGGACCTTATTCGGAAAAGTAATGTCTCTGGTTTTGAATATGCTATCTAGGTTGCTCATAACTTTTCTTCCAAAAAGTAAGCATCTTTAAATTTCATGGCTGCAGTCACCATCTGCAGTGATTTTGGAGCCCAAAATAATAAAGTCTGACACTGTTTCAACTGTTTCCCCATCTACTTCCCAGGAAGTGATGGGACCAGATGCCATGATCTTTGTTTTCTGAATGTTGAGCTTTAGGTCAACTTTTTCACTCTCCTCTTTCACTTTTATCAAGAGGCATTTTAGCTCCCCTTCAGTTTCTGCCATAAGGGTAGTGTCATCTGCATATCTGAGGTTATTGATATTTCTCCAGCAATCTTGTGTTTCTTCCAGTCCAGCGTTTCTCATGATGTACTCTGCATAGAAGTTAAATAAGCGGGGTGACAATATACAGCCTTGACATACTCCTTTTCCTATTTGGAACCAGTCTGTTGTTCCATGTCCAGTTCTAACTGTTGCTTCCTGACCTGAATACAGATTTCTCAAGAGGCAGGTCAGATGCTCTGCTAGTCCCATCTCTTTCAGAATTTTCCACAGTTTATTGTGATCCACACAGTCAAAGGTTTTGGCATAGTCAATAAAGCAGAAATAGATGTTTTTCTGCAACTCTCTTGCTTTTTCCATGATCTAGCAGATGCTGGCAATTTGACCTCTGGTTCCTCTGCCTTTTCTAAAACCAGCTTGAACGTCAGGGAGTTCACGGTTCACATATTGCTGAAGCCTGGCTTGGAGAATTTTGAGCATTACTTTACTAGCAAGTGAGATGAGTGCAATGGTGTGGTAGTTTGAGCATTCTTTGGCATTGCCTTTCTTTGGGATTGGAATGAAAACTGACCTTTTCCAGTCCTGTGGTCACTGCTGAGTTTTCCAAATTTGCAGGCATATTGAGTGCAGGACTTTCACAGCATCATCTTTCAGGATTTGAAAGAGCTCCCCTGGAATTCCATCACCACTAGCTTTGTTCATAGTGATGCTTTCTAAGGCTCACTTGACTTCACATTTCAAGATGTCTGGCTCTAGATGAGTGATCACACCATCATGATTATCTGGGTCATGAAGATCTTTTTGTACAGTTCTTCCGTGTATTCTTGCCACCTCTTCTTAATATCTTCTGCTTCTGTTAGGTCCATACCATTTCTGTCCTTTATCGAGCCCATCTTTGCATGAAATGTTCCCTTGGGATCTCTAATTTTCTTGAAGAGATCTCTAGTCTTTCCCATTCTGTTGTTTTCCTCTATTTCTTTGCATTGATTGCTGAAGAAGGCTTTCTTATGCCTTCTTGCTATTCTTTGGAACTCTGCATTCAGATGCTTGTATCTTTCCTTTTCTCTTTTGCTTTTTGCCTCTTTTTTTTTCACAGCTATTTGTATGGCCTCCCCAGACAGCCATTTTGCTTTTCTGCATTTCTGTTCCATGCGGATGATCTTGATCCTTGTCTCCTTTACATGTCACGAACCTCATTCCATAGTTCATGAGGCACTCTATCTAGCAGATCTAGGCCCTTAAATCTATTTCTCACTTTCACTGTATAGTCATAAGGGATTTGATTTAGGTCATACCTGAATGGTCTAGCAGTTTTCCCTACTTTGTTCAATTTAAGTCTGAATTTGGTGATAAGGAGTTCATGATCTGAGCCATAGTCAGCTCCTGGTCTTGTTTTTGTTGACTGTATCGTGCTTCTCCATCTTTGGCTGCATAGAATATAATCAGTCTGATTTCGGTGTTGACCATCTGGTGATGTCCATGTGTAGCGTCTTCTCTTGTGTTGGAAGAGGGTGTTTGCTATGACCAGTGCATTTTCCTGGCAAAATTCTATTAGTCTTTGCCCTGCTTCATTCCACATTCCAAGGCCAAATTTGCCTGCTACTCCAGGTGTTTCTTGACTTCATACTTTTGCATTCCAGTCCCCTATAATGAAAAGGACATTTTTGAGGGGTGTTAGTTCTAAAAAGTCTTGTAGGTCTTCATAAAAACGTTCAACTTCAGCTTCTTCAGCATTACTGGTTCAGGCATAGACTTGAATAACTGACAGAACGTGGTCCACTGGAGAAGGGAATGGCAATCCACTTCAGTATTCTTGCCTTGAGAACCCCATGAACAGTATGAAAAGGCAAAATGATAGGATAATGAAAGAGGAACTCCCCAGGTCATTAGGTGCTCAATATGCTACTGGAGATCAGTGGAGAAATAACTCCAGAAAGAATGAAGGGATGGAGCCAAAGCAAAAACAATACCCAGTTGTGCATGTGACTGGTGATAGAAGCAAGATCCAAAGCTGTAAGAGCAATATTGCATAGGAACCTGGAATGTCAAGTCCATGAATCAAGGCAAATTGGAAGTGGTCAAACAAGAGATGGCAAGGGTGAACACCGACATTCTAGGAACCAGAGAACTAAAATGGATTGGAATGGGTGAATTTAACTCAGATGACCATAATATCTACTACTGGAGGCAGAAATCCCTCAGAAGAAATGGAGTAGCCATAATGGTCAACAAAAGAGTCCAAAATGCAGTACTTGGATGCAGTCTCAAAAACGGCAGAATGTTCTTTGTTCATCTCCAAGGCAAACCATTCATGTATATTTACATATCTTCAAACTCATTAAATTGTACACATTCCATATATGTAATTCTTTGTATATCAATTATACCACAACAAGACTATCTTAAAAATAAAATTTGATTGAACAAAACAATTGTAATACCTTCTCGGTAAAAATATATAAAAATTTAAAATGTATGAAAATATTAACAGCTGGCATAAGATAGAGATAAATACAGTAAAAGAGTCCTGTGTTCCTCTATTACTGGGAAAGCTGTAAAGTAATACTTTGTATTGGATTGTAATAAATCAAAGATACATGTTTAATCTCAAATGTAATAAAAATACACATACAACAAATTACCGTTTGAGAAAAAAGTAAAATGAAAACACTTGATTAATCCAAGGGAAACTAAAAATGTAAAGAAAAATATCATGAAACACATGGCTTTGAATCTGTGCAGTTCATATTGGGACTTGAACCCCTGGACTTCTGGCTGAGACCACATATCAGATTTTAAGACTTCATCATCATTTTTGAGTTATGCAGCTGTGTCTGACTCTTTGTGATCTCATGGACTGCAGCACACCAGGCTTCCCATTCCTTCAGCATTGGAATTTGCTCAAACCAATGTCCATTGAGTTGGTGATGCCATCCAACCATTTCATCCTCTGCTGCCCCCTTCTCTTCCTGCCCTCAATCTTTCCCAACATTAGGGGCTTTCCTAATGAGTCAGCTCTTAGCATCAGGTGGGCAAAGTATTGGAGTCTCAGCATCAGTCCTTCCAAAGAATATTCATAATTTATTTTTTCAGGATTGACTGGTTTCATTTTCTAGTTGCCCAAGGGACTCCCAAGAGTCTTCTCCAATACCACAGTTTAAAAACATTAATTCTTTGGCACTCAACCTTCTTATGGTTCAACTCTCACATTGATACATGACTACTGGGAAAACCATAGTTTTGATATATGGACATTTACATGGCAGGACTTATATTTGGCAAAGTAATGTCTCTGATTTTTAATAGGCTGTCTAGGTTGGTCATAGCTTTTCTTCCAAGGAGCAAGTGACTTTTAATTTTGCTGCAGTGATTTTGGAGACCAAGAAAATAAAGTCTGTCACTGTTTCCATTCTTTCCCCATCTATTTGCCATGAAGTGATGGGGCCAGATGTTGTGGTCTTAGTTTATTTAATGTTGAGTTTTAAGTCAGCTTGCTCATTCTCTTCCTTCACCTTCAACAAGAGGCTGTTTAGTTCCTCTTCACTTTCTGCCATAAGGGTAGTGTCATCTACATATCTTAGGTTATTGATATTTCTCCTGGAAACCTTAATTCCAGCTTGTGCTTCATCCAGTCTTGGATTTTGCATGATGGATTCTGTGTATAAGTCAAATAATCAGGGTGACAATATACAGCCTTGATGTGCTCCTATCTCAATTTTGAAACAGTCCATTGTTCTATTTATGGTTATAATTGTTGCTTCTTTACCTAAATAAAGGTTTCTCAGGAGGCATGTAAGATGGTCTGGCATTCCCATCTCTTTAGGATTTAATGTAGCTCATGTTCTTGATGTCTCATCACAGAGAGAATTCAGTGAGAGAAAAAGTGATAGATAAAAAGTGGATTTATTTAGAGAGAAACACAGTCCACAGACAGAGTATGAGCCATGTCAGAAGGAGAACGTGGTTGAAAAATATGGTGTGGTACATTTTTCTGGGTTTGGTGATTTCATAGGCTAATAAATGGGATGATTATTTCTGCTATTTTGGAGAAGCAATGGGGATTTCCAGGAATTAATTAGTCCACTACCCACATTTTGGTCTTTGATGGTTGACAATAGAACTGTCCTGGTGCTGGTGGGTGTGTCATTTAGCTTGCTGATATATCCACAATGAGTGTATACTGAGGACCAAGCTCTAGTGGAAGTGGATGCATTAGCCATCTTGGATCTATTTGGTTCAAATAAGTTTATGCTGTGTCCTCCGGCTATGTCTGGGCTATGTCTTTTTTTTTTTTTTTTTTTGAGGTTTTTGCTCTGCTCCCTTCCCTCTTGTTTCATTCCCCCTTCAGAGATTTTACTTCCATATGCTTATGGGAAGCAGACAGTTGCAATGGTTTGTCTTCTATAACTGCTTCAAGCCTTGGGGGATGTCAACCTTAGCTGTTAAGGAGCAAAAATCTCTGGATGTCTGATCTAAGTGCCTCAGGGGCAGAGCAGCTACTTGCTGTAAGTCAATATGGGCTGGAAATCTCACAAAGCTATCACCTTAACATGGAACAGTTGTTAGTGCTTCCATAGCCTTTCTATAAATCTACTTGATGATTAAGAACTTTTGCAACAGCATCAGAGTACAAATATATCTGTAAATTATGTAAGGATTAAAAGGCATAGTTAAACATCTGATTACAGTATAGGTGAGAAACTTAGTTATAATAACCAGAATTAGGATTGATTACATTTAACTTAACATGCCAAATAATCCTACTTAAATAATGTGTCTTTGGAATATATAAGAGACCCCCTAAAACATCCCAGAGTTACCTGGAAATCAAAGGAGCTTCAATTAAAATTTATATTTGGAAAGTTCATCAAAAAGCTTTAAACTTACTTAGAAAAGAACACAAGTAATAATGAGACAATGCTTATTGCTTAACCAAAATTCCAAAAGATCTCAAAAGCAAATACAGATCATTTGAAAGCAAAGAAGCTCACAGTGACTGTTATTAAAATCAGCATTTCAAGAAAACACTGAAGAAGCCAAATGCAATTTCTTGTTCCAGTGCACTCTGAACAAAATCCATTTATCTAACTAAATTTAATCTGATCTCAGAAAATCCTGATCATGCAACTCTTTTCTCAGTATTTTTCTTATTCCTCCTACATTCTTTTACTGAAAATTTACATCTTACTTTCCTTAAGAGTCCCTCCCCCCCTCCACCACCACACACACACAGGGTTACTTTTCTTATGGAAAAATTTATAAGAGCTAGAAAAAAGGTCTTATTTGACCTCTGGTAAAACTAGGTATAAGACCTTCTAGAACTAACAACAACAAAAAAAAAAGATGACCTTTTCATCATAGAGGACTAGAAGGCAAAAGTAGGAAATCAAGAGATACCTGGAATAAAGAGGCAAGGGTGGCTTTAGAGTACAAAATGAAGCAAGGTAAAGGTTAACAGAATTTTGTTAAGAGAACACACTGGTCATAGCAAACACCCTCTTTCAACAACACAAGAGAAGATGTTACACATGGATATCACCAGATAGTCAATACTGAAATCAGATTGATTATATTCTTTGCAGGCAAGGAGGGAGAAGCTTTACATTCAGCAAAAACAGGACCAGGAGCTGATCGTGGCTCAGATCATGAACAATTTATGGCAAATTCCAGACCTAAATTGAAAAGTGGGGAAAACCACTAGACATTCAGGTATGACCTAAATCAAATATCTTATGATTATCCAGTAGAACTAATAAATAGTTTCAAGGGATTGGCTCTGTTAGATAGAGTGCCTGAAGAACTATGGATGGAGTTTTGTAACATTATACAGGAGGCAGTGATCAAAATCATCCCCAAGAAAAAGAAATGAAAAAAGGGAAAATGGTTGTCTGAGAAGGCCTAAAAAATAGCTGAGAAAAGAAGAGAAGCAAAAGGCAAAGGAGAAAAGCAATGATATACCCACCTAAAGGCAGAGTTCCAAAGAATAGCAAGGAGAGATAAGAAAGACTTCCTCAGTGATCAATGAGAAAAGATGGAAGGAAACAAAAAATGAGAAAGACTAGAGATCTCATCAAGAAAATTAAGGATATCAAGAAAACATTTCATGCAAAGATAGGTTCAGTAAAGGACAGAAATGGTATGGACCTAATGGAAGCAGAAGATGTTAAGAAGAGATGGCAAGAATACACAGAAGAACTGTACAAAAAAGATCCTTATGACCCAGATAACCAATATGGTATGATCACTCACCTAGATCATTCCACCTCCTAGAATGTGAAGTCAAGTGGGCCTTAGGAAGCATCACTATGAATAAAGGTAGAGGAGGTGATGGAATACCAGCTGTTATTTCAAATCGTAAAAGATGATTCTTTTAAAGTGCTGCACTCAATATGCCAGAAAACTTGGAAAATTCAGCAGTGGCCACAGGACTGGAAAAGGTCAGTTTTCATTCCAATTCCAAAGAAAGGCAATACCAGAGAATGTTCAAACTATTGCACAATTGCTTTCATCTCATACACTAGCAAAGTAATGCTCAAAATTCTCAAAGAAAGACTTCAAAAGTACACAAACCAAAAACTTTCAGATGTTCAAGCTGGCTTTAGACAAGGCAGAGGAACCAGAGATCAAATTCCCAACATCCATTGGGTCAGAGAAAAAGCAAGAGAATTCCAGAAAAACATCTACTTCTGCTTTATTGACTATGCTAAAGCCTTTGACAGTATGGCTCACAGCAAACAGTGGAAAATTCTTAAAGAGATAGGAATAACAGATCACCTGACCTGGCTCTTGAGAAATCTGTATGTACAAGAAATAACAGTGAGAACTGGACATGGAACGATAGACTGGTTCCAAATCAGGAAAGGAGTAAACATCAAGGCTGTTTATTGTCACCCTGCTTATTTAACTTATATGCAGAGTCCATCATGCAATATGCCAGACTGGTTGAAGCACAAGCGGAATCAAGATTGCCAGGAGAAATACCAATAACCTCAGATGTACAAATGACACCTCTCTTATGGCAAAAAGCAAAGAGCAACTAAAGAGCCTCTTGATGAAACTGAAATAGGAGAGTGAAAAAGCTGGCTCAAAACTCAACATTCTGATTTCTTCATGGCAAATGGATGGGGAAGAATGGAAACAGTGAGAGATTTTTATTTTCTTGGGCCCCCAAATCACTGTAGAGGGTTATTGCAGTCATGAAATTAAAAGACACTTGCTTCTTGGAAGAAAAGCTATGAAAAACCTAGACAGCATATTAAAAAGCAGAGATATTACTTTACCTACAAAGGTCCATCTAGTCAAATCTATGGTTTCCCCAGTAGTCATTTATGAATGTGAGAGTGGGACCACAAAGAAAGCTGAGTGCCAAAAAATTGACGCTTTTGAACTGTGGTGATGGAGAAGACTCTTGAGAGTACCTTGGACTGCATGGAATCCAACCAGTCAATCCTAAAGGAAATCAGTCCTGAATAGTCATTGGAAGGACTGATGCTGAAGCTGAAGCTCCAATACTTTGGCTACTTTTGGGGAAAAGACCCTGATGCTGAGAAAGATTGAAGGCAGGAGAAGAAGGGGGCAACAGAGGATGAGATGGCTGGATGGCAACACTGGCAACGATGACGAGTTTGAGCAAGTTCGGGGATTTGGAGATGGACAGGGAAGCTGGCGTGCTGCAGTCCACGCGGTCGCAGAGTCGGACACAACTGAGCGACTGAAGCGACTGATAACAGATGCATTATGCTTAACACTGATGACTCTAGACCCGTCTATTTCAATCAAACTAACAAGCTTAAGCCACTTTCAATATCAGATATCAGCTTAGTACTGAATATTTTTCAGTGACATTAACCTGAAGTTCATTCTGGCCAGATAATTTTATTTCTGAGGATATAAGTGCTTAATTTCCTTTAATTAAGTAGATAGAGATCTTTTATAGATTAATTTGGCAATACCACATAGCTACAACACACATGTGGACATGTACAAACACACACAGCACAGAGGCCTCACAGTTACCATTTAACAGTTTCACCCCTGTGTCAGTCCTGGTACCAAAGCCATTGTTGTTATACCTAACCTTTCTAGTTACATGTTTATTTCTGTCTTTAGCAATTTGTCTCCAAATGCTGCCCTTTCCACAACCTTCTAAATATTCCATCTGCTCTGTGTCTTAAATGGAATCATGTCTTCCTACTCAAGAAACCACTGTGTTTCCAATAGCACATCTAAAACTCTTATTTCCATCCCTCATATTTATATAGAAAGATATTGTTAGTTACTATTACATCTTACAAACATAACTTCCTCTTCTTTTAGCAAAATTACCAGCACTGGGGGTGTTTATATCACCTAGAAACTATTTTCCCACCATATTTAAGTAATGCCTGATCTAGCCCCATCCTCCGCACCTCACGATTTTTTTTTTTTTAAACAGAGCACCAGGAGGTCTGCAGAGAATTTAGCAGGCTTCTAGTCCAGATTCTGGCTTGGCTTTGGCAGATCTAACACTGGAAAGACCTTGTTACGATGAGGAGCCTTCTAAGATACTGCTAAAAGGAATGTCCAATAATGAAGGTCAGGACTCCCATCCTGGGAGCCTACTCACCAGAGTAAGACTCTAAAACACTTGTGAATGCCACCAGAAGTTTGCAGCCATAGCCGAACACTGAGTAACACCCATAGCTCCAGGTAAGTGATCTCTGCACTCAGATCGTCTCCTCTAATCTGTCTCTGACTCTCTATACAAGGAAAGCCCAGGTGCTGCAGGCGAGCACATTGCAACATGAGCCTAGGCAACTCTGCAGGTGACCTTCTACTGACCCCCTGCTCTCATTTTTACCAGCTCCAATAACCAAAAGAGCACTCACTCAATGCCCTCAATGTTCAGAGCTTTGATATTAACAAGATATCTAACTCTACCAGAGACACTAGCTGCTATGCTTTCATTGAGATTAGAATCTAGTTCAAGTTAGATTAAACCGCTAGATTCAGATCTAACCAGTAAACTCACCAGCATTAAAGTTCTAACTTTCCGATCTTTTTTATATTTTCATGATATATAAGGACTTTTAGATGATGTTTTGCAATCCATTTAATCCAATCCTATCCCTTTTAATTTATTCATTTACATTTTATATTTTGCTTTTCAAATAGATGCATTACATTGTTAAACTTTTATTGGGCTGTAGATGATTTACAATGTTGTATTAGTTTCTACTGTAAAGTGAATCAGTTAAACATATACACATGCCCACTCTTTTTAAGATTCTTTTTCCATATAAGTCATTACAGAGTTGAGAAGTGTTCCTTTGGCTATAGAGTAGGTCCTTATTAGTTATCTATTTTATATATGCTTTATACTTTGTAATTCATTGTTGTAATCACTCCATTTAAGCACCTGCAACATTTTACTCCTCTGTCATTAAGGCAATGGCACCCCACTCCAGTACTCTTGCCTGGAAAATCCCATGGGTGGAGGAGCCTGGTAGGCCGCAATCCATGGGGTCCCTGAGAGTTGGACACGACTGAGCAACTTCCCTTTCACTTTTCACTTTCATGCATTGGAGAAGGAAATGGCAACCCACTCCAGTGTTCTTGTCTGGAGAATCCCAGGGATGGGGGAGCCTGGTGGGCTGCTGTCTATGGGGTCGCACAGAGTAGGAGACAACTGAAGTGATTTAGCAGCAGCAGTCATATTTGCCTTCACTTGCCCAAACAGACAGGAACACAATTAGGAACATGTTAAATTCTCCTCAAAATGGATTTTCTGATCAAAATAATATCAACTAGACCAAACATTTTTGCCTTCGAAGAACACCCAATACTACCTAAAAATCCTACTTCAATTTGGTATTCCCATTATATGAAAAGGACTTCCTTGATAGCTAAGTTAGTAAAGAATCTGCCTGCAATGCAGGAGAGCCTGGTTGGATTCCTGAGTCAGGAAGATCCACTGGAGAAGGGTTGGGCTGCCCACTCCAGTACTCTTGGCCTTCCCTTGTGTGCTCAAAATTCTCCAAGCCAGGCTTCAGTAACACATGAACTGTGAACTTCCAGATGTTCAAGCTGGTTTTAGAGAAGGCTTACTCCTTGGAAGGAAAGTTATTACTAACCTAGACAGCATATTGAAAAGCAGAGACATTACTTTGTCAACAAAAGTCCGTCTAGTCAAGGCTATGGTTTTTCCAGTAGTCATGTATAGATGTGAGAGTTAGACTCTAAGGAAAGCTGACCACAGAAGAAATGATGCTTTTGAACTGTGGTGTTGGAGAAGACTCTTGAGAGCCCCTTAAACATTATGGTGATGAAACCAGTCCATACTAAAGATCAGTCCTGGGTGTTCATTGGAAGGACTGATGCTGAAGCTGAAACTCCAATACTTTGGCCATCTGATGCGAAGAGCTGATTCATTTGTGAAGACCTTGATGCTGGGAAAGATTGAGGGCAGGAAGAGAAGGAGATGACAGAGTATGAGATGATTGGATGGCATCTCAGACTCAATGGACATGAGTTTGGGTAAACTCTGGGAGTTGGTGATGGACAAGGAGGCCTGGCATGTTGCAGTTCATGGAGTCACAAAGAGTTGGACACAACTGAGTGAATGAATTGAACTGAACTGAACTGTGGCTCAGCTAGTAAAGAATCTGCTTGCAATGCGAGAGACCTGGGTTCGATCTCTGGGTTGGGAAGATCCCCTGAAGGAAGGGAAAGTCCACCCACTCCAGTGTTGTGGCCTGGAGAATTCCATGGACTATACAACCACTTTCACTTTCTTTTCATTACATGAAATGATAGCTTCAACAGATTTTCCCCTCCCATAAGCAATCCTGATCCTGACTACTCACAATCAGCAGAGAGGCTGACCATAGAGGGCATTGATTCTACCAGGAAAGAGACTCTCACCTCCTTACCACCCGCACTGCCGCATGCATATATGTTCATGTGGTCACCTGTGGGGGATGACAGAAATTTGAGAGTGCTTTAAATTCTTCCCTCCCTCTCTTCTTCAGCAAGTTCTGTCATTTCAGCTCCTCTCTCTGATCTCATGTCTACTCTACCTGTCCAGAGCTGCCATCTATTTCTGGGTCCACTCTTCTTGGGAACTAAGTACAGGCTAGGCTCTCCAGGTCCAAGCTTGCTTCATTCTGCCTACACTCTGTAAAGAAACTCAGCTTCTACTTTATGACATAGTAAGTAACCTAACCTAATTCAGCCATGCCAACTGCCTCTCCTTGATTTTCTTCTGTAAGTCACGTAGGCCTTGGTGCCACTGCTGAGCAGAACCAAGAATGTTGTACTTCACTAGAGTGGAGTCTACTTTCAGAGGAGCACAAAATGCAAAACTATGAATGCCTTCAGCCTGAAGAAGTTTCTCATTAAGAAAGAATGCTTTTCTCCATGGAATTCACATGGCTTAAACAATAAGAATCCAAGGGGCTCAGTTTGTATATGCATCTCCTACCACAAACAAAAAGACATATTTTCTTTAAATTAGGGGTTTTATTTCATTTAGTGAGCTAATTAATTGAAGAGATCATGCCAAAATTTTAGTAACAAATACCATCCATTATCTACCCTGAGTTTTTAATAAAGTTGGCATTAGTGAAAAGACATACAATCTAAAACTAAAAATATTTCTAAGTTCATACATCCAGTATAATACTCTCTCATCACACACACACACAAAATCATGTTTAACATTTTGCCAAAAGGGCAAAAGGAAGTTAAGTTGTTATCAATATAAATGAATGGAACAATTTTTTGTAATGAGAATATCCTTCAGCATATCACTTGTTCATTGTAAGCTTGGTTTGTTCAATTAGAAAAATGCAGTCTTATAGATTAACTTCTTTGCAAACTGTGTGAGCATTGAATTGCTCCTTCCAAGTACCCACACCATTGTCCCTCACACTGACAGGGTTTTGATGCCTACTTGTAGTCCCTGTTCTATTTCCCTTAAAATCTTTTTCTCCTCCACTTCCTTCCCTGGGTGGGGTATATCTGAAAAAGATCATATGGATAGCTTTTAGTGGAAAGGGCTTTGAAGATGTTTCTCACAGGAAGTGCTGACTTACCCAAAAGTCCAGGCATAAGTTCTTACTAACAAAGGAGCTGAAAACAGCCAAGATCTCAGTGGAAGCAGATTGCGTACAGAAAGCACCTTCCTGTTTTCTCCTTTGTTGCCTGGAGCAGCTCAGCCAGACTCTTTCCATGTCCTCAGCTTGCTGGAGACCTTGGCAGAGCTCACGGAGGATCAAAGCTTCCAGGGTGGCTGCCTCCAGGGTGCCCTCCTTGTCCACACTGATCATGTCCACAGGCTGGAAAGTCTCCTATTCTCTGGCACACGGCTCTGCCACCACCTAGAAATAGACTCTCTCCTTACAGGTGAAGGTGACATAGGAGGGATCTCTTCACCCTTGAAATCTTTCTGGATGTGACTTGATTTTCTCATTTTTTCCCCCAAGATTTGTAAGACTCCATTCCTTTCATAGTAGTTTCAGTCTTTACAGGAAAGGTCCTTGCACATCTTATATGAAGTTGAACATAACACACCACTGGTTGGCTGGGTGCCAGCCTTGGGACCTTACTCAGGATACTGCCCCTAAAGGCTTGACACTGAAGCTTTCTCTCTTGAAGATGCATCAGGCTCCCTTACTCCTATTTGCATTACTCATATAGACTACTGCCACCCTGAGGGGAAAGGAGCATGGTGGTGCTCATTGGGACTCCATTCAGACCGATAGATTTCAGGGGCTGAGGGGGACTCTGAAGCCACAGAGAAGATCAGCTGGGTCCCATTCTTCCAAGCAGTGTTAGTGTGAAGAAACAAAACTCTTTTTATATGGAGTCCCCTCCCCCCATTGTGGAGGGGGAACTCTTGATTGGTAATTGGGTTAAATCTTGAGTGATTGGGTTTTTGCTTTTCAGTATTAAATTAACTGAATTTGGATAGGGGCTCTCACCAGAGAAGTGAATCCAATCTAGTCATCAGAACAATCTGGTGATTAAATCACCCTCTACTGCAATGACTGGACAACTCACCCACCAGCATTGTACAACCTCCAGTTAAACCTGTTGTGGGTGTGTATGGGGCTAAGATCAGTTAGAAAAAACAACTACTCAATCTGCCTGCCTATCACAGACCTCTCCGATAACCTGAGGAATGCATATGGAAAACGTCTTTGAGATTTCCAAACCTACTAATTCAATGATACAAAGAATCACAATGGCTGTTCTGTACTTCTCATGTATGGTTGATACCCCAGAGTGTAGTTGTGTTATATCATATGGAGATGTCTGTAGCTGTGCCCATCAATCAATAAAACTGATTTGCCATTGTCAAAAGCAACCTCTGGATAACAGGCCTGCCAATGGTGTTTCACAAGTTGCAAGAACATCACATTTTCTCCACTGGATTTTTCTCAATTTGTAATGATTCTGAATCTGAGCACTCCATATACACAACAGAAGACTTTTCATTACATTTCATGATACAGATGTCAGAATTGGAAACGGGGCCCTTCACTTTGAAATGGCACAGGAGAAAGATCTCTTCATAGAGCCACAGATTGAATGTTCCCATCAATCTGTTTGTTGTAGTAATTCTTACATTGCAAAGAGTCCTCCATCAATAAGTATCCCAAGTATACTCAAAGTGTCATTCCCAGGACCCACAGCATCAGCATCGACCAGCAGCTTGTTCACAGCAGAAACTGAGGCCCCAGATCACTGAATTGGATTCTCTGGGAGTGAAACCCAAACATCTGGAAAGTACAAAGCCCTTCAGATGACTGTGATGGGCACCAAAGATTCAGAGCAACTAACTCAAAGCAGAGGCTTCTGAAACTTGGATGGAATTTATAGTCTCTGGAAAGGCATTCAAAGCCCTGTCTCTAGATGGGAGATAGGATTTCTGAAGAGAAAAGCCAGATTAGAGAAAAGGCCAGGCATAACTGAAAAGATAGTCAGATCTTAAACACAGTGTGAAAATGTTTTTATGAGTCAATGACTGAGACCTAAAACATTCTTGGGGGAAAAGAGAAGAAAAAAAAAAGAAAAAGATAGAAGCAAGATTTTACAGTCAAAACTATCATCTTGATTCAAGGGAAGGGCCATGTTTCAACAGAGTTGAGATAGCGTATGTCTCCACAGAATGGCTCTAATGTCACACAGTGGAGGAAATCCTTACTTCTGATTTGTGTGCTCCTGAGTTTCTCTCTGAGCCTGGGAAGGGTCTTGTGAAAAGTACCAGCACTGCGGCAGTCAGCACTGAGCCCTCAGTCCTCGAGAAGTGCTCGTGTGTCACTCCGCAGGTCTTCCTGATGTTTGCAGTGCCGACAGGGTCTCCAAACCCTGGGCCACAGACCAGCACTGGCCCATGGCCCGTTAGGAGCCAAGCCACCCAGCGGAGTGAGTGAAGCTTCGTCTGTATTTACAGCCACTCCCCAGGGCTTGCCTTGCAGCCTGAGCTCTGCCTCCCATCAGATCAGGGGTGGCGCCAGATTCTCACGGGAGCACAAACCCTACTGTGTGCCACCCATGGGAGGGATCTAGGTTGTGTGTTCCTCATGAGAATCCGATTCTTGACGATTTGAGGTGGAGCTGAGTGTGATGTTAGCACTATGGAGCAGCTGCAAATACAGATGACCTTTAGAGGAGAGGTGTTGCTGCATAGCAACACAATAAATCAACTCCTTGCACACTCATATCAGAACCCGATCAACTGAGTGGCAATTAAGCTACAGCTAGTGGCAGGATTTCCAGTGGCAAGTGCGTTGTGCTCCAGTTGTGCAGCTGTGTCTGGTGGCAGGCTGTAAGTCAGAGTCCGGCACTTATTTTAGTTCACACGTGGTCCACCTATTATTTTCTTTGCCACTTTCATCCGTGCCTCTTTCCCACACTGTGCACTTTTCTCAGTCACAGTTTTGGTAAGCTCAGAAGCTAACCCTAGCCAAACTGAGTAAAAACAAAAACATATGTCACTACATGTCTTCTTTGGAAAGGGGGAAAGACACAATGATGAGACAGCAGAAGATTCTAGGACTACCACCAAAAAGAAAGCTGTATTTAAAAGTGAATATCAAAAGTATGTGTATAAAGTCATGTTTGACTCTTTGTGACCCCTTGGACTGTAGCCCACCAGGCTCCTCTGTCCATGGAATTTTCCAGAAAAGGATACTGGAGTGGGTTGCCATTTCCTTCTTCAGGGGATATTCCCAACCCAGAGACTGAACCTGTGTCTTATGCATCTTTTGCATTGGCAGGAGTATTCTTTACCACTGAGCCACCACGGAAGCCAAATACCAAGAGTCCTACTTAAGTTATGGGTTCATTGCAACAGATGAAACACATTCTCCAAGCCAGCTTTGTATAATATATGGCAGCCGGCTATCCAACAAAGTCATGACACCTTCAAAATTGCCTCACCACATGGAGACTAAACACTTTGCATTCAAAGACAAGCCTTTGGAGTTTTTCAAAATGAAAAACAAGAAAAAACAACAACAACAAAATACCCCATGAACACGAAGAATAGACTTCATCAAATGTGTCTGTGCTGAAGGCATCATTCTTAGGGGCTAAGCACATGGCTGAAGCCAAGAAGCCCTTTACTCTTGGTGATGAGTTGACCCTACCTGCTGTTAACGACATCTGTCATGAACTTTTAGGAGAGATTGCCATTCAAAAGTGGTTCCAAAGTGATGAAATAGCAAAGGATTTTGAGGCATAATTGTGCCATGGTATGCAATCCAGGTTGATGAGTCTACAGAGGTTGACAACAAGGCAAGCATGCTTGTTCTTATGAGACACATTTTTCAGGAGGATATACACAAAGATATGTTACATGCACTTTTGCTGTCTACCAGCATCATCACTGCAGAGTGAAAGAATACATATCAGGAGAGCTGAACTGGTCATTTTGTGGTGGTATAGTATGGGTGGAGCAGCTGCCATGACTGGACGCCTTTCTGGTTTCACTACTCAAGTCGAAGAGGTTGCTTCTGAATGTGGGTCTATGCACTGTGGCATCCATGGAGAAATGCTGGCTAGCCAAAACCATCACCTGAAATTAACAACATTTTATAAGATGTGATTAAAATTATCAGCCACATTAGAGTACATGCCCTTAACTCATACTTTCCATCTCTTGACACAGCTCTGTGAGGTGATGGACACAGCACACGGATGTCTTCTCTTATACACAGAAGTGAGATGCCTTTCTAAAAGGTAAGCCATTGGCCAGAGTTTTTGAGTTATGTGAGCCATTTCAGAGATTTCTTTTAGAAAAACAATCATCACTGGCAGCACATTTCAGTGACAAAGAATGTGCTGTAATACTTGCTTACTTGTGTGATGAATTTAACCTGCTCAACAAACTCAGTCTATCAGTTCAGGGGAGAATGACAACAATGTTCCAGTCAGCAGATAAAGAAGTCTCATTCAAAGCCAGAGGGCACTTAGGGGGCAATGAGTGAACACTGCAATTTTTGACATGTTTCAAACATCAGTAGAACTAATGTTTATTAACTAGTAGACCTCCTAATTAGGAGAGAGAACTGACAACCCACTCCAATACTCTTGCCTGGAACATCTCATGGATGGAGGAGCCTGATAAGTCACAGTCCTTGGGGTCGCAAAGGACCTGAGCCAAGTTATCACCTACCACCAAACATTAGTAGATAATTTTAAAGCTTAAGTCAAGGACTTCTTTCTCCCAGTTGGTGTGTGATCACCTATTTCAGCTTTCAAAATGTATACTATCATGTAAGAAATGAATCACAAGTCTAGGTTCAATACAGGATACAGGATGCTTGGGGCTGGTACACTGGGATGACCCAGAGAGATGATATGGGGAGGGTGGTGGGAGGTGGGTTCAGGTTTTGGAACTCATGTACACCTGTGGTGGATTCATGTCAATGTATGGCAAAACCAATACAGTATTGTAAAGTAAAAAAATAAAATTTAAATGAAAAGTAAAAAAAAAAAAAGAGTATGAGCATTACTTCACAAACACAAAAGACTCCCAGAGTGGGAAGGAATGGATCTGCAATCCATTTGTGAGTAAGTCAGGCGAATCAACCTTTTGTTTTGTTTTCTCCTGTGCTAGAAGATGATCAATTGCTTGCAATCACAGGTGGTGGTGGCCTTAAAAGTATGCTTGGGACAACTTCCAATCTCTATATTCTGGATTAAAGCCAAGGTGGAATATCCTCAGGTTGCTCCAAAAGCACTGAAAAGCCTGCTTTCATTTTCTACATCTTATCTTTGTAAAGCAGGATTTTCTGCATTAAGAGCAACCAAAATGAGATTATGGAGTAGAATGGACATAAGCAACACACTTTGAGTGTTACTGTCTCCCCTCACTCCTAGAAGGGACCATCTAATTGTAGGAAAACAAGCTCTGGGCTTCCCCAATTCTGCATTAAGGTGAATTATATAATTATTTCATTATCTATCACAACGTAATAGTAATAGAAGTACAGTGTACAATGAATGCAATGTGCTTGAATCATCCCCAAACCACCACACTCACCCCCAGTCCCCCAGTCAGTGGGAAATTGTCTTCCATGAAACCAGTTCCTATTGCCAAAAAGGTAGGGGGACAACTGTGCTATCATATTTTAGTTAATGAAAGCAATCTGGCCTTGACCCAAGGAATTTGAAACCTCGGTGAGTTGAGAATTTACAAAATGTCTTTTCTTTTGTGTAACCAAATGCATTCCCTCCAGGTATTATGTCTGCTTTACTGACACTAAAATCCATCAAAAGGCCTCTAGAGTCCAATTTTTATATCTCCAGTAGGACTGCTAGATTTTGACCCTGGAAATATCAAACTAAGACAGTTTTGTTAGGTCAAATATTTATTTAATTTCAATATAAAAGCGTTTAGTATTATTATTAAAGTCTTCTTTAAATATATGATATGGATGACAAAAACCAAAGAGGCAAAGAGGTGGAAGATGTGTGTTTTAGGTGAGAAAATTAACCCTATGTATTCTTTTTTACTTTAAATATTTTTTAATGTGTTGCTGTTTTTCAGTCACTTAGTTTTGTCTGACTCTTTGGGACCCCATGGACTACAGCATACCAGGCTTCCCTGTTTCTCATTGTCTCCCAGAGTTTGTTCAAAATTATGTCCATTGAGTTGATGATGCCATCCTATCATCTCATTCTCTGTTGCCCCATTCTCCTCCTTCCCTCAATCTTTCCCAGAATCTGGGTCTTTTCCAGTGAATTGACTCTTTGCATCAGGTGGCCATAGTATTGGAGCTTCAGCTGCAGTATCAGTCCTTCCAATGAATTTTCATGCTTGATAGTCTTTAGGATTTTTTGGTTTGATCTCTTTGCTGTCCAAGGGACTCTTAGGAGTCTTCCCCAGCACCACAGTTCAAAAGCATCAATTCTTCAGTGACAATATCTATGGACAGTGCTTTTTTCACTCTGTGATTCTGTTGCCTTTAGTTGCCATGGATGACTGACTTTTCATGATAAGCCCTCTGATAATTTCAAGAAAGACACAGTATTTACCTTGTAAGTCACTTGTGCTGTTGGAATTTGGGGGTTGATACACCAAGTGGAACTCTGCATTCAGATGCTTATATCTTTCCTTTTCTCCTTTGTTTTTGCTTCTCTCCTTTTCACAGCGATTTGTAAGGCCCCCTCAGACCGCCATTTTGCTTTTCTGCATTTCTTTTCCATGGGGATGGTCTTGATCCTTGTCTCTTGTACAGTGTCACGCCATCCATAGTTCATCAGGCATTCTATCTATCAGAACTAGGCCCTTAAATCTATTTCTCACTTCCACTGTATAATCATAAGGGATTTGATTTAGGTCATACCTGAATTGTCTAGCAGTTTTCCCTACTTTATTCAATTTAAATCTGAATTTGGCAATAAGGAGATCATGATCTGAGCCACAGTTAGCTCCTGGTCTTGTTTTTGTTGACTGTATAAGAGCTTCTCCATCTTTCATTGCAAAGAATATAATCAATCTGATATCGGTGTTGACCATCTGGTGATGTCCATTTGTAGAGTCTTCTCTTTTGTTGTTGGAAGAAAGTGTTTGCTATGACCAGTGCATTTTCTTGGTAAAACTCTATTAGCCTTTGCCCTGCTTCATTCCATATTCCAAGGCCAAATTTGCCTGTTACTCCATGTGTTTCTTGACTTCCAATTTTTGCATTCCAGTCCCCTATAATGAAAAGGACATCTTTTTTGGGTGTTAGTTCTAAAAGGTATTGTAGTTCTTCATAGAATCATTCAACTTCAGCTTTTTCAGCATTACTGGTTGGGGCATAGGCTTGGATTACTGTGATATAGAGTGCTTTGCCTTGGAAATGATCAGAGATCATTCTGTCGGTTTTGAGATTGAGATTGCATCCAAGTACTGAATTTCAGACTCTTTGGTTGACCATGATGGCTACTCCATTTCTTCTAAGGGATTCCTGCCTACAGTAGTAGATATAATGGTCATCTGATATAATTCACCCATTCCAGTTGATTTTAGTTCACTGATTCCTAGACTTTCAACGTTCACTCTTGCCATCTCCTGTGGAGAAAAGGAAAGACATAAGCATCTGAATGCAGAATTCCAAAGAATGGCAAGAAGAGATAAAAAAGCCTTCATCAGCGATAAATGCAAAGAAATAGAGGAAAACAAAAGAAAGGGAAAGCTTAAAGATCTCTTCAAGAAAATTAGAGATACCAAGGGAACATTTCATGCAAAGATGGGCTCAATAAAGAAAAGAAAGCAGAAAATATTAAGAAGAGGTGGCAAGAATACACAGAAGAACTATACAAAAAGATCTTCATGACCCAGAGAATCACAATGGTATGATCACTCAACTAGAGCCAGACATCAAGGAATGTGAAGTCAAGTGGACCTTAGAAAGCATCACTATGAACAAAGCTAGTGGAGGTGATGGAATTCCAGTTGAGCTGTTTCAAATCCTTAAAGAGGATGCCGTGGAAGTGTTGCACTCAATATGCCAGCAAATTTGGGAAACTCAGCAGTGGCCACAGGACTGGAAAAGGTCAGTTTTCATTCCAATACCAAAGAGAGGCAATGCCAAAGAATGTGCAAACTACTGCACAGTTTCACTCATCTCACACACTAGTAAAGTAATGCTCAAAATTCTCCAAGCCAGGCTTCAGCAATATGTGAACCATGAACTTCCAGATGTTCAAGCTGGTTTTAGAAAAGGCAGAGGAACCAGAGGTCAAATTGCCAGCATCTGCTGGATCATGAAAAAGCAAGTGAGTTCCAGAAAAACATCTATTTCTGGCTTTATTGACTATGCTAAAGCTTTGACTGTGTGGATCACAATAAACTGTGGAAAATTCTGAGAGAGATGGGAATACCAGACCACCTGACCTGCCTCTTGAGAAATCTGTATACAGGTCAGGAAGCAACAGTTAGAACTAGACATGGAACAACAGACTGGTTCCAAATAGGAAAAGGAGCACGTCAAGGCTGTATATTGCCACCCCGCTTATTTAACTTCTATGCAGAGTCCATCATGAGAAACGCTGGGCTGGAAGAAGCACAAGCTGGAATCAAGATTGCCGGGAGAAATATCAGTAACTTCAGATATGCAGATGACACCACTCTTATGGCAGAAAGTGAAGAGGAGCTAAAAAGCTTCTTGATGAAAGTGAAAGAGGAGAGTGAAAAAGTTGGCTTAAAGCTCAACATTCAGAAAACTAAGATCATGGCATCTGGTCCCATCACTTCATGGGAAACAGATGGGGAAACAGTGGAAACAATGTCAGACTTTATTTTTGGAGGCTCCAAAATCACTGCAGATGGTGAATGCAGCCATGAAATTAAAAGACGCTTATTCCTTGGAAGGAAAGTTATGACCAATCTAGAGAGCATATTGAAAAGCATAGACATTACTTTGCCAACAAAGGTCCATCTATTCAAGGCTATGATTTTTCCAGTGTTCAGGTATGGATGTTATAGTTGGACTGTGAAGAAAGCTGAGCGCTGAAGAATTGATGCTTTTGAACTGTGGTGTTGGAGAAGACTCTTGAGAGTCCCTTGGACTGCAAGGAGATCCAACCAGTCCATTCTGAAGGAGATCATCCCTAGGATTTCTTTGGAAGGAATGATGCTGAAGCTGAAACTCCAGTACTTTGGCCACCTCATGAAAATAGTTGACTCATTGGAAAAGACTCTGATGCTGGGAGGAATTGGGGGCAGGAGGAAAAGGGGACAACAGAGGATGAGATGGCTGAATGGTATCACTGACTCGATGGACGTGAGTTTAAGTGAACTCTGGGAGTTGGTGATGGATAGGGAGGCCTGGCGTGCTGTGATTCATGGAGTCGCAAAGAGTAGGACACAACTGAACGATTGATCTGAGTGACTGACACCTAGTGGGCCATCTCTGGAATCAGATATCCTGGGCTTTAAATCAGCTGTACAACATAGATGCCATGTGATTTGGGGCACTTTTCTAATCTTTAAATTTTAAATTATAATAATAAAAAGTTTAACAATATCTTTAAGAATTTTGTGTACCAAGTGAGAATTTTAAAAATGGCTAGACTGCACTAAGCATTAACTACTTATTGTTTGCATATCTTTTTACAAATACACAATGCATTGTTTTGTTTTTACTCTCATAGGGTAGTAATTTCATTTTTTCCTACATTTCGGAGAATGACTCACACTAGATTCCAAGTTTTAATAGCAAGAATTTGTGACCTTAATGATAACTAATGGTTTGTTTGTACATCAGTTTCTCCGAGGGGGCATAGAGGAAAGAGTCTGCCTACCAGTGCAGGAGATGCAAGAGGCTCGAATTTGATCCTGGGTTGTTAATATTTCCTTGGAGTAGGAAAGGGCTACCCACTCTAGTATTCTTGCCTGAAAATTCCAAGGACAGAGGAGCCTGCTGGGTTACAGTCCATGGATCCACAGAGTAAGACACAACTGAACAACTGAGAACACACAGCCATTGCCTTTTATTGAATACATCTTCTGCACCTCCTTAAATTCTCTCAGTCAGATCTCTCTTTCACATCCGTGGTCACTTATCCCCCTCAACTTCTGGCTTACTGATGCCAAGGCAGACCATGAGGTGCATTTTCTGAGGGCTCAGAGCTGGAAGTTCTGGATCTTTCCTGAAATTTCAGACATCTCAAGATAATACAAGACATAGATCTGACATTCTGAAATGTTGCAAAAAGGTTATGTATTCTGGAAGTGAGTGTGAGGAGGTGTGGGATCTGATATGGTTAGTTCCCCATAGGGCAAACTTTAAGCAAGGGAAGACAGGAGACAGATGGAACAGGAAGATGGATTGTCTTTATCTCCCTTTTTCCTTCTGATGTATAGTTTTGAAGAGTATTTTCTCTATGACATTGAGTGAATGTACTTGAGATATTTATTGTGGCTTGTCAGGAAGGAATGGCCAACACAGTAAGTCATGGCCTTGTATGGCTCAACTTTCTTTTCCTTTGATTACCTTGAAAGTATGCTGTTTCTATCGTTTAGTGACTAAGACATGGTTACATGCAACTCTTTGCAACCCCTGTGGACTGTAGACCACCAGGCTCCTCTGTTTGTGGGATTTCCCAAGCAAGAATACTGGAGTGAGTTGCCATTTCCTTCTCCAGGGATCTTCCTAACTCAGGGATCAAACTTGTGTCTCCTGCATTAGCTGGTGCATTCTTTACTGCTGAGCCACCAGGGAAGCCCTTTAAAATTATATGCCCTATAAAAATCTTTGGAGCTTCCCTCATGGCTCAGGTGGTAAAGAATCTTCCTGCAACATGGGAGACTGAGATTCAATCCCTGGGTTGGGAAAATCTCCTGGAGAAGGGAATGACTACCTACTCCAGCATTCTTACCTGGAGAGTTCCATGGACAGAGGAGGCTGGCAGGCTAACAGTCCATGGGGTCACAAAGAGTCAGACATGAATTGGTATCTTACCCTTGGTTGAAGTTTTGTTTCTAGGAATTCAAAGCTGTGACACACCTCTTTATTCATAAGTCTTCAAATACAGTAGCAGTTTCTTCACTAGCTCTCATTTATACATTCATTTATTTATTCCATCACAAAATCCATTACTTATTTAAATGCGATGTGCACAATTGGAGATACAAGGCGACCAAAATACGTTTTCATGCTTTATGGAAATTACAGTCTAGTAGCACTGGCTCTACAGTTATTTGTATTAAAATTGCGGAGTAATAAATGCCTTGAAGTGAAATGTATATGAAGGGAAGAGTTTGAAGGTAACAGTTTTAGCTGGGAGATTACAAAAATCAAATACTCTGCTGGTGACATTTGTTCTGGGTCTTTTTGTTCAACTAAATGTGTCACTTTTGACTGAGTCAATGTGTGGATAAATAAAGTGATAGCTTAATTACCCTATAAGCTCTTTTCCATCACTGAAATGATTCGCTTTGTCAGACAGTTTAAGAACTCAAAGATATTGTTACTTATAATGGGCTCAAAATCATTATATTTAGTTTAAATATTTAAATAAATAGGTTTAGATCTTCCCTTATATAAGAATATGATTGTTATAGACAAAATGAGGAAATAAAAAATGAATAACATTCATAATTCCACCAGTTTTAAGCTGCTAAGTTAACATTTCAGATATTTTCACATGTATCCATTTTTAAAAATTGGATTATATAGGAGATAAAATTTTTTTCATCTTAGTATTATTCTGTGAATATTTTTCCATATCAATAATGCTAGAGAAGCTTTCCAATGATTGCATAGCTAATGTGTTACTCATTTCATTGTAGTATTGTGCCATTGCTTATCTAGCGAAAGCTTTTTGTGGTCATTTATTTTGTCTCAACTTTTTTCAATATCGTAAACTATTTTACATTAAGCATTCCAAGTTAGTGTAGTCTTTCTGTATAATCTTAGTTACATCCTTACATAAAATTTTATAAGTACAATACTTATATTAAAGAACACAAGCATTGCTACAGTTTTTTTCAATTGTTGTTTAGTTAGCAGCCAAAAATATTATCTTAACATACAGGCTTACCAGTGCTAGGAAATACTGTCACTGTTCTAGGATATAAAATGGATTTTATAATTGAAAATGCATGACATTGATTGGGGAGAAAACCATGTATCATCTGTAACCCAGAGACGGTAATAATTATTTCATATATTTTGTCAAGATTAATTTTATAAGCAAATATATGAACATTAATCTGATTTTTTTTAAAGATAGCAAAAATAGAAAAGGTTAGATGGGGGAAAAGGACACAACCACAGAGAAAATAGTTAAAAATTTATAAGAGAATAGCTTTGCATTTCAAAGATATTTTATTCCAAAACTTAGAAATGAATAATTTCTGAGCAAAATATAAAACTTTAAAAGTTGAACAAAATTAGAAATATGCAGTGGAAGCATCATAATAGATGAGATTGAAAAGTGATTAAAAATCTATTGTAAAAGGATAAGAGGATCAGAAGAGTTTATTAAATAATTTCTGTTTTCCTTTAAATATTAATAGCAGATGGTATTCATATTTAGAAAACATTTCAGGCCAGAGAAACAAATGGAAAATTTCCAAGATCAGAATATTTTTAGAGATAACATTTGATTGGGAGTTCACATTTGATTGGGAGTTAACAGAAAAAGAAATCCGTAGAATGTACCTGTATATACACATAGACCAGAGAAGGCAATGGTGCCCTACTCCAGTACTCTTGCCTGGAAAATCCCATGGATGGAGGAGCCTGGTGGGCTGCAGTCCATGCTAATGGTCAGACATGACTGAGTGACTTCACTTTCACTTTTCACTTTCATGCATTGGAGAAAGAAATGGCAACCCACTCCAGTGTTCTTGCCTGCAGAATCCCAGGGATGAGGGAGACTGGTGGGCTGCCATCTATGTGATCACACAGAGTTGGACAAGACTAAGTGACTTAGCAGCATACACATAGACAAAAGATTTAAATAAAATATTAAAAGTTAAATCCCCCACATTGTAATAAGAATAATATACTATAACAATGTGGGTTTAGTGCCAGAAAAATGATTCAATATCAGGAAGCCTAACAACAATGTTTATTATAATAACCAATTAGAGAAGCCTTTTGAAAGTAAAAGAAGAGAATGAAAAAGTTGATTTAAAGCTCAACATTCAGAAAATGAAGATCATGGCATCCAGTCTCATTACTCCATGAGAAATAGAGGAAGAAACAGTGGAAACAGTGTCAGACTTTATTTTTTGCAGCCATGAAATTAAAAGATGCTTACTCCTTGGAAGAAAAGTTATGACCAACCTAGATAGCATATTCAAAAGCAGAGACATTACTTTGCCGACTAAGGTCAGTCTAGTCAAGGCTATGGTTTTTCCAGTAGTCATGTATGGATGTGAGAGTTGGACTGGCATGCTGCGATTCATGGGGTCACAAAGAGTCGGACCCAACTGAGTGACTGAACTGAACTGAACTGAACTGAATGTTCTTCAAAATTTTCTTTACTATCTTTTAACAATGATTCTTCTGCATAAAAATTAATGCTCCAACTGCGTCTGCAGTAAATTATATCCTATTTCTATACAATTGATATAGTTATCATAAAAGAATTTCTACACGAGATGGCCAATATTTAAAATAGTTGATATATATTTGTTTTATCAAGAATAACTTATAGTATCTTCTCATAAAATACTTTCATAACCTTACTTTATTCATCTCAAAAAGTTTTATAAATTGTTTATATTCTGATAAAGAGAATTTCTATACAAATATTGAACTCATATCTAGCTGTCTTACATATTTAAAAATCAATGCTACTAGAACTTTCTTGGTGTTATAGACATGCAATCATATCGTTGACAAAAATGAACACCCTATGCCTTTTACAATGTTTATAGTGGCTTTCTCGTTTTTGATTCATTACATTCTTAGTATATTATTAAATGATGCTGTGATATCTCCTTATAGTTTTGCTTATTGCATTGGATTTAACATTTCATCGTTGTTACACTGCATACTGGGGGAATTTCATAAATAGTAATCATAATATTCTAGTAACTGCTTCCATTTTACTTATAGAGTTATTAGAAAGAGCTGCTAAATTTTATCAAATTCTTTTTCATCATTGATTCATATAATATAATTATTTTCTTCTCTAATTCAGTTCAGTTCAGTCGCTCAGTTGTGTCCGACTCTTTGTGAGCCCATGAATCGCAGCACACCAGGTCTCCCTGTCCATCACCAACTCCAGATATTCACTCAGTCAGTGATGCCATCCAGCCATCTCATCCTCTGTCGTCCCCTTCTCCTCCTGCTCCCAATCCCTCTTAGCATCAAAATCTTTTCCAATGAGTCAACTCTTCACATGAGGTGGCCAAGTACTGGAGTTTCAGCTTTAGCATCATTCCTTCCAAAGAAATCCCAGGACTGATCTCCTTCAGAATGGACTGGTTGGATCTCCTTGCAGTCCAAAGGACTCTCAAGAGTCTTCTCCAACACCACAGTTCAAAAGCATCAATTCTTTGGCTCTCAGCCTTCTTCACAGTCCAACTGTCACATCCATACATGACTACTGGAAAAACCATAGCCTTGACTACACTGACCTTAGTCGGGAAAGTAATGTCTCTGCTTTTGAATATACTAGCAAGGTTGGTCATAACTTTTCTTCAAGGAGTAAGCGTCTTTTAATTTCATGGCTGCAGTCACCATCTGAGGTGATTTTGGAGCCCAAAAAAATAAAGTCTGACACTGTTTCCACTGTTTCCCTATTTCCCATGAAGTGATGGGACCGGATGCCATGATCTTAGTTTTCTGAATGTTGAGCTTTAAGCCAACTTTTTCACTCTCCTCTTTCACTTTCATCAAGAGGCTTTTTAGCTCCTCTTCACTTTCTGCCATAAGGGTGGTGTCATCTGCATATCTGAGGTTATTGATATTTCTCCCGGCAATCTTGATTCCAGCTTGTGCTTCTTCCAGTCCAGCATTTCTTATGATGTACTCTGCATATAAGTTAAATAAGCAGGGTGACAATATACAGCCTTGAAATACTCTTTTTCCTATTTAGAACCAATCTGTTGTTCCATGCCCAGTTCTAACTGTTGCTTCCTGGCCTGCATACAGATTTCTCAAGAGGCAGGTCAGGTGGTCTGATATTCCCATCTCTTTCAGAATTTTCCACGGTTTATTGTGATCCACACAGTCAAAGGCTTTGGCATAAGTGCTGCTTTAATCAAATCAACGGAAATAAGACAGGGAATTCAGAAATAGATCACAGGATATATTTCCCATTATAATTTTTATTTTCATCTTCCTTTTGAGTTGTGTATTTTCTGTTGGATCATTGAGATTTTGATTTGCTTTTCTGTGAACTGCCTCTTTAAAATTCGGGTTTAATTACCTTTTGATAATTTACAAGAGTCTTTATGTTTCTAACTGTTTTCTATAAGCTTTACTGCCATTTTTTAAAAATTTTATTAAAAATGTATAAGAAAACAATACACTATATTATTTAAACTGAATAAACTAAAAACAATTTCAGTCCCTACAACTAGCATGATGTGGGCAAAAGTTATTCATATATTTGTCACATAAATGTAAATTATTTAGATTTATTAGAAAGTAAAGGTAGTAAATAGCTAATAAAATTATAAATAAATATATCCTTTAACTACAAATTCTCCTCGTTGGAGTCAATTGCATAAATACTGGTAAGGATATAAACACAAGTATGTGCAACACCAAATGTCAAGGAAAACAAACTCAAAACAAACAATACTTAGGGTATGCTGCTGCTGCTGCTGCTGTTGCTGCTGCTAAGTCGCTTCAGTCGTGTCCGACTCTGTGCAACCCCATAGACTGCAGCCCACCAGGCTCCCCTGTCCCTGGGATTCTCCAGGCAAGAACACTGGAGTGGGTTGCCATTTCCTTCTCCAATGCATGAAAGTGAAAAGTGAAAGTGAAATTTCTCAGTGGTGTCTGACTCTTAGTGACCCATGGACTGCGCCCCACCAGGCTTCTTCATCCCTGGGATTTTCCAGGCAAGAGTATTGGAGTGGGGTTTCATTGCCTTCTCCACTTAGGGCACAATAAGTGCCTTTCAGCTGGTCAATTTCTGTATAAATTATGGGACACAGTAAAGAATATGGCACAATCTTTAGAAACAATGAATTTGAACTCTCCCAATTCATAATCAGGAATTTACAGAAAGCATTATTAATATTTGTTAAAAAGCAGAATGAAATGTGTTTAAATTATTTTATTGTCATAAAATGCAAGTGATAGGTATATTCTAATGGATATAAATTTGCATAATTTCTGATGTGTATTTTGTAAGATAATATACCAGAGGAAAATATGAAAGTGTATAACTTAGGTTTTTAAGGGCTTTGGAAAAGTGGGAGAAATAAAAGAGGGAAGAAACATAATTAACAGACTAATAACATGTATATTAAAACATATGTAATGCATATATGTATGTGTTTATGTAAACATCTATATACTTATGTAGATCTAAAAATTTAAAATGAATCAGCGGTAAAAACTGTTCTTGAAGTTTCCAATCTCCTCTAAAATAAGCAAACAACATGGACTGTTTATGGCAGTATGAAGCTCCCTTATATCACATTTTTGCTTATTTTACTTGCTTGCCCACACTAAACTTTCAATAAATTAAGATGAATGGTATAAACAGACATTGGTGCACTATGACTTGCTAGCTAAATCCAGACTGTCTCTTTTGTTTTTCTTTTTTAAAGACCCAGAGATAGAGACCAGTTTTTGTGTTTTTAAATGATTATATTCTCTTGGAGAGAGATATATATATATATATTGATTTTATTATTGGCCCACAAGGCATATAATATTTAGTACCATTTCTTTCAGAAAATGTTTCCCAACCTGATACAAAGGTCAAAGACTAAGGCAAGATGTTTCCAGTAGGTGAGGTACATGGTCAATTGGTGGGTGAGACTTTATCACACGCTGTGAAAATCTAAACATACACTGTGAACTGACATAAGAATACTGACCTATGAAAGACAGAACCTTAATTGTCCAATCACCATGAAAGTGATTTAATCCTGTCTTAGAAATGATTCCTTATCTTCATTAAACTTTTTGAATTAACGTCAGTTTTGGGGAATTTCAACCATAACTTCATGAAACAATTTCCATGCTACTTTAACCATTCCAGAGTATACAAAAATGGAAAGACTCCTTGGCTGGATGGCATCACTGACTCGAGGGACGTGAGTCTGAGTGAACTCTGGGTGTTGGTGATGGACAGGGAGGCCTGGCGTGCTGCAATTCATGGGGTCACAAAGAGTTGGACACGACTGAGCGACTGAACTGAACTGATTGACACTAAATGCTGATAAAAATTGCATGTAGAAAACTAATATTGGAGACTTTTGTCAGTGTAGATATTACAATCTCCAATCAACCCCACACCCATGGAATATTTACAAGTATCTTAAGAGTTGGATGTGACTGAGCAACTGAACAACAACTTTAAGTGGGATTTATTCCACAAATGTAAATATGATTGAAAATGAGAAAATATATCATTCTAAATCATTGCATTAATAATCAAAGGAGAAAAATGACAACTCAATGGTGCCTCAAGGACATTTGTTATTTAAAATCCATTCAGAATCTTGTTAATTAGAAATAAAATGATTCTGTGGTAACAAGGTAAAGAGAACCAACTCAAACTTAAAACATTATTTAAAGAAGAAACATTAGATATGTTCTTATTAAAGACAGAAACTAGGGACAGATGCATGCTGTTACTTCTTTAACTCCTAAAAGAATAGCATGAAATTATCTCAATGTCATTTGGTCTTAGCAGAGGTTATGGATACATTTTATTGTGTCTGCCAGCTCATCTATTTGTAGTAATTCCTCTGAGAACACAAAGGTCGGTCCTTGTGGTGGACACATGCTAGGGTAACCTCCAATATGTAACACAGTTTTTAAAAGTTTAAGCACTGTTTGGAACCAGTGCCTTGCTTCTAACTAATAGACTGTGCTAAGTAACATGATGGCATGTCACTCCCTTGGTTAAGCTGTATTAAGTGGAGCAAGCAATGATATGTCACTGTCTGATTATCTTTTCTTGGGGTATATCTCAGTAAGAGTGACAGATTCTCCCCCTTTTCTTGAAGAAGTGAACATCCACATTATGAACGTTCCAAGGACAGAATTCCACAGCAGGGAGCTTCAGGTGGCCTCTTGGACTAGAGGGCAGATTCCGTCAATTGCCAGTAACACCTGGGACCTTCAGTCATACAGTCCTTTAAGGAAATGAAAACTTAGTGAGTTTGGAAGCAGATTCTTTCCTAGTGGTGTCTTCAGTTGGGAATAACAGATGAAACTATTATATATAAAATAGTTAACCAATAAGGACCTCTGCATAGCACAGGGAACTGTACTCATATTTTGTAATAACCTATAGGAGAGAAAAACCTTAACTTGTTTCTGGTGGAAGAAAGTGGGGGTTTCAGTATCTATAAAGTAGCTCAAAGGATATTAACTACGTAGCCCTCGGATGTGTACATGCACTTAGTTGTGTGTGACTCTTTGCGACCTCATGAACTGTAGCCAATCAGGCTCCTCTCTCCATGGAATTTTCCAGTCAAGAATAACACTGGAGTGGGTTGCCATTTCCTCCTTTAGGGGGTTTCCTGACCCCAGGATTGAACCCACGACTCTCCGGTCTCCTGCATTGGCAGGCTGATTCTTTACCACTAGTGCCATCTGGGAGCCCTTAGGGAAGAACTAAAAGTCCCTGATTTTGTTTAATGACAAAAATATTATTTTGTCTTGATTGATGACCTTTTGGTTTCTCTTTTTCTCATTTCTCTGATCAAATTTATTCTTTGACCAAAGTTTTTCCAGAGACAGAAAGCAGCAGGACATGGAAGGGAAGGATGCTGGGATCCTGCTTAATTTCATCTCTACTGCTTGAGTCAATAAGAAAATAAATAACTTAAAAATGTGCTACTACATTTGCCTTTGTTGTTACTGTTGTGTGTCATTCTATGTCATTTCAGAACAATTGATGGAAATGTGACTATTGAGCTAAAACATCATTTGCCGTTATGAAGTGAAAAATGACTTCCCTTCAACTTAATATCAAACAATTAAATTCTGTCAAAATAATGTGTAAACTCATCCATTGCACCCAGTATTTTAAAAATTGTTTATCTCACATGACTAAATGACTGGCCTAGATGCTTGTACAATTTGACACAGACCCTGAAAATCTTCCCCATGTTATTCTGAACTGCTGTGTCATACAGTTGTCTTATAAAATCGGAATTGGTTTTGGTCTAAAAACAGAAAATTAAATGATAGACGCTTTCTGGTAACATTATGCATGGCATCCCTACAGAACAACTTACCAAAATATACACCAAGAGATATAAGATCTAGACCCTCTCTAACTGTCCAGCATCCCTATAATTCTGCCAAGGTCTTCAGAAGTCAAAAGGAACCTCCTATCAGAGATTATGGAACCTGGGAATGATGGTTACTCTCCTGTAAGCTAGACCTTTATTGCACTTTACTGTGATCTTTAAATTCCTCCAAGAAATGCAAGTTCAGTCTTTGTTTCACACAGTCTGCCTAGAGTCAAAGCATAAGCTCATACTTTTGAGACTGCAGAGGCTGTTAACCACTTCATTTCATTAGTGAGCAGGGGGAAACATTACTAAACTGAACCAAAGGCAAGGCCCAATGAGCTACTGACATTTAAAGAGGAAAGATTTGTTTCCTGAGACCAAGATCCATGCTCCATGGACCCTTTGCAGATGGAGGGTTGCAGCCAAGCAAAATGTGAGGGTGAGATGCTGTGTCCTCAATACCACTGAATCAGCAAGGCAGAGCGGCTGGCTGGCAAGTTTGAATTGTGCATGCTTCAGCACATTTGCACGCCATTTACAAAATAAATGATTCCCTTGCCATCATGTGAACATTCACGGCACGTTGGTCATTAATTCCCAGGTCAACCAAAATTAAGAACGTAAATGGCATTGAAAAGTCTTTTGTCTTCTACCTTGTGGTGGTAATACAGGGCTTTGGGGAAATATTCTGTTAACGGTCCTTCTACCCGGTTTTATCCAGACATTCAAGCTCTTTCTTTAGTTTCAGTGTTTTTCTTAAGGTGTGCTGTTCTATTTGAATCCTGAACCAGAACATGCACATCACATGTATATTTTCACATTACCAGGAGACTGCAAGTTCTATATTCTATATGTGTGCTAGACTGATTGTCCCTTCAAATCCTGAACAATTCAGTGTCTTCTGTTCTCAGATTTTAATTTATATGCTTCAATATTTTTGTTATGACTAAGTCTAATCAAACCCAGGAAATGCTCAATAACAAAACTGTTTCACACGCAGCTGAATCTTTTGAGAAGTCAAGTTATGAAATGTAAACTATGATTCTCATTTCCAGTGATGATTTATATGCAAAATAGTAAGAGCTGCAGTGTTAGAGGTATGATATCACAAGAGAAAATCAAAAATATATACCAAGTTGTAAAATAGAGGCTGTTCAGAAAGTAAAAATGCATGGTTTGGGGAGGAGGCCATTTGACCAATTAAATCCCCTCAGAAATAAAAACCTGCTGTCTGCTTTTCTAAAGTAGATTTAAGAAGACTCTCAGCATTTCTGTATAGTCTGTGTATGTGAGTTGAATACAAAAATGAGCAATATTGAATAGTAGAAACCATGTTTGTAATCCCATATGGTTTAAAAATTCACTTATTACTGTGATAATTAATGAAAACCAGGAGTATAAATTATTTTAAAAAGCACCCTTCCTTTTCAGTTTTGTAAATTATGTGCACATAAAACTAAATGTTTGAAAATTAACTGAAAAATATAATCAGTTATCAAGATATTCAAAAACATCTAGTAACAAAAAGTATCAAACAAATGCTTGGAATGAGAGTCAAAGTTATTTTTTTTTTCCTTTTAAGAGAAAAGCCAAAAAGGAATGTGCCTACTTAATGATTTTTTAAAAAGAAAATGATTTCAACATAATCATTACTCTTGGAACAGTAAAAATGTTTTGTTACTGTTTTGCCAGTAATTCATCACATTATTTGAAAAAAACAAAAACAAAAAACCCAACAAAACGAAACTTGTCCACCAAGAGCTCAGAACATCTGTGTGGAATACAAGGCATTCTCACATCCAACTGACTATCTCCATAGTGTATTATTCAGATATTTGTATACCCAAGCTCACCATAAGGACATCTGTGAATATCCTTTGGCCACAATAACAAAGCATAAAGCAAAACATAAAACAGCAAACCAAAGCAACCCTAAAGGAAATCAACCCTGACTATTCATTGGAAGGAATGAAGCTGAAGCTGAAGCTCCAGTATTTGACCACCTGATGTGAAGAATCAACTCATTACAAAAGACCCTGATGCTGGGAAAGATTGAGAGTTGGAGGAGAAGGGGCCAACTGAGGATGAGATGGTTGGATGGCATCACCGACTCAGTGGACATGAGTTCGAGCAATCTCCAGGAGACAGTGAAGCGCAGAGTGTGCTGTAGTCCATGAGGTCTCAAAGAATTAGATGCAAAATAGCAAAGCACTGCAATGCAGAAACGATCCATACTGATTTATACAATGGTTATGTCCTTTGTTGAAGGGAGGAAAAATTTTGGTAGTACATAGACAAAAAATAAAAGGTCATTTAACCAACATAGTCAGTCAGGCTGTTTTACTTTACATAGACACTGACAAAAGTATACAACTAAAAACTTGCCAAAATAACCATGTAAGTCAGTTAATAGGTTTAATAATCAGAAATCAGAGAAAAAAAGATTCTTGGTTATTCTTTATTATGGCATAAAGGAGAAGAAAATGTTATGAAACAATTACTATACTTGACAGAAGAGTATCCTAAGAAGTTCATATATATTATCTGTAATGTGTTAAAAAGGATGATCTCATATCCAGCAGTTTTAAATGAAGATTATATATGCATATATATGATTTTTTCAGACATATATATATATATAATTAATTTCTTAATGCATTTCATAGCATGTAGAAACATTATCTTTCTATAAATTTATGTTAGCATGTAGATATATTCTGCAGTAGTAAGAAATCCTGTTTCACCTCTCAGTTTAGTATTACAAAATCCCTTTGTTTTGCTAGTAATTTAGGATGCACTAATATTTGATCTCCCTATTTAGTCCTGTTAAACAGATGGTGATCTTTTACCTTCTTTATGATATACCCAGGATAGTTCCATAGAGCTTTCCCTTCTTTCTCTCTGATATATTACATATTGTCACTTGTTCTCTGGCTCTTCCACAATCAAGTTTACAAGAACAACTAAACTCAGATCTCCCCATTTATGATGCTGTTTGTGGTCTAGTCAGTAGTAAACCTCAGCATAACCAAATGCCTGTTGACAAATGGATGAGTACCTACTCAGATAAGCCAAAGTGTAGCAACTTTTCTTGCTGAGTAATAGAACTCAATGTAAAATGGTAAAATTGTACCTGAGTAAGTTTTATTTGGATTTATCTATTTAGAGAAAAAATAGCATCTAAATGGCAGATAAACAATCTCTGATGCTACATTAAAGACATTTAAAAAAATTAATGTTGAGATCATGGACTCGTAAGCAGCAGGAATACAGTAATATTCAATTATTTAGCAAACACTTATTGGACAACTATTCTCTGTTTTAAATGCTGGAACTATGAAAGTGAACAGTAGAGGCATGAACTCTTTTTCTAACAGAGTTTAAAACTTGGTTGAGGGACAGAGAAAAACAAGCTAAAAATATTTTTTTAAAAAGGAAGAAGTTGTGATACGTGATAAAATAGAAAATAAATGTGGGTTGAGATAGATATTAACAGGAGGAGAGAGAGAGAGTTAAGCCTTGAGAAAGGCTTTAAGAAAAAGAGAAAGCCTGTTTATGCTAAGCTATAAAAATAAAGGAGACAATCCTTTGAGGATCAGAGAACAAGCATTCCAACAGAGAAGTTAGCATGAGTTAGTGATTTGGAAAGGCACAAAGTGGAACATTACATTGACTAGAGTGCAGACACAAATGTCTATTTACTGTAACATTTCATCTCAAATTATCTTCCCCTGCCCCCTTTATTTTAAGTGTACTCTGACTTGCCATTTTGGAACTCAAAGAGAAGGTTAGTATACTCATTGAGGAAAGGAATTTCTGGAGATGAGTTTTATGACTTAACATATTGGCATAGGAAAAGGGTTCATATTTTCTCTAAGCAGACATTGCTTAGATATTCATGGCTCAGATAATCATGTCACAGTTTCATTTTAATTTTCACTGTTTCAGTGAAATTCTTCCTTGTGATTAACTTAAATTCTCACACCATGTATTGTTCTGCTCTATTTGCCATTTTTTGTAGAAAGAGAAAATTAAGTTAAACATTTCTCAGTGAATTTTCATTAAAATATAATGATATGTTTTATTTTCCCTTTATACTTTTATTCCTGTATCAGGCAATGTTAATCCAGAGAACAAGAACCATTAGGAGATATACGCAGAGATGTATTGAAAAACGTAGATGTATGATTGTGGGACTGGTTAAGAGAATCCATATACATAGAGCTAGTTGTCAAGAAAGGCAGGTTAGAGCTTTGGAACATGGATGGAAGATGCTGTTCACAGGCAAAATATACTCTTTTCAGGGAAGCCTCAGTCTGCACTTATGGCCCTCCAGCTGATTGAATCAGGTCAACTCACATTATCTAGAGTAATCTCCTTTATTTGAAGTACACTGAATATGAACTTTATTTTTAAATTTAAATTTATTTATTTTAATTGGATGCTAATTACTTCACAATACTGTATTCGTTTTGCCATACATCGACATGAACCTGCCACGAGTGAACACGTGTTCCCCATCCTGAACCCCCCTCCCAACTCCCTCCCCATATCATCCCTCAGGGTCATCCCAGTGCACCAGCCCCAAGCTGGTGTATCAAATCTGGACTGGTGATTCATTTCTTATATGACATTATACATGTTTCAATGCCATTCTCCCAAATCATCCCACCCTCTCCCTCTCCCTCAGAGTCCAAAAGACTGTTCTATACATCTGTGTCTCTTTTGCTGTCTCGCATACAGGGTTATCATTACCATCTTTCTAAATTCCATATATATGTGTCAGTATACTGTATTGGTGTTTTTCTTTCTGGCTTACTTTACTCTGCATAATCGGCTCCAGTTTTATCCACCTCATTAGAACTGATTCAAATGCATTCTTTTTAATGGCTGAGTAATACTCCATTGTGTATATGTACCACACCTCTCTTATCCATTTGTCTGCTGGTGGACATCTAGGTTGCTTCCATGACCTGGCTATTATAAACAGTGCTGCAATGAACATTGGAGTGCAAGTGTCTCTTTCAATTCTGGTTTCGTCGGTGTGTATGCCCAGCAGTGGGATTGCTGGGTCATAAGGCAGTTCTATTTCCAGTTTTCTAAGGAATCTCCACACTGTTCTCCATAGTGGCTGTACTAGTTTGCATTCCCACCAGCAGTGTAAGAGGGTTCCCTTTTCTCCACATCCTCTCCAGCATTTATTGCTTGTAGACTTTTTGATCACAGCCATTCTGACTGGTGTGAAATGGTACCTCATTGTGGTTTTGATTTACATTTCTCTGATAATGAGTGATGTTGAGCATCTTTTCATGTGTTTGTTAGCCATCTGTATGTCTTCTTTGGAGAAATGTCTATTTAGTTCTTTGGTCCATTTTTTTGACTGGGTCGTTTATTTTTCTGGAATTGAGCTGCAGGAGTTGCTTGTATATTTTTGAGATTAGTTGTTTGTTATTTGCTATTATTTTCTCCCATTCCAAAGGCTATCTTTTCACCATGCTTATAGTTTCCTTTGTTGTTCTGAAGCTTTTAATTTTAATTAGGTCCTATTTGTTTATTTTTGCTCTTATTTCCAGTTTTCTGGGAGGTGGATTATAGAGGATCCTGCTGTGATTTATGTTTGAGAGTGTTTTGCCCATGTTCTCCTCTAGAAGTTTTATAGTTTCTGGTCTTACATTTAGATTTTTAATCCATTTTGAGTTTATTTTGTGTATGGTGTTAGAAAGTGTTCTAGTTTCATTCTTTTACAAGTGGTTGACCAGTTTTCCCATCTTTCCCATCACCACTTGTTAAAGAGATTGTCTTTACTCCATTGTATATTCTTGCCTCCTTTTTTGAAGATAAGGTGTCCATAGGTGTGTGGATTCATCTCTGGGCTTTCTATTTGGTTTCATTGATCTATATTTCTGTCTTTGTGCCAGTACCATACTGTCTTGATGACTGTGGCTTAGTAGTAGAGCCTGAAGTCAGGCAGGTTGATTCCTCCAGTTCCATTCTTCTTTCTCAAGATTGCTTTGGTTATTTAAGGTTTTTGTATTTCCATACAAATTGTGAAATTATTTGTTCTAGCTCTGTGAAAAATACCACTGGTAGCTTGATAGGGATTGCATTGAATCTATAGATTACTTTGGGTAGTATACTCATTTTTACTATATTGATTCTTCTGATCCATGAACATAGTATATTTCTCCATCTATTAGTGTCCTCTTTGGTTTCTTTCACCAGTGTTTTATACTTTTCTATATATAGGTCTTTTCTTGGGGAAATAGCTGATTCTGGGCCTAGGGAAGGATAAGCCTGAAATAAACCCAATTTATCTTATTGTTCTAAAAAGTAAGGAAGTGCTTAAAGAATGAAAAGAACCCTTCTCGAGGGTTCCCACTGGTAAATTTGAGAAAATCCAAGCATCAGAATAAATAACATAGTAGTTGATCATTATTTATAGAATAAAATGTGTTTCTACTTATATAAATATAGAAATTTAAAGTCGATAAAGAGCAGGATATTTTTCATAGCCTCAAACTATCTCCATCTAAGATACTTATTAATAAACAAGGGGAGAAATAAGTAATTTAACACTGGAGAATTTCAGGAGATACTACCTTAATTAAATGATCAAAGTCAACATCACCAGTAAAGGGAGGAATAGAAATCATATGTCACCTCAGATAATGCAATAAGAACAGCATCACTTCTTTCATATTTCCCCTGTATTTAATTATGAGAACACATCAGACAAGCACAAACTGAAAGACATTCCACAAAATAGTTCATCTATAATTCAGGACCATATTCATCTAACTCTTCCAGGAAATTTGAGAAGAAGTGTGTGTGTGTGTGTGTGTGTGTGTGTGTGTGTGTGTGTGTGTGTTGTGCTCACTCAGTTAGTCATGTCCGACTCTCTGACTGCCTGAACTGTAGCCTACCAGGCCCCTTTGTCCATAAAACTTCCCAGATTAGAATACTGAAGTGATTTTCCATTTTCTACTCTAGGGGATCTTCAGGACCCAGGGACTGAAACTGTGTCTCCTGCATCTCCTGCATTGACGGGCAAATTCTTATCACTATGCCACCTGGAAAGTCCCTTAAATACACAGAGAATAGTTATTATTCTGATTAGATAAAGAGAGACTTGCTGATTATAGAAAAAGATTTGCAAGTACTTCTAGTTAAGGAAGAGTTGGGCACTTGCACATCTATTCAGTTCTTTGAAAATGTAGATAACCAATGATTACTATTCTTAAGTTTTGTTTTTGGTGTATCCTATGAAACAGTGCTTTTCAAACATTACTGGGCATATGAACCACCCAAAGATCTCAGTGAAACATTATTTCTGATTCTGCAGATTTAAGGTGTAGCCTGGGGTTTTGAATTTTAATAAGCTTCCAGGTAATGCTAATGCATCTGACCCATAGAGCATACTTTGAATCATGAGGTTCTTCTCTAGCATAAGAGATGGGTAGGGTAGGATCATAATATAAATGGCACTGGTCTTGTATAAATGTTACTATTAGAATTAGCTTAAATAGATCATAAATGAAAATAAGGATTTATTTTTAATTCCTTAAGAAAATTACAGGTTCTTGATATATTTAAGTTGTATGCAGACACTCAAAGTTGCTATGACAGGTGCTCACATGCATTTAAATGTCAGTAAAATGAATCTCTTTTAATGGCTGATCAAAGTTCTCAATCCACTCTTCCTTTCTTAGCAAATTTAATCTGGTGATCTCCAGTTGGCTAGATGCATTATGGTTTATGTTTTGTCTGCCCCTGAAACAGCAGAAATAGGCCTCTGCCAGAGAGGGCTATTACATTAAATGGACAACTAATGTGATTCCTTGTGCCAGCTCATGTGGAGTTTAGCCAAAAGGCTAAATAAAGTGACCCAGACTAAACATTAATGCAAAATGGAAGTGGCGTGGAGACAAAGTCCTAGGAAATTTGTTATCTGAAAAAGAACTGTACTGCATTCAAGGAATAGCTTCTCCCTTTAATCTTTGCAACTAACAATTATAAGCAGCTGGCAACAGACGGGCCTTCTAAGAGGCCAAAGTGCTTTGATCTAAAGAAATAAATCTTTGAATTTGAGCTCTCCATAAAAATCTCATTCTCCAGAGGTATTGTTTTACATGCCATGCACCTGTTTTCCCAGAATCTTCCTTAAGAAATAAATTCCCTGCTCTTATTATAGATTATCTCTGCCCCAGATATGTCATAATTTATTGGGTATCCAAGTTATTAAATCTATTTAAGTCACTAAAGACTATTTATAAGCAATACACACACATACATGTGCTCACACACACACGCACGTGCAAGCACACACACACACCTAAGTGGGAATAAATGCAAAGCAACATAGTAAGTTTCTAGTCAACATGCAGGCAAATACAATTATCAAATCAAAGCTATTTTAAAAATCCAGGCTTTCCAACAAGCCATAGTTCTTAAACTAACCATTTGGAAAAACATTGCATAGGCTTCTTAAAAGTTTAACCGAAAAGGTTTTATTAGAAAGTATATTATCCACAAGGAGAGTAAACAGGTGGGAAAACATATCTAGAAAAAGGAAACAGAAAAAAATGGCAACAAATCTATGCAATTAACAAAGATAAGAGCAATTTTATTAAGCAAGACACAGGCAGAGGTAGGACAGAGTAATAACATGTTTCCTGTAAAAATTTAGTACTTCATGGATGCTTTTTATTTTTAACTCTATTTTAGGTCTAGTATTATTCTAGCTTTTGCTTTAATAAGACTCTTCTTGTTAGAAATAAATACATTTATTCTAACTAAGTCTAGAATTTAGGAAAAAGATTATTTTGAATATATGAAGTTCTTGATGAATCTAGTTCAGTTTATCTCTGAAGACCACAAAGATGTGTTTCTATGAAGCACACACAAGTATAATATAGAATCATCAGTGTTTATAACATAGAATAAATATAGAATATATAATATAGAATCAACTGTGTTTCTCTGATGTCAATGTCTGTAACACAGAATAGTCAGAAGATAGCAGTCAGTATACATGTATGTATGACTGGTCCCTTCACTGTTCACCTGAAACTATCACAACATTGTTAATCAGCTATGAAAGAGAAGGTGTTAGTCGCTCAGTTCTGTCTGACTCTGCGACCCCAAGGACTGTAGCCCACGAGGCTCCTCTATCTATTAGATTGTCCAGGCAAGAATACTGGAGTGGTTTGCCATTCCCTTGACCAGGGGATCTTCCCCAAACCAGAGATCGAACCTGGAACTCCCAGTTTGCAAGCAGATTCTTTACCATTTGAGCCATCAGGGAAGCCCCAGTGGTTACAGTTAATCAGCTATGAAAGTGTAAGTCACTCAGTTGTGTCTGACTCTTTGGGACCCTGTGGACTGTAGCCCACCAGGCTCCTCCATCCATGGGATTCTCCAGGCAAGAATACTGGAGTAGGTTGCCATTTCTTTCTCCAGGGGATCTTCCCAACTCAGGGATCGAACCCAGGTCTTTTACATTGCAGGCAGATGCTTTAACTTTTGAGTCACCAGGGAAGGCATACAAAATAAAAAGTTGTTTTTTTTCTTTTTTTTTTTTTAAACCATAATCACAGAAAACTAGTCAATCTAATCAAACTAGGACCATAGCCTTGTCTAACTCAATGAAACTAAGTCATGCATGTGGGGCCAGGACCACAGCCTTGTCTAACTCAGTGAAACTAAGTCATGCATGTGGGGCCACCCAAGATGGGCGGGTCATGGTGGAGAGGTCTGACAGAATGTGGCCCACTGGAGAAGGGAACAGCAAACCACTTCAATATTCTTGCCTTGAGAACCTCATGAACAGTATGAAAAGGCAAAATGATAGGATACTGAAAGAGGAACTCCTCAGGTCAGTAGGTGCCCAATATGCTACTGGAGATTAGAGGAGAAATAACTCTAGAAAGAATGAAGGGATGGAGCCAAAGCAAAAACAATACCCAGTTGTGGATGTGACTGATGATGGAAGCAAGGTCCAATGCTGTAAAGTGCAATACTGCATAGGAACCTAAAATGGCAGTTTCATGAATCAAGGAAAATTGGAAGTGGTCAAATGAGATGGCAAGAGTGAATGTCGACAATCTAGGAATCAGCAAATGAAAATGGACTAGAATGGGTAAATATAACTCAGATGACCATTATATCTATGGGCAGGAATCCCTTAGAAGAAATGGAGTAGCCATCATGGTCACCAAAAGATTCTGAAATGCAATACTTGGATGTAATCTCAAAAATGACAGAATGATCTCTAAGGCAAGCCATTCAGTATCATAGTAATCCAAGTCTATGCACCAACCAGTGATGCTGAAAAAGCTGAAGTTCAATGGTTCTATGATGACCTACAAGACCTTTTAGAACTAACACCCAAAAAAAGATGTCCTTTTCATTATAGGGGACTGGAATGCAAAAGTAGGAAGTCAAGAAACACCTGGAGTAACAGGCAAATTTGGCCTTGGAATGCAGAATGAAGCAGGGCAAAGACTAATAGAATTTTGCCAAGAGAACACACTGGTCATAGCAAACACTCTCTTCCAACAACACAAGAGAAGACTCTACACATGGACATCATCAGATGGTCAACACAGAAATCAGATTGATTATATTCTATGCAGCCAAAGATGGAGAAGCTCTCTACAGTCAACAAAACAAGACCAGGAGCTGACTGTGGCTCAGATCATGAACTCCTTATTGTCAAATTCAGACTTAAATTGAAGAAAGTAGGGAAAACCACTAGACCATTCAGGTATGACCTAAATCAAATCCCTTATGATTATACAGTGGAAGTGGGAAATAGATTCAAGGGCCTAGATCTGATAGATAGAGTGCCTGATGAACTATGGAGTGAAGTTCATGACATTGTATAGGAGACAGAGATCAAGACCATCCCCATGGAAAAAAAAATGCAAAAAAGTAAAATGGCTGTCTGAGGAGGCTTTAAAAATAGCTGTGAAAAAAATAGCAAAAACCAAAGGAGAAAAGGAAAGATATAAGCATCTGAATGTAGAGCTCCAAAGAATAGCAAGAAGAGATAAGAAAGCCTTCCTTAGTGACAATGCAAAGAAATAGAGGAAAATAACAGAATGGGAAAGCCTAGAAATCTCTTCAAGAAAATTAGAGATATTAAGGGAACATTTCATGCAAAGATGGACTCGATAAAGGACAGAAATGGTATGGACTTAACAGAAGCAGAAGATATTAAGAAGAGGTGGCAAGAAGACACAGAAGAACTATGCATAAAAGATGTTCAAGACCAAGATAATCATGATGGTGTGATCACTCACCTAGAGTCAGACATCCTGGAATGTGAATTCACGTGGGTCTTAGAAACCATCACTACGAACAAAGCTAGTGGAGGTGATGGAATTCCAGTTGAGCTATTTCAAATCCTGAAACATGATGCTGTGAAAGTGCTGCACTCAATATGCCAGCAAATTTGGAAAACTCAGCAGTGGCCACAGGACTGGAAAAGGTCAGTTTTCATTTCAATCCCAAAGAAAGGCAATGCCAAAGAATGCTCAAACTACCGCACAGTTGCACTCATCTCACATGCTAGTAATGTAATGCTCAAAATTCTCCAAGCCAGGCTTCAGCAGTACGTGAACGGTGAACTTCCAGATGTTCAAGCTGGTTTTAGAAAAGGGAGAGGAACCAGAGATCAAATTGCCAACGTCCGCTGGATCATGGAAAAATAGAGTTCCAGAAAAACATCTATTTCTGCTTTATTGACTATGCCAAAGCCTTTGACTGTGTGGAACACAATAAACTGTGGAAAATTCTGAAAAGATGGGAATACCAGACCATCTGACCTGCCTCTTGAGAAACTTATATGCACGTCAGGAAGCAACAGTTCGAACTGGACATGGAACAACAGTCTGGTTCCAAATAGGAAAAAGAGTACATCAAGGCTGTATACTGTCACCCTGCTTATTTAACTTATATGCGGAGTACATCATGAGAAACGTTGGGCTGGAAAAACACAAGCTGGAATCAAGACTGCCGGGAGAAATATCATTAACCTCAGATATGCAGATGACACCACCCTTATGGCAGAAAGTGAAGAGAAACTAAAAAGCCTCTTCATGAAAGTGAAAGTGGAGAGCAAAAAAATTGACTTAAAGCTCAACATTCAGAAAACGAAGATCATGGCATTCAATCCCAGCACTTCATGGGAAATAGATGAGGAAACAGTGGAAACAGTGTCAGACTTTATTATTTTGGGCTCCAAAATCACTGCAGATGGTGACTGCAGCCATGAAATTAAAAGACATTACTCCTTGGAAGAAAAGTTATGACCAACCTTGATAGCATATTCAAAAGCAGAGACATTACTTTGCCAACAAAGGTTCGTCTAGTCAAGGCTATGGTTTTCCTAGTGGTCATTTATGGATGTGAGAGTTGGGCTGTGAAGAAAGATGAGTGCTGAAGAATTGATGCTTTTGAACTGTGGTATTGGAGAAGACTCGTGAGAGTCCCTTGGACTGCAAGGAGATCCAACCAGTCCATTCTGGAGGAGATCAGCCCTAGGATTTCTTTGTAAGGAATGATGCTAAAGCTGAAACTCCAGTACTTTGGCCACCTCATGCAAAGAGTTGACTCATTGGAAAAAACTCTGATGCTGGGAGGGATTGGGGGCAGGAGGAGAAGGAGATGACATAGGATGAGATGGCTGGATGGCATCACGGACTCAATGGACATGAGTCTGAGTGAAGTCTGGGAGTTGGTGATGGACAGGGAGGCCTGGTGTGCTGTGATTCTTGGGGTTGCAAAGAGTCGGACACAACTGAGCGACTGAGCTGAACAGAGATATATCTCAGTCTGCTGACACTATCTCAACTGTTTGCTCTCAGTTGTACAGTGGCATATGACCAAGAGCAATAAGTATTTAAAACAATATATATATATGTGTGTGTGTGTGTGTATGTGTATATATATATATATATATATATATATATATACACACATTATTTCTTGGGACAAGGGAGTTAAATGGTCCTAGAGTCCCATGTTCCCAAGTGCTTCTTTCTTTCACCACCAAGGTCTTCTTGAGGGAACTTCCGACTCTGTGCAAACCCAGGAATTCTGAATCTGGAATTTGGAGGTGTCAAGTCCTGGAGCACTCAGGCTGGTATATTATGAAATTGGTGAAGATTTACAGGCAAGTGTTTAATCTGGGAAATCTCAAACTGAGTATTTCCTTTTGCAACTATTTCCTGTGTATCTGGCCCCCAGCTGGTTTGTGTGTGAATGGCACCACCATCTTCTCTTGTCAGCCAATTATAAAACTGGGTTTACCACCTTCCTGTTTCTTCACTTCTTCTAGCCAGTCATGTATTCCACCACTGATCATTTTTCTTTCTTAAGAGAGTGCTCCTAAATATTGCCCAATGGAAAAACAATGTATATATATGAATGTATACAAATATATTGCAAATGTTACTGATATACATGTAACAGATAACTTATAAATAATAATAATGTCTACACTACCTGGGTTCAATCCCTGGGTCAGGAAGATCCCCTGGAGAAGGAAATGGCAACCCACTCCAGTATTCTTGCCTGGAGAATCCCATGGACTGAGGAGCTTGGCGGGCTACAGTCCACGGGTCGCAGAGTCGGACGCGACTTCACTTTCACTTTCAGACTACTTTATTGAAATTCCATATAGCCAATCAGGTCGCAAAGAGTCGTACATGACTGAGTGACTGAACTGAACTGAACTGAATCAGATCTCATAGATGTATTAGTTGATTTTTGCCCAAATTTTGTGTACAGAGCCAATCGATGGTTGAAGGTGAAGAAAATGGATGACCAATTTTGGTTCCTACAGAAATGTCAGTTCATGGTTTTATTTGTATCAATGAGTAAGACAAAAGTGAAGCAACCAAAAAGGACATGGTAACTTAACTCAGTATGTATGGCAGGTGATATATTTGCTGAATTAAAAAACAGTTTTTGAATATGGGCAGAATATTCACTTAATTTTTGCACTATTTAAAATGTAACGGTAAAGATATGATACCCTCTTATATTGAGCCTGAATTGTTCTCTTTTCTTAGCACTTTCTTAAGTCTAAAAAATAACAAAACAGTGTATCAAGGTGGATTTACAGCATTTTCAGATTTCTGTGGGATAAAAATTACTGCTACACCTGGTGCCAAGCTATTGATGAATTGATGTGATATCACTGAATGCATCGCTGAGAAGATGTGAACAGTTCCACAGAGTCACACAGCACTCCTGCCATATGGATACAGTAGATGTAAGTAGTCTCAGTCAGTTCAGTTCAGTTCAGTCGCTCAGTCGTGTATGACTCTTTGCCACCCCATGAATCACAGCACGCCAGGCCTCCCTGTCCATCACAGATGCCCGGAGTTCACTCAGACTCACGTCCGTCGAGTCAGTGATGCCATCCAGCCATCTCATCCTCTGTCGTCCCCTTCTCCTCCTGCCCCCAATCCCTCCCAGCATCAGGGTCTTTTCCAATGAGTCAACTCTTCGCATGAGGTGGCCAAAGTACTGGAGTTTCAGCTTCAGCATCATTCCCTCCAAAGAAATCCCAGGGCTGATCTCCTTCAGAATGGACTGGTTGGTTCTAGAGAACATAATAAGAATAAAATGAAATAAAATAGTAAATAATGTGTTTGGGGATCTATTACCTTTGTTTCTAATATAGTATAGTTTATGTAACTTTATAATTTAGGCTTTATTAAAAGTGGTGTGTAACAACGATTTTGTACGATTCTTGAAGATTTAATAATAAGCACGTATGAGCCAGTGGGAGATGTGTCCAGCCCACTGGTGCATTATCTACCCTCCACCAAACCTTAGTTACCCCTATATTACCTAGTCTATGCCCCATGCTTCCTTTCCTGGGCTTTTACTGCAACATATGAGCTGACTTAACTGTGACCTACTCTTGACTCCCTTTGAAGCTGAGGGAGCTTGCACAAGTTTTTGTATGACACTTTCCTGCTTAAATTCTTTTAATAGTTCCCTTTGGCTCAGACATAAAGAATCTGTCTGCCACGCAGGAGACACGGGTTCTATCCTGAGATGGGGAAGATCCCCTGGAGAAGTGATGGCAACCCACTCCAGTATTCTTGCCTGGAGAATCCCATGGACAGGGGAGCCTGCAGGCTGCAGTCTTTGGAGTCGCACAGAGCTGGACACGACTGAGCAACTGACACTTTCACTTCACTTTACTTTTTATTTTGAAGATAAAATTAAATTTTATTGTTAGGTATACCTTCAAGTTCTGAAAAGTATGTATCTCTCAATTTCACGTCTCAAACACTACCAGATGGATAGTAATGTGTAGACAAAATAAAGCAAATAAACACAAAACACTCATACACTTACTATCTCCTGGACACTTCACCCTTCCTCATAAATTCTTACATTTTATTTCATTACCTTTTGTCTGCCTACAACTTTATTCCTCTGAAATGTACTAAAATACTTAAATTATTGTCTTTGAACACATTTGACCTACCTTGACTGAGCCAGGTAGACTTTCCTTGTGTTATATTCATGAACAGCCTGTTCACATCTGCAGTCAAAATTTTAATAGAAGATTTATTTGACTATATCCTTAAATAGCTTGAGAGTGACTTGTGTAGAAGCAAATTGACATTAGTTTCCTTCAGTGTGCAGACACTGCTCTAAGCACTTTCCATATTTATCTCATTTGCCTAAAGGGACAATTAATATTTTACACATTAGGAAGCAGAAGCTCATAGAGCAGATATACACAGTCCAAGGTCACAAGACTCACAAATGGTGAGCTCAGAATAAAATGCAGAGAAGCATAAAGACAGAGTTGCTTCCTTCAGCATAACCTGCTTCCTTATTCATCTCCAGATTCCAGGAGCCCAGCACGGTACCCACACTGCTTAGTAACAGTGAAGAATTTCATGCAGAAGTTCAGTGGTTCTCAAGTGTGTTCCCTACAGATGAGTGTTACCGGAAGAACTGATTAAACTTAAGATTCACATGACTCTTTCCACACCTGCAGAATAAGATTCTACATGCATCAAAAATATTGAGAAACTCTGGCTTAATTGTTTATGTGTTTGACTAGCTTTAGAAATTATCTGATATTCTTTCATACCCTGATCACTGCAGCCTGGTACACAGTGGCACAGAATTACACAGTATTTCTGTCATACATATACAGAGGATGGAAGCAGCCTCAAGAGCAGTGTGAAGCTCCTCCTTCCTTCTCTGTGAAGAGTCAGCGAATCACAGGATTTCTAACACAAGACCTAACAGCTCTGTTAGTATCCCCCTGTGCTCACACACAGGCCTCCCCCAACCCTGAGATGCCCTGTGATGAAGCCAGTTGGAGTTGACTGTGTTCATCAGTTCCTGACTCCATGTTCACTGCCTTCACATTATTAGCTTGAAATGAGTTTTGATGGGATAAATACACCAAATATACCATGGAGATTGGCAAAGGCTAAAGATCAGTCTACCCTCTCCTCTCCCCAAGAGCCAGTCTCGATATATTTACCAGCATGCTATTGGGTCACAAACCGAGTACCCGTCGTCACTGTGAAACAATCTTGTTTCAAAGATTGGTAACAGTGTCTCTCTTAGATTTCCTCTCCTCCAAGTCAGTTGCCAGAAACCTCTTTTTCAAAAATATTACCTTTACAGTTTTCGTAGCTCAGTCAGAATTCATTTCCTCCTGCTATATGCCCCCCCACATCTTTACATTATCAGCAGCAGTTTGGTCCTGTTTTTGGATTCATGATGGCCGTTTATATTACCTTTCCATTTAGAATCATGTATTTTTGAAATCAATGTCATTTTTTTCTCTTTGAAGTTGACCTTGCTAGTATCATCCCATAATCTGAATATTATCTCCTATCTTATTATTCACTGATTTTAAGATTTCACCAAACAACTAATCCATGTGGTATTACTTTTTGCCACTTCATTTTAGTCAAATTTAAAAGTAAGATTATAGGAGGCAGAAACATTAACTTCACAGAGTATTTACTCTTGTCTCTCCATTATCAAATTTTGTTTTAACTTCATTTCAAGTCGAAATTATAGTGAAGCAAATAGCTTGTTTTAAAGTCATAAAGTGTATTCCCCCTTTGGACACAAATATTTTAGCTCATTAAAAATGAAATTGTGAATTTGAATTCTTTAACCTAGAAAAGAGAAGTCTCATTTTACAAAGTAAACTGGGTATAAATTCAACCTATACAGGTAAAAATAATATTTCAAGAGATATTCTTGCCAAATATTCCACTGGTTACAAAGATTGGTTTAAATTTCCTTTCTTTGTGTGTTACTTGAATGGTTTAGATTTTTTGATCACATAAAGCAGATATTAACTTGAGACAACTGTATTTATAAAAGGATAAATTATTATAAGGATATGAAGATTTTCACAGTAGATAAGTAAGAAATTTTAGAAAATGCGGTTAGTTTGCATTGTTGTTTCCTTTTAGTTGCTCAGTGGAGTTAGACTCGAGGGGCCCCCTAAAATATAGTTCTCCAGGTTCCTCTGTCCATATGATTTCCAAGGCAAGAATACTCGAGAGGATTGTCATTTCCTTCTCCAGGGAATCTTCCCCATCCAGGGATCAAACCCATGTCTGATGAATTGTCAGACAGATTCTTCACCACTGAAGTCACCCAGTAAGCCCTTTACCTACATTAAATGGATTAAACTCAGAAGTGAGATGCTAAATGAAAATCCAGAAGAATTCTTTTTCTATTTCTTTCTCTTCCTCTCATATACCCTTACTGTCTCTCTGTAGACCAGCTTTTCTGCTACTCAGCTCCCACTTTCAATGATTAGTTCTTCACAACTCCTGCAAAATTTCCTCCGCTCAAGACACAAGCCCAGCCTGAGACTGAAAACTTTCGTTTCAATTCAAAATTTCTGTGAAAGGACCCTGACTCCTTTTATACTTGGTATCTAATTTATAATACAAGCATAACTACTCGGGACAGCATTTGCTTTCTGGACTGCATGATGGAGTACTACAAATTTAGAGTTTATTAATACAGTAATGAGTATTACCATCTAATAGTTTTTGTGGGTTTGGATTTAAAGCATAGCTTAATTGGGTTCTCACAGGCTGTAATCAAGGTGTTGTCTGGACTGCATTCTTTTCTTCTTTTTCCTCTTTTCCTTCTTTTTGTTTTTATTGAATTATAGGTGATTTATAGTGTTGTGCTAGTTTCAGGCATACAGAAAAGTGATAGTTTTATAAATATGTAGTGGTGGTTTAGTTGCTAAGTCATGTCTGGCTCTTGTGACCCTGTGGACAGTAACCTGCTAGGCTCCTCTGTCCCTGGGATTCTCCCAGTAAAAATATAATTACAAAGAGACAAAACCCAAGTTAAAGGGAAGGAAATTGCCTAGGATGTCAGTCTCCATTGGGAAATAAAGTATCTGGAGTATTAAAACATCCCTGAGAATATAAGAACAAAAGTATTTCATTTATCAGTACATTGAATAAGAGTCACTATTAAAGGTAGCTGGAAGAATGCTTTGATATAAGTCACTGAGAGCGGGAAGATAACACCTCTGAGAGGAGTGTTACTTAGGCTGAACTGCATCAGAATTGGATGAACTCTGATACTTCTATTTGAGCAGAGCACACAAAACAGGTGCTGGATCACTGTAGATGACAGAGGGGAGGCCGTGTGCCCCACAAGCATTCTCCATCATGCTCTCACTCTGACCCTGTGGGCCCTCTCCTGGACATAACACTACTCCAGTATTAATTTGATGTTTGGTTTCATGTTACCTTTTCTTCTTAAAACAGCCATAGCCTCACTTACATATGATGCAGGCGTGTGCTCACTCACCCAGTCGTGTCCAATTCTTTGTGATCTCGTGGACTGTAGCCAGTCAGGCTCCTCTGTCCATGGAATTTCCTAGGCAAGAACACTGGAGTGGGTAGCTATTTCCTACCCCAGGGGATCATCCCAACACAGGGGTCAAACTCATGTCTCTTGTGTCTCCTGCATCTCCTACTTTGGCAGGCAGGTTCTTTACCATCGAGCCACCTGGAAGTCTCAAAAGCTTTATAACACTGCTACTATTGCATACAGTAGTAGTAATTACATATTACTACTGCAGTTACATATTAATAATTACATATTTTCTCTGTAATTGCATAGTCCTGTAATATTACATATTACCACTACTGGAAATAATATGATAAGAACAACAATAATTTAAAAGGATTCTTCCCTTACTAACTCTCATAATATCCTTCCCATCTAGAGACTTTTCTGGTTTTAATCCCCAAATCTTGTACCTAGAAATCTTTCAGTTTCTGGCTAACCAGGAATATTCATTATTCTAACTTAAACAAAAGTACCTTCTCATGGTAGCTAAATATGTGAAACAATACCTCAAAAGTCTTTCTATATTTGCATTACAACATTGAACTAGGTTTTATATAATTATAAACATGCATGGTAGCTGGTCCCATCACTTTACAGCAAATAGATGGGGAAACAGTGGAAACAGTGTCAGACCTTGTTTTTCTGCGCTCCAAAATCACTGCAGATGGTGACTGCAGCCATGAAATTAAAAGACTCTTACTCCTTGGAAGGAAAGTTATGACCAACCTAAACAGCATATTAAAAAGCAGAGACATTACTTTGTCAACAAAGGTCCGTCTAGTCAAGGTTATGGTTTTTCCAGTAGTTATGTATGTATGTGAGAGTTGGACTATAAAGAAAGCTGAGCACCAAAGTATTGATGCTTTTGAATTGTGGTGTTGGAGAAGGCTCTTGAGAGTCCGTTGGACTGTAAGGAGATCCAACTAGTCCACCCTAAAGGAGATTAGTCCTGGGTGTTCATTGGAAGGACTGATGTTGAAGTTGAAACTCCAATACTTTGGCCAACTGACATGAAGAGCTGACTCATTTGAAAAGACCCTGATTCTGGGAAAGATTGAGGGCAGGAGGAGAAGGGGATGACAGAGGATGAGATGGTTGGATGGCATCAACGACTCGATGGGCATGGGTTTGGGTGGACTCTGGGAGCTGATAAAGGACAGAGAGGCCTGGCATGCTGCAGTCCATGGGGTCACAAAGAGTCAGACAAAACTCAATGACTGAACTGAACTGAGTGCTATCATAGAAACAAGTACTATTATGATGATACTCCCTTTTTCATATTGCTATTTGGTCTTCTTGAAGGTACTAATTTGTATTTATCCCCACTTGTATAATTTGCTATTCACATAGGTTTATTTTGTTTCAAATGCTATATTATTCCATTAAATCACTGTTTTTAATGAAAACCTCTTTCCATAATCCTTTTCTTTTTTCCTAAATTGACACATTTCTGTCACCAGATTTCACTTTCTTAAGCACATTGTTCTTTCCTCAGAAAAAGTGTGAAAAAGGATATCTCTGATTCCTTTCATTAAAAAAAAAGGGATTCATACCCTACATTTATACTGAGTGTATATTTTTACTTGGCATACTACTCAAGGTTGAAGAATATTTGCCTTCAGAATTCTGAAGATAATTCTCTCTTAGAATCCATAGTTGCCATTGAGGAATCTGAAATTTTGTAATTCTTACCTTATGTATATGGTATCCCCCCACCTTTAGATGTTAAGATCTTCCTTTTATCATGGATACTTGGAAATTTTATGAAAATTGACCTTGGGGGTAGACTTTTTATTTGGCTATATCAAGCAGTCTGTAGTCCTGTGTACTTTAGCTCCAGAAAATTTCCTGGCTAGTTCCCTTTTATTTATGTTATTCATCTATTCTTCCTGGGATTTTTTTTTTTTTTTAATCAGACACAGTTCTCAGATCTGATTCTTAGGTACATTTTATTTCATATTCGTTAACTTTGTGTCTTTTATTCTACTTTTTCAAACTTATTTTGTAACATTTAATTAACCTATTTTTGCAATATTTTTAAGAGTTCTTTCTTTTCTGCTTTCTATTTTCATAGTACTTTTTCCATATTATTTAGAAAATATTGCATGTATTAACCCCTCTATATGAGGAGAATAATTATTTGTGGAAGTTTTTGCTTGATTATTTAAAAGATTTATGTCTTTCTTCTAGACTAAATTATCATTTTTCTACATTTTTTCCCTGCCTTTTGTTTTGAGATCTTTCTTCAGCTGTCAGGTGGCCTTTAACTCTCTCTTCTTTTATAAGAAGGAGTTATTAAAATATTGTTTAAAAGCCTTTTGTTTACTGGTGGACAATAAATGGGCAGCTGGATCCATTAATTAGGTGGACAGCCGGCTCTTTTGCTGGGTTACTCTTTTCCAAAATACGAATGTGTGCATGTTATTTCACTGTGGATCTTCACTTTGTCTAGTGATGATACATCCAGTAGGTTTCCCAGGGAATGATATGGCAGCCTCTGTTGATGCTCAGGCTCCAGCAGAAGGCTCCCTGAGCAAATGTTTATCTTCCTTTCTTGTTTTAAACTCTGTGTGTCTCCTGTACCTTTTTCTATTACTGCTAATTTTGAATCTTGTGCATCTGGATAGATTTTTCCAGAAGTAAGAATAAAAGTCCTTCTTATAAAATAGACATCTGACTGCTGATTTATTGTTTTGTTTTTCATTTATTTTATTTTACTTTACTTTACAATACTGTATTGGTTTTGCCATACATCAACATGAATCCTCCACGGGTGTACATGAGTTCCCAATCCTGAACCCCCCACCTCCCTCCCTATACAATCTCTCTGGGTCATCCCAGTGCACCAGCCCCAAGCATCCTGTATTCTGCATCGAACCTAGACTGGTGAATCGTTTCTTACATGATATTATACATGTTTCAATGCCATTCTCCCAAATCATCCCTCCTTCTCCCTCTCCCACAGAGTCCAAAAGACTGTTCTATACCTCTCTGTCTTTTTTGCTCTCTCACATACAGGGTTATCATTACCATCTTCCTAAATTCCATACATATGTATTAGTATACTGTATTGATGTCTTTCTTTCTGGCTTACTTCACTCTATATTATCAGCTCCAGTTTCATCCACCTCATTAGAACTGAGTCAAATGTATTATTTTTAAGGGCTGAGTAATAATCCATTGTGTATATGTACCACACCTTTCTTATCCATTCATCTGCTGATGGACATCTAGGTTGCTTCCATGTCCTGGCTATTATAAACAGGGCTGTGATGAACATTGGGGTACACGTGTCTCTTTCAATTCTGGTTTCCTCAGTGTGTATGCCCAGCAGTGGGATTGCTGGGTTATAAGGCAGTTCTATTTCCAATTTTTAAAGGAATTTCCACACTGTTCTCCATAGTGGCTGTACTGGTTTGCATTCCCAACAACACTGTAAGAGGGTTCCCTTTTCTCCACACCCTCTCCAGCATTTATTGCTTGTAGACTTTTGGATCACAGCCATTCTGACTGGTGTGAAATGGTGCCTCATTGTGGTCTGTTTTGTTTTCAACTCATCCTCCCAACCACCTCCCCTCTGGCAACCACCTGTTTCTCTGTATGTGTAACTTTGTTTCTGATGTGTTTTTGTTTTTGTTTTCAGATTTTACACATGAGTGAAGTCATATGGGATTTGTATTTCTCTGTTTCACTTAGCATAAAACTCTCCAGTTCCATCCATGTTGTTGAACATTATTTCATTCTCTTTATTTCATTCTCTTTATGTCTGAGTAATATTCCATATAAGGAACTCCTTGGTGGTTAGTGGTAAAGAATGTGTCTGTCAATGCAGAAGATGCAGGTTCAATCCCTAGGTCAGGAAGATCCCCTGGAAAAGGAAATGGCAACCCACTCCAGTATTCTTGCCTGGGAAATCCCATGGACTGAAGTGCCTGGCAGGCTGTAGTCCATGGGGTTACAGAGTCAGACATGACATAGTGACTAAACAACAGGAACAAAATATCCCATGCACTTTTTATATTCTTTGCCCTGGGTGGCGAAAGGAGGGAGTCAAATGGCCATTACAATAATTTTCAAATGATTCCTCTGTTTTCTTCCTCACTCTTTTTTCTTTCTTTCATTTCATTTTTATTCCCACTTTTTGCGGTGTCTTGTAACTTTCTGGAGTTCTTCAGAGAAAATTCACTGAAAACTATTCCCATGAACCTGTGCTGTATCCTCTTCCTTACTGTAAATCTGTGACTACTTTTTGACCTGCTTTCCATTTTTCAATGTTTTTTATTCCTTGCAATCAGTCTCTACATTATGTCCCATTTCTCTTGATGTATACCATTTTATTCCTTTTATATCCTATTATTTTGTAATGGACTCTGGAGGAATGAAAGACAATCAAATGGCCAATTGACCATCTCTCGACAGAGATAAAGAAAATCTTTATTTTAAAATGGCCTCAGTAGTGGCAGAAGTAACAAAAGTATCAGTAGTGTTTTTAGTAGAGGTAGTTGTAGTCGTTACAAGAGTAACACCCCATAGTATGTACTATCGATACACCGTTAATACCAGTTCATGACACCACATAATCAATAGCATCATATAATTACAGAAACTTTTAGGGACTTTTAATTTTACTTCATTTAATCTTTACAATAGCTATGTGGAAAGGAACAGGCATGTATCACTGATCGTTACCCACATGTCTTACTTTATAGATGTGAAATGTAAGAATCAGGGAAGGTAAATAATTTACTCAATTTTGTTCAACTAGTAGGTGCTATAGAATATTCTACTCAGTCATCCTACTTTCCCCAGTATTCATAACCCATGACCATAATTTGCAGAGTATGAAACAGTAGGTATGAATTTGATTCTAAACATTTCCCAGACTTTTTCTCATCTTTTGATTCTTATAGCAGCCATAGAACATGAATCTTCCCTTCAAAAATTATTTTTTAGAAAATTAGAGTAGTTCAGACATTTTATTATTATTACAAATTCTGAAATAGAGAGAAATTTTCTTATTAAAAAGTTTCACCATAAATTGGACATCTCTAGTAGTCCTGCAGAGAAGGCAATGGCATCCCACTCCATTACTCTTGCCTAGAAAATCCCATGAGTGGAGGAGCCTGCAGTCCATGGGGTCGCTAAGAGTTGGACACAACTGAAGCGACTTAGCAGCAGCAGCAGTAGTCCTCAGATAAAATATGGCTAAAATAAAACAGGTCTTCAGTTTCTCTGGATTTCAGTCATCCTGTTTCAGAATTTTCCCAAGCATCCTTTGATCAACAAGTCAAGCATTTATCCAAACCACCTCACACTGACTTCCCTTCTACTTAGATAAAAATAATGATCATTCAGTAAGTTTGCTTTAAAAGTATTATAATTGTAATAGTAATTATGTAATTATAATATATATATATATAATTATTATAACCTAGGACTTTTGGCTAATAGTCTCCATGTGTCCAGTGTACAAAGTGTACCAGTCTGTGTCCAGTGTACAAAATGATTGTTCTTTAAGACTCTGCAGTTGGAATTAAAACCCAGATATTATTTATGCTTAATTCAACATTTGCCCTATAATAGCATACACTTCATCTTTTTATTAGAAAAGGATTTACATTTAAATTCCCTGTCAGTAATAGATCTTTATCTAAAATCTAAGTTCCCCGATAGCACCTCTCCTTCCGAAAAAAAAAAAAAAAAAACATGAAAAACATCTTACCAAATATTGAAACCAGACCATCTGATTTTCTTTCCTTCCTGTTCTTCTTCCATGGAAATAATACATTTGGTCTGACTTAATGTCTCAGAGATGTGTCTCACCCCAAAATTATTGGCTGTTATCCAGGCAAGTTTCTTGCAACCATGTATGATTTCAGAGTTTAAATTCACTCCTTGTCTGGAGGGAAATTTCATGGTCAAGAATCAAACAATTCTTAATTCTTTCCAGGAAGACGAGCTTCTCTGCAAGTCTGGTTCAGTTCTTACCTCCATCCTCTACCACAAACACACATATCTATGCAACTCCTGGGACATATCATTCCTTCCCCAGGGTGTTGCCAAGAGACTTGGATTACCTCACACAACAAAGAGTAAAAAGATCAGGTACTAAGGTAATGCATAGCACAAAAGCCAATGATTTATTTATGTCTCAGTGTGGAATATGCTTGTTTCCATGAGTTGCTTTCAAGAATACAATGTTTATGAAATACATTGGGAATGCCAACTCAGTTGTGTACATTTTATGTTTTTAAAGTAGAAAATGCTTGTGGCAATTATCATGAACTTTGTAGTCATGAGTTTAAAGGACATTTGAAAAGCTGTCTAGTTTCATCCCTAATATTGTCACTGAGCAGCATGACCTCTTGTTGTTATGCCCAAGTCGCGAAATCTCCCAATGACCACTAGGGAGCCGGCATCCGATACAAAAGCGAGAGAGTTTTTATTACCAAGCCCGAGCTGGGGCTCCCACAGTTACCGTCACAGCGGCTAAGGAGAGGAGCCTCAAACTCTGGGTTTCATTGCTTATATAGGGTATTCGCGTGTGAAAAATGTTACCTTCTGTGGAAGGGTTAGGTGTTGGGTTCTGATTGGTCTTCATTTCCCAGGCTGGCCATGGGTTCTGATTGGTCCCCATTTCCCGGGCTTAATTCAAATTTCCTGGGCAGGTCATAAGTCCTGAACATAAAGTCAGGAGTTTCTGATCTGGGATCTGATTGGCTCACAGGCGGTGGGGGTGAGGTCAGGGGATTTCCAAAGACTCTTTCCTCAGAACTCTAAAATGGAGTCTCCCTACCCCCCCCCCCCACAAAATGGGAGGCTTGCTCAGATGGTAAAGCGTCTGTCTACAATGCGGGGAGACCTGGGTTCGATCCCTGGGTCGGGAAGATCCCCTGGAGAAGGAAAGGGCAATCCACTTCAGTACTATTGCCTGGAAATCCCATGGACAGATGAGCCTGATAAGTTACAGTCCATGGGGTCGCAAAGAGTCGGACACGACTGAGCGACTTCACTTCACCTATAGGTTCTTCATCGCCAGGCATACAGCGGTGACATTGCCCTCTCATAGCTGTGGGAAAGTGCTGGAAATCTTCCTTTCCAGATATCTTTCTTCAGACCTCAGAGCAAACAGAAAGAGCTATGGAGAATTTTGAGCCCCAACTGAAGCTCTGTAAATTTTCACATTACCACCTATAGAGTGTGAATAAAAATATAGACAGATCTGTAAAGATAAAGGAGATAAGGCCCCTATCCTATCATATTTCCATATAATAACTGTTATCAGCTCTTCCCTTCATTTTCTTCTGGTTTGTTTTGTTCTCTTTCCCTTTTGACATATTTGAAGAGGAGAATAGCTTCAGAGAAAGTCATGTTTTTCCACCACAGGATGAGGTTAAATGTAGGGATCCCGTGTAAGGATAAATGACTGCCTAGAGAAGAGACACACTGTTTCACAGCCGATTTTTGTCACCTGGTCATCATCAGGAAGTGTGCGAATGTCAAAGGAACACTGGACCATTTAGAGCCAGAAAATGATGTGCACACTCCAGATGCTTTTATGGTTGCTCCTCCTGTTTCTCTATGCAATTGTGCCCAACAAGGAAGGTTGATCTTTTTCTTACCTATAAACCCATCAAGTTCAAGGGAGAGTCTGCCCTTCTGCTTATCCCATATCCTGTCTTCCCTCTTGAATGAGATCTTCTGTTTGGTTCTCAGAAGAAAATCCTCACATGCTTGACTTTTATACATCTTTTCTGTCTATTTTCCATTATGAAGGTGAAAAAGTTCAAAGTTTATGGCATGGGAAGTTACTGTGTAATGGTACATAATTTCAGCATTGCAATATAAAAAAGTTCTGGGCGGTGAGAATGGTTGCACAATAACCAAACAGAGCAATGTATGCTATCTTAAGTGGTTAAAATGGTACATTGTATGTTATCTATACTTTACTACAATCAAGACTTTTTAAAACTTTCTGACCAAAGGGAACAAAGATAATCCGATATGGATTGACCTATGTGTTCCCAACATCATGTATGAGAAATGGTCATGAATAGATTTTCTCCACCTCTCTCATGAAAGGAAACATTACTTTACTCCTCAACACATGAATCTGCTGCTAACCACAAAAGTGCTGAGTCTCATTTCTTTTGGAATCATTAAATCAAAATGCATAATAAATACCTTTCCTTTTTCAAAACAATCTGACATGCTATTTTGAGAAAGCTATATTTGGACTATAGAGCATGACCTAAGTTTGAGAAAAATGACAACTTTTGACACCAGTACTATCATTTAGAATGAGCAAAACTTTTCACACTACTGTTTATAAAAGAGTCCACAGAAAGAAGTGAGAATTTTTAAATTTACTTTTTAAAAAATACACTTTATATATAATTATCTCTTCTAATTAAACAAAAGAATTTCACTAATAAAATAGTAAAAAAAAATACTGGATTGGCCAAAAAGTTTGTCAGGTTTTTCTGTATGCTGTTACAGAAAAGCCCAAATGAATCTTTTGGCCAACACAATATTTTGCAATGATAAATTTTTAGTTAAAATCAATTTTCTGAAGGTTCATAACTAAATCAGCTTATAAATTCACTATTCAGGTAAAATGTAAAATAAGGCAAAAGAGAAGGAAAATATTTCCCACTCATGAGAAAGAAGAGAAAACTAATAAGGATTCAAGGATTCCTGAGTTTGCCTTAAGGCTAAAAAGTTAAGATGTAGAAAATAGGATTAAAACTAATATTCTCTCATGAAATTGAATGGAGACTGTGTGCTAGTAAGGAGAGAATATGTTGGTAAAGATTGGAAAAACATATCAGAATATCTACATATAATAATATACTGCAAAAATATATTCTTAACTATATATATAACTATATACAACTATATATAAATATATACAACTATATATAAATATATACAACTATATGTAAATATATACAACTATATATATATGTATATGTATATAGTATATGGGGTTTCCATGGTGGCTTAGTCGGTAAAGAATCTTCCTGCAATGCAGGAGACCTGGGTCGGGTTGGAAAGATCCCCTGGAAAACGAAATGGCAAACCAATCCAGTATTCTTGCCTGGGAAATCCAGTGAATAGAGGAGCCTGGTGGGCTACAGTCCAGGGAGTTGCAACAGTTGGACACGACTTAGAGACTAAACCACCACCCACCACATATGCTATAAAAGCATAGTACATTATATATAGTTATATATGGTGTACCTAACTGTATAGTTAAGAATATATATCATGGAATATATAATACTTACGAATATATATTATAGTTAAGAATTTATTTTTGCTTGGTATAAGTCATGTTCACCTCTTTTGTGATCCCATGGACTGTGGCCCACCAGGCTCCTCTGTCCACGGGATTTCCCAGGCCAGAATTCTGGAGTGGGTTGCCATTTCTTTCTCCAGGGGATCTTCCACATGCAGAGACTGAACCCCGGTCTCCTGCATTGGCAGGCAGATTCTTTACCACAAAAATCCACAGTTAAGAATAAACACACTTACAGACACACACATGCATATACACATATATATAGTTGTTCAGTCGCATCCAACCCTGCAATCCCATGTACTGTAGCCTGCCAGGCTCCTCTGCCCATGGGATTTTCCAGGCAAAAATACTGGAGTGGGGTGCCATTTCCTTCTCCAGCGTATCTTCCCCACCCAGGGATCAAACTCTGTGTCTCCTGCATTGCAGGCTTTATGGTCTGAGCCACCAAGAAAGCCTATATGTATCTATATATATACACACACATATAAATGTGTAGACTATTCCATTGTAATAATACAGTTCTACTAAAAGACTAAGGGTGTGCAGGGAAAGAGTTGCCATATAATGCAATCTCATTTTACATCATGATGCAACAAGGTTAAGAGATTCAACGACTTCTCCAACTTCAAATGCCTTGTGAGTGCCACTCAGGGCTAATATCTGCAAACTAATTCTCATGGCGCTGCACAATATGATTCCCCTATGAAAGTCCATAACTTCTGCAGGAAGAAATGGTAGAATCTCCTCCCTTGCTGAATTAAATAGAAAGAAAAAACAGCTTTCTTGGACATCTTAATATTCAAAAGAATTTTGATTAAATATGAGATGTCAATAAACTAATCATGTCTATTAATTCATATAGCTTTTAATACTCTGAAATGTTTTTTATCTCATTAATAGTCATTTAATTGCATAGAAATAAATAGCAACAGAAATACCTCCAAAACTTGAGCTTTCCAAGGAACAGTAAGTTTCTGTGTAGCATAAGATATTTTATCTTTTGTTGTGGGAGGTAGAGCATGCTGTGTGGCATGTGGGAACTTAGTTCCCAAACGAGGGATTGAACCCTTGCCCCTTGCATTGGAAGCACAAAGTGTTACCCCTTGGGCCGCCAGTGATGTCCCAAGATATTTTAAATTAGAGTAATTAATAGCTTCTTCGAAGCAGAGGATAAAGACTTGGACCCAATTACATGACCTGTTTTTACATATGACTCGATGTTATGGTTTGGATGTTCTGATTGATCCACCTTTACCCAGCTGAACTCCCAAACAGTGTTAACTTCTTTGGAAACCAGGATGCTTATTTGGTTTACATATCCAGAAGTAAAGTGGCAGCTTCTTGCTCTTTTTACTTCAAGTTGCTTTTCTTTCACTATTCATCCCCAAAGATGTAGCACTTGCTTTTACCCCTGCCTGAAATGTTTCCCACAAGACCCCTGAAAAGCTGCCATCTTTTAGTGATTTAGCTTTCAGCTCAGCTCTCACCATCTCAGAAAAAGTCATTCCTCTGCCACCTTCATCTCAGTTTCTGCTTTCCAACTTTTCTGTAATTGGTCACCTTTTGCTTCCATGTAGTACTTTTAATTACTTCAAAATTTATGATTCTTAATAAGAATCCCCTCTAGGCACAGTCTAAACATACATCTTCCAGCTGCTATTTGCTTGATCCCATTCCTCCACCTTCTGTAAGACAGTCACTCTCCCAACCAAAGCACTGGCTCTAAGCTCCCATTGGTTTCCAAATCTCAGTTGCTCTTGAATTACATTCCCTAACATCTAATGATGCCCACAAGGCTGTTTTTTTTTTTTTTTTGGGGGGTGCTGTGCTGGGTCTTTGCTGTGGACTGTGGTCTTTCTCTAGTTGTGGAGCAGTTGAGACACAGGGGCTTATTTGGCCTTCATCATGTGAGATCTTAGTTCTCCAACCAAGGATCGAACCCAAGTCCCATGCATTGAAAGGCATATTCTTAACCACTAGACTATGAAGGACATCCCAAGACATTTTCCTTAAGTACATCATCTCATTTGTTCAAGAGAAGCCTATACTCCACTAAGATTTTATGTGAGTTACTATAAGAGCTACTATCTCAAATTGTGTAGAGGTTTAATAAATTTTTAGTGAAATCTTTCAGTCGTGTCTGACTCTTTGCGACCCCATGGACTGTAGTCTGCCAGGCTCCTCTATTCAAGGAATTTTCCTGGCAAGAGTACTGGAGTGGGTTGCTATTTCCTTCTCCAGGAGATCTTTTTGACCCAGGGATCGAACCCGGGTCTCCCACATTATAGGCAGATGCTTTACCATCTGAGCCACCAGGGAAGTCATCAATAAATTTTAAAACATTTAAATAAAGGAATTTATCTGTCACAGAGTGATAGAATATAAACCAAATTATTTAGCCATATCCTGTGGAGAGTCATTATAGAGCTTCTCATTTCTTGAGAGAGCAAACAAGAAATTCAACACTTAGCTTGTATTCAGTATGCATTCCTTCTTACTTACTGAGCATACTTCACACACTCTAACTCCCTATGTCATTATGTTTCATGAATCTAGAAAACCTATATAAAACCAACACCAGGGATGCATTTTGAGTGGCTTGGGGAAATATTTTTAGAATCTCGTATTAAAAGGCATGAAATAGAATAGTGTTACTACGTGTGGAGTGGCAAATCACTTGTATTTTGTGCACATAAAAATGTTGACATAAGCTTGGTAGAAAACTCTTTAGCTATCTGGGAATAAGAGGGCCTGTTAATACATTAGATATCGTTTGTCTCCCAACCCCACCTCATGCCTAATTACACTATATAGAAAGTTAAGTAGGCCCTGAACTAAGAGATGTGGAATCACAGGCAGCATAATCCTATTATGATTTTCCCCAGCACGGCATAGTTGTTCTTTTTTTTTTTCCTGATAATGCAAAGAACTTCATAATTATGCATTTTCTGCCACTGAGAGAGCCAGTGTGTAATTATACAGTTCAAATGCAATAGTTCTGGTAACTGTTCAAATACATGTAGCTACATGGGATTAAAATGTATTTAACACTAATTACATAGAATTGTGATGGAACCTATTACTGCTTTTATGGTGAGTATGAAATGTGTAGGTGTCATCACCTGATTTGTATGTGAGGGTCGTGTCTATCCCTCTGTGCAACTTTGCACAAGCATTCGGTTAGCGTGATGCTCTTGATATTTTAACACCAACATTACGAACATTATACAATGAAGTAATGAAATCCACACTGGAATTGATTTGGGGTAAATAGTGTACATTTATTACTTGTGTATATTTCTGTGGTTTTTTATTTTACATTATGTTTGATTACAGGGTATTTAACATAATTCCCTGTACTATACATTGGATCTTGTTGTTTGTCTGTTTTACGTATAGTAGTTTTCTTCTGTGTTTCTTTTAACTGATTTTTGTTGTTGTTGTTCAGCAGGAACCATCAGGTAATCTCACCAATCACCAGCAGATGGTGCTGCATTGAATAACGTTGTGACGTGTTTTCAATTGTCAATGAATGCTGGAAACAGTTTGGAGATGGAGTACCTCTGAGAAATATTCACGTCCAGTCTCTCATTTTGCAAATGAAACTACTCACATGCAGAGAGGTGATACCATTTCTACAAGAACGCTTTAGAGACAAATGCCTGACTTGGCATTCAAATCCTGGTGTGTTAATACATGCTATCCTATCTTTCCTTGTGATTGTGGCTTCATTGCATCAAAGGAAGAGGAGCAGGAGGATAATGGTCAAATTTTAAATCCTAGCTGGGACACACTAGCCATGTGATCTTGGGCACATCATTTATCCATTTCACTCTTAGTTTCCTTTGTGGAAAGAAAAGGGGGCACGGATTAAAAGCAAGCCTGGGCTTCCCAGGTGGTGCAGTGGTAAAGAATCTGCCTGCCAATGCAAGAGATACAAGAGATACAGGTTCAGTTCCTCAGTTAGGAAGAGCCCCTGGAGTAGAGAATGACAACTCACTCCAGTATTCTTGCCTGAAAATCCCATATACAGAAGAGCCTGACAGGCTACAGTCCATGGGGTTGCAAAGAGTCAACCACAGCATACACACTTAAAATCACACTTACCGTATAGTTTTCTTTTATGCTAAGTTGTAAAAGTTCTATGTAAAATAGTTAATAATTATTTAGATAGCAGATTTTCTAGACATATTGGTCCCGTGTGAATTTAAGGGATCATATGTGTTCCATTGTTCTATATTTAAGAAGAGCAGCCTTTTGCTCTCAGGAGTTTATGCTCCAAGACAAATATTCAAATGCAGAGCTGTAGAAAAACAGCAAAATGCAAGTACTCCAAATAATCACAGAGGCCAGTGCTTTGGAAGAGGGAATATGATTTTTTCAGCCTGGCCACAGCAGGCAGGGGGACACTGCGGATATAATCGAGTCTCAAGTGGGCTACTTAAACTTCTTAGGACTGGGCTTTTAGACTGTTTACTCCTTGCCTCTTCTTATTCTTCACGAATCTCACTCAGTTCCTGCATTCTTCTCCTGTTCACCAATATTACCTCCTATTGGATTTTGGTGTGATGTGCATTCTGAAGCTCGTCTTTGTCAATAATTAGGACTGTGACTTTAGTTCCTTTCCTGTTGTAGCCCTAGTGTATTTTTGTGCACAATGAAGGGCTGTACTACACAGATGATTTCTCTTTGAAACTCTGTAGTTCTATTTTTACCTGTGTAGTCTTATGTGACAAACGCTCTCCCCTACACACACACACACACACACACACACACACACACACAGACACACACACACAATCTGGCATAACTCTCCCCCAATAAAATGCCTGTATGATTTTTGTTGTCTACTAGATTTTGTAAACAAGGCCCTGTCTCACAGTGACAGCACTTCTGCGCATGACCTGCACCCAGTGAGACTTTAGCAAACATGCCTCAAGCAGAGGCTTATAAGCACTCTCACAGTGGACTTGGCATTTAGCACAATTTCTCCTGCAGTCCTGAGATCACCGTGCAGAGAAGCTCGCAACAGCCTTATGCAGAAATGCCAGGGAACCCAGGTAACAGCCAGAACTCAGACACCAGTCATACACTTCACCCCAGCTGTTTAAGCCCCCGCCTGAGGCCCTGGACCGCGTTGTTGTTCCTGCTATGTCCAGCCAAATATCTGATCAGTAATTGTGAGCAAATAAAACGGCTGGTGTTTTCAAGCTCTTAAATCTTGAGATAGTCTGTTACATGCCAGGAGATAACTGAAACGCTACGCAGCCTTGTGGCTTGCCGTTGGCTCAGCAGCTCTAAGCCTCCACTCCCTCATGTATAAGTGATGCATAATAATAGAACTGGTGGCACAGGAGTAATAGTGCTACATGAAAGAACGCAAGGGTAAGAGATAGTGACGGGCACCAAAGATGTCAGTGCTAGTTATTATTAAAGGAAAACCTGTCATCATCCGATGGATTTGGCTCCAAAAGTCTCATTCAAGTAAAATGAAGGATTGACCATTGTTAGGAGGTTAACAAAGTAACTGGGATAAAACCTGTGTAGCTGACAAATGGGAATTCCAGGATGGCTGCAGTGATCCAAATAGGACCCATTTCCAGCTGTTGTTTAATGTACTCTGATGGCTTTTCTCCTCTGTTGCTTAAATAATTATGGGAATAATTCTGAGACCCTCAGCTCTCTGGGACTTCCAGGAACCTCATGATTACTTGACAATTGCTTCCCCAGCTCTGCTGGGGGACTAAGCCAAGAGATTGCTGATCACATAGGGACAGTTTGGCTCTTTGCTTCCTGGAGAAGGGCTCTCCTGATATTATTTCCACCCTATTTGTTTCCTCTTCATCCTCCTTTTTGCTCTTCCCTTCCCTCTACTTCCTTCACTCCAACCCCATTCCCATCAATTACAAGAACTTTACACCTGCCTTCATTTGAAATCTTGGGCCAGCTGAGGGAACAAGGCTGGGTAGTTGCTAATCACATTTTGTCCAGGTTTCCCTGTTTTCCAGTTATATTATCATGGTGTTTTGCTGTGCTACAATTCTTTGCTATCATCATCATAGCAAATTATCAAATTTCATGGACAGAGGATCCTGGCAGACTACAGTCCATGGAGTCACAAAGAGTCAAAATGTGACTGAGCAGGAGCATGCCATGTCTCACATGCTTAATTTTTTACAGATTTTTATGTATCATATGAACATACTATGTATACATATGCAATAAAAGGTATGTATTACTATTACACATGCTTTAGATATTAACAATTACCTCTCAAATATTACCTCTCAAATGCCCCAAATAGTACAATAAGAGCTGAACTTGGACAGATCACTATCTCTCACTGATGATGTTTTCCCCATATATGCAGTGGGAAATTTTACATACCCCTATGGTCATCATGAGGATTATGAGTAATAATAGAGGCAAGTAAACTATGATAGTGTTTGGTATAGAACTATGATGCCTTTACCTCTTCTTATTCTGGAAAATACCCCTTATCAGAATTTCAGGACCCCATTAGTGGTACTGTATCCACTCTTCCCGGGTGGCCCTAGTTGGTAATGAACCTGTCTGCCAATTCAGGAGATACAAGAAATGCAGTTTCGGTCCCTGGGTCGTGAAGATCCCCAAGAAGAGGAAATGGCAGCCCACTCCAGTGTTCTTACCTGAAGAATCCCGTGGACAGAGAAGCCTGATGGGCTACAGTCCACGCGGTGGCAGAGTCGGACAGGACTGAAGCGACTGAGCCCACATCCACATGAGATGCTCCTATAATTAAAAAAACTATGAAAGACTCCACATTGAGTCCTTTTAACAATCCAACCCTCTGCTATGCATATCCAAATTACCTAATATATGTGTGATAAAATGAATATTTGCATTTTTATTTTCTGAGTTGAACGTAAATTACTAACCTGGATGTCTCTTCTGCTGCAACCACCAAGCTCTAGAGTTCACCAAGTCTCCTGTGCATTGTTACCGCTCTATAGATCATTCTTGAGTTACTTTTTATTCCTACAGTAAATTAGATTGAAAGACTGCTAGCACTGCTCAGCACACCCATGAGACAACTGTAACTTGATCAGGGTTATGTAGCAAATCAGTAATGGAAGGAAGCAGAGGCAGGAGACCTCAGCACAGAGTATTATTAGACCAATGATAAGGTGTTACTCGGTCCTTAGGGGAAGCCAGACATCAAGCAGATATTGAAGTGAGTAACAGGATGCACTTTCCTAAATCATATTGTTGAGAATCTCTTGGGAAACCAAGCATCATGGACGATGGTGCTGTGTAACATGGAAACTGAAGTTGCACTGCTGAGCCAACAGGGATTTTTGCTTGTTTGTTTGTTTTCCTCTATCTATGGTAGCCATTCTTTGGTTAGCTTGGATCAAGGAAAGGAACCAGAAAAAGTCCTCCACAGGCTAGTCCAGAGATGTTCCCATACTACCTGTGTGCTTCCAGATTTTTGTAGAATCAAAAACTCTGAGGGTCAGAGTTTAATATCATCTAGTACTATTGCCTGGAAAATTCCGCGGACGGAGGAGCCTGGTGGGCTGCAGTCCATGAGGTCGCTATGAGTCAGACACGACTGAGCGACTTCACTTTCACTTTTCACTTTCATGCACTGGAGAAAGAAATGGCAACCCACTCCAGTGTTCTTGCCTGGAGAATCCCAGGGACAGTGGAGCCTGGTGGGCTGCTGTCTATGGGGTCGCACAGAGTTGGACACGACTGAAGTGACTTAGCAGCAGCAGCAGAACGACCACATCACAATATTCAAGCCACTTCTGTAATAATTCCTTTGACAGATGGTTAGTCTCTACTTGAGCATGTTCCCTATCAGAAAACTCACTGCTGCTATTGTTCAGTTGCTGAGTCATATCTGACCCTGTGACCCTATGGCCCCTCTGTCCTCCACCATCTCCTGGAGTTTGCTCAGATTCATGTCTACTGAGTCAGATGCCATCCAGTCATCTCATGCTCTGCTGCCCCCTTCTCCTTTTGCCTTCTGTCTTTCCCAGCGTTGAAGTCTTTTCCAATGAGCTGGCTGTTTGCATCAGGTGGCCAAAGTATTGGAGATTGAACAAAGCTCTTCCAATGATTATTCAGGGTTGTGTCCTTTAGGATTGACTGGTTTGATCTTGTTGCGGTCCTGGAGACTCTCAGGAGTCTTCTCCGGTACTTGTGCTGCAGGAAAATCATTACCACCTAAGTAACGTGTTCATTCCTTTCAATTTTCCTAGCTCAATAGATACCTTGCCATAACGTGTTCATTCCTTTCAATTTTCCTAGCTCAATAGATACCTTGCCATCCTTAAATTTTATCCATTTTCTCCTCCATTGTTACCTTCTGTGTTATTAATGGATCATCAGATGTTTAACTTATAGAATCATAATTTTTCCTTGTCTTCACCATGTCTTGTATTTTTCATGTCTTCTAATCCTTAGGGGAAACATCTACAGTTCTTCTAATCATTTTTTTCCCTCATATTATTTTTTTATGTATGATGGTTTTGAATTCCCTCATTAATGTGATTTCAGGAAATGGAAAGAACATGCACCATTTGGTTCAGATCTGGCTCCATTTCAGCTACAGGAATGGATGTTGGACATGTTATTTAATGGCATTTATTGGATGGTATCACCGATGCATGATGGACATTAACTTGGGCAAACTCCCGGGAGATGGTGAGGGAAAGGGATGCTTGGCATGTTGCAGTCCGTGGGGTCGTAAAGAGTCAGAGATGACTTGGCTACTAAACAACAACAATGTTATTTAAATTTCACATTTCTGTGTGTTCTTCTGAAAAATCACACAACATTTTTAATAGATGGAGATTCCAACAGCTGTCCAACAGGCTTGCACCTTTATTTGAATCTGGGCAACCATATCACATGGTTGACTGATTAGAAATTTACTCTAATTATAAATTTTTGCTTTCTATTTTTGTGCTTTGAACTTCCCACCTTATATTTATATAATTGGCAGTCAGATCTAAATACAAGTCTTTTCACTTTTCTCAAGTTTTAGCTTAGCAGACTCAGTCCATTTTTCCAGAAATAGATTCAAAAATTCTTTAGATTATTTCTATCCAGACAGCTTTTTGATATTGACTCATATTTTATAACAGATTATATGATAGGTTATATTATATATAGGCCTTCCCGGGGAGCTCTTGTTGTAAAGAACCCACCTGCCAATGCAGGAGATATAAGAGACATGGGTTCCACCTCTGGGTCAGGAAGATCTCTTGGAAGAGGGCGTGACAACCCATTCTAGGATTCTTCCCTGGAGAATCCCATGGACAGAGAAGCCTGACAGTTCATAGGGTTACAAAGAGGTGGACGCTACTGAAACCATTTAGCACACAGCGCACATGTATGATAGGTTATCTCATGTTTGACCAAGACCACAGACACTAAGTGCAGGCCTCGCATAGGTCCCTGGTGCAGTCTCAGGTTGTGCTCTATCTCCGGCCGGTCTTAGCAGTGTGCAGCAGTGGTGCTGGGGGAAAATGTTGTGCCTGAATTCATTACTGCATCTCATAAGTAGTTTAGAATATACTTCATGTCTATGTGAAATGAGCAAATAATTCGTTAACAGCAGGACTTTTGTTTGAATCCGATCATCATGGCTCTGGCTCTTAAGATGGAAATCTCATTACTGATCTCTGGATTTCTCTAGCTGCGTTTTGGAACCGGTAGTACAACCAACGCAGTCCCTTCGGTTTATAACATGTCAGCTTTTTTGCCACCCCTACTTCCGTATATCAACCACGTGAGAGTTATCAGACCTGCCTGTGACCGTGAGATATGTCCATGACTTTGTTGCTTATGCTTCCATTTGGCTTTGCAAGTGATTTTTCTTGAGTTTTACTGAGACATTTGCAGTAGCCAAAGCATTGCAAGGTTAATTTCTAACTAAGATTCTGTATATTCATCTAACTTCTTTTAGGTCCTTTGAGGATAAGCCTAAAGATAGCTTGTTTTGATTTTGGCTTTCTACAATCCCTTTCAGGGTAACTATGAATACAAATATTCTCCCAAGTTCAATAAACTAAGCTTGTGATGCTATGTTATGACATATTATCTGGTCTCCTGATCTTTTAAAACCTAATAGCTGTTTCTCTATGATATCTTGCTTCTGGTCTGATCATATTTATAGTTTCCCTTTACTATCACCACTGTCTTTAAAAAATGTTTTATGTGTTACTTGGTCTTTAAAACCTTGTTTTCTTTCTGTAAACCTCAACAACTCATCAAATTCCAATATCTGGGACCCTAGCCATCCTATAAATTTTTCTTCGATCAAATTTATGGCATGCAGAAAGTGAGTTGAGTGTTGAATTCTGAATTGACTTTAAATGACTTAAGTCACTACAAAGAGAGGATTGGTTACTAGGGTAGAAGTTAACTGTGTCTGACATCCCCAACCTTCTCTCTCTTACTTCCGCCCTTGAACATTCCTGCCCTCTAGTCCTTTCAAATGTTTATGAACAGAACTATGCCAGTTGACCTCAAACTCATTTGCACAAGGATAATGATGCTTTCCAAAGTGGCCTGGGACTTAAAGAGAGGAATTGCATGCTATACAAAAAGAAAGAACATTAAAGGACATTAATTATGCTGGAACACAAGTTTCTAGGTCTCATCATTGCTACAAAAGAATTATAGGCAACTGCCTTTCAAATCTTGTCATATGAGATTCTGTGGCAGAAACCTGCCAGAAGAATCATTTCTTCAAGGAAACCTTCTTTGATAATCTATGAGCTATATACTAGGCATATTTCTGTCATATTTTCCATGACAGTATTTAATACGTTAAAAGATAAAATCTGTAGAAAGCAACCAAATACAGACTGTACTTCAATCTGAAAGAAGTGGTGTTTTAAGGACTGCTTTTATAAATATAGTATCATGACTGGAATGGAAAACCTTTATTTATGGACAAGGTAGGCTGGCTTGCATAAGAAAATCTTTACCGTTTTTAAAGGCTTAAGATATTTTGCTAAAAAATGTAATGTTCAACTACAGTCTGCTTTTCAGTGCTTCCCAGTGTATAACTGAACCCTCTAGATTGTTAAATAAGCATAAAATAATTTACAATTGAATGTGTCTCTGGTTCTCTGTGTACTTAAAAGTATTATTCGAATATATTAGCTCATTTGATTAGCATAGCAACTCTGTAAAGTGGTTATTATCACCTGCCGTTTATAAATGAACAAAACTGTCTTTAGAGTGGTCAAGTGACTTGTCAGAGGTCATTCAGGTAATCCACCAACAGAGTTGAGAGTCAAACCTGTTTCCTTGCCTCTCAATCCAATGTTATTTTAATTCTACTGGCTATTTAGGGAAAGATCTTTTAAAGGTTTTTGAAGCCTGAAGGAGCGAACAAAAGAGAGGGAAAAAAAGACCTGTACATAGATAAGAAAATTACCAAAATATCTGAGGTAAGGAGGAAAACAAAAAACTTTGGAAAGAAGATCAAAACAAAATACAAAGAATGCACTGTTATATCTTTTTTGGAAAAGGTAAAAACTTATTTAGTATTGTGCTCACATTCTCAAATCTTCTGGAAGTCTATCAGTTTCCTGAGTTCACAAACTACGTATTCCATCTGCACAGTTGTACTTCTAGTGGCTAGCGCTGCAACTGATGCACAGTATATGATTCATAAATTTGTTGCAGGAATATTGAATGTGCACTAGGAATGCATATAGGACTCTTCTGTTCTCTGAATTTAGGAATGATGAGAGCCTTGTAGGTATAATCTGAAGCACCAAGGAAGAAATAACTCAGGGTTTGCATTCCACCCAGACACCAACATGACCATTACGCCCTGTTCCTAGAATGAACATGGAAAACACTCTTCTTCTTTATGAACTTAGTTTCTTCATCTATGGAGGTCAAACCTATCTCTGAGAGTTGCTAGTGCAATGAGTGTGATCTTTTAAAAGTTAAGTATTTATTTTCTCTTTAAACTTTTTGAATATACAGTTTTTCTTCTCCTTAGATCACCAAGCTCCTGATAAAAGCAGGGAAGGAAGACAAGGTTATAGAATGTTACAATGTTAACAAAAGAATCTGAAGATGTTATCTTTCTCAGTCAAAGGTAAGTCTTGAGCATTCAAAACCACAGCTCTTCCATCAAGAAGCTGGTTGTCATCTTGTGGAAAACAGAAATAGTGACAATTTTTCAACCAGGTGATAACATGACCCAGATGGGCTGTTAAAAGTACTTCTGCAGAATCAGTTTACCAAATGGGACTAAGTAAGATTATCGATTTTCCAATTAACTTAGTCAGAGGCATGCTAAGGAATAAAAATATTTCAGTTAAAAATTGGTAAGCTAGGCCTTCCCATTTCAGGTCGAAAGAGCCAGTCATCACTCTCACTCTCACTACAAAAGCAATTTGAATAAACTGAAAATCAATGACTTTACTTGAATTTATAATGGAACTGAAGTTACAAGGCAAGTTGCATCTTCCAAAATCCGGCCAGAGAAGAACTTGCAGAGAGACACATCTGAGATCTACTCGTCTGGAACAAAAGCTGCTGTACACTAAAATCTTTTGGGAAGAGTGAAGTGGTAATTTTAATGAAGTGCTGAAGGCTTAGTGCAGACTAACATGAGAATGGGAGACTCTAGGGAACGTCACGCCTAAGGGACCCCTGCACTGCCATTTGCTTCCGCTCTAGTGAAATCCACCAGCTGCAGCTGAAAAACAGAGCGGGTTAGCAGAGAACAACAGCACCAGCAACTTAAAAACCAATAGCAACAACCATGACCTTGGAAGAGAGGTTAAAATACCCATGAAGGTCTATCCCTGAGACAGGGAAAGAGTGAGACTTAATCAGAAAGCTGTAGAATTTCCCTCTTAGCCACACCATATTATGACACAGAAAGCCTCTCCTATTAATGATAATGAGTCCCAGCCTAAAGAGCGACACAGATCCCCTCTGAGCAACAGATAGAAACACAGAACCAAGCAAGAAGCCAGACCATGGACAATGGAGGGATCTGAAGCCTCTGGTAGGAATAGATTCAAAAACATTAAACAGTCAAACTCCTAGCCAGATAAACACTATAGCCTCAGAACCTAACACTAATGTAAATCCAACTTTCAATAAAAAATCACAAGTCATGCCAAAACAGAAGTAAAAATGAAGTGAGCATTACAACCAGACTCAGATACAAAACAGATGTAAGAATTATCAAAACAAGGATTTAATATAATGATCAGCATATTAAGGGTTCTAATGGGGGAAAAGTATAACATACAAGACCCAGTGGCTGCTCTCAGCAAAGACACGGAAACAATGAGAGAATCAAAAGAAAATGCTGGAGGGGAAAGTAACCAAGAATGCATTCAAGAGAGTCATCAATATATTCAAGGTGTCTGAGGAAAAATTAACAAGAGGTCAATAGCCACTTTCCAAGCTAATATCCAACGAGAAGTAAGATGGAACCACAGAAGTAGTAATGGCAAGCAGATCAGAAAATTCAGCAACTGGGGGACAATAATGAAAGGTGAATACATATAATTGGAAGAAAGAGAACAGGACAGAAGATCTAGGAAACTCAGAGAGGATCAAATAGGATAAACCTGCCCCCTGCCCCCACCTCACCCTTCATGCACAATGAAACTGAGAGCTGATTGTTTGAAAATAGTCACTGTATTGATAAACTTCTTCTCAGGTTAGAAGGAAAAAAAGACACAATTACCAATATCAGGAAAGAGGAAGATAATTACTAATCCAATAGGCATTCAAAGGGTAATAATTTAACACTAAAAATTCTATGTTCGCAATTTTAGATAAAATGGTCAATCCTTGAAAGAAACAGACTACCAAGATTCTCAAATAGATGAACCATATATCTCTGTATCTAGCAAAGACATTAAATTAGTGGCTAAAATCCTCCAAAACGAAAATACATATCTCAGATGGTTTCACTGATAAATTCAACTATACATTTAAAGTAGAAATTGTGCCAATGTTATATGCTAAACAATCTCTTCCATAAAATATAAGTTGGGGGACACATTGCATGTGATTTTATGAGGCCACCATTACCTTTTAATAAAACTACATACACATACCTTTTAATAAAACTACATATACATTATAAGAAAAGAAAACTATAATCCAATATCTTGCATAAACATAAATGCAAATATCTTTAACAAAATATCAGTCAGTTGAATCCAGCAAAATAGAAAAGGAGTTATATGTCACAATGAACTGTAGTTCTTTCCAAGATGGCAAGACTATTTTCAAAACAAGCAAACATAAAAACCTAACCAAGCTAGGAATAGGATGGACTTTCATTAACCAAATAAAGAGTATATTTGAAAAACTCTAACATCTTATATATTATACTTAATAGTGAAAGATTGATTTTTTTAAGATGGCAAATGAAGCAAGGATATTCTCTCTCATTGTTCCTGTTAACATCATCCTGAAAATCTTACTTTATTGGATACAACAGTAAAAAGAAGAAAAGATATGCAAATTAGAAAGGACGAATTAAAACCATTTTTATTTTCAGATGATATGATGGATGATTTTCTCTATAAAAACCTCAACAAATCTGTACATACAGAGAGACAGATCTTAGAAACAATAAGTTAATATAACAACTTTGCATGTTTCAATGTTGATATATAAAAGTCAATTACTTTCCCATATATCAGCAATAAACAATTGGAATCAGAAATGAAAACTAAAGTCATTTACTAATGAGTTTAATAGCTTAGTAAAAATATAACAAAATATACATAGAATCTGTGTGTAAAAAAACAATAAAACAGATAACAGAATTCATAGATGATCTAACCAAATGAAGAGCTATTCCTTGTTCATATATTAGAAGCCTCAATATCTTTATGATATCAGTTCTTCCCAACTGCATCTGTTGAGTCAACAAAATTTTAATCAAGACTTTGACAATTTTTTTGTAGATATCAGTTAACTAATTCTAAAATTCATCAAAGAAATCAAGAATTTAGAATAGTTAAAGCATGTAAAGGACTCACATAACCCTACTTCAATGTGATCATAATGAAGATAGTGTAGTATTGCATTAAAAACAGATACATCAATCAATAGTTGAAAATTAAAATGCCAAAAATAAACCAAACAAATATAATCATATGATCTTTGATAAAGACAAAAACAATGCCATGGAAAAGGGTCATCTTTTTGAAATAAATGGTGATACAGTTGGATGATGTCTGTACTTAAAAATGATTTTAAACACAGATATTGTATTTTTTTATGAAAATCAACTCAAAATGTATCATACACATAAATTTAAAATGCAAAACTGTGAAATGTCAGGAAGAACAATAATCAAAATTTTACATAATTTTTAGATAGAACAATTCATGAAAATAAAAATTTTAATTATAAAAGAAAAATATAAGCTGAACTTTATTAACATTAAGCATATTTTATTTGCAAAAGAAATGGAAAATGAAAAGTGAAAAACAAATCATAGACTAGTAAAAAATATTTGCAAATCACATGTTTGAAATGGGACTTTTATGTTCAGAATATAAAATAAAAATTTAAAACTCAATCATGTAGGGAGGAGAAGGTGATGACAGAGGATTATATGGTTGGATGGCATCACTGACTCAATGGGCATGAGTTTGAGTAAGCTCCGGGAGTTGTTGATGGACAGGGAGGCCTGGCATGGTGCAGTCCATGGGGTTGTAAAGAGTCAGACATGATTGAGCACCTGAACTGAACTGAGCTGAATGTAAGAAAACCCGAATAGACATCTCAGGACAGAATATACACATATGGAAGATAAACATATGGGAAGATGATCAACATCACTTATTACTATGTAATTTATAAGAAAAGGAATAAGATATAGCTACATATCTATTAGAATGTTTAAAATCCAAAACATAGACCATATTGATTGCTGGCAAGCGTAAGAAGTATCAGTAATTCTCATTCATCAGGAATTTTCATTCATTAAATAGGAGTATAAAGTGGTACAGTCACTTTGGAAGATAGTCTGGCACTTTCTGAAAAAACTAAGCAAATTTTTAACAGTACTCATAACACAGCATCTTGCTCCTGAGCGTTCCCTTGGCTGATGAAAAACTTGTGTCCACGTGGAAACATGTATAAAATATTTGTAAAGCATTGATCATAATTACCAATACTTGAAGCAATCAAGATATTCTTCAGAAGGTAAATAAATACACCAACTTCAAGAAATCCATACAAAGAAACGCTACTGAGTGATTTAAAGAAAACTGAACTATCTATGCTTGCAACAACGTAGACTACTTTTTTTTTTTTTGCTGTTTACAAGAGACTCACTTTATTTTCCAGTTTTGTTGAGATGTAACTGACATAGAAGATTATATTAGTTTAAACTGTACAACATAATCACTTGGTATATTATATATACTGCAAAATGATTACACAACTAACTTTATTTGACATCCATTACCTCCCATAGATTCATTTTTTTTCTAGTGATAAGAATTTTTAAAATCTTAAATATGTATGGCTAAACAAAAGAAGCCAATATAAAAGGAAACATTCTATATGCTTCCATCTACATGATATTATGCAAAAGATAAAATTACACAGGTGGAAAATTATTTGATGCTTGCTAGGTTTAGATATGGAAATTGTTGAATTGATGGAGCATAGAGTAATTTTAGGGTAGTGTAATTAGTCTGTATGATATCATATTGGAGGATATATGACACTGTGTCAAAACCCAGAGCGCCTTACAGCATAGAGTGGAAGCTTAAGGTTTGCAAATTTTAAAAATTAATGAGGAGATCTGAGAATCTAGGCTGAGATGAAGACTCTGATAAAATAATACCTCACTGAAGCAGAAAAAGTAAAAAAAAATTATTGACCTCAGTACCTTTGAAACATTGGGAGACAGTGTACATCTGTGGCTGATTCATGTCAATGTATGGCAAAACAAATACAGGACTGCAATGTAGAATAAAGTATTAAAAAAAAAAAAAAAAAAAAGAAAACTAATGGTCATTGTGAAACTAAAGACAAAGGGAACTGTATATAAGCACTAGACTTAATTTGGTAAGACATTTTTTCTATGGGATTATAGGTTTGTATTTTGAAACCACTATATATGGATACTGAGAGTGAACAAGTAAGTTGATATATCTCTAACGGCAGGAGACAAGATTCTTACTCTGAGTTTGGAGTTACATATAAGCAAGGGGGAAGGCTAGACTGATTCATGCGGTATTAGTTCAGCTCAGTTCAGTCGCTCAGTCATGTCAGAATCTTTGCGACCCCATGAATCGCAGCACGCCAGGTTTCCCTGTCCATCACCAACTCCTGGAGTTCACTCAGACTCACGTCCATCGAGTCAGTGATGCCATCCAACCATCTCATCCTCTGTCTTCCCCTTCTCTCCCTGCCTCCAATCCCTCCGAGCATCAGAGTCTTTTCCAATGAGTCAACACTACGCATGAGGTGGCCAAAGTACTGGAGTTTCAGCTTCAGCATCATTCCTTCCAAAGAAATCCCAGGGTTGATTTCCTTGAGAATGAACTGGTTATATCTCCTTGCAGTCCAAGGGACTCTTAAGAGTCTTCTCCAACACCACAGTTCAAAAGCATCAATTCTCTGGCACTCAGCCTTCTTCACAGTCCAACTCTCACATCCATACATGACCACAGGAAAAACCACAGCCTTGACTAGACGGACTTTAGTCGGCAAAGTAATGTCTCTGCTTTTGAATATACTATCTATGTTGGTCATTACTTTTCTTTCAAGGAGTAAGTGTCTTTTAATTTCATGGCTGCAGTCACAATCTGCAGTAATTTTGGAGCCCAAAAATAAAGTCTGACACTGTTTCCACTGTTTCCCCATCTATTTGCCGTGAAGTAATGGGAACGGATGCCGTGATCTTAGCTTTCTGAATGCTGAGCTTTAAGCCAGCTTTTTCACTCTCCTCTTTCACTTTCATCAAGAGGCTTTTTAGTTCCTCTTCACTTTCTGCCATAAGGGTGGTGTCATCTGCATATCTAAGTTTATTGATATTTCTCATGGCAATCTTGATTCCAGCTTGTGCTTCTTCCAGTCCAGTGTTTCTCATAATGGACTCTGCATAGAAGTTAAATAAGCATGGTGACAATATACAGCCTTGACATACTTTTCCTGTTTGGAACCAGTCTACTGTTCCATGTCTAGTTCTAACTGTTGCTTCCTGACCTGCATACAGATTTCTCAAGAGGCAGGTCAGGTGCTCTGCTAGTCCCATCTCTTTCAGAATTTTCCACAGTTTATTGTAATCCACACAGTCAAAGGCTTTGGCATAGTCAATAAAGCAGAAATAGATGTTTTTCTGGAACTCTCTTGCTTTGTCCATGATCCAGAAGATGTTGGCAATTTGATCTCTGGTTCCTCTGCTTTTTCTAAAACCAGCTTGAACATCTGGAATTTCATGGTTCACGTATTGCTGAAGCCTGGCTTGGACAATTTTGAGCATTACTTTACTAGCAAGTGAGATGGGTGCCATTGTGCAGCAGTTTGAGCATTCTTTGGCATTGCCTTTCTTTGGAACTGTAATGAAAACTGACCTTTTCCAGTCCTGTGGCCACTGCTGAGTTTTCCAAATTTGCTGGTGTATTGAGTGCAGCACTTTCACAGCATCATCTTTCAGGATTAGAAACAGCTCAATTGGAACTCCATCACCTCCACTAGCTTTGTTCGTAGTGATGCTTTCTAAGGCCCACTTGACCTCACATTCCAAGATGTCTGGCTCTAAATTAGGGATCACATCATCATGATTATCTGGGTCATGAAGATCTTTTTGTACAGTTCTTCCATGTATTCTTGCCACCTCTTCTTAATATCTTCTGCTTCTGTTAGGTCCAGACCATTTCTGTCCTTTATCGAGCCCATCTTTGCTTGAAATATTCCCTTGGTATCTCTAATTTTCTTGAAAAGATCTCCAGTCTTTCCCATTCTGTTGTTTTCCTCTATTTCTTTGCATTGATCACTGAAGAAGGCTTTCTTATTTCTTCTTGCTGTTCTTTGGAACTCTGCATTCAGATGCTTATATATATCTTTCCTTTTTTCCTTCGCTTTTCACCTCTCTTCTTTTCACAGTTGTTTGTAAGGCCTCCCCAGACAGCCATTTGGCTCTTTTGCATTTCTTTTCCATGGGGATGGTCTTGATCCCTGTCTGCTCTACAATGTCATGAACCTCATTCCATAGTTCATCAGGCACTCTATCTATGAGATCTAGGCCCTTAAATCTCTTTCTCACTTCCACTGTATAATCATAAGGGATTTGATTTCGGTCATACCTGAATGGTCTAGCAGTTTTCCCTACTTTCTTCAATATAAGTCTGAATTTGGTAATAAGGAGTTCATGATCTGAGCCACAGTCAGCTCCTGGTCCATCAATATTTACTTATAAGTACTTAAATTTGGATTTTGAAGCACCAGTGATTAGAGATATGTATTATACACAGGCAATCAGACAACATATATTTGTTAGCCCTGTTTGCTGAGATGCCTTGAAGCAATGACATTCCAGTCGCAGTGACCACATCCAGCGTTCAGATCTTAGTTTCTAAGAATAATATTAGAAAAAAATTTTTGTTCTCCAAAAACAACAACAAACCTGAGCTCTTTGGAGAAATGACTGATTCTAGGTCTGGGACAAGGAATATCAAAGTTAGTCTTGAACATTTATAATACCCAAAAGTCAGGCAATGCTAAACAAAACCAAACAAATAACCAAAAATGATGGGCTTATGTTAAAGAGACACAAAAGACAGCTGAAAGGGCTTCCAATGACCGAAGCTGGGACAATTCAAAGAAGATAAAACTACACAGTAATATAACCAAACATTTATAATAAATACCCATAAGTATGTATTAAAATAAACTAATGATTAGATAAGCAAACAATTAAGGGAGAATAGACAAATATTCTATAGAGAAGAATTCCAAGTGATTCATGCATAATGGATATGATAATCTCAAGGAGATGAAGGGTTATTCATTATCCATTAAGATGATCTCCTTAAGGAGTGAACACCTTAAAAATGACTCTTTCAAAGTGGAGAAAGGAGTGAATTTACAAATTAGAAATCTAATAAACACTTCCTTAATCAGAAGACCCAGATTATCAACAATAGTCAATGATATTGATAGTATGTGCCTTCTGTATAATGTGATGAGAATAATATTTTGCATCTGTGTTCTTCTTGTCCCAAACCAATAATCCCTGACTTAACAAAAGAAAAATATATCATGCAGACTGAAAATGAATAAAATTTTACAAAATACCTGATCTGTACTGCTCAAAACTAACATCATCAAACATAAGGAAAACTGAGAAAGGATCTTAATCTAGAGGATGTAGGATGAGACATGATTAAGTGCGGTATTTTCATAGAATCTACAAATAGAAAAACAGCATTAGTTAAAACTGAGCAATTATGAATAAAGTATGCACTTTAGTTAAAAATGAGCAAAATATCAGATCGTTAGATCTGACGAATGAGCCACACTACTATAAGATGTTAATGATAGAGTAAACTGGGTTCAGCTTATGTAGAAACTCTCAATACTGCACTGGAAGCCTCTCCATAAATCTAACTTTTTCCTACAATAAAGTATTTACTTAAAAATCTCATGCTGTATTATGATCACAATAAAAAATCTTGTTTTAAAAATTAGGTACCATGGGAGAAAATAATTGCCAACAAAACAACTGGCAAAGGATTAATTTCCAAACTGAATAAGCAGCTCATACAGCTCAATATCAATGCTTTCAAACTGTGATGTTGGAGACTCTTCAGACTCTTCTCCATACTCAGACAGTATGGAGATCAAACCAGACCATCCTAAAGGAAATCAACCCTGATTATTCATGGGAAAGATTGATGCTGAAGCTGAAGCTCCAACACTTTGGCCACCTAATGTGAAGAGTCAAATCACTGGGAAAGACTGTGATGCTGGGAAAGATTGAAGGCAGGAGAAGGGAACGACAGAAGATGAGATAGCTGGATGGCATCACTAACTCAATGAACAAAAGTGTGAGTAAATTCAAGGAGCTACTAAAGGACAGGGAAGCCTGGCGTGCTGCAGTTTATGAGGTCACAAAGAGTCAAACACAACTTAGTGACTTAAGTACAATAGCTCAATATCAGAAAAACAAACAACCCAGGCGAAAAATGGCAGCAGACCTAAACAGACACTTCTCCAAATAAGACATACAGATGACCAATAAATACATGAAAAAATGCTCAACATTACTAGTTACTAGAGAAATGCAAACAAAACGACAATGAGGTATCACCTTATAAAAGTCAGAGTCATCATCATTTAAAAAAAAACAAAACTACAAATGATAAATGTTAGCAAGGATGTGGAGAAAAAGGAACCCGTTTGCACTGTTGATTGGAATGTAAGTTGATACAGCCTGGAGATTCCTTAGTAAACTAGAAACAAAACTACCAAATGACCCAGCAATCATACTACTGGGCATATACCCTGAGAAAACCATAACTGAAAAAGACACCTGTGCCCCAGTGTTCGTAGTGTTATTATAATAGCGCTGCTGTGAGCATTGGGGTACATGGATCTTTTCAGTTATAGTTTCCTCAGGGTGTATGCCCAGTGGTGACATTGCTTGGTACACATATACAGTGGAATATTAGCCATAAAAAAGAGTGAATTTGTGTCAGTTCTAGGTAGCTGGGTAATGCAGTTATGCAGAGTAAATTCAGAAACAGAAAAACAAATATAGTATATTAATGCATATATATGGAATCTAGAAAAATGGTATTGATGAACCTCTTTGCAGGGAATCACTGGAGAAGCAGATAGAGAGAACAGATTTATGGACACAGTGGGGAGAAGGAAACAGTGAGATGAAGGGGGAAAATAGCCTTGACATGCGTACACTACCATGAGTGAAACAGCTGGTGAGAAGTTGCTGTATAACACAGGGAGCCAGCCTGGCACTCTGTGATGACCTCGGGGTGGGGTGGGGGGGAGTGGGGGAACTGGGGGAAGAGAGTGAGGTGATGTACATATAATTATGGCTCATTTGCATTGTATGACAGAAACCAATACAACATTATAAAGAAATTTTCCTCCAATTAAAAAGTAAATTAAAAAATCTGGGAACCTATTAGCCTTCATTGTAAACTACACAGTGATTTAAAAACAACATAAAATTTGCATTTTAATGCCTGTTGTTGGTGCACACACTGTCCAGCTTACGTAGTTCCCATTACTTCTTGTTCCCTTAAATATAATTTCAATGTATTTATGTTAGGTATCTACCCTCTTTAAGTCTATGTTTACCATTGCTGATAGAAAGTACATAACAGCCTAGAAGTAATTTTGCACTGATCATTAAATTCTCATCATAAAAATGTCTAATTTGAATCTTTAAAAGTAGAGAATTGAACCAGAGTCTCTGTTTTAAATTAGCCAATAAAACCCAATTCCAACTAATATAGCAGACATGGTATCGATGTCTTCACAGACTTAACAGATACGAGCACGTGGTACAAACAGTGCTGACTGACTTTGAACTCTGATGGACAGTAAGTCATAAGGATGGATTAGAGAATGTAGAATTGGAAGAAGGAAGAACAGAACTCACAGAAGAAAAAGCAGAGGAATTCCGAAGTGTAGGGAGTAGCTGAGAAGGTGTGTGCATGTTCAGTCGCTCAGTCGTGTCCAACTGTCCAACCCCGTGGACTGCAGCCCACCAGGCTCCTCTGTCCATGGGGTTTTCCCAGCAAGAATATTGGAGTGGTTTGCCATTTCCTTCTCCAGGGGATCTTCCCACCCCAGGGACTGAACTGAAGTTTCCTGAGTCTCCTGTGTTGTCAGATGGATTCTTTACCACTGAGCCACCTCGGAAGCCTCTCTTATAGATTTGCCAAATGTTTGCAACATAGTTGTTAAAACTTCTTCTTGGATCACCTGGGAAACACTGAGAACAGTGAAAACAGCAAAAGTTTCATCAAACATTTAGCTAGTTTCACTTTGGGAGAGACCTAGCTAGAATATTTTAGGCATCTCACTATAGAGTCTGGCTTCCTCCAAGAAACTGGCAGTTTCCTTCCAGGTTGCCATGGGTACTGATGTAGCAGTACATAATTGTTCTATTTTGAAATGTGTTTCTCTATGTATACATGCTATGACAATGCTCTTTTATGAAAATAACAGACCTTCTAGAAGCTCTTCTCTTCCATATCTATTTTATTATATTTTTTCATTAATTTGAGACTACATATAAGTGAATGACAAAATTTAATGTCTATTAATGCAGATTCAAAAAGTAACTATTTAATTTTTAATTCAGTAAATATATTTCTTCTGGCAAAACAAATCTTAAATTTGTGTGTGTGTGTGTGCTCAGTCATTCAATCGGTCCCAACTCTTTGAGACCCCATGGACTGTAACCCATCAAGCTCCTCTGACCATGGGATTTTTTTTTGACAAAAATACTGCAGTGGGTTGCCATTTCTTCCTACAGGGGATCTTCTAGACCCAGGGATTGAATTCTCATGTCCTGCAACTCCTCCACTGGCAGGTAGACTCTTCACCACTTCCTGGGAAGTAAAAATCTTAAAATTATCCTATTAAAATATTCACTTTTGTTCACATTCTCTTTTTGTAACCTACATACACCATTGACTATTTGGCTTTGTTGGAAAAGAGTTTTCTCTTATTTTCCTTTGTTGGAAAAGTACTGATTTTTTAAAGATATAAGTAAGAAGGGAAGGGAAAAAATAGTTCTCCTTATGGGCCTGAGTCAGGGATCAAACTTTATTCAAAAATCTTCTTCATAATACCTTTCTTTCTCCATGTCTTTTAAAGTGTTGAAAGGGGAAAATGTAATAGAGATCTTGTTTGGTTGAGGCAGCCCAAATTAATAAGTGCTAAATTATTCATTTTTCCCTTTCTTTTTCTATGGAATTTCATCAGTCATGTCCATCTTAAAATGGATTTGATTCCTTTGAGACCAAGGAGAAGCAGGAAAGAAAAAAAATGCTCATAGACAAGACAGTGCTTCTCTAGCTGTGATTTGTATAAACAATTAATTACACTAATAATAACCACAGTGCAATGGATTACGTTCTCTGACATCAATCTATGAGAGCCCAGAGGAAGAAATAGTTAATGACATCAGTTCAGGTCAGTTCAGTTGCTCAGTCGTGTCCGACTCTTCATGACCCCATGAATCGCAGCACGCCAGGCCTCCCTGTCCATCACCGTCTCCCGGAGTTCACTCAGACTTAAGTTCATCGAGTCCGTGATGCCATCCAGCCATCTCCTCCATTGTCATCCCCTTCTCCTCCTGCCCCCAACCCTCCCAGCATCAGAGTCTTTTCCAATGAGTCAACCTTTCACATGAGGTGGTTAAAGTACTGGAGTTTCAGCTTCAGCATCATTCCTTCCAAAGAAATCCCAGGGCTGATCTCCTTCAGAATGGACTGGTTGGATCTCCTTGCAGTCCAAGGGACTCTCAAGAGTCTTCTCCAACACCACAGTTCAAAAGCATCAATTCTTTGGCACTCAGCCTTCTTCACAGTCCAACTCTCACATTCATACATGACCACTGGAAAAACCATAGCCTTGACCAGATGGACTTTAGTCGGCAAAGTAATGTCTCTGCTTTTGAATATGCTGTCTATGTTGGTTATAACTTTTCCTCCAAGGAGTAAGCGTCTTTTAATTTCATGGCTGCAGTCACCATCTGCAGTGATTTTGGAGCCCCCAAAATAAAGTCTGACACTGTTTCCACTGTTTCCCCATCTATTTCCCATGAAGTGATGGGATCAGATGCCATGATCTTTGTTTTCTGAATGTTGAGCTTTAAGCCAACTTTTTTCACTTTCCTCTTTCACTTTCATCAAGAGGCTCTTTAGTTCTTCTTCACTTTCTACCATAAGGGTGGTGTTATTTGCATATCTGAGGTTATTGATATTTCTCCTGGCAATCTTGATTCCAGCTTGTGTTTCTTCCAGTCCAGCGTTTCTCAAGATGTACTCTGCATATAAGTTAAATAAACAGGGTGACAATATACAGCCTTGACGTACTCCTTTTCTTATTTGGAACCAGTCTGTTGTTCCATGTCTAGTTCTAACTGTTGCTTCCTGACCTGCATACACATTTCTCAAGAGACAGGTTAGATAGACAGTCTGGTATTCCCATCTCTTTCAGAATTTTCCACAGTTTATTGTGATCCACACAGTCAAAGGCTTTGGCATAGTCAATAAAGCAGAAGTAGATATTTTTCTGGAACTCTCTTGCTTTTTCTATGATCCAGTGGATGTTGGCAATTTGATCTCTGGTTCCTCTGCCTTTTCTAAAACCAGCTTGAACATCAGGAAGTTCACGGTTCACGTATTGCTGAAGCCTGGCTTGGAGAATTTTGAGCATTACTTTACTAGCATGTGAGATGAGTGCAATTGTGTGGTAGTTTGAGCATTCTTTGGTATTGCCTTTCTTTGGAATTAGAATGAAAACTGAAGATGAATGCAATAGATATTAAGAAAACTTCTATAGAAAAAGAAAAAAACAACATTGGAGTTGGCTTAGAATAGCAAATAAGAATGACACATTGGAAGAAAGACAGATAACATGACATGCTCAGAGAAGAACTTAAACAATATAGAACTGAAAGCACATCTGATTATGTTTGGGGAAAATAAGCCAGTTCAGTATGATCTGAATGTGGTTTGTGTGGAATAATACAAGAGGAGTCAAGTCAGGCCAGAAACAGACTTGGTTTATAATATGAAAGGACTGGTTGGGGAGTGTAGTCTCTTCAGGAAAAAACTAACTGATGGAAATTCTGAAGGTGTGGTATAGCCTATCCCATCAGGTATATCAAACTAGTAATTACTCACTTTTACTCTAAGTCAAGGCATACAAGATTAAAACCTGAAGAATGTACCTTTCTTGCACTAAGGATCTTACACTCTAATGGGTTATACAAAGTGACAGTTTCACCACAATCAGAAGTGTTAGGATTGAGTTTTTAATCCTCATTCTAGTTTAAAGGATGAAAGAACCACTGGAAGACAGTTTTCTGAATCTGGAATTTGGGATTGCAAAGTAAGAGACACAATCAAAGGAGTTTGATGAGTGTGAAATATGACTTGCGGTGCCCATCATCCCTCCTCCCTGACCTCCATGCCTCTGGCTGTTGATGTCATGAAAGAATCCTTGGCTTCCACTTGTTCTGGATAAGTCAGAAAGGGATTCGCATCCCTGGCTTCACAAGTCACTTTTGGTAAGTTTGAAGAGGAAGCTGGAGAATGTCTGTGCACAACTCAAAGCCACTGCTCTCTCCTCCCCAATATACATGCCTCACTACTTCCTTCCATCTTGGGACCAACAGAGAAAACTTACTTCATCAATTAGCATACCTTGGCAGTTACCACCAGGAGCCATTAACGTCAAGGTCATGTTTCATCCAGGTCTGCAAACACTCCTCTAGCACATGTATCCCCTACCAGGGTCCAGTCCCAGTTGGATCCAGGGTATCCAAAGTGTGGATGGTGAGGCGAGAGAGGTATATAGATATAGATTTATAGACTTAGAGATGTATATAGAGATAAGAAGACAGTTAAGAAAATAGAGTAGAGAAAGATACTGATATTCCTTGATTTACACATAAAGCCAATAAAGTCTGAAGACAAGAGACTTGCTCTGTTCACGTAGGCCACAGGTGCTCGCTTGAATAGTGGAGGGTGCCCTGCCTTGGGATCCCTCTCACAAGGGTCTTAGAAGCCCGAGCAGAAAAGTGAACACAGAGAGCCTCTGTGTTCCAAGGGATCAGCCTGAAAAAGAGAGGGAGGGAGAGGGAGAAAGAGAGAGAGAGAGAATTTATATGAGGGAGTCCAAGCTTGTGCAAAAACCCCATAACTTTATTTTCAAAAGGTGCTTATATATCCTAAGTGTTACATAATAGAAGATGCAGAGTCATGCAGGGGCAGCAGTCTTGACCCTTATCGATATCAGGCTTTCTTTGTGCATACCTTTCTGTATGCAAAAGGTCTCAGGTGATTTACATTATCTTATGGCCAGGAGGCCAGTTAACATTTTATGGCTTTTTTTCCTTGATAAATGTTAATCAACCAAAAACTCATCTTCCTTTGAAGTGTTTTTCTTTAATCTGCATCACCCTCAAAGTACTAAATAAAGTTACATCCTTATAGAACAAAGGTGCTTTGGGTTACAACAAAGAAAGTACTTAACTCAAAGATCTAATGTTGCTACTTGTTTTTTTCTATATACCAACTATATTAAATAATGTACTCCTGGGTATACAACAAACAAAGGATATGAAAACTTGGCAGCAAGTATTGGCTCAGTAATGAAACCCTTAACCAGTTCTATTCTAATGATTTTTAACTCCTCAAAAGGCTCTACATTCCTAGAAATTTTTAAGCTTCCTGAGCCTCTCACAGTTGGGAGGCTGTAAACAATCATATGTGTAGTTGTAAAAGTCTGGATCAACCTGTCAGGCAAGTTAGAAAGCTATCAGAGGAGTTTGAATTGAAACACTCTTATTATGCCCAGGACACTTATTAACCAAATCTCTAAGTTGATTTTCTTCAGAGAAATGTGGTCGGGGACAGCCCCCACCCCCCATTAATGTCAGAGGTGTTGGTGAGAGACATGAAATAATAAAACAGACAGATTCTGGTTTCGAGGTAGATGCTTGAGCAGTGGACCCCTTGAGACCTGATCCGCCTTGCCCTGTCAGGCTCTTCCACATGACCTTGTCATGGGTGGGCTCTCCTGTGCTGGCTCCCAGCAATCCCCCTTTCCTGTTTTGTTTTTCTTCAAAGCTTTTTGTCATTAGCTGATACACTCCATATTTTATTTCTCAACTGTCTCACTCACTTCACTAAAATATCTTCAATGATGTAGGCAATTTGGGAGTTTGTTTTTATTTTTGCTTTTTTTTTCCACTGCTGTAGCCCCCAAAATAACCCTATAACAGCATGGGAAACATATTTGGAAATCGACAAGTATATTTTGAATGGAAGAACTGATTAAAGACATTAAAAATATATAAGGATAATTAAAATAGCTTTCCAGGTGGCAACAGTGCTAAGGAATCTGCCTGCCGATGCAGGAGACTTAAGAGACACAGGTTCAGTCTTTGGGTTGGGAAGATCCCCTGGAGGAGGAAATGGCACCCCACTCCAGCATTTTTGTGGAAAAAATCCCATGGACAGAGGAGACTAGGGGGTGACAGCCCATGGGGTCCCAAAGAATCAGACCCAGCTGAGCATCTGAGCACTCAAAGTATATTGTAGCCTTTCTGAAGAATGGTGACTCTATATATGAATATAGAACATGAAAACAAATTGCCAGCTTGGGACAAAACCTGATATTTAACTTTGGACATGTTGATTTATAGGATACATTGAAATTTCTCCATGTTTTAGAGAGGGCGAAAGATGAATGGAAATCCCCGAGAAGTAGTAGACCTCTGAAAACAGATCCAGGAGAAGAGGTCTTCACTTAATACACAAACAAAAGAACACTCTTCATGAAAAACAAACAGTATTCTCAATGATCAATGTGCTGACTCCTGCCTGCTTTATAGGAACATTATATGTACACAGAACAGCCTGCATTCAATTTTCTTAAACATTTTTCAAAGAAAAGTGAAAGAGTCCATTGTTGATATCTGACTCTTTGCAACTCCATGGGCTGTATGTAGCCTGCTAGCCTCCTCAGTCCATGGGATTTTCCAAGCAAGAATACTGGAGTGGGTTTCCATTTCCATCTCCAGGGGATCAAACCTGGGTCTCTTACATTGCAGGAAGATTATTTACTGTTGGAGCCACTGCGGAAGCCCACATTTTTCAAAAATGAGATTAGTGAGTCTTCTTTGGAAAGACACTTATGTCAGTGGATTTAGTGTCTATTAGTAGTTTTAAAGAGTGTGAAATGTCCCTCCTTTTCTATATAGAAACTATCTATTCTCTGTAGACCTCTGCAGTCTGTACCTCTGGAAAGAGAGCCGCTAACACTGTCTGGGCTTTGTCAACATGCCTGAAAGCAACATTGTCAAAGGTAATTGTGGTAACGCAAAGGGACAGGGGCCATTGCTCTGTCTTGTCCCTGTCTGCACTGTGGGTGGGGCTCTAGCTTTTCCTTAATCATGTGAAGCTGTATCAACTCTGCAGGATTCAAAATGAAATTCAGAAAGGGCACAATACTTTTAACTTCAAATTCAATGATTTTAATTCTAGTTATTGTCCAGCCAATTTTATCCAAATGAATGTTATTAAACTCAGTTCTCTGGTCATGATATTAAAAGCTAAATAAGAGAAAAAAAAATCTCTTCAACAAGCACTAAAGTGTTTTATAAGGGAATTATAGGTATACTTTTACATTTTCTTAATAAAAATAATGAGAGTCAAGCAGTGTAAGTAGAGAGAGTGCAAAAGAGTGGTTAAAACATACTTTATGGTGAGAGACCCATGATTAAAATAACCAAGTCTCAGCTACTTCAGCATAATTGAGATATGAAGTCTAATTTATTCTAGATTTTTCTTCTGCAAAATGGAGATCATCTTACTCATGGAGTTTTTTTTGAGAAATAACTGAGATAATGTAGGTAGAGTTTCACATTTTCCTCACTTTGAAAGAATATATGGTGACTATTAATGGATACAGGCAGAGACTGCAATGTTATGAAAAATGGAATTTCCTGATTTTCATTATTCAAACTAAAAGCTAAGATTTCTTAGGCCAAGTAAGTGAGTGATTTTTCAAGGTCAGATAAGGAAGGAAATATATAACAAGATCCAAGTTCTTATCTTTCTTATTTATAATGTGTCTTTTTAAATAGAGAGTTCCTTGGGAGCTACAACTGAGGTCTTAGTAGCTTACAAAAATCAAGAATATAGAAAAAAAAATCAGATCAACCGAGGTCAGACAACAAAACCCTTTTGGGACTGTGGAACAGAAGATGCAGGCACAATTGATATAGATCGTCTATGAATTCCTGGTGTAAGAAAGGAGAAGCCTCTGGATCTGTGCAAGTCTTTGAAGCTAGGTTTGGAGACAGTTCTTACTACAGTGCATTTGTGAATGAATCTTACAAGAAACTTGGACATAAACATATTCTGGACTTAGAGAAAGAACAATGATAGGTACTAGTATAGCTCAGACAATAGGATGGACTGGACCACTGGCCAGGGACTACAGTGAAACAACAAGGTTGATGGCAGCAAACCATATGGTTTAACACTGGCTCTGAAGTCAGACTCACTGAGTTTTAAACTGTGCATCACTTGCTAGCTGTGTTAGGATACATGATCACTCAAAGTCTCATGCTTTTCATTTGGATAATAGGGATAATAATTCCCAGGTGGCTCAGGGCTAAAGAATCCACCTGCCAATGCAGGAGATGCAGGTTCGATTCCTGTATAGGGAAGATCTCCTGGAGAAAGAAATGGCAACACACTCCAGTATTCTTGCCTGGGAAATTCCATGCAGAGTGGAGACTGGAGGGCTATAGTTTCTGGGGTCACAAACAGTGAGACATGACTTAGTGAATGAACAACAACAAATGGGGGGACATAATATTGCTATTTCATAGGATCGCTGAGAAAATTGCATGAGATACTTAAAGCATCATGCACTACCTAGCACATAATAGCAGATCATTAAATATTAGCAGCAGCAGCTGCTGCTAAGTCACTTCACTTGTGTCCAACTCCGTGTGACCCCATAGCAACCTACCAGGCTCCCCCGTCCTTGGGATTCTCCAGGCAAGAACACTGGAGTGGGTTGCCTTTTCCTTCTCGAATGCATGAAAGTGAAAAGAGAAAGTGAAGTCTCTCAGTCGTATCCGACTCTATTATAATGCAAATAAACAACATTTAATACTTCTGTATATAAAAAATAAATCCAGAGTTGAACATCAAATACATATTTGCAAATTCCCTTGGACTGCAAAGAGGTCCAACCAGTCCGTTCTAAAAGAGATCAGTCCTGGGTGTTCATAGAAAGGAATGATGCTAAAGCTGAAACTCTAGTACTTTGGCCACCTCATGTGAAGAGTTGACTCATTGGAAAAGACTCTGATGCTGGGAGGGACTGGGGGCAGGAGAAGAAGGGGATGACAGAAGATGAGATGTCTAGATGGCATCATTGACTAGATGGACATGAGTTTGAGTGAACTGTGGGAGTTGGTGATGGACAGGGAGGCCTGGCCTGCTGTGATTCATGGGGTCGCCAACAGTTGAACACAACTGAGTGACTGAACTAAACTGAGCTACATTTACAGAAGGGTTGCTTTAATAGTTTTATAGTTTCTTTTAATCTTTTCTTCTGAATCAGAGATTTTTCTTTTATGGACAAAATTTCAGGGAGAAGCATTTACAATGGGAGATTATATAAAGCAATATTTAGTGAAGCCATTGCAATGTCTTTCATATTTCTTTCAGTGAGAGTGGTGTAGAAATACAACATTAAATAAAACCAACTCATTCACCCCACGAGTTCTGCCAGCCTAAGTGAATATGCAGCAGAGAAATGGTGCTAAGAAAGGGACTGGGAATGCTGGCAGACTTCACCTGAAGCCAGCATCTTCCTGAATCTTTGATTAATTTAAAGGAGCATTTCAGGTCACTAGCCTTGAATTTTACAAATGTGAATTTACTTTAATTTCCTCAATCCCTTAAAAACACTTTATGCAGCTCTGCAGCTGATTTTAAAAATAAGTGTTGCCAGCACAGTTATTTATAGACTAAATTCCTATGGAAAATAAAGGCATCTTTTGATATTGCTGAGTTCTTTTGACTCCAAGTGATTTTTCCCCCTCTCTTTAAATTTGTTTGAAGACACGGTACATCCTTCATTCTCTCTCTCTCTCTCGTTGGTTTTGTAATAAAAAGGAAAAGGTGTACTATGCCTTGCACTGTTTGTGGTATTGTTCAAACTGAATATTCTTATTATTGAGAAAACGAATTACAGAAATATGTTTCTGAGTTTGCCATTTCTGAATCAAGGTAAGAAAAATGTCATTGAATATAAAAGTAAGTAAGAACACATCCTTCAAGAGTATTTTGAACATACACTTTTCAACAAAAAGCTTCTTTTCAACAAGAGGCAAATGATATGAGAATAACCTAGTTTTTGTTATTATCTGACAAGGCTACTGTGACAGCAAAACAGCCTGATAGCAACTAGGGGAAAGAAATAGAATCATTTTTTAAATTGAATTTTATCGTAAATTTCTTGCTTAGACTTATCTTGTCATACTAAATGGGAGACACAGGGCCCCAGTCTATCCCTGAAACATTATGGTACTCATCTTAGGTAAAAAATATCTACATAACAATCTTGAGCATATGTAGGGTCCCAAGTGAGAGGAGCCACACGGCACCCAAGGCCAGGGGTGGCGGCCAGGAGGATCAACCCCTGTCCAAGGAACGCTGGCTGCCTGGGCAAAGGAGGGCCTGGAGGAGCCATCCCACGTTGAAGTCAGGAAGGGTGGCGGTGAGGAGACACCCATTATCGAAGGTAAGGAGCAGTGGCTGTGCTTTGCTGGGGCAGCCGTTAAGAGATACCCCACACCCAAGGTATGAGAAACCCAAGTAAGATGGTATGTGTTGTAAGAGGGCATCAGAGGGCAGACACAATGAAACCATATTCATAGAAAACTGGTCAATCTAATCACAATAGGACCACAGCCTTGTCTAACTCAATGAAACTAAGCCATGCCCATGGGATAAACCAAGATGGGAGGGTCATGGTAGAGAGGTCTGACAGAATGTGGTCCACTGGAGAAGGGAATGGCAAACCACTTCAGTATTCTTGCCTTGAGAACCCGATGAACAGTATAAAAAGTCAAAATGATAGGATACTGAAAGAGGAACTCCCCAGGTCAGTAGGTGCCCAATATGCTACTGGAGATTAGAGGAGAAATAACTCTAGAAAGAATGAAGGGATGGAGCCAAAGCAAAAATAATACCCAGCTGTGGATATGACTGGTGATAGAAGCAAGGTCCGATGCTGTAAAGTGCAATACTGCATAGGAACCTAGAATGTTAGATCCATGAATCAAGACAAATTGGAAATGGTCAAACAGGAGATGGCAAGAGTGAACGTGGACATTCTAGGAATCAGAGAACTAAAATGGACTGGAATGGGTGAATTTAACTCAGATGACCATTATATCTACTACTGTGGGCAGGAATCCCTCAGAAGAAATGGAGTAGCCATCATAGTCAACAAAAGAGTCCTAAATGCAGTACTTGGATGCAATCTCAAAAACTACAGAATGATCTCTGTTTGTCTCCAAGGCAAACCGTTCAATATCATGGTAATAAAGTCTATGCACCAACCAGTAATGCTGAAGAAGCTGAAGCTGAATGGTCCTATGAAGACCTATAAGACCTTTTAGAACTAACACCCCCAAAAGATGTCCTTTTCATTATACAGGACTGGAATGCAAAAGTACATAGTCAAGAAACACCTGTAGTTGTAGGTATATTTGCAGAATGAAGCAGGGCAAAGACTAACAGAGTTTTCCCAGAAAATGCACTGGTCATAGCAAACACCCTCTTCTAACAACACAAGAGAAGACTCTACACATGGACATCACCAGGTGATCAACACCAAAATCAGATTGATTATATTCTTTGCAGCCAAAAATGGAGAAGCTCTATACAGTCAACAAAACAAGACCAGGAGCTGACTGTGGCTCAGATCATGAACTCCTTATTACCAAATTCAGACTCAAATTGAAGAAAGTAGGGAAAACCGCTAGACCATTCACGTATGGCCTAAATCAAATTCCTTATGATTATACAGTGGAGATGAGAAATATATTTAAGGGCCTAGATCTGATAGATAGAGAGCCTGATGAACTATGGAATGAGGTTCATGACATTGTACAAGAGACAGGGATCAAGACCATCCCCATGGAAAAGAAATGCAAAACAGCAAAATAGCTGTCTGGGAGGCCTTACAAATAGCTGTGAAAGAAGAGAGGTGAAAAGCCAAGGGGAAAAGGAAAGATATAAGCATCTGAATGCATAATTCTAAAGAATAGCAAGAAGAGATAAGAAAGCCTTCCTCAGCTATCAGTGCAAAGAAATAGAGGAAAACAACAGTATGGGGAAGACTAGAGATCTCTTCAAGAAAATTAGAGATACCAAGGGAACATTTCATGCAAAGATGGGCTCGATAAAGGACAGAAATGGTATGGACCTAACAGAAGCAGAAGATATTAAGAAGAGGTGGCAAGGATACACAGAAGAAGTGTACAAAAAGATCTTCATGACCTGGATAATCACGATGGTGTGATCACTCATCTAGAGCCAGATATCCTGGAATGTGAAGTCAAGTGGGCCTTAGAAAGCATCACAATGAACAAAACTAGTGGAGGTGATGGAATTCCAGTGGAGCTATTTCAAATCCTAAAAGATGATACTGTGAAAGTGCTGCACTCAATATGCCAACAAATTTGGAAAACTCAGCAGTGGCCACAGGATTGGAAAAGGTCAGTTTCATTCCAATCCCAAAGAAAGGCAATGCCAAAGAATGCTCAAACAATAGCACAGTTGCACTCATCTCACTTACTAGTAAAATAATGCTCAAAATTGTCCAAGCCAGGCTTCAGCAATACATGAACCATGAACTCCCTGATGTTCAAGCTGGTTTTAGAAAAGGCATAGGAACCAGAGATCAAATTGCCAACATCCACTGGATCATGGAAAAATAAAGAGAGTTCCAGAAAAACATCTACTTCTGCTTTATTAACTATGCCAAAGCCTTTGACTGTGTGGATCACAATAAATTGTGAAAAATTCTGAGAGAGATGGGAATACCAGACCACCTGACCTGCCTCTTGAGAAATCTGTATGCAGGTCAGGAAGCAACAGTTAGAACTGAACATGGAACAACAGTCTGGTTCCAAATAGGAAAAGGAGTACATCAAGGCTGTATATTGTCACCCTAATTATTGAACTTATATGCAGAGTACATCATGAGAAACGCTGGGCTGTAAGAAGCATAAGCTGGAATCAATGTTGCCAGGAGAAATATCAGTAACCTCAGATATGCAGATGACACCACCCTTATGGCAGAAAGTGAAGAGGAGCTAAAAGTCTCTTGATGAAAGTGAAAGAGGAGAGTGAAAAAGTTGGCTTAAAGCTCAACATTCAGAAAACGAAGATCATGGCATCTGATCCCATCACTTCATGGGAAATAGATGGGAAAACAGTGGAAACAGTGTCAGACTTTATTTTTTTGGGCTCCAAAATCACTGCAGATGGTGACTGCAGCCCTGAAATTAAAAGACGCTTACTCCTTGGAGGAAAAGTTATGACCAACCTAGATAGCATATTCAAAAGCAGAGACATTACTTTGCCGACCAAGGTCTGTCTAGTCAAGGCTATGGTTTTTCCAGTGGTCATGCATGGATGTGAGAGTTGGGCTGTGAAGAAAGCTGAGCACTGAAGAATTGATGCTTTTTAACTGTGGTGTTGGAGAAGACTCTTGAAAATCTCTTTGACTGCAAGGAGATCCAACCAGTCCATTCTGAAGGAGATCAGCCCTGGGATTTCTTTGGAAGGAATGATGCTAAAGCTGAAACTCCAGTACTTTGGCTACCTCATGTGAAGAGTTGACTCTTTGAAAAGACTTTGATGCTGGGAGGGATTGGGGGCAGGAAGAGAAGGGGAAGACAGAGGATGAGATGGTTGGATGGCATCACTGACTCGATGGACGTGAGTCTGAGTGAACTCCGGGAGTTGGTGATGGACTGGCATGCTGCGATTCATGGGGTCGTAAATAGTGGGACACGACTTAGTGACTGAACTGAACTGAGGGTTCCATGTTATCATGTGCACATTTTTTTTTTCTCATCAATCTCCCCCTTCTTCTATTCTTGAAATTTTTACTCGCTCTAATTCTCCATTTTGTCTTTTAATCCAGAACACATTATTTAATGTTTGAATATTAATTTGAATAGCCCTTTCACATAAATTATAGTTTAGAAATAAGTATAACCACTTTAAAAGAACAAATGAAAGGAATTCTACCTTATTCCGTTTTGTAGCTCTAGAAATGGGGCAATTGTCATCTGCCAAAAGTCACCTGAATAATAAATAGAAGAACTAACTACTAGTTCACTGCTGTTTCTATGTTTGTACCTAGTTGCAGCCCTCAGGAAGAGCATCAACTTCCTGATCAAACAGAGAGAGTGGTCAGTGACACACAGCAGAAAGAACCAGTCTACAAGCATCAGTTCAGTTCAGTTCAGTTGCTCAGTCTTGTCCCACTCTTTGCGACCCCATGAACTGCAGTAAGCCAGGCCTCCCTGTCCATCACCAAATCCCAGAGTTTACTCAGACTCATGTCCATTGAGTCAATGATGTCATCAAACCATCTCATTCTCTGTCGTCCCCTTCTCCCACCCTTAATCTTGCCCAGCGTCAAGGTCTTTTTCAACGAATCAGTTCTTTGCATCAGGTGGCCAAAGTAATGGAGTTTCAGCTTCAGCATCAGTCCTTCCAGTGAATATTCAGGACTGATTTCCTTTAGGATGGACTGTTTGGATCTCCTTGCAGTCCAAGGGACTCTCAAGAGTCTTCTCCAACACCACAGTTCAAAAGCATCAGTTCTTCGGTACTCAGCTTTCTTTACAGTCCAACTCTCACATCCATACATGACTACTGGAAAAACGATAGCCTTGACTAGATGGACCTTTGTTGACAAAGTAATGGCTTTGCTTTTTAATATGCTGTCTAGGTTGGCCATAACTTTCTTTCCAAGGAGTAAGTGTCTTTTAATTTCATGGCTGCAATCACCATCTGCAGTGATTTTGGAGCCCCCTAAAATAAAGCCAGCCACTGTTTGCACTGTTTCCCCATCTATTTGCCATGAAGTGATGGGAACAAAGTCATGATTTTTGTTTTCTGAATGTTGAGTTTTAAGCCAACTTTTTCATTCTCCTCTTTCATTTTCATCAAGAGGCTCTTTATTTCTTTACTTTCTGCCATAAGGGTAGTGTCATCTGCATATCTGAGGTTATTGATATTTCTCCAAGCAATATTGATTCCAGCTTGTGCTTCATCTAGTCCAGTGTTTCTCATGATATACTCTGCATATATGTTATATAAGCAGGGTGACAATATACAGCCTTGATGGACTCCTTTTCCTATTTGGAAACAGTCTATTGTTCCATGTCCAGTTCTAACTGTTGCTTCCTGACCTACATACAGATTTCTCAAGAGGCAGGTCAGGTGGTCTGGTATTCCCATCTCTTTCAGAACTTTCCACAGTTTACTGTGATCCACACAGTCAAAGGCTTTGGCATAGTCAATATAGCAGAAGTAGATGTTTTTCTGGAACTCTCTTTCTTTTTTGATGATCCAGCAGATGTTGGCTATTTGATCTCTGGTTCCTCTGCCTTTTCTAAAACCAACTTGAACATCTGAAAGTTCAGACACAACAAGCATCGTTCAAATTTAAAGACTGGAAGCTTCCCAGGTGCTCTACTGTTCTCTCCCAGGTGGTTTATGGTTTGGTTCCAAATGCTATTTCCCACCTCACTGGACTGACTGATCATCACTTCTCCTGGACAGCATAGATGAAATGCCCTTTTCTTCTCTCACCACTCCATTTGTATGGAAGAGCTCCTAGCTCTGATACCAGGATATACTTACCTCATTTATAGATTCAGAAATTATAAAGCATTGTAGTCTTAGAAATTAGAAGGGAATTCCATTTTAATCATCTTCTTTGCTCAAATATCACCTCTGTCTAGAAACATTTTGGGAGACACTCCATCCCTGCACAGACATGGCTCTGCCTGTAGGTGACTGTGCAATACATCACTGTATTTGTTCATACATGTGAACACATTCCCCAACACACTGACATGATATTGAAAGTTCAGATTTGAATATGGCATGTGTTTGTATCCCCAGGGATGACAATCTCTTCTGGATTTATCAAAGGAATAAAGAAAGGAAAGAGGCACAGTTAAGTGAATGAATTCTTTGAAGTGTTGACCACTTCAAAGTGAAGCCTTAATAATCTTTCAGGCTCTGTGATGAGAACAACCCTTCACATATCAGGACTGGTTGAATCATCTTGGTGTTGGAACATCTCTGTAAAAGCCAGACAATTATTAGAAACAATAATATATTTTCTTCATGATATTAGGCTGATTTTGAATAATTTTGTCAGCTAAATCATATTATCTATGACTAAATATATATTTAGTATATAAACATATATTAAAAATCCATTTCCCAGTAGTTATTATTTCTTTAAGTTTTACTGGCTCCAGACAGTCTAGAATTGATTCAGTTCTTTTTTTTTTTCCTCTGAAAGAAAAACAAGACATATTTAGAAAAGGAATGATTAAAAATAAACTCATATCATTCCACCTGGAGTTTATTTGTAAGAAGCCATCTGGTCATACTTGGATCAATAGTATCAGGAAGCTTTTGAAAAACTAAAGCTGGTATGGCTGCTTCCCATGTGTGTACATGCATGCTCAGTCACTTCAGTCATGTCTGAATCTTTGGGATCCCATGGATTGTAGCCCACAAGGCTCCTCTGTCTGTTTATTTTCTCCAGCAAGAATACCAGAGTGGATTGCCATTCCCCTCTCAAGGGCATCTCTAGGGGATCTTCCTGATCCAGGGATGGAGCCTACCTCTCCTGTGTCTCCTGCTGTGCAGGTGGGTTCCTTTATTGCTGAACCACAGAGGAAGCCCTAACTTTCCCTAGTGATTGGTTATTAAATATAAAGGAGTACTTATTTCAAGGGAGCTCCTTTTTTAACAGTAGTTTGTACTTCAGTGAGCCTTACAGGTGGAATGTTGATTTATATTAGAGAACCTGAGATTTTAGACATGATTCAAGCCAGATATTAGATAATGATACAGAATTATGTCATGTATTAGAGAATGGCACAGATATTGAAATGCAATAGAGATTGTTTTATTAAACATTGAGGAAGCCATTTATGAGTAGAAATGAGAAGTATGAGAATATGTGTATCAATTAAGACAATATTTATTCAGTAATATTGACAGAGCATCTGCTATTAATATATGCAAAGGCTTCCCAGGTGGCATAGTGGTAAAGAATCCACCTGCCAATGCAGGAGATTCAACAGACATGGATTTGATCCCTGGGTCTGGAATTAGCCCTGGAGTAAGAAATGGAAACCCACTCCACTATTCTTGACTGGGAAAGTTCATGGACAGTGGAGCCTGGTAGACTATAGTCCATGGGGTTGCAGAGACTCAAACCCAACTGAATGACAGTCCATGCATGTTATATGTAAAGAGCACTGAGAAAATCTAGGGAAAATGAAACTTTCTCTTTAAGGGTCAAAGTCTAATGTGGCCAAGTGGGAGAGTAACAAATTAAAAAATACTTTAAAACATGGAGAAATAGTATAGATGACACATGTATGAAGTGGCTTGAAGATCAAAAGATCCACACTGCTTAGAGTGGAGCAAAGCGTCCTTTCAGTTCAGTTCAGTCCAGTTGCTCAGTCATGTCCAACTCTTTGAAATCCCATGAGGCACAGCACTCCAGGCCTCCCTGTCCATCACCAACTCCCAGAATTCACTCAGACTCACGTCCATTGAGTCAGTGATGCCATCCAGCCATCTCATCCTCTGTTGTCCCCTTCTCCTCCTGCCCACAACTTCTCCCAGCATCAGAGTCTTTTCCAATGAGTCACCTCTGCATGAAGTGGCCAAAGTACTAGACTTTCAGCTTAACATCGTTCCTTCCAAAGAAACCCCAGGCTGATATCCTTCAGAATGGATTGGTTGGATCTCCTTGCAGTCCAAGGGACTCTCAAGAGTCTTCTTCAACACCATAGTTCAAAAGCATCAATTCTTCGGTGCTCAGCCTTCTTCACAGTCCAACTCTCACAGCCATACATGACCACAGGAAAAACCATAGCCTTGACTAGACAGACCTTAGTCGGCAAAGTAATGTCTCTGCTTTTGAATATGCTATCTAGGTTGGTCATGACTTTTCTTCCCTAGGAGTAAGCGTCTTTTAATTTTATGGCTGCAATCACCATCTGCAGGAAGCTTTATAAAGATGCTCTTCCAGAGTCTTAATAAAGAAAAAAAACTGACATTTCCACAAGGTGGATAGGGGATTCTAGCAGAAGAAAACACACGTGATAAGATAAAATCAAAGCATGATAATTTTGCAGAATGGGAAACAATTTGAATCAGCTAGAGAATCAGGCCTCTGGAAGGTGACACCAGCTTTGCATATGGGGAGTTAAATCTGATCTTGGAGGATGCTCCAATTAACTAAGCTAAATTATCTCCAGCAATTAGCTTCACATACATAAATATGAAGCAAAAACCACAGAGATGTTTAAATGTATGCAAATGAGGGAAATAACCTTTATTTTCAGTTCAGTTCAGTCTTTCAGGCGTGTCTGACTCTTTGCAACCCCATGGACTGAAGCACACCAGGCCTCCTATCCATCACCAACTCCTAGAGTTTACTCAAACTCATATCCATTGAGTTGGTGATGCCATCCAATTAGCTTATCCTCTGTTGTCCCCTTCTCCTCCCTCATGCATCTTTCCTAGCACCAGGGTCATTTCCAGTGAGTCAGTTCTTAGCATCAGGTGGCCAAAGTATTGGAGTTTCAGCTTCAACATCAGTCCCTCCAATGAATAATCAGGACTTGTTTCCTTTAGGATTGACTGATTGGATCTCCTTGCAGTCCAAGAGACTCTCAAGAGTCTTCTCCAAAACTACAATTCAAAAACATCAATTCTTCAGCGCTCAGCTTTCTTTATATTCCGACTCTCACATCCATACATGACTACTGGAAAAACCATAGCCTTGACTAGATGGACCTTGTTGGTAAAGTAATGCCTATACTTTTTAATATGCTGTCTAGGTTGGTCATAACTTTTCCTCCAAGGAGTAAACGTCTTTTAATTTCATGGCTGAAGTCACCATCTGCAGTGATTTTGGAGCCCAATAAAATAAACTCTGTCATTGTTTCCACTGTTTCTGCATCTATTTACCATGAAGTGATGGGACCAGATGCCATGATCTTAGTTTTCTGAATGTTGAGTTTTAAGCCAACTGTTTCAGTCTTCTCTTTTACTTTCATCAAGAGGCTCTTTATTTCTTCTTCACTTTCTGCCATAAAGGTGGTGTCATCTGCGTATCTGAGATTATTGATATTTCTCCCGGTAATCTTGATTCTAGCCTGTGCCTCATACAGCCTGGCATTTCACATGATGTACTCTGCATATAAGTTAAATAAGCAGCTGCTACTGCTGCTAAGTTGCTTCAGTAGTGTTCGACTCTGTGCGACCCCATAGATGGCAGCCCACCAGGCTCCTCCGGCCATGGGATTTTCCAGGCAAGATTACTTGAGTGGGGTGCCTTGACACATTCTTTTTCCCATTTGGAACCAGTCTGTTGTTCCACGTTGAGTTGTAAACTGTTGCTTCTTGACCTGCATACAGATTTCTCAGGAGGGAGGTCAAGTGGTCTGGTATTCCCATCTCTTGTACAATTTTCCAGTTTGTTGTGATCCACACAGTCAAAAGCTTTGGCATAGTCAATAAAGCAGAAGTAGAGATTTTTCTGGAACTCTTTTGCTTTTTTGACGATCCAACGGATGTCGACAATTTTATGCCTGGTTCCTCTGCCTTTTCTAAATCCAGTTTGAACATCTGGAATTTCATGGTTCACGTACTGTTTGAAGCCTGTCTGGAGAATTTTGAGCGTTACTTTGCTAGCTTGTGAAATGATTGCAATTGTGAGGTAGTTTGAGCATTATTTGGCATTGCTTTTCTTTGGGATTGGAATGAAAACTGACCTTTTCCAGTCATGTGGTCACTGCTGAGTTTTCCAAATTTGCTGACATATTGAGTGCAGCACTTTCACAGCATCATCTTTTAGGATTTGAAGTAGCTCACTTGGAATTCCACCACCTCCACTAGCTTTGTTCATAGTGATACTTCCTAAGGCCAACTTGATTTTACATTCAAGGAATTCTGTCTCTAAGTGAGTGATTACACCATCGTGTTTATCTGGGCCATGAAAATCTTTTTTTGTATAGTTCTTCTGTGTATTCTTGCCACCTGTACTGAAGATCTTCTGCTTCTGTTAGGTCCATGACATTTCTTTCTTTATTGTGCTCGTTTTGCATGAAATGTTCCCTTGGTATCTCTAATTTTCTTGAAGAGATCTCTAGTCTTTTCCACTCTATTTTTTCACTCTGTTTCTTTTGTGTTGATCGCTGAGGAAGGCTTTCTTATCTCTCCTTGCTAGTCTTTGGACTTATGAATTCAAATGGGTATTTATTTCCTTTTCTCCTTTGTTTTTCACTGATCTTCCTACCTCAGCTGTTTGTAAGGCATTCTGAGGCAACCATTTTGCCTTTTTGCATTTCTTTTTCATGGGGGTGGTCTTGATCACTCCCTCCTGTACAATATCACAAACCTCCATCCATATTTCTTCAGGTGCTCTGTCTATCAGATTTAACCCCTTGATTCTATTTCTCACTTCCTCTGTATAATCATAAGGGATTTGGTTTAGGTAATATCTGTACAGTCTAGTGGTTTTCCCTACTTTCTTCAATTTAAGTCTGAATTTGGCAATAAGGAGTTCATGATCTGAGACACAGTCTGCTCCCGGTCTTGTTTTTGCTGACTGTGTAGAGCTTCTCCATCTTTGGCTGCAATGAATATAATCAATCTGATTTCAGTATTGACCATCTAGTGATGTCCATGTGTAGATTGTTCTCTTGTGTTGTTGGAAGAGGGTGTTTACTATGACCAGTGAATTCTCTTGGCAAAACTCTGTTAGCCTTTGACCTGCTTCATTCTGTATTCCAAAGCCAAATTTGCCTGTTACTCCAGGTTTTATTTTTATTTTTTTGACTTCTTACTTTTGCATTTCAGTTCCCTATAATGAAAAGGACATCTTTCTTGGGTATTAGTTCTAGAAGATCTTGTCGGTCTTCATGGAACTGTTCAATTTCAGCTTCTTCAGTCTTACTGGTTGGGGCAGAGACTTGGATTATTGTGATAATGAATGGTTTGCCTTGGAAATGAACAGAATCCATTCTGTCATTTTTGAGATATCATCCAAATAATGCATTTCAGACTCGGTTTTTACTAAATGGCTACTCCATTTCTTCTGAGGGAGTCTTACCCACATTTTAGATATAATGGTCATCTGAGTTAAATTCACCCGTCAAATTCCAGTCATTTTAGCTCACTGATTCCTGGAATGTCAACATTCACTCTTGCCATCTCCTGTTTGACCACTTCCAATTTGCCTTGATTCATGGACCTGACATTCCAGGTTTCTATTTATTGCTGTTTCAGCACTGGACTTTACTTCTATCACCAGTCACACCCACATCTTGGTGTTGTTTTTGCTGTGGCTCCGTCTCTTCATTCTTTCTGGAGTTATTTCTCCACTGTTCTCAGATCTATGCAGTAGGTGCATATTGGGCACCTACTGACCTGGGGAGTTCATCTTTCAGTGTCCTATCTTTTGCCTTTTCATGCTGTTCTAACCTCATTTTAAGGGCATGGAAATGTCATTTCCTCCTTTTGCTATTCAGAGGATAAGTGGCTGGACACTGGAGGTATGGACTTTGGAGTTAGAAACTCCTGTTTTCCATCTTCACTTCATTACTGGTGATCATTGTGACTTTGAGGACATTACAAAACCTACTTAGTATCAATTTTATTTTCTTTGGCCATGCTGTGCAGCATGTGGGATCTCAGTTCCCCAACCAGGGGTAGAACCTCACCACCCACATTGGAATTGAAGGATCTTAACCACTGGATTACCAGGAAATCCAAGAATCAGTTTTCAGTTTTCTTGTTGAAAAGTTGTAAATAATAATAAATTCATCTTGCAGAGGTCAGCCTGGGGACTAAAAGGTCCTCAGACCATGACTGTTGTTTTCATTTTTGTCATGCTACTCAATCTGGGCTAGGGAATGTGTTACTCTAACAAACCCTGCATTTGAGTCACTGTGATTAGAAGATAGCATCACATATGTTCCCTAAAGAGTTAGGCCACTGGGCAGGGCCTCTTTATCCCATAAGAGGCATCCTTATGGCTAACAGCTCCTCAGACCTTTCAGAAATACAAGAGCAGAACTATTATAATATGTGTACCACTCTTTCCATCTCTTTCCCCTACTGGGTGTTATTTCCGTCTCTCACTGGAACTTTACTCTTTCTCAGAAAAAGGCAATACAAACAGCCTGTGTCCATGACTGCAAAGAGAAATAAAAATAGTTACACAGCTACTATTCCATTGTATATTGAAGGTTCACCCTGTATTGGACACTATACCAAGTGCTATTAAAAGAAAATTCATCTTTTTCGTTCTCAGGACAGTCTTTTGAGCTAGCTGCTATTATAATTCACATTTTATTAATAGAAGCAAGAAAAGTAAGACTTAATATGGTTAAGTAACTCGCCAAATGTGAAACATTTAGTAAGCAGCAGGATATATTATCTGAACCATATTAATTCCCAAATATAAAACTTTTTGCACAAGGTAAATTTATCACTAATGTAACATATTACATATAATTAAAAAGTAGGAGGGGCAGGGAATAAATATCCTGATTTGCGACATTATTTCCTGGCTTTATTCTAGTACATAGAAGAGTTGAAAGAACAGACTTGCTACAGTGTCTTCCCTAATCTTTAGACTTCACATTGCTCTCCACTTCTAATCATTCATTGAGGAGTATCTATTGAATAGCTGTTAGAAATCAGTCACTGGCACATTTATGATGCTCAAAATATGTTTACTACCCTTGCAGTCTTGCAGAATTCACTAAAATAAGAGAAAAAGTATTATTTGAGAGCCAACCAATAATTATAATACATTGTGATGTGCTACTAGCAACAGACAAAGGCATGAACAACTGTGCTTCGATTAGATCTAATAAGTTTCTTATTTAATACACTTTATTGTAGTGAAACAGTGCTATAGGAACAAATATAATTGATTTTCTAGCTGGGCCATGAAGGAGTGCTTGAATAGCTAACTAATGGCAACATACATTTCTGATGGAATCATTTCATATGACATATTTATAGATTCATTTTCAACAATATTATGAAAAAGAAAATTGTAAGAGATGCTTTCAATTTTGAGGACGTGCTAACCACAATGTAAGAGACTCTCTTACAGTTCTGTTTTCTAAGGGTTGGTGATTTGGTCTCTTTGGGAGTCAGACAGGCTCACAGAATTATGGATCACTTAGCAGAGATTTAAAGATGACTGTTATGTGCCTTAGATTTAGGGGTAAACCAGGCTTCCTATTACCCCAGCAGATGGTGGTACGAGTTAGAGATTAACCTGAATCTTGCATGACTTACTGAAAAATGTTATAGTTGATGATAATGTCCAGCCACTATAACAGGTTGAAGTATCTTATTTTAACATGTGTGATAGCAAAATGCATTAACACATTAATTTTTACTGTGTTTACATTGCTATAGAAAACAGTATTATTCACTTTTAATTTCCTTTTCTTCACAACTAAATCTGTGATGCCCTATATCAAGACAGTACTTTAATAAAGAGCTGATATTTACTTTGTTTCAAAGTAAAGATGTATTGGGGGCTTCCCTGGTGGCTCCGTGGTAAAGAGTCTTTCTGCAATGCAGGAGCTACAGGCGATGCTGGTTTGATTCCTGGATCAGGAAGATTCCCTGGAGGAGGCATGGAAACCCACTCCAGTATGCTTGCTGGGAAAATCCCATGGAGACAGAATCCAGGTGGACTGCCATCCGTAGGGTCACAAGGAGTGAGACATCACTGAACAAACATGCACATGAATCCAGGCTAGAAGAGATTCTATAAATATTTTGAACTATATAAAACCGTTTGAATCTTTATGTAATTCTGGAAAGGGGGTAATTGACCCCAAACCAGTATGTAATTTCTCTCCAACCCAGTCGAGAGAAGAGCTGTAATTAAATGTGAAATTTTAAAAGAATTAAATCTCTCTTATATATTCTCTAGTGACTCAAATTAATATCTGCTATAGATGTCAAACTTAAAGTTCACTTAGGTTATGACATCCTGAAAAAAAACTGGAATGGGCATTAAAAGAAAAATTCACAAATTAAGGATCAGATAAAAGAAAACCATTAACCTGTGCTATCAGTAGCCTTACTGATAACTGTTACTTAGATTCATTTGGTGAAGTCGGCACAATTATGATTTCTCCCTTACTGCTTCAAGATTATCTTTCTTGTAACTGCTCACTCTTCTAGAAAATAATATCATATTTTATATTGTGAGATTAGAGGTTTTTAAAATCTAAAACAATTTTGACTTGATATCCTATAATCAACATATCAGCCTCAAGACATAATTTTCTCTGCGCATAAGAATCACCATATGCAAGCATCAAATTTTAGTTAACTTTACTGATTGTACTGAAGATGTGACAACAAGATTAAAATGAACATTGGATAACTTCTAAATCATTTATATTTAAACATCAGCGTGCATTATGTAATTTTCCTTGTAAACTCTCACTCTTTTTTGATAGACACACATTTAAATAGAATGTCCATTCAACTCCAGAATTCATCTGTAGTAGGTAGCCTCTAAAATGGCTCTCAACAAATCCTACCTCATGGTATCCACAGCCTTGTCTAACTCTCTCCTCTCCTCGAGTGTAGGCTGGTGTCTTTCTTCTAACAAAGAAAATGTGGCAAAATGTTTGGAATGTCACTTCCAATGTTGAGTTACAAAAGACTCTGGGGTCTTCCTTTCGTTGCTGTTCAGTCTCTAAGTTGTTCCCATTCTGTGACCCCATGGACTGCAGCATGCCAGGCTCCTTTGCCCTCCACAATCTCCCAGAGATTGCTCAAATTTTTGTCCACTGAATGGTGATGCTATCTGACCATCTCATCCTCTGTCACACCCTTTTCATTTTTCTTTCAATTTTTTTCCAGCATCAAGGCATATTTCAATGAATCAGCTCTTTGCATCAGGGGGCCAAAGTATTGGAGCTTCAACATCAGCATCAGTCCTTGCAATGAATATACAGTGTTGATTTCCCTTTAGGGTTGACTGGTTTTATCTCTTCATATCTCCTCCCAAGGGACTCTCAAGAGTCTTCTTCAGCACCACAACTCAAAAGCATCGATTCTTTGGTACTTAGTCTTCTTTATGATCCACCTCTCACATCTGTACATTACTTGATTATTTGGAGTTTTGTTGGCAAAATTATGTCTTTGCTTTTTAATATGCTGTCTAGTTTTGTCATGGTTTTCCTTCAAAGGGACATGGATCTTTTAATTAATAGCTGCATGGTCCTAGTATGAGAACTCTTCACTAGGACTCATCCTTCCTGGGTGGCCCTGCATGGCATAGCTCATCACTTCATTGAGTTAAGCAAACCTCTGCCACAAGGGTGTGGTCCATGAAGGAGTTTACTCTTTTACCTCTTTATTATTCTCTCTTTATCTCTTTCATCTCTCAATTTCTCAATCCCTTCCCCTCATTTTGAAGAAACAAGTTGTTATGTTGTTAATAATCACATGGAGAGATCCTCATGGCAAAGGATTACCAATTGTCTGTCCAACAACTTTTAAAGATCTGAAGAACACTAAAAACCACAGAAGTGAGCTTGGAAACAGATAATTTTCCCAGCTGAAGCATGAGATGATTTCAGCCCTGACTGGCAGGTACAGCCTTATGAAAGAGCCTGTGTCATATGCATGCTGCCAAATCAGTTACCTGACCCAGAGAAAATGTGTAATCATAAATTTAGTTGTTTTAAGTTACTATGTTTGAGACTAATTGTTATACAGCAATAGATAATGAATATAGCAGCTGAGCTGTGACAGAAGGAAAGTTGGTTCTTTGGCTCCTGGAGGAAAAATAGAGAAATCCATTAATGTAGATAAACTTTAAAGATTATCTGATACAATTTGAATAATCCTACCTGAATGTTTACATCTTCTTTATAACAATAAAAAAGATAATCTACTATTATGTCTACAAAAACAAAATGCATGGCTCACAGTTTTCCTTAAGCCTTTCACAGGAGCGTTTGACTCAGCTGACAAGATATCCCTGTGAATATAGATATAAGTTACCCTTTGCAGCTGCCCTCTGCTAATCTTGTATTTTTGGTGTACTGAACTGCTACAATGAAAATAGAGACAATGCATTTCCTTGATATGTAAGCATTTACGTTCCTGAAAGTCATAGCTGTTGACTATTGGAATTACACATTACTTGAGCAATTCTGAAAATCAATTCTTGACTATTCTTTGCAAAATTGGGAGGTATTCCAGAATAAATAATTCATTTATTTGAAAAGTGAATATATACATATATATAAAACATTTCTTATCATGAAATACTCACTATGGCTTCAGCTTTAAGATCTTGTGTGTGTGATGGGACTGTGGGAACAGAGATTAAGTAATAGAAACAGGAATTAAAGGATTCTGGGAGTGCTTCAAAAGAGAGGTACATTGATCAGGACTCTTACTCAGAAGAGACAAGTGAAGGTTAGGAATGCATGGCATGCTGATTTCTTGCTGCTAGATATGGGGTTGCCATAGCGACAATTGCATAACATCTATATTTCTATGAAACCATCTGGGAAGGCATAGAACATTCTTTTTAAAAGGCATTAGAGTGTTGGCATGTTATTTGTAGTTGGTTAAAAATAGCCTGGGCATGTGGGTGTTTGGTGTTCTTGTCTTATGCTTAGGCTCACAAGAAATGCAAACCAAACAACCCCATCCCCCAACCCTCACTCAACAAACCACACACTCCTTTCTATTCTTCTGTCGACTAATTCTCTAGCTCCTTGTACTTTGTGAGGAAAACCAAGACCACACTCAAGAGACAATTTCCTGCAACATGCAGTGAGAAATTCCTCTTGCTTGACACTGGTGTCTCCACTTGCTTAACAGGAGAAAACACTCTCCTTTAACCTTTCTGGTTAGACTTGTCACTAACCCAAAAAACAGGCCTGCTTGCAAATGCTCAGGCCTGCAGCAAGCAGCAAGACAGTTTTTCAGAACTACTTGAAAATAGTGGAAAGAAGTGTAAGATGGTTGTGGGCAGCTTTGGTCTCAGGGGTGGAGAACCACAAGTAGTTTTGGAGGAAAGTGACCTGTTAGAAAGCGACCTTCCTGAAGATAGAAGTTCTGGCACATTCTTCTCTAACCAAAGTACAAGGTAATGTGAAACACTCAATGAAAGATTTGTTGCAAGAATTTTGACTAGATATGCCCATCAAAGTTTTGGTTACTGGGAGTTATCTATAAATTATATTCTTTCTTAAGTTCATTTGTCTATTATAAATTCGTTAATACATTCAGCATGCACAGAGTCATGCATTTCTTTTCTTCTCAAGGATCCCACTGGAAAAGACAGAAATGAATATATAAAGTAAATAAACACATCTCAAAATATAAATTTACACTCAGTTTTAACTTAGAATTTTCTCATCTGAAGACATCCATCTACTGTCCTGTGATATGTGATGTTAAGAATGTGTACACATGCTTTTCACTTACTTTGAATCTCAGTGACTTTTGTATATATTTATGAGATTATTTTTCCTGTTTATCAGATTCTTAGAATTTTTAACAGGTGAATTAATAGTAAGTGATTCATAAATCATATATTCCCTTTGTTTCTCCTTCCTTTCTGCTTATAACTATTTTCAAGAAGGACTGCTACATTTAATGTTCAACTTCCATTATGAAATAAGACATGACTTAAAGAATATTGTAAAGCAAAATAAAGTACAAATAAAAATAATAAAAAAGAATGTTATTTGAGAAACAGTAAGAAAACTCCTTGACTTCACTCTCTCCTTTGATTCCTTCTGACTTGCATCTTCAAATTCTACTTTCCTAAAACATCAAAGACATTGTTTAGTGGGCAAGCCTTCCCTGGATTGGGCAGAGTATTCAGGTCTACTACTGTAAACTTTCACTTGCGTTATGCAGTTGGTCCAATTCCCCATCAAGAGCAGAACATTGAGATGATAGTCTAAGGGACAGGTAAGAAGTAGAAAATTAACTTTTCTTGAAATGAGAATCATCCCAGAATACACTGCAGAACACTGGCACAGTGGGCTGGGGGTGCTGAAGAGGAAAAGAAGAAAAAGGATAATCATTAATAATGCCACAATTTTATTTAGGCCCTTATGGTTGCTGAAAAGAATACCCCATATTTTTCTCATATCAAAAATCATTCACATATTAAAGAGATAAAGAAACAGGAAATTTGATAGATAAAATCTATCTTGTCCTTATCAGTAAGATTCTTGAGAAGAAAATGTTTAGTGCGTTCAAAAATCCAGAACCAGAGTGATTCTAGAGATACTCTACTTCCATCCTGTGTCTTATCTCATTATTCTCTCTTTTTAATTTTTTTAAAGTTTAGGTTGTGTCTTTTATCCAACAGCAACTTATTAAATAAAGGGGATTTACCAGGAAGAGACTGTGCTTTTTTAAAATCAATAGATAGCACACCAACAGCAACAATTGCCAACATCGGCTGGATCATTGAAAAAGCAAGAGTTCCAGAAAAACCTCTACTTCTGCCTTATTGACTATGCCAAAACCTTTGACTGTGTGGATCACAACAAACTGTGGAAAATTATTCAAAACATGAGAATACCAGACCCCTTGACCTGCCTCCTGAGAAATCTGTATACAGGTCAAGAAGCAACAGTTAGACCTCAACATGGAACAGACTGGTTCAAATCAAGAAAGGAGTACATCAAGGCTTTGTATTGTCACACTGCTTATTTAACTTATATGCAGAGTACATCATGCAAAATGCTGGGCTGGATGAAACACAAGCTGGAATCAAAATTGCTGGGAGAAATATCAATAACCTCAGCTATGCAGATGACACCACCCTTATGGCAGAAAGCAAAAGAAGAACTAAGCCTCTTGGTGAAAGTGAAAAAGTTGGCTTAAAACTCAACATTCAGAAAACTAAGATTATGGCAATTGGTTCCATCACTTCATGGCAAATAGATGAGGAAACAATGATAACAGTGACAGACTATTTTGGGAGGCTCCAAAATCTTGGCAGCCATGAAATTAAAAGGAGCTTGGTCCTTGGAAGAAAAGTTATGACTAACCTAGACAGCATATTAAAAGCAGAGATATTTCTTTGCCAACAAAGATCCATCTAGTCAAAGCTATGGTTTTTCTGGCAGTCATGTATGGATGTGAGAGCTGGACTGTAAAGAAAGCTGAGCGTTGAAGTATTGATGCTTTGGAACTGTGGTGCTGGAGAAGACTCTTGAGAGTCCCTTGGACTGCAAGGAGATCCAACCAATACATCCTAAAGGAAATCAGTCCTGAATATACATTGGAAGAACTGATGCTGAAGCTGAAACTCCAATACTTTGGCCTCCTAAGAAGAACGGACTCATTGGAAAAGACCCTGATGCTGGGAAAAATTGAAGGCAGGAGGAAAAGTGTACAAAAGAAGATGAGATGGTTGGATGGTATCACTGACTCGATGGATATGAGTTTGAGTGAGCTTCAGGAGATGTTGACGGACGGGGGAGGCCTGGCATGCTACAGTCCATGGGGTAGCAACGAGTCAAACATGACTGAGGGGCTGAAATGAACTGAACATAACAGCTGCTACATCAAAGAAATCAAAATGGTCCCCCATCAGTTATTCTTGATACTTTGAATGTCTCTTCTGCCCTGAATGTCCTTTTACAAATAGGGTAAGAACATGTTGCTGTAACACATTTGTCAACCCATGAGCCCTAACGCAGCAAGATCAAGGGTGGATGGGGAGGGAGGTGGGAAAGAGGCTCAGGAGGGAGGGGCATAGGTATACCTGTGGCTGATCCATGTTGATGTTTAGCAGAAACCAAAGTAATACATAAAGCAATTATCCTTCAACTAAAGATTATTTTAAAAAGGAGAGAGAATGGTGATTAGGAATCTCTGATGCTCTGTCATCAAGTAGAAACCTACTAAATGCTTACATCTAACAATATCAAAATATAACAACAATTGTAGTAACTAGATTTTAAAGGAAAAGCTCTGGCTTCACAAAAATCTCCACCTGCTCCTGACCCCTCTCAGTCATTTGGTTGTGCATTTCAAGTGTGACTCAAACGATTAGAAAATTTGGGAAGAATGACAGGACATTCTACTTAACATTCCTCTGCTTTCCTTTTTCAACTGAAGGTTGCAGGAAGCTTGCATTTTTCTTTTGCTTCTTTTTCTTGAATGTCGTCTATAGGAAGGCATACTCTAGTCTGGCAGTGCCGAAACTGGAAGGGAGAAAAACTTGCTTTCTTTCTGGAATTCATTACTAGCAGGTCTATTTGCACGAGGGCAGAAACCATATCCTTTAACCTGAATATTTTCTTAATTAAAAATGCATATATTCAGGACACAGGGGAGGAGGATGGGGCTATATATTCTGGGGCCTTTAATAAGCCACAATGGAAACCACATTTGAGCATCAAACAATAACAGTAATATATATTACATGCTTAATGAATTCCAGACGCTGTTTTGCAAATATCTACTTATTTAATCCTCTTATAAATTTGAGATATAGATCTATCTATAAAGTAGAGATAGCTACTCTCTTAAATTATCTCAGGATTATTGCACCCCCCACCCCCAGACTGAAACAGATCGACTTACATTCTCACCAGGAGTGTATACAAAGATATACTACTTTACCTTCTTGCCAAAAGATGGTATGGCAAGACTAAGTTCTTTGGCCAATCTAACAATAAAATTTATTTTATTAGGTTTTAATTTGTACTTCTAAGATTATTATTAAGGATAAGTAACTCTTCATATTTATTCCATTTTGATTTCCTATTTTGTCAAATGCTTGTCTTGCCTAGCTTTTTGTTTTATGCTATCTTTTATTCTTACATAACAATATTTTTACATATTTTGTACAGTAGTCCTTTATTGCTTACATGTGTTATAAATATCTTATTCAGCTGTATGACTCCTCATTTTTCTGTCTATACAGTTTTCTTTTGCCAAGAACAGAATTTGTTAAATATTGTCAATACTTAATTCATTTCCAACAGTTTTACTGAAGTATAATTCACACACAATAGAAATCATCCTTTTCAAATGTACAGTTTAACTGTATATAGTATATTCAGAGTTGTACAATCATCATCAAATATGACTTTGAAGATTTTTATCATTAAAGAAACCCCATCTATTTGCAATTTTTTAAGGAATCTCCACACTGTTTTCCATAGTGGCTGTACTAGTTTGCATTCCCACCAGCAGTGTAAGAGAGATCTCTTTTCTCCACATCCTCTCCAGCATTTATTGCTTGTAGACTTTTGGATCGCAGCCATTCTGACTGGTGTGAAATGGTACTTCACTGTGGTATTGATTTGCATTTCTCTGATAATGAGTGATGTTGAACATCTTTTCATGTGTTTGTTAGCCATCCGTATGTCTTCTTTGGAGAAATGCCTATTTAGTTCTTTGGCCCATTTTTTTATTGGTTCGTTTATTTTTCTGGAGTTGAGCTGCATAAGTTGCTTGTATATCTTTGAGATTAGTTGTTTGTCAGTTGTTTCATTTGCTATTGTTTTCTCCCATTCAGAAGGCTGTCTTTTCACCTTGCTTATAGTTTCCTTTGTTGTGCAGAAGTTTTTAATTTTAACTAGCAATCTTACTGCTGGGCATACACACCGAGGAAACCAGAATTGAAAGAGACACATGTACTCCGATGTTCATTGCAGCACTGTTTATAATAGCCAGGACATGGAAGCAACCTAGATGTCCATCAGCAGATGAATGGATAAGAAAGCTGTGGTACATATACACAATAGAGTACTACTCAGCCCTTAAAAGAATAAATTAGACTCAGTTCTAATGAGGTGGATGAAACTGGAGCCGATTATACAGAGTGAGGTAAGCCAGAAAGAAAAACACCAATACAGTATACTGACACATATATATGGAATTTAGAAAGAAAGTAATGATGACCCTCTATGTGAGACAACAAAAGAGACACAGAGGTATAGAACGGACTTTTGGACTCTGAGGGAGAGGGAGAGGGTGGGATGATTTGGGAGAATGGCATTGAAACATGTATGCTATCTTGTAAGAAACGGAGCGCCAGTCTATGTTCAATACAGGATACAGGATGCATGGGGCTGGTGCACAGGATGATTCAGGGAGATGATATGGGGTGGGAGGTGGGAGGGGGCTTTGGCATTGGGAGATCGTGGACACCTGTGGCTGATTCATGTCAATGTTTGGCAAAACAAATACAGTATTGTAATGTAGAATAAAGTATTAAAAAAAATAAGAAACCCCATCACCTTTAACAATCACTAACCATTTGCTCCAATACCTAGCCATAGGCAATCACTAATCTAGTTTCTGTCTTATAGGTTTGTACATTCTTGACATTTCATGTAAATGGAATAATGATATGTTGTCTTCTTGTGACTGACTTGTTTCAAAGCATTTTTCCAGAGTTTCAATATGTTGTCTCATGATTCAGTACATATTTATTTTTATTACTGGAATGTAGGCCTTTACTCTTATAAAGAAAGCAATTACAAAATGTTAATATATGTAAAGTAAGAGTTCTGTCATAAGTACCCTTCCAACAAAATATTTGATTCTATAATTGTACAGACTAGTTTCCTCTGTTTTACTGGGTCAGTCATCCCCATAATATTTGAAGGTATAAGCTGACATTCTGTAATATCCTCCCTGAATTTAATTAGCCAATTTTATTACTCACTTTGCAGATAAAAGGTATCATGTACATACATATAACTTACAAAACAAAGGGGTTCCTCTAGTGTACATGACTTGTACCTGATTTGTATCTACATTAATAAAAATATCACAGATGTATCAATTGCAAATAGCCACTTCCACTGATAGCATATAAATACAAGCTTAATCAAAATTATTCACTGAAGAAATTGTAGACTGAGAAAAAGAGAGAAAGTCATGGTGGTGGAACTGTCTCAGATATATGTAGAAGTCTAAAAGATACTTCTTCCTTCGAAGAAAAGCTATGACAAACCTAGACAGCCAAAGTGGAGTAGAACATCACTTTGCCAGCAAAGGTCCATATAGTCAATGCTATGGTTTTTCCAGTAGTCATGGGAATTGGATCAGAAAGAAGGATGAGCACCAAAGAATTGATAGTTTCAAACTGTGGTGCTGGAGCAGACTCTTGAGGGTCCCTTGGACAGTAAGGGGATCAAACCAGTCAACCCTAAAGGAAATCAACTCTGAATACTCATTGAAAGGACTGATGTTAAAGCTGAAACTCCAGTACTTTGGCCTCCTAATGCAAAGAGACAACTCATTGGAAAAAACCTTGATGCTGGGAAAGATTGAAGGCACGAGGAGAAGGCGGCAACAGAGGATAAAATGGTTGGATGGCATCACTTACTCAGTGGACATGAGTTTAAGCAAACTCTGGGAGATGGCAAATGACAAGGAAGCTTGGTGTGCTGCAGTCCATGGAGTCGCAAAGAGTCAAACACAGAGAATGAACAACAACAAATACCTCAAAGGATACCTTCATTGTATTATATGTCTTTTCTTTAGGTTCCCCTTTCTAGTGGAGAAGGCAATGGCAACCCACTCCAGTACTCTTGCCTGGAAAATGCCATGGATGGAGGAGCCTGGTGGGCTGCAGTCTATGAGGTCGTTAAGAGTTGGACACCACTGAGCAACTTCAATTTCACTTTTCACTTTCATGCATTGGAGAAGGAAATGGCAACCCACTCCAGTATTCTTGCCTGGAGAATCCCAGGGACAGAGGAACCTAGTGGGCTGCTGTATGGGGTCGCACAGAGTCGGACACGACTGAAGCAACTTAGCAGCAGCAGCAGCAGCACCTTTCTAGAAGACACAAACTTTTGTATGACTCAAGTGTGTTATCGATAGCTATAATAATTAAAATTATTCAAATGAAGCCCTAATTTATTATTTTTTACTTTTATCCGTGCTTATTTTGATTAGCATAAAAGTTGCAATTTAGTGCACATGAAATTTTGACCCTCTTTTCATGTTATTTAAATTAATTGTGTCTGTGTGTGCTCAGTCACTTGGTTGTGTCCAACACTTTGCATGCTATGTAGACTGTCAGGTTCCTCTGTCCATGGCATTTTACAGGTAAGAATACTGGAAAGGGTTGTCATTTCCTACCCCAGGGGATCTTCCTGACCCAGGGATTGAACCTGTGCCTCCTGAATTTTCTGTTTGGCAGGCAGATTCTTTACCATCGTGCCACCTGGGAAGTCCTGAAACCAAATTGAAACAACCACAGTTTTGGATATATTTTGAAAAACTGCACATGCCTCCACCCTGGGATTTCAGATACTACCTGTTGGGTATCATATTCCTCTCCTAATGCAATTCTTCATAAAGTCAGCTAAAAGAGTGACTTTGTTTAAAATATTAGATAATTTTCAGCTTCAAAATTATTCTATTAGGACATGAAGAAATCTTAGGCTTATGAATCCCCGAGATTCTGTCGTCCCACATGTGCAGTCTGGTGTCTGCCTTCCCACATATGTCTGTTATCCACTAAACAAGATGACAAGGAATATGAAAATAGAAAATAACAAATTTGAAGATCCTAAAGCTATTAGACAGCCTAGTTATTATATTTGGAATTATTGCTTAAATTATGTTTCCTTTGATAATATGTCTTTATTTTGACAACTATCAAGCACTTAACAGCATCTAGGTAAAAGGTGGATTTTTTTCATAAATCACACTGATATGCCAAATAATAGATGCCAGCTGTGACAGTGGGAGTATTGCTATATAATTTTCTGCCCTCATGCTCCAAATTGAAGATCAGTCCAAGTTATCAAATTTTCTAAGTAACATCATTCTCAGTTTCATCTGACAATAGTTTCATCTGGCACATAAAAATGCAAGAGAGGAACTCAGAAGAAAAGTAAACGAGTTGCTATTTCTAGAGATCTGTCTAGAAATCAAAATATAAAGACTAGAGTTCTTGAGTGGAAGAAATTTCATCATTGAACTGGAAAATAGATGTCATGCATGCACAAAAAGTAGAAATGTAAGGCCAAAGAGCATATGCGATGCATACGTGCTACATCACTTCAGTCCTGTCCAGCTCTTTGTGACCCAATGGACTGTAGCCCGCCAGGCTGCTCTGTCCATGGGACTCTTCAGGCAAGAACATTGGAGTGGAGATGCAACTTTTGATGTAGTTGTTGGGCTGGGTCCCCTTGCAGTGTGCTGGCTTTCTCCAGTTGAGGTCAAGGGCTCCTCCTGGTGCAGAGCACAGGCTCCAGAATGTCCAGCCTCAGTAGTCGCGGTACACAGGCTCAGTTGCCCCATGCCATGTGGGATCTTGGTTTCCTGAGAGAGAGAGATCAGACCCGTTTTCCCTGCTTTGGGAGGCAGATTCTCAATCACTGGACCACCAGAGAAGTCCCTGTAAATGCATTTCTATTTACCTCCATGTAGTATATGATTTAGCTTTTGCTGACTTAAGAGAACCTTTCATTTAATCATCCCATTCTTTCTCTCAGTGACTACATTTAAGAAAACAGAACAAGCTTACGCATACCCTGATCTCGTCTCACCTGAAGGCCTTTGCTTCTCTCTCTACCTGTGTTATGGATTAAATATTTGTGTCCCCTCAAAATTTGTGTAAGTCCTAACTTCTGACATAATGGCATTTGGAGGTGGGGCCTTTGGGAGGTGATTAGATCATGAAACAGACTAGAACAGCGTGCTGTATACTCCCTTTAGATTTCCACCTCACTAATTCCTTGACACCCAGATCTCCACTCAAATGCCCTATCCTTAGAATAACCTCTTTTCACTATCTTCCTATATTTCTTTTGCCATCACTTTCTACCAAATTTTCAACAAATGCAACACTTTACAAATCTTTTTCCATTAAAGAAAATAATTTTAAATAAATTAATCATAAACTAATGATCTCTCAAAGTTTGTTATTTTTGTCTTTTTGATTGTATCAAAATACATATACAAGGGAAATTGAGCAACTTTATAAAAATATTTCAATGGGTAGCCAATAATTTGGATTAATTTATAATATAAATTTTAAAAAATATATGAATACATGTGTGTTATATATTTGTTTGCAAAGATGAACTACATAAATAGAACAAGAAAATTTTGGTTTTACAGTTTTAAAGAAAATCTACTCCTCGTGACACAGCAGTAAAGAACCCACATGCCAGTGCTGGAGACATGAGAGACATGGGTTCAATCCCTGGGTTGGGAAGATCCCTTGGAGGAGGAAATGGCAACCCTCTACAGTATTCTTGCCTAGGGAATCCCTGGGCAGAGGAGCCTGGAAGGCTACAGTCCATGGGGTCTCAGAGTCGTACATGACACTCTCATCTATAGTAATACACTAAGCAGTATGTTGATAAGGTTCTGCAACTATAAAACATATACAAAATAGAATTTAAAATGAATAGCTGTAGTGCATGAAAGAGGAGATAAGACAATAAAGGAAATCATTAGGAGTCAAAGATATAAGAAAAGTGTAAACCCAAGAAGTAAGCAAGCCCCAAAGCAGGTGGCTGCCTAAAGGGATATGATAATCTTCATAATACCAGAATCAAAGCAAATGCACAGTAGAGAACAATGCTAAATAATGCTACACAAACATGTGGACTATGATGAAGCAGAGAAAGTGAAAAAAACTTTGGATTTATACTTGATCATAGCGGAATTTCCTAAAACATTTGAATGTGAAAAATCATTTCACAGAAGAATAAGTACTATATAATTATTTTAATGCAAGATTCAAAATCTTACAGAAGTATATGTATAGATATACAGATACATAAGATACATATAGATAAGAAACATATGAGTCATCCAATAATGAAATGTACACAAATGTATACACAGACTCACACTATCACACGAAACTCTAAATAAAAATTAAAAAATAGTAAACATGACACTTAGGATATTGTCACATTGTTACCTCTGTTGGAGAGGGAGGAGAATGCATCATAGAAACAGTTATGAAGATGAACACAAAGACTTCAGGTATGATGCTTTATTTCTAAGTAGGGGTGAAGATAGGTGGTCATACGCTGTATTATTTTCATCTTTTCTATAATACAATTATACTCCTTTGTATATGTGAAATAGAACTGAGAAAGTATCTTTATAAAGTTAAAACCATTGCAAATTTATTTTTAGTGATATAACTATGGCAGACAGCATGAGAATTCTGAGGGTTTGGTATTTTCCACATGTAATATAAACTCCTCATTTTGTCAACTTATTTAATTAGTGAGCGAAAATAATTAAAGTGTTTTTTTAAGAAATTCTGGACTATTTTTAGCTTGCTTTCTAAACTTCTTTTATCTCTTTCTACCTAAGAATGAATGTTGATTTTTTTTTTTAAAATTGCAGAAAAATAGGGAACAAAACTGGTCTGGCCTTTGACTGTTTCATTTCATAGCTCTTCTAAATGCAGCCCTATGCAACTTAAGTCCTATCAGACCCTGGGCAAATCACTCATTTATTCATTCATTTTTGTTCACATTATCATACAAAAATCATGCATTGATATCTACTGTGTGACAGGCACTGTGTGTACAAAGATGGATAAAGCATAAATGTGACAGATGCAGCTCACAACTGACCAGAACAAGAGGACCTTGATCTCATCAACACGTGGGCTCTGAAATCAGACTGCTTCCTTAGCCTTGATTTACTTTCCTGTTGAAGTATGTGTCTGGAATCTTTCCTTTATCAGTATCTTTACTGGCATCCTGAGGACCTGATTTTCAAGACATGTTTGAAAAAGTAAGAGAAGGGGAGGGTCTGGACAGGGATTCTACTCCCACCATATTCCCAGAATGACATGGCTTTCTGTACCCAGGACTTCCTGCTGCCATGCTCTTACTATCCGTTTAAGGATCTCTGGGGTATCCCTAAAGAAAGTCTATACTAGCCTGATAAATGGCTATTCCCATAAAACAAAATATTTTTATTTATGCAGTTCTTTCTGGTTTTCACTTCCTGTCATTCATAGTCTCAACCCTGAAACTCCATCATTTCTCATAATTAAGCCCTCAGGACTTCACACACTGTCTTCATTTTAACTACTGAAGGAAACAGAATGTCTGTGAGAAAAACAGCCTGTGGGTAATTCCTGGGTTGGCATAGCTTTGGGATGCTCTCAGGTCCTGTGTGAAGTCTTTCTTAAAGAATACCTCTGGGGACCCTTTCTCAGAATGTGGTTACTTAAGGTTTCATTTAAGAAGCAAATGCTTCTTGGCTGAGCAAGCAGAGTAGAAAGCAGCCAAACTTGTCTAACTGAAGACGAGGCAACTGAGTTTTACCATGTGAGGGCTTCCCTCGTGGCTCAGATAGTAAAGGATCTGCCTGCAATGCAAGAGACCTGGGTTCGATCTCTGGGTCAGGAAGATCCCCTGGAGAAGAGCAATGCCCATTCCAGGATTCAGGCCTGGAGAATTCCATGGACAGAGGAGCCTCGGGGAATTACAGTTCACGGGGTCAGAAGCCACGAAGGGATGAACAGCTTCACTTTCACCTCATTGTCAGCATCCCAGAGACACCTACTAACCATACTGCATGCCTGGAGACGTCTGAGTCCTGTAACCAAACTGCTAGCCTGAGATCTGGAGGCTAGTGCTTCACCTAAGCAACAGGATTTGTGTGCTTCTCTCCCTAACTGCTGCATAAGGAGAAAATAAATCTCTATAGGAAGAAATGGGCAAGTCCCACATGACATTGTAATAATGGATATAAGTTTTCTTTCCAAAATTTCTCTGGGAAAATTGAAAAATGGCTAAATGAATTAAGGATGAAAATGAAACAAAATATCAGGCAGGCATCACAACATTATTTAATAATAGTACTTTTAGTAAAACATAAACAACTTTCTAAATCAAAACAACAATACTACAAAATGGGAATGCTTGAAATTATGCATATAAAGTTCATCCCGTACATATTAATAAGCTCCTTTCCTTGAGGCCTTAAGAAAGATACTATGGGACATAGGATGATAAAACAGAAATGGCCTCTGCCCTCAAAAGGATAGATTTAAGCAGAGTAGATAACACATGTACAAAAATACCTAGAACAAGGTGTCGACTGAAAAATAAATGCACAACCTAAAAGTTGAGAGTTATATGTTATATTTGGCAGACATAATGAGGACTTCATACCAAGGACTTCAAGCCTGGTGGACATCATATCAAGCAACCTAGAGAAACTGCTCTGAGGAAGTGAGGAGGTAGCTAGGATGTATAGGAATTTTGCAATGAAGGGCAGGTAGCAGGAAAAAAAAAAGATTACTGTTAATTAAAAAAAAAAACAAAAACAACAACTAGATGCCTCAAGGAATTTTGCACTTTTCTATATATGGGAAGATGTAAGAGTCTAGGCTCACAGAAATCCTTCTTTGGACATGCACCTCAGCTATCTGTGCCTGCAGAGCCCGAGTTTCCTCAGGACTCACCTTCAGGAGTGGCTGCAGGCTGACGGTAGGTGTTCTTTGTTTCCTTCCTGAGTCCCCTCTGGGCTCGTGAAGCCGCCATTGGCGGGCTGCAATCACCGATGGTAGTGGCATGGCTTGTTTACTGCAGTGGCAGGCTGCATTTCATTCTTCAGATATATGAACAAAATGCTCCAGTTTGAATACAAAGTTTCCACTCTTGGCTATCTAAGAAAAGAAAACAAAGAATGGCCAAATACTTAGGGAACAGAAGGTTTGAGAAATATTAGGATATTTTGACTAAATTTTATATGAAGGTTTTTAATTGTACAAGTTTTTGGGGGTAGGGGGAATTTCATAATTGCAACCTAATTTCTTTAAATATTAATCTAGCTGCAAAGTTTGGAAATGGTGAGGAAAATGAGGCTGGAGACTATGTAAGAAGTTATGGAACTGAGGTACGAGGTATCTGGAAATATAGAAGTAGATATGGAATGGGACAATAGTAATAAACATAAATCTTTAAGCCATAGAATGTATGAAATTACAAAATAATTGATGTAAGAATATTAAAAGTATACAATCAAGAATTCAGCTTAAAACTTGGTTACAATACAGAAACTCACAGACATAGGAAACAAATTAATAGTTTCCCAGGGGGAAGTGGAAGGAGGGATGAATTGGGAGTGTGAGGTTAACAGAAGCACACTACTATGTATAAAACAGATAACAAGAACCTACTGTATAACACAAGGAACTATATTCAATATCACATAATAAACTATCACTGAAAAGAACTTTAAAGTAATATGCATACATATATGTGTACGTATAGACAAGTGACTTTTGTTACACATTTGAAACTAATGCAATATTATAAATCAACTATACTTCAAGAAAAACTGAAACAAACAAAAAAATTTAAGTCTGCAAATATTTTTGAGTGAGTGCTTATTATTTCAAAAATATGTTTCATCCTGGGTTATTTGATTAAACTATAACCTATATAACCAAGATGACAATAGTATCGCCAACAATAACAGAGAAAATCAAACTGTCTTCAGGGACAATCTGATAAATTTTGTTTGAGCACAAGTTGAACATGACATGGCAGAGGCATTAAGAAAGTACACACTGAAGGGTATATGCAAATTTGGAGGGTTAGATGGAGAAAACAGCAGACAAGACAGATAACATGGGCATTGATTTTTAACACAAAAATAATATCTGAAGTTGTAGAGAAAAGATGAAAAGACTATATTTGGGAAAGAGGAAAAAGTTCCCTTTACATGATTTCTTGCATTTCAAGTTTTGAAAGGGAAAAAATATGCTAATAAGAGAGATATGAATAGCCATCAGATATCTGTTAGGGAGGGAAGTATTTCAATGTGGCTAAGAAAAGCCAGAATTTCAAGAGGTAGGTGTAATCATAAAGCCAAAAGAGAAAGCATTACCTTTATAAATTAGCCTTCTTGAAATGGTAAGAATGAATTTATTAATAAAACTTGATAATAACACTTCATATTGTAAAACAAAGAAATCACAAGGTAATCGCTAAGAGACACATCAGTGATACAAAGTGGAGACAATGACATCGACAATGTCTGCAAAAGCCTTTACGGTGAAAGAAAGGATTTTACTACAAAGGGAAGTCAAAGAGAGGCAGAGGCTAATTTCTTTTTTTTTTTTTTTTGGTATAAATGAGGTCCTGTAAGGTGGCAAGGTGGCAGAGAATCTGCTTGCTGATGAAGGAGATGAAATAGATGTGGGTTTAATCTCTGGATTAGGAAGATCCTTTGGAGGAGCAAACAGAAACCCATTCCAGTATTCTTGCCTAGAAAATTCATGGACAGAGGAGTCTGACAGGCTACAGTCCATGGAGCTGCAATGAGTCAGATGCTGCCGAGTGACTGAGCATGCACACACACACACACACAAGTACAAGGAAAAGGTCAAAGTACACGCAGAGAGGGGAAGAAATTGACAGAGTCAAGTATTTTGGTTAACTTTTTGTCTTTTGGCCATAGAGTGATGTTTGACCCACTTCTTTCTCAATTTCAGCTTGAAAATCTACCCTTTCCTTCTTGGTCTATATGATTATGGTGGAGCTGATTTCATATCCCCTTAATTCCTTGGTGATGGTGGTTTAGCCACTAAGTCATGTCCAAACCTTGCGACCACATGGACTGTAGCCTGCAAGGCTATTCTGTTTAGTGGGATTCTCCAGGCAAGAATGTTAGAGTTGGATGGCATTTCCTTCTGCCTTCATTTGCCTTTCCTAACTCAGGTGAGCAGAATCCACAGTTGATCAACCAACCAGTCCTAACTAGTGAGAGTTCGTGCTTTTGTGCTCTGTTGCTTCAATTGTGTTTGACCCTTTGCAACCCCATGGACTGTAATCCACCAGGCTCCTCTGTTCGTGGGATTCTCCAGGCAAGAATACTGCGGTGGGTCTCCACGCCCTTCTCCAGGAGATCTTCCCAACCCAGGGATCAAAACCACATCTCCTGCATCTCCAGCTTTATAGATGAATTCTTTGCCCACTGAGCCACCTGGGAATTGCTTTAGGAGTGGTTCAGTTCAGCTTAGTCGCGCAGTTGTGTCAGACTCTTTCCGACACCATGGACTGCAGCACGCCAGCCTTCCCAGTCCCTCACCAGCTCCCAGAGCTTACTCAAATTCGTGTCCATAGAGTGGGTGATGACATCCAACCTTCTCATGCCTCTGTCATCCCCTTCCCCTCTTGCCTTCAATCTTTCCCAGCATCAGGGTCTTTACAAATGAGTCAATTCTTCCATCAGTTAGCCAAAGTATTGGAGTTTCAGCTTCAGAATCAGTCCTTCCAATGAATATTCAGTACTGATTTCTTTAGGGTTCACTGGCTGGATCTCCTAGCTGTCCAAGGGACTCTCAAGAGTCTTCACCAACATCTCGGTTCAAAAGCATCAACTCTTCTTCACTCAGCTTTCTTTATAGTCCAACTCTCACATCCATACATGACCACTGGAAAACCATAGCTTTGACTAGACTGACCTTTGTTGGCAAAGTAATGGCTCTGCTTTTTTATGCTGTCTAGGTTGGTCGTAGCTTTTCTTCCAAAGAGCAAGTGACTTTTAATTTCATGGCTGCAGTCACTATCTGCAGTGATTTTGGAGCCCCCTAAAATAAAGTATCTTACTGTTTCCATTGTTTCCCCATCTATTCGCCATGAAGTGATGGGACTGCATGTCATGATCTTAGTTTTCTGAATGTTGAGTTTTAAGCCAACTTTTTCACTCTCCTCTTTCACTAAGGCTTTGGCATAGTCATAAAGCAGAAATAGAAGTTTTTCTGGAACTCTCTTGCTTTTCCAAGGACCCAACGGATGTTGGCAATTTGATCTCTGGTTCCTCTGCCTTTTCTAAATCCAGCTTGAACATCTGGAAGTTCATGGTTCACATATTATCGAAGCCTGGTTTGGAGAATGTGAGATGAGTGTAATTGTGTGGTAGTTTGAGCATTCTTTGGCATTGCCTTTCTTTGGGGTTGGAATGCAAACTGACCTTTCCCAGTCCTGTGGCCACAGCTGAGTTTTCTAAATTTGCTGGCATTTTGAGTGCAGCACTTTCACAGCATCATCATATAGGATTTGAAATAGCTCAGCTGGAATTTAATTACCTCCACTAGCTTTGTTTGTAGTGATGCTGCCTAAGGTCCACTTGACTTTGCATTCCAGGATGTATGTCTCTAGGTGAGTGATCACACCATTGTGGTTATCTGGGTGCTGAAGATTTTTTTTTTTTTTTTTTGTATAGTTTTCCTGTTTATTCTGTGTACCAAAATTTCTTCTGTGTACCAAAAGTTGAGGAGTGGTACCTGAACCAAAATCTACCATATCAGAGACATTTACATTTAATACTTGGGGTTTGGTCTGTGCTATAAACAAAAAAGAGACATGGACTCATTATTCCCTTAGATCTGGTGATGATTTGAAATTGTTTTGGAGGCTATGTGGGGACTGAAAAGGAAGTCAATGCAGCAGAATGCACAGGAGGAAAATGTGGGAGAAATGGTATCCTTGCAGCAACATTTAGTCCCTGGGTCTGACAGTTCCTAAAGCCATTTACACCTGTGGGTTTTTGTTTTTTTTTTGAACTAAATCTATGCATTCTTACTACTGCCTACATTTTAAATTGGGTTTTTATCACTTGATGAAAGAGTCTTAGCTCATACACAGGTCTCATAGAGGATGGAGGAAAAAATTAAAGTAGAATATGGGTTTTGAGACTGTGGAAGAATAGGATAATATATATATATATATGTATAATTTTAATTAAAAACAGTAATATTAGAACATCATCCTTAATAGATGAGATAAGAATAGCTGCTGAAGGTAAAGGAGCAAATTAGTTTGGAGTACTAGAAATTACATAAAAGTTATGAGCCAGTTACCATGCAGAATAAATGAAATGAGAGAGCTAACAAAAAATGATTAAGTAATTACTGTTATAGGGGAATTCATTTAAGCTGGTTGCTTTTATTTGATTTGGCCCGAATTAGGTCAATACACTATAAATGTGTAGCAATGCAGAAGTGAAAATTAAGTGGGAAGTAATGAAGCTTGTAGTAGGTCAAGACTGATAGAAAAATTCTAGGAAAAAAAAAAAAGAAAAATTCTAGGACAGAAAATTCTGGGGTTTTGAGGTTCTGGGATCAGTATAACATGGTTGATCATGATGTTCAGGTGGATAAAAAGAAATAGGTAGTTAAAATAGAGATGTGGGTTTCCTTGGTGGCTCAGAAGGTAAAGCATCTACCCACAATGCAGGAGACCTGGATTCAATCCCTGGGTCAGGAAGATCCCCTGGAGAAGGAAAAGGCAACCCACTCCAGTACTCTTGCCTGGAGAATCCCATGGACTGAGAAGCCTGGTGGTCTACAGTCCATGGGGTCACAAAGAGTCAGACACGACTGAGCGATTTCACTTTTTATTTACTACAAGGAAAGTGAGAAATTGAGAGATAAGTCATTCATAGTGTAAAAGGAAGTTCTAACTAGAAGTGAAATGAATTAAAGATGTAGTGTAGAGGTTGTTATTCCGGTCCCAGAGCTTGAGATCTGATTAAGACTGTAAATGCTTTGAGTTAAAGCTCTTTCACTAGGTGACTTAAATAGAAGTGAAGTTTTTAAAAATGAGAATTAAAAAAAAAAAATGTCAGCAGACTTAAAGAAGCATTAAGTAGCAGAGGAACTCTTTGAGGGCAATGGCATAGGTTCTGTGTGAAAACGTCTCTGAGCCAGGGCGCAGAAGTGACTAAGGAAACTGATCCAGGGCTCTCAGGGTTAGCAGTTACTGGGCTTGCCAGGTGTCTCGGTGGTAGAGAGCCCGCCTGCCAGTGTAGGAGATGTAGGAGACCTGGGTTCCATCCCTGGGTCAAAAGGTCATCTGCAGGAGGGCACGGCAACCCACTCCAGTGTTCTTGCCTGGAGAATCCCAGGGACAGAGGAGCCTGGCGGGCTACAGTCTATGGTGTCTCAATGATTCAGACGCGACTTAGCAACTAAGCATGAACACAAGACCTATTATCAGACGAGCAGGAGGTACTAAGACAGGATGATTTCAGAATAGGCGAAGTTTGAGAAAAATGGTGGCAGAATTCTCATCTGAATGAGAGCATATTAATTTTATCTTTCCTTCTGTATTAAAAGGTACCTGGGATTTGTCAAGTTGCCAACATTTGCTTGATCATTGAAAAAGCAAGAGAGTTCCAGAAAAACATTTATTTCTGCTTTATTGACTATGCCAAAGCCTTTGACTGTGTGGATCACAATAAACTGTGGAAAAGTCTGAAAGAGATGGGACTACCAGAGCACCTGACCTGCCTCTTGAGAAACCTGTATGCAAGTCAGGAAGCAACAGTTAGAACTGGACATGGAACAACAGACTGGTTCTAAATAGGAAAAAGAGTATGTCAAGGCTGTATATTGTCATCTTGATTATTTAACTTCTGCAGAGTACATCATGAGAAATGCTGGATTGGAAGAATCACAAGCTGGAATCAAGATTGCTGGGAAAATATCAATAACCTCAGATATGCAGATGACACCACCCTTATGGCAGAAACTGAAGAGGAACTAAAAGCCTCTTGAGGAAAGTAAAAGAAGAGAGTGAATAAGCTGGCTTAAAGCTCAACATTCAGAAAATGAAGATCATGGCATCTGGTCCCATTACTTCATGGGAAATAGATGAAGAAACAGTGGAAACAGTGGCAGACTTTATTTTGGGGGCTGAAAAATCACTGCAGTGGTGACTACAGCCATGAGATTAAAAGACGCTTACTCCTTGGAAGGAAAGTTATGACCAACCTAGATAGCATATTCAAAAGCAGAGATATTACTTTCTCAACCAAGGTCCATCTAGTCAAGGCTATGGTTTTTCCAGTAGTCATGTATAGATGTGAGAGTTGGACTGTGAAGAAGGCTGAGTGCCGAAAATTGATGCTTTTGACCTGTGGTGTTGGAGAAGACTCTTGAGAGTCCCTTGGACTGCAAGGAGAATTCAACCAGTCCATCCTAAAGGAAACCAGTCCTGGGTGTTCTTTGGAAGGACTGATACTAAAGCTGAAACTCCAATACTTTGGCCACCTCGTGCGAAGAGTTGACTCATTGGAAAAGACCTTAATGCTGGGAGGGATTGAGGGCAGGAGGAGAAGGGTATGACTGAGGATGAGATGGCTGGATGGCATCACTGACTTGATGGAAGTGAGTCTGGAGTGAACTCCAGGAGTTGGTGATGGACAGGAAGGCCTGGTGTGCTGCAATTCATGGGGTCGCAAAGAGTGGGACACGACTGAGTGACTGACCTGAACTGAACTGAGATGGGATTTGTTTTAATAATATAATAATAAAACAAACATGCGGAAATAATTGAAAGGAAGAAGTTTATATTTACAGATTCCTAGAAATAGAAGACACAACATACAACCCAGGTCCACATGGGAAAGATTAGACTGCCCAATACGTAGCCTTGGGTGATTTAGGACAGGAGAAATGCCAGCCTGGTGCGTGAGAGTTTAATCAAGAGGGTGGTTAAAGATGTGGGCTCTTGGTTGAGTAGTTTAATATCAAAGATACAGTCTCAGGGGAGTTTTTTTTTTTTTTTTTTTTTTTTTTGCCATGTTTAGGATTTATTAAGCCCTGGGGAGTGTCTCCAGGATGAAGGCCCCCAATGCCAGAGCATCAAGAATATAAGCAATGAGAATATAGACAAAAATGTGTAAGTAGGTATGGTGATAAATGTTAACTATACTTCTTATGGTGCCTTTCTGCAGTATATACAGATGCTGAATCACTATGTTTTATATCTGGAACTAATAAAATGTTGTATGGCAAATATTGTGCGTGCATGCTTAGTTATGTCCGATTCTTTTGTGACCCCATGAGTTCTGGCTACCAGGCTCCTCTGTCCATGGAATTTTCCAGGCAAGAATATTGGAGTGGGTTGCCATTTCCTTCTCCAGGGGAACTTCCCGACTCAGAGATAGAATCCTAATATCCTGTGCCTCCTGCATTGCAGGCGAATTTTTTCCCACTGAGCCACCATGGAAATTCATGGCAAATATAACTCAATAAACTATATATAGGCAATAAATTAAGAAAATACAAACAATATACCTTTTGAGTCAATTAGCTATTAAAAATAGATGAAGTGATTACTTGTATTTTTCCATTCTTTGGCTGGTTTATCTCTGAATGTAATTTTTTGGGGGGGGCGCTGCATGGCATGTGGGATCTTAGTTCCCTGACCAAGGGTGAAACCCATACCCCATGCAGTAGAAGCTTGAGTTTAAACCACTAGACTGCTAGAGAAGTCCCTGAATGTCACTTTTTAAAAAAATTAAGATTCAATTAATTTTTCTTGAAGCAGAGTTTAGAATGGTAAAGAAATTTATTATCCTAATAATAATAATAAGTACTCATTATAATTGTCTACCAGTTACTGTGCTAAGAACTTTACATTATAATGTTAATCCTCATAACAACCCTAATGAGGGAAATGCTATTAGTACTATACCTTTTTGTACCTACGGAAATTGAAGGCTAGATAATTTAAGTCACTTGCCCAAGGTCAGAGACATAAATTCAAATCCATCTGAATTTAAAACCTAGCCTTTCCATGGTTGTGTTTGTACATTAACCATGGAGTGTTTTGCTTACTGAAGAGATCAGTATTCTGTATCATTCAGTGGAGGCAGAGTTAAGACAAAATAAAGAGTATAGAAGCTGGTATCACTTCAGTGGTTTCTGATTTGCTTAAAATAAAACCAAGTTTGCGTTAGTTTTTCACTCAATAAAAACGATCTTTACAGATAGACATGGCACACAGTCCATCTTAAGCTTTTATTTTGAACATGACAGTGGCATGTAATTTAAAGAAGAAAAAAATCAGCCTAACACTAAGTGTACAAGGCAATAAATCTTTAGTCCCCAGAGCAACATTTTTCTGCCACCCCCTTCCTTTGGATGTAAAAAGATGTGGGACTCCTGCCAGGAAATAAAATAAAATGTAAGAACAGTTATAAATGAAATACAATCAGAGGCTTACAATCTGCTTCTCTGCTAGCTTGCTTTATTCCTTCCTTGAGGATTCTATTTCTTCCTCTGCTTCACCATGGTATTCCATTTCCCTTGCTTTCATTTTCCTATTTTTACTGCTATTTATAACATTTGCCCTTACCTTTTATTCTCTTTTATGTGCTTTCTTTCTTGTTGAAGGAAAAAAATATATATATGTGATTTTATTCCTATGTGTATTCAGACATAGGGTTTGCCTTTCCTATTGCCTTTTACTACTTTTTTTAAATGGATATTAATTTTTTTTTCCTTCTGTGTCTTTTGTCTGTATTTATTTTGTGCTGATGCTTTGATCTTACTTCTAGGTTGGAAGGGGTCAGTTTCCTATGGACTATCTTGTTTAGAGGTTTTTTTTCCTCTTACTATAGCAAGTCTTTACTCTGCTCATGGGATCAGATATCAGAATTCCTAAGTCTAAAGAACAATGCCAAAATATATTGAAAGAGTTCACTCATTTACTGCTGCAGGCAAGAATATACTTGTTCATTTACTCTCTCCTCCGTCTGTCTAACCATCCTCACATCCTTTTATCAGGTATTCATGGAGCGTCTTAGGCTTATTTATTCATTCAGTCAATAAACAGTTATAGGGCGTCTGTGATGTACCAGGAACCAGTGGAAAAAGTGAAAGCAAGCAATAATGGATGCACTGTCAGTAGAGAATTTTTAAACAATAATAAAACCAACTAAAAATCTGTTTTTTTAATCATCATCATGTGCTGGAAATTTTAAACAATAATAGTGATAAAGTAATTCTGCTAATGGAGGTTGCCCACTCCCTCTTCCTCCCCTCTTCTCCTTGGGTATGGCACAGTCCAGTGTAGAAGAAAGCAAAAATCTGTGGCCACTTGAAGATTATAATCTAGTAGAACACAGAATATATGTGTATGACTACATAAGTGTAAATATAGAATTATATGTCTTATATAATTATGTAAATAAAAATATATAATCTTATCAATTTGATTGGGAATACAATTATTCATAAATGCAAAGACTGTAGTCTGGACACTTAGGAGACTGAATATGCAAAGTAACAAATTAGTAGAATGAGAATGATAGATTCATCAAGGCATTACCTGCTGATAGTCGTAATTGAGATTAATTGGATTTCTTATATGCATCTGCTCAAAGAGGTCTTAGATATAACTGGGAATCAGAGTCACTAGTTTTGGGCAATGGGGAACAGGAAATGTAAACGTTCCTCTGCTAGATAGAGGACAGCGTGTTAGCTGCTCAGTCGTGTCTGACTCTCTGCGACCCCATGGACTATAGCCCACCAGGCTCGTCTGTTCATGGAGTTCTCCAGGCAAGAATACTGGAGTGGATTTGCCACAAATCTCCATGAAGAATGAATATGAGTTCAAGTTCTGACTAGGAGATTGAACTAGCATGACTATTGGCTTCTTTCCTGGAGGTGGACTCCAGAGGAATCTGAGTAGGGAAGATGGAGAAAAGCATGACAGAGCCCTGGGGAGACTTGAAGTTTTAAACTGGTGTGTGGAGGGTATTGACAGGAAACAGGAGGCAGTCCACCACTGCTGAGGTCAAAGTAATGTAGACATTATTGGGGTTTAAAAAAAAAAAAAAACATTAAAAATCAATGATGTATGGAAGGACCTAGAGATTATCGTACTAAGCAAAGTAAAAGATAGAGAAAAATAAATATATGCTATCACTTATATATGGAATCTAAAAAATGATACAAATAAACTTATTTGCAAAACAGGAATAGGCTCACAGACATAGAAAATAAACAGTTACCAAAGAAGATGGGACGAGGGATATTAGGAATTGGAATTAGCATTTACACATTGCTGCTGCTACTGCTAAGTCGCTTCAGTCGTGCCCGACTCTGTGACCTCATAGAAGGCAGCCCACCAGGCTTCCCTGTCCCAGGGAATCTCCAGGCAAGAACATTGGAGTGGGTTGCCATTTCCTTCTCCAATGCATGAAAGTGAAAAGTGAAAGTGAAGTTGCTTAGTCGTGTTCGACCCTCAGCGACCCCATGGACTGCAGCCTTCCAGGCTCCTCCATCCATGGGATTTTCCAGGCAAGAGTACTGGAGTGGGGTGCCATTGCCTTCTCCCTTACTATATATAAAATAGATAATCAACACAGACCTACTGAATAGCACAAGGAATTACATTCACTATCTTGCAATTATCTATAAGAGAACAGCATCTGAAAAAAATATGTGTATGTACATATACATATTTTATATATAAATGAATCATTTTGCTGTACACTGGAAACTAACACAACATTGTAAACCAACCATGCTTCAATTTAAAAGAAAAGTTTAAAAAGTCAGTGTTGCAGAAATGGGATATAGTGTAAATAAAAGTATTCTTCCCTGGAAAATCCCATGGACAGAGAAGCCTGGCAGGCTACAGTCCATAGGGGTTGCAAAGAGTCAGAGACAAATGATGCATGCTATACAAGATGATAGTTACAACTCTAAGATGAGAGTTACAAGCTTAGATAAATCAATAATTGCAATAGATACATATGGAAAATGTTATTTGCTTCAAAGATGAATTCTGACATGTTGTAGAGAACAAAAGTTACCTAGAACATAAATATAAGCAAAAATTGAAGGAAAAAGCAAAATTAAAGACATTTCACACAGATATTAACACAAAGGAATAGTTATATTACTATTATACAAAATTAAGACAAAATTATTGAGGCAGAGAGTTTCATTATTTAATTTAATTCAATTTCAGTTTGCCAAGAACACATATATTATCATAATAAAGCATGAATATATTAATTATTAATAATATAATAATTGAAATAATAAATTAATTTAATTTCAGTTTGCCAAGAACACATAACTTATTACAGTAAAGCATGCATATGTGAAATAACCTCAAAATAAATGAAATATACATTGAGGAAAGTACAGGGAGAAATGGATAAATCTACAATTTCAGTTGTAGTTTCAGCACACAGCTCTTGTTTATTGATGGTTGTGTAGTGTATGTGTTAGTTGCTCAGTCATATTTGATTCTTTTGAACCCCATGGACTGTAGCCCACCAGGCTCTTCTGTCCACAGAATTCTCCAGGCAAGAATACTGGTGTGGGTAGCCATTTCCTTTCCAGGGGATCTTCCCTACCCAAGGATAGAACTCGGATCTCCTGCATTGCAGGCAGAGTGTTTACATTTAAGGAATCTAGATAAAGATGGGGGTTTATAGATCTCTAGATCATAATAAAAAAGCTTCTACATAAAGTAATCAATGAAGAGACATTCTGCAAGCACACAAGTAAAATTTCTCAGACTTTCTGAGAAACTCAGAAAACTTCGAAGACAGGTATCATAAAGATGAAAATCTTAGATCTTAGTGTAATTAAGTTTGAAGTTAATGATGTAATATAAATTTTAAAATCCCATATATTTGGAAAGTGTGAAAACATATTGCTAAAAAGGTCTTGATATCACAAGAAATTATAATAATACTGGAATTAAATTATAATGAAAACACTACATATCAAAATTTGCAAGATACAGAAATACACTTTGAGGGAAATATATACTCTAATTACTTTTACTAGAAAATAAGAAAACCTCCAAGTTTATGAGTGAAGGGCTTATCATAATAAATTAGAAAAGAAAAGGATTAACCTTAAAGAAATTAGACAATGGTAGTAAAAGCAGAGAAAAATTCACCAAAATTTAAACCAAAATACCACTGAGATTAACAAAGCATTTAAAAAAATAAATTTAAAAGGGAGTCCTAGTTTTGTCAAGACAGAAGAAGAAAACAAAAAGACATAAATGAATAAGGCCAGTAATAAAAGGGGCTTCCCAAGTGATGCTTAGTGGTAAATAACCTGCCTGACAGTTCAGGAGACAGAAGAGACCTGAGCTTGATCCCTGTGTGGGGAAGGTCCCCTGGAGGAGGGCATGGCAGCCCATCCCAGGATTCTTGCCTGTTGAATCCCATGGACAGAGGAGCCTGGAGGGCTGTGGTATATGGGCCCCAAAGAGGCTGGTGGGCTGCAGCCCATGGGGACACAACTGATGTGACTGAGCACATGCACACATGGTAATAAAACGCACTTCACTACAGGTAATGTGACAACAATTTTGGAAAAAAAAATGTTCATTTGGAAAATATTAATGGGATACATATTCTTAGGAAAGTATATCTATATCTTATTAGAATTTTATCAAGAAGAAAAATAGCATGAATATTTCTATAAGTATCAATGCAATGGAAACACAAATTTAAAATATTCCCACAAACAAAACACTAAGCTCAGAAAAACTGGACATAACTTGCTGCAAATTTTCAAAAACATCATGCCAAATGTACTCAGTCTCTTACAGTAAAAGGGAAATGAGAATGCCCTTCAATGACATCTATGAGACAGTTATCAATCCTATATAAAAACTAGACAAAACTATACAAGAAAGGACATGGCTATAGATTGAAAAAAAAAAGGTCTAAAGAAAATATTAAGAAATAATCCCCTAAATGTATAAACAAAACACAATTCACCATGACTGTATTGATTTTATCCCAGGTATGCCAGGGTGATTTAATATTAGACAATCTAGAAATTTAATCTGACAAATTAAATTATTTAAAAGGCAAAAATAATATGATTATTCCTGTGTGTGCAGAAAGTCTATTTTTCAATATAATAATCACCTGTGATGAAGATTATTAATAAATTAAGAATAGAAGAGGGCTTTTCAATATGATAAAGGTACAAGAAAACTTGAGCAAACATCATCCTAAATGAGAAGCAGTATTGAGATTGCTTCCTTTAAGAGAAGATGCCTGTTGTATAAGACACTGAGGTCATGTCTCATGTTCTCTTGACCCCATTTTCCTCCGTCATTATGGCAACAGCTGCATGTGGGTATAAACTGCCAAGCACATTGCCTCAGTTACCCCAGACGTCTTCACTTTCTGTTTCACGGTTTTCCTAACTCAGAGACTTGAAAAAACCATGAAAATTTAATGGGCATCCATGTATATGCACCCTGGGGCAATGAGAGATCAATGATTCATGGATAATTCTTGACCAGAGGGTGGCAGGAACCAGACCTAAATGCTGCTCTCTTCTCTCAACTTACCAATTGTGAGGTGTAATCTTCACAGCATCTTATATAATCTTGATGATACTCCAGCCTCCTTTATCATAGAGGTGATCAATCAATGACTCACCCTTGTATTGGCTTTCTCTCCTTATATATTTTGCTCTCATCAGCATCCTACTCCTCTTCCTTGAGATCCTCTCCACAAATAAATTACTTGTATTCCTGGATTAATCCTTCCTAAGACAAATGCTATCAACATTCTGTCCAAAACTGTGCTGGGAGGTTTAGACTATGATTGAAGGTATAAGAATTGGAAGAAGGATATACATTCTAATCTGTTTTTTTCTGTAATCATATATGGATGTGAGAGTTGGACTATAAAGAAAGCTGAGCACCAAAGAATTGATACTCTTGAACTGTGATGTTGGAGAAGACTCTTGAGAGTCCCTTGGACTGCAAGGAGATCCAACAAGTCCATCCTAAAGGAAATCAGTCCTGAATATTCATTGGAAGGACTGATGCTAAAGCTGAAGCTCCAATACTTTGGCCACATGATGTGAAGAAATGACTCATTTGAAAAGACCCTGATGCATGAAAAGACTGAAGGCAGGAGGAGAAAGGGATGAGAGAGGGTGAGATGGTTGGGTGGCATCACCGACTAGATGGACATGAGTTTGAGTAAACTCTGGGAGTTGGTGATGGACAGCGAGGCCTGGTGTATTACAGTCCATGGGTTCGCAGAGTCGGACGTGACTGAACTGAACTGATACAATCTAATGATACTTGCAGATGTTACAAGCATTTAATTAGAAAAGCAAAAATAATCTACAGATATATTATTGAGGATAGTAAAAAGCATTTAGAAAGCTAGCTGGATATATGATTAAAATATAAAAATTAATTTCTGTACACTAATAGCAAACAGGTCAATATTAAAAAGATATTGTATACAACAGAAAGAATATCTAAGAATATTTAACAAAATATATATAAGGACTTTATGAGAAAAAAATTTCATTGTATTAAGGTATATTTTAAAAAAACTTAATAAACAGGGACATTATGAATAATTGGAATTAATAGTATAGAGAAATGATTCATTCAATCTGTAAATTTCATTCCAGTTAACAATTCCAACAGTGTTCTTTTTGGATCTTGATGATTTGAGTCTTAAATTTTGTGCACAATTTAAAGGCCATGAATGTTCAAGACATTTCTGAAGAGGAAGACAGATAAAGGAGCTATTACTCTGCTATCGTTTAGAACATACTTTAAAACTAGAGGATTACTTGAAAAGATTTGAGAAAAACAGAAATGTGAGAAGATCCACTGGATTAAAAAGAAAGATATGTGCAGGGTTAAACGTATTGATAAGTCTGGTATTTAGAGGGAGGTAATAATATGCCAACATCCTCTGGATCATTGAAAAAGCAAGAGAGTTCCAGAAAAACATATATTTCTGCTTTCTTAACTGTGCCAAACCTTTGATTTGTGGATCACAATAAACTGTGGAAAATTCTGAAAGAGATGGGAATACCAGAACATCTGATCAGCCTCTTGAGGAAATCTGTATGCAGGCCAGGAAGCAACAGTTAGAACTGAACATGGAACAACAGACTGGTTCCAAATAGGAAAAGAAGTACATCAAGGCTGTACATTGTCACCCTGCTTATTTAACTTCTATGCAGAGTACATCATAGACTTCTTGGACTGGAAGAAACACAAGCTGGAATCAAGATTGCCGGGAGAAATGTCAATAACCTCAGATATGCAGATGACATCACCCTTATGGCAGAAAGTGAAGAGGAGCTAAAAAGCCTCTTGAAGAAAGTGAAAGAGGAGAGCAAAAAGTTGGTCTAAAGCTCAACATTCAAAAAACGAAGATCATGGCATCTGGTCCCATCACTTCATGGCAAATAGACGGGGAAAGAGTGGAAACAGTGTCAGACTTAATTTTGGGGGCGCTCCAGAATCAGTGCAGATGGTGACTGCAGCCGTGAAATTAAAAGACACTCCTTGGAAGAAAAGTTATGACCAACATAGATAGTATATTCAAAAGCAGAGACATTACTTTGCCGACTAAGGTCTGTCTAGTCAAGGCTATGGTTTTTCCGGTGGTTGTGTGTAGATATGAGAGTTTGACTGTGAAGAAGGCTGAGCACCGAAGAATTGATGATTTTGAACTGTGGTGTTGGAGAAGACTCTTGAGAGTCCCTTGGACTGCAAGGAGATCCAACCAGTCCATTCTGATGGAGATCAACCCTGGGATTTCTTTGGAGGGAATGATGCTGTGGCTGAAGCTTCAGTACTTTGGCCACCTCATGTCAAGAGTTGATTCATTGGAAAAAAATTCTGATGCTGGGAGGGATTGGGGGCAGGAGGAGAAGGGGATGACCGAGAATGAGATGGCTGGATGGCATCATGGACTCAATAGACGTCTGTCTGAGTGAACTCCGGGAGATGGTGATGAACAGGGAGGCCTGGCGTGCTGCGATTCATGGGGTCACAAAGAGTTGGACACGACTGAGCGACTGAACTGAACTGAACTAAGGTAAAGAAAAACAAAAAAGAACATGTATATGTGATGGAATTTAAAAATACATTTTATAGGATATATTGAGGAGAAAGACTTGAAAGAAAAGCCAGGTTGGGAAGCTTTTATTTTTATTTTTTGTGAATAGGAAAATTGCTTTATTTTTAAATTTTTATTGGCGTATAGGTGCTTTACAATGTTGTGTTAGTTTCCCCTGTACAGCAAAGGGAATCTACTATGCATGTACATATATCCTACTCTTTCTGTATTTCCTTCCTATATAGGTCACCACAGAGCCCTGAATCAGAGTTCTCTGATCTATGCAGTAGGTTCTCATCAGTTACCTATTTTATACATAGTATCAACAGTGTGTATATGTCAACTCCAATCTCCCAATCCATCTCATTTCCCATCTCCCCACTTGGTGTCCACATGTTTGTTCTCTCCACCTGTGTTTCTTTATATGTTTAGCAAATTATATCATATGTGCCATTTTTCTAGAGTCCACCTATATGTTAATATGCAACATTTATTTTAAGTTGCAGGAACTAAGTAATTATTACAAGTAGGGTAAGAACAACAGATAGAAGAAAGGAACTTATTAAAACTAGCATCATTTTACGCAGAACCTTTTATGCTGCAGGCACTTGACATGTATTACTTATAATCTAAATAATCCAAAATAAGGATATTTTATTTTTAAAGCAGTATATGAAAATGGAGATTTAGAGAACTCAAATTATTTTTCAGAAGCACAGTAGTAATAAGCAATTGAATGAGAATTTTTGCTTTAGTTACCTTAATATTCCTATTACTGACATATATATATATATATATATAATTGTTGATACCTTGGATATTTCATAGTGGAGACTAGTTTTGTTTGTTTTTTTTTTTTTTTTGGAAAGAAAATACTAGGTAAACAACAGTAATTGTGGTATATGGAGATGGTAGCAGAGAGATGCAGTACTATATTTTATAGCCTCTTGATGCCATATATAATCATTTCCAGAAGAGTTTAACAGATTATCTGAAACTCAAATACTCCAGAGTGGAGAATAAGGCCCAGCGGGAATAATTTAAATTCATCTTCATCTTCATAACCTGGACCTAGATATTACTGTGAAAGGGTACCCTTAGGGGTTCTGAGTTCCCTTAGTCACATCATTGATTCATCATGTGATCTTTGGGAAATCAAGACAGCTGTCTGCCCCTTTATTGCCTTTTATCAGTAAAATGAAGATTGCAATGACAGCCTGATTATCTCATGGCATTACTCTGATAATCAGATGAAGCAATGACTGGATTCATTTCTACATGAATGGATTGCAAATCATATACCATTCATTGTAAATATTAAAATGTGCATGAAAGCAATGAATTAATTAACAACCAAACTACTGTCAAGAGCTAATAAAAAGAAGAAAAATTGTCCTATATAATAAGATAAATATTTGATGAAGAGGTCTTTTTCCTGATTGTCCTCAAGGGAAAATGAGACATTAATTGGATCTGGAGTAAGAATGATTAGTAATCATTCTTTAGAAATCTTAACTCCATCCAGTGCCTATTACTTTACTGAAGTCAAGAATAGGGTGGATTTTTTAAAAACTTGCATTGAGTAAAATTCAAAAGTCATCTAAAGCACACTCTTAAATACAATTTGAAAGCCTCAGTGAAATTAACTTGTTTCAATTCCTTATACCCCTCCATTGTTTAAGACTTTAGAGTCTTTTATACAGGTAATCCTTTAAATGGATATGATTGTTCCCATTTGTGTTATAGTAACTTCTACCACTCAACTTCAATTAAACAGGCTACCATTTTAAAAATACATCTATATTTTCCTGAGGATCATTGAATGGATGTATATAGAGGACAGATTTCAGGAACGTAACAAAGGAATTGGAGATAGGTATGTGTGTGTGCACAAACATTTCCTAAGGTCACATCACTTGTGAGCATTATTGAGGAGTTTTTCAGCTAGGTTTGTGAGGCTTGTTACTCTAGAATACTGATTTTAACCAAAGCAATATCCGATAATGAAACAAATTTGTCACAAAACAGAGAGATTAGTAAATTTTGAACATTTTCTTTGACCAAGAGAACGATCTTATACATAGCTTCCCAAAAGCTTATATATAGCTTTGGATATCTACTTTGTATAGACTTTGGTTTTTGTTTATTGTCCCAGCTAATTACATTAAGAGACCATTCTGTTTTGTGGTTCTCAGAGAAGAGTCAAGCAACAATTTTATACACTGATATTTGCACACATAAATACTTTGTGTACACACTTCTGGATTAGAAGTGAAGTGTGTCTAAAAGAGGATGGATTCTGGTTTCTCCACTTGGTCCATGCACATATTCATCATCCTTAGTGACTTTTTGTTCCATAAATATCAGAATTCTTCCTACGCTTGGTTACTATCTCCTTTTGAATATTCTTAAGGAACTCCAATTTAACTTATTCAAATTGAATTCTATCCTTGTATATTGGTTTTATGATACAAAGGTATGTTGCTCCAATGATTAGTTAGGTTTGATTTCAATCTACATATTTTAGCCAGCAATCATAAAGCATTCAATGATAAATTCATATTTACAAACTTCAAATAGCTGACATAACGAGTATATTATGTATATTAACATATTTGAAATTAGTCTAAGTATTTCTGAATCTTTTGCATACTTGTGTCTGCCATAAGAAAAATTTGATTGGAATCTTATACCTTCCATAGTTATTAGTATATGTTACTTTTTCTGAAATTAAGCTTTGGAGTCAGTAATATTAGGTCCAAAAGAACAAAGCTTGTTACATATATGTAACAGAATATAAAAATGATGAATTTCCACATGAAATTCAACTAGTATTTTATTAATAACCACGAATACCTGGTAGCACATATATTTTAACCTTGAAATACCAGTTCTAAGATTGGCTTTTGTTATTATTGGTTTAGTATCATTGCATGTAAATGAGAGATTAAACAGAAGCACCAAAGAGAAGGTAAATCTCTCATCCTCAGCAGATACTTCTGACTAATTTAACGTAGATATGGGCACATCTCTCGCTTCAATATTCATCATTGCATCCTTCAGTTGTGCTACAGGAGACATAAAAATAGACTTCAGTGAACTTATTTTCATATTTAAGGGACACTGAAAAACTGTACCTTTAAAAGTTTCTTTTTCAGACCAGAAGTGATCAGTTCCAGATGATTTATACTCAGTTTTAGATGTATAATTGCAATTATTGGGCTTCCCTGATAGCTCAGTTGATAAAGAATCCGCTTGCAGTGCAGGAGACGCTGGTTTGGTTCCTGGGTCGGGAAGCGCCACTGGAGAAGGGATAGGCTACCCACTCCAGTGCTCTTGGACTTCCCTTGTGGCTCAGCTGGTAAAGAATCTGCCTGCAGTGCAGGAGACCTGGGCTTGACCTCTGGCTTGGGAAGATCCCCTGGAGTATTCTGGCCTTCAGTTGTGCTACAGAAGACATAAAAAGAGACTTAAGTGAGCTTTTTCATCTTCATATTTAAGGGACGTTGAAAAATTATACCTTTAAAAGTTTCTTTTTCAGACCAGAAACGATCACTTCCAGATGATTTATACTGTTTTAGATGCATAATTACAATTTCTTGGTTGTTTTTTTAGGAGCTCTCAAGGGTTAAGGTATATTTTTTCTCATGTTTATTGTGTGATTTGTTGTCTTGTTGATGATTGGCATAGCAAATGAAACAGTGGTGCGAATAGTTATAAATCCTTTGTTCTGTATTCAAATATTTATCTCTGACTGAAAGTGCAACTATGTATCTTAAAAGAGTGAATTGTCAGAACAATTAGGAAGCAAAAGTGGAAAGGTTATCTCTTGTTTTATTGTAATAAACTTGCCGAGATGTTAGACAAATGTATTAAGCACCAACTATTCACATGGCTGCGTGCGTGCCAAATCACTTCAGTCACGTCTGACTCTTTGCTATCCTGTGGGCTGTAGCCCACCAGGCTTCTCTGTCCATGGAATTTTCCAGGTAAGATTACTGGAGTGAATTGACCCTACTCTGGGGGTTCTTTCTGACCCAGGGATCAAACTCACATCTCTCATATCTCACGAACTGGCAGGAGGGTTCATTACAGCCAGAGTCACCTGGGCAGCCCTAATTCAAGTGGCTGCTCAGAACAAAGCATGCAATCAACAGAGAGAAGAGAGCAGACCTAGGACATATGGTTTAGACAATTATTTTCATAAACTGTAAGAATATGAACAATGGAAATATAGACTACAACTATATAGTTGTCATTTAGGCAATCTTAGCTTTTGTTTCTGGTATGGTTCAAGAAGGTATCAGGGAAGAAAAAAACCTGAGGGATTTTCAAGATTAACATGGAGAAAAAGAGCAAACAGCCTGCTGAGGGTGTAAATATTTACTTATAGACAATTTATAAAAATTAGGGTGATAATGAAAATTGAAATGATCTGATTAGGATCTGAATAACAAATGAAAATTTTTGGAGTTTATTCTTTAGAAAATAGAGAACAGAGGAGCAATTGTATGACTGGACTAGAATGTTATTTTAGGAAGAAAAATATGGTAATCATAGGTGTTTTTGTTTAAATATATGGGTGCAGAAAGTTACTCCAGGAAGAAATAATGAGAGTGGAGAGACCAGCTAGAGACTGGTACAGGCTACAATAATCAACTATATATATTTTTTGGAATTTCTGTTCTGACCCCATCATCCCATACAGGTAACAGCTAAGCCATTTTTACGTTTATTGTTCCAGGAAAGAGACTGCACATAAGAAAAACAGAATATTTAGAACACTTAAAAAAATTAAGGTAGCCATTTGAAATGTATGTCAAGGACAGCATCAAGGTAATAAAAGATTATGAATTTTGAAAGCCTGTGTTTTAAAATATTTTATGCCTTGAATAAATTGGGTTATACATTTATGTCATAAAAAGGATGTTGTAAGAATACAGACTACAGAGATGAAGACACCAGAGTCTGTGGCTCTTGTTCAAGGTTAAAAAATATGAAAGGCAGTGAAGTTTATTGAGTTCAGTTCTACCATTAAAATTGACTTGTGCACCTAGTTTAAGAGGAAGTGGTACAGTGTCACAATTCTCTTGTCTATGGAGTGCTTTAGGAAAATGGCACATTTTCTCTCCCTCTTTCCTCCCCCATCTGCCACCCCAAACTGCCTTCCATCACACCCAATAACACACATAACATAAACACAGGCCCAGATTCCTAGAGGAAGGCATACATAGTGTAGGCGGGATACAGCAGTGGTCCATGAGTGTTCGGAACAGGAGATGGGTAAGACAGACCTGAGAAATGCTAACGTCTTCAGGGTAGATTGAATGTAAATGAGACCGGAGACTCCTCAATAATCCATCTCCCTCTGTTACGCCTAACACTCTATTCGGCAAACAGAAAAGAGGGTGCAGACCTTTCTGAAAAACTAGTTAAATTTTAAAATAAATTATTGGAAAATATATTTCATTTATACCTGAGATCTTTACCTTTTACATTCATATTATAATCTTCTATTTACAGATTTATCTATAATAAATCTATATTATAAATATTTTATATCATAGTTTATATTATATATATAATTTATATTATAATCCATAACATTTTAGGCATATCCCTTCTTTTCTCTCTGCTTCGATCCTCTCTGAAAAGTAGATAAAGCCAAATCAATCAGCAGATGCAGATTTAAGTTGTCAGGTAGCTTCTTCGCTTAAGTAACATTGCTATTCCTTTATACATGGTGTATGTGCAGGCTCAGCTGTATTCAACTCTTTGTGGCCCCATGGACTGTAGCCCACCAGCCTCCTCTGTCCATCAGATTTTTCAGGCAAGAATACTGGAGTGGGTTGCCACTTCCTTCTCCAGGGGATCTTCTCAACCCAGGAATCAAACCCAAGTCTTTTGAGTCAACTGCATTGTCAGGTGGGTTCTTTATCAGCTGAGCAACTGGGGAAGCCCTTTAAACATGGTAGTGAGAAAACAATAAATAAATATGATAGATGCTGGATACTGTTACTAGAAAACAATGGAAACTATATCCTTTAAAATAGGATTTTCTCATCCTGAAAATACAGATGATAAGACTACATGTTAATTCTTAAAAGAAAACAAACTGTGAACATAAGATGTTGAAATATCATGACAATGTAGAATTAAACAGAAAAGTGAAGCCTAAATGTCCCTTAGTCATGAAAGAAATTGTGGACTGAAAAGAAAAGATTAAGTTTAGTGATACTGGTTAGTAATACTTTAATACTGTTAAGTGTTTTCTGAAACTCTTAGAAGAATAATATCAAAGGGACAATTCGGACAAAAGGTACACTTAATTGCTGGATTCTCTGAAAAAGGAAAAGCAGCTGTGAGATTACACTGCTATGCTTCACCTGGATTTATGCTCTTTATAGTTAGCATGATTTATTGCCTGCATTTAGAAAATAACTTCAGTTGAACAACACTATCTAGGCTGTGTCCCAGGAAGAGTACTTGTAAACTGTCAACAGTGGGCAGAGATAAAGAAAGAAAGATAAATAGGTGAGCCAGAGTCATAGGAAATTAGTTGGAGGAATGAGAGATAGTGGCAGCAGCAAATTTAGGATGAGGTCAGGGTGTGGGTTGGAGAAGACTCTTAGGAGTCCCTTGAACTGCAAGGAGATCCAACCAGTCCATCCTAAAAGATATCAGTTCTGAATATTCACTGGAAGGACTGATGCCGAAGCTGAAACTCCAATACTTTGGCCACCTGATGTGAAGAACCGACTCACTGGAAAGACCCTGATGCTGGGAAACATTAAAGGTGGGAGGAGAAGGGGACGACAGAGGATGAGATGGCTGGATGGCATCGCTGACTCAACAGACACGAGCTAGGGGAAAACCCAGGAGTTGGTGATGGCCAGAGGGCCTGGTGTGCTGCAGTCCATGGAGTCTCAAAGAGTAGGACAGGGACAGGACTGAGTGCCTGAACTGAACTGAACAGTGTGTGGTTATTGGGGAAATCAAAGGATAGATCCAATTTCTAAGAAGACAAAGTAAGAGGATAGTTATTAATTTAAACTGTCAGGGAGTAAAAGAACCTCCAGACGAGGGGTGCTGAGCTTTGGCTTGGGGAGTATATGGTCTAGGGTGCTTTCAGATACAGATAATAAAAATTCTAAATCATACTGACATAAATGTAAGGAAGCATATTAGCAAGTAACCGAAATGTATAGTGGTCTCTAGGCATTGGTTTGCTCAGGGTACAGACTCCATTTCTCTGTCCTCTCTGTGTGTTGATTTGGTCCTCAGACTGGCTTCCCTTCAGATTTGCAAGCTAGCTGGTGACTGCAACACAATTTCTCAATTATATCTAGCTGATAGGAAAATTCCTTCTCTTATCAAAAACTAGTCTTTCCTTGCATTTGATTGGCTCAGCTTAGCAAAAGGCAGCACCCAAATTAGTAGCAACCCCTACACAAATGTCTTCAATTGACTGGATTAAACCTGGGTCATTCAGTCAGTCAGTGAAAAAGGAGATGAAATTATCATGGTTAATTTAGGATAATGAAAATCAGCTTCCTCGTGTACAAGGCTGCATAATTATAATTTATGAAACAAAATTAGTATTCTGTAGGGAAGAAGGAGAAAATGATTTACTTATTTTACTACTTTTTAAAATATTTTTTTTTATAAAATACAGACTTCCCTCAGTTCTGGAGAGGTTTTTTTCCTCAGATTTTAATATCTCTAAAGTTGGAATGCATATTACAATCAATGGAATATTAAGGTTGAATTGGTAATAATGTATTTTATCTGCTTCATGATGATATAGAAAATAACGTTACATGTTACAGGCAATACATCATAATAGATTTCAGGTAACATGGCATTTTCTTTAAGAATTCAAAAACAAAACAAAACTAAAGGTGTTCATTTCAATCACTCAATGTGAAAAACAGATAAATTTAATGGAAAAAAAAAGTAGTCTTAAGGATTGGAAGAACATAACCAACAGTATGATGTAGATGTGGTTGTAAGGAAGATAAAAATATTTGATTCACACTCATGCACACACTTATAAGTCCAAGAGTCTCAGTAAATATCAAGCAAGATAAACCCAGCAAAATCACATTTACATCTATCACAGTCAAACTAATAAAAATCAAAGATAAAGAAATATCCAAAGAATAGCCAGAGAAAAACAATTTATATAGTGTACACAGGGAAAAAAATGATACAAGTAAAACCTGACTTCTTATCAGAGACACTGGAAGCCAAAACATAAGGTAAGAATATCTTTAAAATGTGAAAAGAAAAAAAAATCCTATGAAATAATTTTTATCCAGTCTAAATATCCTTCATAAATATATGCAAGGTATAGATAATCTCAGGAAAAGGAAAACTAACTCCCCAGGAAATTTGTGTTACAAAAGAAAAGCATAAGGAAGTTTCTCATAGTGGAAATATGGATCTATAGCGTGTATTAAAAATAGCTTGTAAATATATACATCTATATGTAATTTTCTCTTACTTTTACTTATATAGTTATTTGTTCTCTGAAGTTACCATCACCAGTATTAAATCAATGGCATCTGTCTTCTGACAAACACCAATACAGTATACTAACACATATATATGGAATTTAGAAAGATAGTAATGATAACCCTGTATGTGAGATAGCAAAAGAGACATAGATGTATAGAAGTCTTTTGGACTCTGTGGGAGAGGGCAAGGGTGGGATGATTTGGGAGAATGGCATTGAAACATGTATAACATCATATGTGAAACAGTCCGCCAGTCCAGGTTCAATGCATGAGACAGGGTGCTCAGGGCTGGTGCGCTGGGATGACCCTGAGGGATCAGATGGGGAGGAAGGTGGGATGGGGTTCAGAAGCGGGGACACATGTACACCCATGGCTGATTCATGTCAATGTATGGCAAACCACTACAATCAGTTCAGTTCAATTCTGTCACTCAGTCCTGTCCGACTCTTTGTGACCCCATGAATTGCAGCACGCCAGGCCTCCCTGTCCATCACCAACTCCCGGAGTTCACTCAGACTCACGTCCATTGAGTCCGTGATGCCATCCAGCCATCTCATCCTTGGCCGTCCCCTTCTCCTCCTGCCCCCCAGTCCCTCCCAGCATCAGAGTCTTTTCCAATGAATCAACTCTTCACATGAGGTGGCCAAAGTACTGAAGCTTCAGCCACAGCATCATTCCCTCCAAAGGAATCCTAGGGCTGGTCTCCTTCAGAATGGACTGGTTGGATCTCCTTGCAGTCCAAGGGACTCTCAAGAGTCTTCTCCAACACCACAGTTCAAAAGCATCAATTCTTCAGTGCTCAGCCTTCTTCACAGTCCAACTCTCACAACCATACATGACCACAGGAAAAATCATAGCCTTGACTAGACAGACCTTGGTCGGCAAAGTAATGTCTCTGCTTTTGAATATACTATCTAGGTTGGTCATAACTTTCCTTCCAAGGGTAAGTGTCTTTTAATTTCACGGCTGCAGTCACCATCTGCACTGATTCTGGAGCCCCCAAAAATAAAGTCTGACACTGTTTCCCCCGTCTATTTCCCATGAAGTGATGGGACCAGATGCCATGATCTTCGTTTTCTGAATGTTGAGCTTTAAGCCAACTTTTTCACTCTCCTCTTTCACTTTCATCAAGAGGATCTTTAGTTCCTCTTCACTTTCTGCCATAAGGGGTGGTGTCATCTGCATATCTGAGGTTATTGACATTTCTCCCGGCAATCTTGATTCCAGCTTGTGCTTCTTCCAGTCCAGCGTTTCTCATGATGTACTCTGCATAGAAGTTAAATAAGCAGGGTGACCATATACAGCCTTGATGTACTCCTTTTCCTATTTGGAACCAATCTGTTGTTCCATGTCCAGTTCTAACTGTTGCTTCCTGACCTGCATACAGATTTCTCAAGAGGCAGGTCAGGTGCTCTGGTAGTCCCATCTCTTTCAGAATTTTCCACAGTTTATTGTGATTCACACAGCCAAAGGCTTTGGCATAGTCAATAAAGCAGAAATAGGTGTTTTTCTGGAACTTTCTTGCTTTTTCAATGATCCAGCGGGTGTTGGCAATTTGATTTCTGGTTCCTCTGTCTTTTCTAAAACCAGCTTGAACATCAGGGAGTTCACGGTTCATGTATTGCTGAAGCCTGGCTTGGAGAATTTTGAGCATTACTTTACTAGCATGTGAGATGAGTGCAACTGTGCTGTAGTTTGAGCATTCTTTGGCATTGCTTTTCTTTGGGATTGGAATGAAAACTGACGTTTTCCAGTCCTGTGGCCATTGCTGAGTTAAAAGTAAAAAACAAAGCAAAACAATACTGAACATGAGAGAACACTGTATAACAATCCAGCTGTTTCTTTAGTGCAATACAATAAAACTCTGAAATTAAAAAAAAAAAAACGAAGAGAGGAAAACATCATGTCTGTAGCATTTCTGACAAAAATAAATTACCTGAAACTAAACATGGGCAAACATCAGACAAACCCAAACTGAGGGACATTCTAATCTTTTTCAAAAACATGAAAAATCAGAAAAGAAAAGCAAAAGCAAAAGTAACCAAAAAGATAAAGAACTATTCGAAATTCAGGGAAATAATTTATTGAACTATCTGCAATGTGTGATCCTTGATTAAATCATAGTTATAGGGGAAATAATCTCTGAAAAGTGTTCCTGGGACTATCCAAATATGAATTGTTGATTAGATAATAGAATTTCAGGAATTCTCATTTTTATTATTTTGATTTTTAAGGTTAAACCTGTTCATATCTTCCCCTTGCTTGAAATTAGCTAAAGCATTACTGGTCGTTTAAAAATCCAAAATCATTTGTATCTTCTAAATGGCACGTTCAGTGTGCTCTGTCTTCTGACTGCTTAGTTTATTTCATATCAGCATTTTGTACACACTTCCAAACACGAAATACCTACATGTGCACTCTTCCTTTCTCATCATGATCTTTACTTTGTTTCTCAATGATTTTGATGTAACAACTGTCCTTTCTTGTTTAGGGTCTTTGCTCCTATTGACCTCACTCAAAAATTTCATTCCCTACCTAACCCCTATACCACTTCAAAACTCAGCTTAAAAAATTTTTTTTCTTCCCCACAAAAATCTTTCTTCTTCCTTTTGTATACTCTCAAATATATATCTTTCATAAAAGGTAGAATAATTTTAATAATCAACTGTCTTACTAGTTATATACCAGTCCTTCCCACTAGAGTGTACACATTGTGAGGGTAAGGAATGGGCTAATTCTCTTTAGTGCTATTATCTTCAACATTTAGTTCAATGCTTGCTATATAGACACAATTTTTATTTTTTTTTTGTTTTATGTGTATACAAGGAACAATGCAAGTGTGGAAAAGAAGAGGTATATGTGAGTTTTATTGGTACACGAGAGAAGTTTAGAAAGCTCTTAAGTGTCTTATGGATCTCTAATTTCCTTCTAATGAAAATGGTTGCAACTATTGACACCTAAGAAAAATCTATCTAATTTTGCATCATGTGATTATACTTCATGATCCTCAACTTATTGACCAATAGATCACTCTAACAAAAGCCACGCACCTAGTGGTTAGAAAAAGTGGAAAGCTTCTGATTTCTGAGACAACCTCACATGTGAATGCTGTACCTTACTTCTATACTGAGTTCTATACTGCATGATGATTGATTGAACTAATAAGCATCTTACTTTAGTAGGAGTTCAAATTTCGGACAGATCAGAGATATAGAGATTATTTTTAAAGAATGGTAGTCATTGTAGAAGAAGATATAGAAAATAAAAGAAGAAATTAAAGTAGAATAGCAGAGTACTGAGAACACTGTCCTTTGAATGACAGTCTTGCAAATAAGGAAAAGCAGATATCTTTTTTTTTTTTTTTTTAATGGGTGATAGACAAGATAGCATTACTACAATATTCTTGGTCTTTCCTGTTGTATATTGAAAGGCAGGGATTCATCCTACTGTTTTACTTGAGATCTAGCTATGTGATTGCTGTCATGATTTCTTTTGTTTCTTTATTTTATGTCTATCTTCATAATCAACCATCACTACTTGGATAATTTGATCTTGTGACTCTTACTTCTGACACATCTTTTCTGTCCTTCTGACAGATCTTTTCCGAGAAAAAAATCAAGATTATAAACTGTGTTCTAAGGTTAGTCAGATAGTCAGCAATGATAATCTTTTATCAGGGTACTGATTATATTCTTGTTGTAAAAATTTTACCATTTATTTGGGTAGGATTTTCTTTGACGAAAATCAATTTTTGCTACAAAAAAGTAAAAAAATTGTGTTAATTTCCTTTAGTATCATGTATTTCTAAGTTTATTACAATTATCCACACTTACAATATTATTATAACTTGAAAATAATGATTAACCTACACAAAATTATAAATAGAATTATATACATTCACCAGCTTACAACGTTCATTAGATCACTTACCTATTTTTCCTGTAATCAAATTCATGCTATAGCAAATAAAATAGAATATTCAAACATGAAGATTCACATACATGTGCAAACACTTGCTCTCACAATATTCAGTGGTGTTTAACCATAGACTGAAAGACTGCATTAAATTCACTCAGTCATTATTTTTTTATCATAACATTTGAAAGCTCTAAAAAGTTTGTCAAATCTGAGGTCAGTATTATCTTAAAAGAACCCTATATATTTTACAAAGGGAATTTTACTGCTTTTCTTTGTTCAGTGTGTGTCTTGGGAAAAACAGAACAAATTTGATAGAACTGTGCACTAATACAGTGATTTCAGTTAAATACATATTTTATAACAATGATACCCCTTATTGTTGCCCTATGTGTCTTTTCAGGAAAGAAAAAAGTAAATTTTTTTCAAGTTAGGGTCAAGACCTCTAAAGATCCTCCTGAAAAGATATCTGTTTGAAATATGTCATTAGGAGATTACACAACCAGTAAAGCAGCAATTTCAGCCATTCAAGAGATGATAAACCGCCACAAATAATCTTGATAAAAACCACAGTTAAAAAACAACAGTCTGACTCAGGCCTTGTGCTATGTGCTGTGCTCGGTCTCATCTGATTATTTGCAGCCCCAAGAACTGCAGCCCGCCAGGTTCCTCTGTCCAAAAGGAACCTTCTAGGCAAGAACACCTGAATAAATTGCCATTTCCTCCTCCAGCGAATCTTCCTGACCTAGAGATCCAAGGAGCCTGGTCTCTTCCCTCTCCTGCATTGCAAGCTGATTCTTTCTGGCTAAGCCACCAGGGAAGGCCATCCAGGCCTTAGGGCTACCACAAAAATCCTTTCAATCATCTGGTCAAGAAAGCCAAATCTTTAACACTGGTAAACATTTATTAAGGTAACTTGGACCCTCAAACGAATTGGTGACAGAAGATGATGCTTGAATCAAACAAGAACATTTCTTGCCTCCTCTGTCCCATTGCATCATTATCTTTGGGCAATGTTCCTCTGTACATTACCAAGCCTTCTGCTGAGATGTGTCCCTTCCTTTTGTGCTGGTCCAGCTGTCCTTGCTCAGTTACCTGATGTATAGACTAGCATTAGATCCATGTCCATTTATGACACATTTTTATGTGTGATCATTAAATGCTTTAAACTGTAGCTTCAAAAGAAAAGAAAAAAAAGATAAAAATATTTTAAATTCATTTCAAAATGTTGAGGCTCTATCTTAATTGATTTTTTAGACATCCCAGAGTATACTTAATAATTATTACATTTTTGTTTTATAACAAAATACAATAGTCAATTTTATATCAAGTAATGCTTTAATGCATCTGGTTTTGGATGGAACATATTGATATCTTTATCATGCTGTGGTTTAACATTTGATAAACATAAATGTTTTGATAGAAATATGTTGTTATATTCTCAAATAATAAAAAGGAATGCTAGCTTAGAAGTCCTTCAGGAAATAGACCTTAATTATTATATAACAGAATAATATGAAAAGAGAGAATAGGTAACATGACATATTGGTGAATTTCAGTTTGTGGGTACAATAGAATATAAAACTGTCATCATTTCAAAGAATCAGACAGAAAGTTATGTATAGAAAGTATTAGGGTGAACATTGACCAAGAACTTTTTGGAACATTCAATTCGCTCTTCCCTAGTCCCTCTTTGTTGTCAAATAATGAAGTATAACCATCAAGAGCTTTAATATTCTACTAAGACAAAGTGAAATCTTTGATAAAAACAATTGAGTTTTTCCTACAGAGCAAGTATAAAATAGGGATCCCCATTATGAAATTAATTACAAATGCAGTTGATATCAGAAAATTACATATCATCACTCAAATTTATAAACTCAAATATTGAAAGCAGAGTGAGCCATTAGTTCTAGGAAAAATTACTTTATCAAATGACACATTTAAATACTCTAAAAGTTCAAATCAAGCTGCATGGAAAACTTAACTGTTAAATCTGCATCCTCGACGATATAGCTTTGCAAAAGAAGTGAGAAGTGCATTACCAGTAGCTTCCTATTCTTCTGAAAATATCTTGGGAAAGTTGTCAATTTTTAAGAATAGTTTGAATGACAAAAGGTAAAATGTTGATGGAATAATTGCTTGAAGGGGAGAGAGTATGGTTTGGAAAAGCATAAAGTAAGCTGGCATATAGGAAACATTATAAATGTGATCTATCTGAGGACTCTTTTCAAAATGAGTTATAATTGTCATAATGGTAAGTTGTGCTACTTTATCCCTAAGTGCCTTGAATATACTGTCAGTACTAAAAAGCTTTATTTCTGGAAATATAAGCCAGAGCGTGTATTTGGAATTATTCTAAGAATAATAACAGCTACACTTTACTGAATGCTTACTGAATGAATTCACTTTGTATCTTTTCTTTTCACTACAAACTACAGGTTAGTATTTGTGTCCAAGTACATCCACAAAGCCCAAATTGCTAGAAATTCACTTGCGTTGTTTAATCGGTAAATTCTGTCTTAATCTTTTCCAATCCCATGGACTATAGCCCACCAGGCTCCTCTGCCCAAGAGACAAGAACACTGAAGTGGTTTGCCATTTCCTTCTTCCAGAACTAGTGATTGAAGGGATTTTGCCAAATGGTCTGGTTTAGAAATCTATTTCCTTTCTACTGTTCCATATTGTCACTAAACTGTGTGTCAACAAAAAACAACCTAGAAGGCAAGACTCAAACAAAAAACATTTATTTGGTCAAATAATTGCAATTCAGGCCATACAGGTTCATATATAAATCCAAACCCTGTTGTACTAAAGAGCAAAAGGAAGGGGCTTTTAAAGGTTAAGACAGAGGTTTGCATTACAAAGCATTTACATTGGAGCATATTTAAATTGTACTTGGAAGTAGAAGTTGGTGATGGTTTAATCACTAAGTCCTGTCCAACTCTCACGACCCCATGGACTGTAGCCTGCCAGGCTCCTCTGTCCGTGGGATTCTCCAAGCAAGAATAATGGAGAGGGTAGCCATTGGGTCAGTCCCTGGGTTGCATGCACTGCAGTCAGATTCTTCATGGTCTGAGACACTAAGGTGGCCGGGTCCCTCTTGGCAAAACATGATTCACAGCTTAAACTGTCACTAGTGGTGATGGTTTAATCACTAAGTCCTGTCCAACTCTCATGACCCCATGGCCTATAGCCTGCCAGGCTCCTCTGTTCATAGGATTCTCCAGGCAAGAATACTAGAGTGGGTTACCATTTCCTTCTCCAGGGGATCTTCCGACCAAAGAATCGAACCTGGGTCTCCTGCATTGCAGGCAGATGCTTTACCAAGTGAACAAGGGGAGATCCATAAAACTGACACTAGAGGGAGTTAAAGTAAGGATTACTGACTATGACAAAGCCTTTGACTGTGTGGATCACAAAAAACTGTGGATAACTCTTTCAAGAGATGGGAATATCAGACCACCTGACCTGCCTCCTGAGCAATCTGTATGTAAGTCAAGAAGCAACAGTTAGAACTGGACATGGAACAACAGATTGGTTCCAAATCAGAAAAAGAGTACGTCAAAGCTGTATATTGTCACCCTGCTTATTTAACTTATATGCAGAGTACACCATGAGAAATGCTGGGCTGGATGAAGCACAGGCTGGAATCAAGATTGCTGCAAGAAATATCAATAACCTCAGATATGCACATGATACCACACATATGGCAGAAAGCAAGGAAAACTAAAGAGTCTCTTGATGGAAGTGAAAGAGGAGAGTGAAACTTTTGAAAATGTTGAGTGAAAAGCTCAACATTCAGAAAACGAAGATCATGGCATCTGGTTCCAACACTTCATGGCAAATAGGTGGGAAAACAATAGAAACAGTGAGAGACTTTATTTTCTTGGGCTCCAAAATCACTGCAGACGGTGACTGCAGCCATGAAATTAAAAGACGCTTGCTCCTTGGAGGAAAAGCTATGACCAACCTAAAGAGCATATTAAAAAGCAGAGACATTACTTTGTTGACAAAGGTCCTTCTAGTCAAAGCTATGGTTTTCACAGTAGACATGTACGGACCTGAGAGTTGGACTATAAAAAAGCTGAGTGTGGAAGAATTTATGCTTTTAAATTGTGGTGTTAGAGAACTCTTGAGAGTCCCTTAGACTGAAAAGAGATCCAACCAGTGAATCCTAGAGGAAATCGGTCCTGAATATTCACTGGAAGGACTGATGCTGAAGATGAAGCTCCGATGCTTTGTCCACCTGATGTGAAGAACTGGCTCATTTGATAAAACCCTGATGCTGAGAAAGATTGAGGGCAAGAGGAGAAGGGGACATCAGAGGATGAGATGGCTGAATGGTATCACCAACTCAATGGACATGAATGTGAGTAAACTCCCGGAGTTGGTGAAGCACAGGGAGGCCTAGCGTCCTAAAGACCATGAGGTCACAAAGAGTCGGAAACAACTGAGCGACTGAACTGAACTGACTGAACTCTAACCGTCAGATGTTGCAGATGTTCTCTCAGAGGCCTCAGAATATTTATAATTTGGCCCATTTCAAAATTTATGGTTCCACCTGATGAAGATGTGGGTAAGGTCCACTCTTTTAATGGCTCTTAAATCTTTTGACATACATACACCATTTTATTTCACATTTTATATTTCCCTCATTTGGTCAACATTGTTTTCTCTGAAAATATCCATTTTAAGTTTGATCCATTTTAAATTTGCTTTGTCTCACGTCTCTGGGATGGACCTGTCCCAGAAAGTCGTGTCCCCCAGAAGTCAGTATCATGAGGGTTAGGCCACATCTGAGCAGGTAAGAGGCAGCCAAGAAGTGATCCACAGGCATTTTTCCCAACTGGGAACTTTATCAGGCCACCTAGATAAATAAGCCTTATTTATCATTCCAACCAGTGAGTGACCTTGACAGCTGTAGCGATCCTGGAGAAGATCTGAGTGAGCAGTAGCATAAAAAGTACAAGTAGCATAGGCACATAGTGTGTACACACATAAAAGTACAGAGAACAATTAATTATGTCTCACATATAGATATCAGTTATTATATTCCTTGGGCTTCCCTGGTGGCTAGCTGATAAAGAATCTGCCTGCAATGTTAGAGACCTGGGTTCAATCCCTGGGTTGACAAGATCCCCCGGAGAAGGGAAAGGTGATCCTCTCCAGTATTCTAACTTGGAGAATTCCATGGACTGTGTAGTCCATAAGGTCGCAAAGAGTCAGACACAACTGAGTGACTTTCACTATATTCTTTATATATTACTAAATGCCCATTTATATCAACATTTAACCCTAATGACAACCTTATGAAATAGATATACTATTATGCCCATTTTGCTGATTATCAAGTGAAAATACAGAGTGGAGAATATAGAGAGTCTTTGGAACTTCTACTAGGGGCATTAGCTATTGTTAAATATGAATGTACAATTTTCTTTCACTTTTCAGTTTGTTACTGGAAGAACTTGACAAATGACTTCTAGGAAGTCAAAGATGATTTTTTTAATCTCTTATAGACATATATTATTCTGAAAAAGCCAAAGATGTGATCATGCGGTTAAAGACTGAATCTTTGCAGGCCAAGACTGGATTTTTTTTTTTTTCACAAGTGCCATATTGTATAGGACAATATAACTATAGTTACTTATCAGTTTATTAAACACTGAGGGAAGCAAAAGAAAAACAGAAATTAATGCTAGGAGCAAATTACAAATCCAATATGTGAGTCCTCAAGCTGTCAGTTGAGATTTCTATACGTCAGGCTTGAAACATCTTCAGATGGAGTGAGGGCAGGCAGGAGCAATCTGACACATTTTCCTGGTTGGCAATTTTAATGCCCCAGGTGATGTCATCAGATATATTGGTAAACTTTCTGAATGGTCCATACAGCAACAGTATAGAAACTGGACAAATATGAGTTACTATGACAACTTTTATATAGTTTGCAGCTGTCCAATTTCACTTTGGAGAACTAACAGAGAAAAAGGCAGCTTTTTTTTTTATAGAACTTTTTTAAAAATTGAAGTATGGCTGATTTACAATGTTGTGTCAATCTCACATTTTACAAAAACATGACTAAATTTTCCACATACATTCATTCTTATAAAAATATGCATTTTCATTATGGTTTATCCAAGTACATTGGATATACTTCCCAGTACTATACAGCAGGACCTTGTTGTTTATCAATTCTCAGTGCAACAGTATCCATCTATCAATGCCAAATTCCCAGTTCATCCCTCTCCTCCCCTTCCCCTAGGCAGCGACAAGTCTGATCTCTAGGTCTGTGAGTCTATTTCTGTTTTGCAAATAGGTTCATTTCTACTACAATCTACTAGATTCCACATATAAGTGATATTATGTGGTATTTGTCTTTCTCTTTATGACTGACTTCACTTAGGATGCTAATCTCTAGTTGCATTCATGTTCTTTTTCTGAACAAGTACTATTCCATTAAAAAGATGCTCTTTTCATTATAGGGGACTGGAATGCAAAAGTAGGAAGTCAAGAAACACCTGGAGTAACAAGCAAATTTGGCCTTGGAAAGCAGACTGAAGCAGGACAAAGACTAACAGAGTTTTGCCAAGAAAATGCACTGGTCATAGCAAACACCCTCTTCCAACAACAGAAGAGAAGACTCTACACATGGACATCACCAGATGGTCAACACTGAAAGCAGATTGATTATACTCTTTGCAGTCAAAGATGGAGAAGCTCTATACAGTCAACAAAACAAGACCAGGAGCTGACTGTGGATCAGATAATGAACTCCTTATTACCAAATTCAGACTTAAATTGAAGAAAGTAGGGAAAACCGCTAGACCATTCAGGTATGACCTAAATCAAATCCCTTATGATTATATAGTGGAAGTGAGAAAGAGATTTAAGGGACTAGATCTAATAGAGTGCCTGATGAACTATGGAATGAGGTTCATGACATTGTACGGGAGACAGGGATCAAGACCATCCCTATGGAAAAGAAATGCAAAAGAGCCAAATGGCTATCTGGGAGGCCTTACAAATAGCTGTGAAAAGAAGAGAGGTGAAAAGCAAAGGAGAAAAGGAAAGATACAAGCATCTGAATGCAGAGTTCCAAAGAATAGCAAGAAGAGATAAGAAAGCCTTCTTCAGTGATCAATGCAAAGAAATAGAAGAAAAGAACAGAATGGGAAAGACTAGAGATCTTTTCAAGAAAATTAGAGATCCCAAGGGAACATTTCATGCAAAGATGGGCTCGATAAAGGACAGAAATGGTCTGGACCTAACAGAAGCTGAAGATATTAAGAAGAGGTGGCAAGAATACACAGTAGAACTGTACAAAAAGATCTTCACGACCCAGATAATCATGATGATGTGATCACTCATCTAGGGCCAGACATCCTGGAATGTGAGGTCAAGTGGGCCTTAGAAAGCATCACTACGAACAAAGCTAGTGGAGGTGAGGGAATTCTAGCTGAGCTATTTCAAATCCTGAAAGATGATGCTGTAAAAGTGCTGCACTCAATATGCCAGCAAATTTGGAAAACTCAGCAGTGGCCACAGGACTGGAGAAAGTCAGTTTTTATTCCAACCCCAAAGAAAGGCAATGCCAAAGAATCCTCAAACTACCACACAGTTGTACTCATCTCACATGCTAGTAAAGTAATGCTCAAAATTCTCCAAGCCAGGCTTCAGCAATACATGAACCGTGAACTTCCAGATGTCAAGCTGGTTTTAGAAAAGGCAGAGGAACCAGAGATCAAATTGCCAACATCTGCTAGATCATGGAAAAAGCAAGAGAGTTCCAGAAAAACATCTATTTCTGCTTTATTGACTATGCCAAAGCCTTTGACTGTGTGGATCACAATAAACTGTGGAAGATTCTGAAAGAGAAGGGAATACTGGACTACCTGACCTGCCTCTTGAGAAATCTGTATGCAGGCCAGGAAGCAACAGTTAGAACTGGACATGGAACAACAGACTGGTTTGCCGAGGTCCAGCCCTGGTGGATCCAGGGTGATCTGAAGGTAGAGACGGAGTCGGCATCCTTGGAAAAAACTTAATTAATTACAGATAGAGAGGGATTAGAAAATTAGCAGAGAAAAAGAGGCTGAATAACTTGGTTTACATGGAATACCTATCACCACCTATGTAGGCCACAGACATCTTCCCATTCTCCCAAAGAAGAGGAGGCACTGAGACCCCCAGGCAAAATTACCAGGCTTGGTGAGTAGCCACATTATTCAGCCAGAAAAATGGGGAGCAAGAGAGAAACAGCATGAGGGAATCAGTCTTTCCAGGATCTGATCCCATTTCTCTATTTTTTAGGTTTGCTTATATACCTTTTGTTACACATAGGGATGAATATAGAGCCACAGAGAGGTCAGCAGTCCTGATCTTTATCAAATTCAGGTACTTTACATTAAAAAAATAGGTCTTAGGAGTTTTACATCACCTTCTGGCCATGAGGCCTGCTGACATTTAGAACCCTTTCTTTCTGATAACCAAAATCTTATTTTTTTCCAAGGGTGTTTTTTTCTTAAACCAGGCACCACCCTCCAAATAAAGTTGCATTCCTATAGGGTGAGGGGTGTAGTGAGTTACAATCAACAAAGGAATTTATTTAACCCAAGGTTAACATGATTAATCTTAAAAGTTAATACTTATTTCTCCTATATGCTAGTTATATTTATTATAAAAGCAGGGAATATAGAGATTTAGCAGCAAACATCAGCCCAACAAATGAAAACCCTTCACCAATATTCCCCTTAAGATCTATTTAGTCTTAAGATAGTGATAAAGTTACATTTTTATGTAGCAAGGACACAGTGATTTATAACAAATTACAGTGATCTATAGCAAAAGAGATAATTCATTAACTCAAAAGTCTAGTATTGCTAACATCAACAACTACTATATTTCCTTTTCTATATTCCAAATACATTGATTAATATATTCCCAGGTGCCTAAGGATATGGAGGCCTGGCGGCAATCATTGACTCAACAATGAGAAAAGCCCTATGCTAATACTCCAAACTCTCTGTGCTGTTTATGGTTGAGAGGTAGCAAACAATCCTGTGCGTAGTGGCAGGAGTATGGATAATCCTGTCACACAAGCTAGTTAGCCAGTAGAGAGGTTTGACCTGGAGACACCCTTGTCATACCCAGGGCAGGGAATTAGCAGTAATTATTGGCACAACAAATGAAAAATCCCTTCACCAATATAATTCCTAATCAAACCACTATACTAATAATTTCTAGGTAGACTCTGGCTTTGGGAGTAGATGCTCGGGAACAGGCAGTTTCCTGAGGGTTGATCATGCCTTTGTGTATGCCAAGCCTCCTTCCTCATGACCTTTGCCATGGGTGGAGTTCCTCACGCTGGCTCCTGGCACTGGTTCCAAATAGGAAAAGGAGTCCATCAAGGCTGTATATTGTCACCTTGCCTATTTAACTTCTATTCAGAGTACATCATGAGAAACACTGGGCTGGAAGAAGCACAAGATGGAATCAAGATTGCCGGGAGAAATATCAATAACTTCAGATATGCAGATGACAGCAACCTTATGGCAGAAAGTGAAGAGGAACTAAAAGGCTCTTGATGAAAGTGAAAGAGGAGAGTGAAAAAGTTGACTTAAAGCTTAACATTAAGAAAATTAAGATTTTCTATGTAGAGGATCATGTCATCTGCAAACAGTGAGAGTTTTACTTCTTCTTTTCCAATTTGGATTCCTTTTATTTCTTTTTCTGCTCTGATTGCTGTGGCCAAAACTTCCAGAACTATGTTGAATAGTAGTGGTGAAAGTGGGCACCCTTGTCTTGTTCCTGACTTTAGGGGAAATGCTTTCAATTTTTCACCATTGAGGATAATGTTTGCTGTGGGTTTGTCATATATAGCTTTTATTATGTTGGGGTATGTTCCTTCTATTCCTGCTTTCTGGAGAGTTTTTATCATAAATGGGTGTTAAATTTTGTCAAAGACCTTCTCTGCATCAATTGAGATAATCATATGATTTTTATTTTTCAATTTGTTAATGTGGTGAATTACATTGATTGATTTGAAGATATCGAAGAATCCTTGCATCCCTGGGATAAAGCCCACTTGGTCATGGTGTATGATCTTTTTAATGTGTTGTTGGATTCTGATTGCTAGAATTTTGTTAAGGATTTTTGCATCTATATTCATCAGTGATATTGGCCTGTAGTTTTCTTTTTTTTGTGTGCGTCTTTGTCAGGTTTTGGTATTAGGGTGATGGTGGCCTCATAGAGTGAGTTGGGAAGTTTACCTTCCTCTGCAATTTTCTGGGATAGTTTCAGTAAGATAGGTGTTAGCTCTTCTCGAAATTTTTGGTAGAATTCAGCTGTGAAGCCATCTGGACCTGGGCTTTTATTTGCTGGAAGATTTCTGATTACAGTTTCAATTTCCATGCTTGTGATGGGTCTGTTAAGATTTTCTATTTCTTCCTGGTTCAGTTTTGGAAAGTTGTACTTTTCTAAGAATTTGTCCATTTCTTTCACTTTGTCCATTTTATTGGCATATAACTGTTGATAGAAGTCTCTTATGATTCTTTGTATTTCTGTGTTGTCTGTTGTGATCTCTCCATTTTCATTTCTAATTTTATTGATTTGATTTTTTTCTCTTTGTTTCTTGATGAGTCTGGCTAATGGTTTGTCAATTTTATTTATCCTTTCAAAGAACCAGCTTTTTGCTTTGTTGATTCTTGCTATAGTCTCTTTTGTTTCTTTTGCATTTATTTCTGCCCTAATTTTTAAGATTTTTTTTCCATCTACTAACTCTGGGGTTCTCTATTTCTTCCTTTTCTAGTTGCTTTAGGTGTAGAGTTAGGTTATTTATTTGACTTTTTTCTTGTTTCTTGAGGTATGCTGGTATTGCTATGACCTTTCCTCTTAGCACTGCTTTTATAGTGTCCCACAGGTTTTGTGTAGATGTGTTTTCATTTTCATTTGTTTCTATGCATATTTTGATTTCTTTTTGATTTCTTCTGTGATTTGTTGATTATTCAGAAGGGTGTTGTTCAGCCTCCAAATGTTGGAATTTTTAATAGTTTTTCTCCTGTAATTGAGATCTATCCTTAGTGCATTATGGTCAGAGAAGATGCTTGGAATAATTTCGATTTTTTTGAATTTATCAAGATTAGATTTATGGCCCAGGATGTGATCTATCCTGGAAAAGGTTCCGTGTGCACTTAAGTAAAAGGTGAAATTCATTGTTTGGGGATGAAATGTCCTATAGATATCAATTACGTCTAACTGGTCTATTGTATCATTTAAAGTTTGTGTTTCTTTGTTAATTTTCTGTTTAGTTGATCTGTCCATAGGTGTGAGTGGGGTATTAAAGTCTCCCACTATTATTGTGTTATTATTAATTTCCCCTTTCATGCTTGTTAGCATAGACTCGACCAGAAAACTACTAGAGCTAATCAATGAATATAGTAAAGTTGCAGGATATAAAATCAACACTCAGAAATCCCTTGCATTCCTATACACTAATAATGAGAAAGTAGAAAAAGAAGTTAAGGAAACAATTCCATTCACCATTGCAATGAAAACAATAAAATACCTAGGAATATACCTACCTAAAGAAACTAAAGATCTATATATAGAAAACTATAAAACACTGATGAAAGAAACCAAAGAGGACACTAATAGATGGAGAAATATACCATGTTCATGGATTGGAAGAGTCAATATAGTCAAAATGAGTATACTACCCAAAGCAATTTACAGATTCAATGCAATCCCTATCAAGCTACTGGCAGTATTTTTCACAGAACTAGAACAAATAATCTCAAGATTTGTATGGAAATACAAAAAACCTCAAATAGCCAAAGCAATCTTGAGAAAGAAGAATGGAACTGGAGGAATCAACTTGCCTGACTTCAGGCTCTACTACAAGGCCACAGTCATTAAGACAGTATGGTACTGGCACAAAGACAGAAATATAGATCAATGAAACCAAATAGAAAGCCCTGAGATAAATCCACAAACATATGGACACCTTATCTTCAACAAAGGAGGCAAGAATATACAGTGGAGTAAAGACAGTCTCTTCAACAGGTGGTGCTGGGAAAACTGGTCCACTACTTGTAACAGAATGAAACTAGATCTCTTTCTAACACCACACACAAAAATAAACTCAAAATGGATTAAAGATCTAAATGTAAGACCAGAAACTATAAAACTCCTAGAGGAAAACATAGGCAAAACACTCTCCGACATAAATCACAGCAGGATCCTCTATGATCCACCTCCCAGAATACTGGAAATAAAAGCAAAAATAAACAAATGGGATCTAATTAAAATTAAAAGCTTCTGCACAACAAAGGAAACTATAAGTAAAGTGAAAAGACAGCCTTCTGAATGAAAGAAAACAATAGCAAATGAAGCAACTGACAAACAACTAATCTCAAAAATATACAAGCAACTTATGCAGCTCAACTCCAGAAAAATAAACGGTTCAATCAAAAATTGGGCCAAAGAACTAAATAGGCATTTCTCCCAAGAAGACATATGGATGGCTAACAAACACATGAAAAGATGCTCAACATCACTCATTAGCAGAGAAATGCAAATCAAGACCACAATGAGGTACCGTTTCACACCAGTCAGAATGGCTGTGATCCAAAAGTCTACAAGCAGTAAATGCTGGAGAGGATGTGGAGAAAAGGGAACCCTCTTACACTGTTGGTGGGAATGCAAACTAGTATAGCCATTATGGAAAACAATGTGGAGATTCCTTAAAAAATTGCAAATAGAACTGCCTTATGACCCAGCAATCCCACTGCTGGGCATACACACCGAGGAAACCAGAATTGAAAGAGACACATGTACCCCAAAGTTCATTGCAGCATTGTTTATAAATGCCAGGACATGGAAACAACCTAGATGTCCATCAGCAGATGAATGGATAAGAAAGCTGTGGTACATATACACAATGGAGTATTACTCAGCCCTTAAAAAGAATAAATTCGACTCAATTCTAATGAGATGGATAAAACTGGAGCCGATTATACAGAGTGAAGTAAGCCAGAAAGAAAAACACCAATACAGTATACTGACACATATATATGGAATTTAGAAAGATAGTAATGATGACCCTGTATGTGAGACAACAAAAGAGACACAGAGGTATAGAATGGATTTTGGCCTCTGAGGGAGAGGGAGAGGGTGGGATGATTTGGGAGAATGGCATTGAAACATGCATACTGTCATATAAGAAACGAAGCACCAGTCTATGTTCAATACAGGATACAGGATGCTTGGGGCTGGTGCATGGTATAATCCAGGGAGATGATAAGGGGTGGGAGGTGGGGGGGATTCAGCATTGGGAGCTCGTGTACACCTGTGGGTGATTCATGTCAATGTATGGCAAAACCAATACATTATTGTAATGTAGAATAAAGTATTAAAAAATAAAAAATAAATAAAAAGGTAAATTTTAAAAAAAAGAAAGAAAATTAAGATCATAGTCATCTGGTCCCATCACTTAATGAAAAAGAGATGGGGAAAGAGTGGAAATAGTGTCAGACTTTATTTTTTTGGGCTCCAAAATCATTGCAGATGGTGACTGCAGCCATGAAATTAGAAGACGCTTACTCCTTGGAAGAAAAGTTATGACCAACCTAGATAGCATATTCAAAAGAAGAGACATTACTTTGCTGACTAAGGTCTGTCTAGTCAAGGCTATGGTTTTTCCTGTGGTCATGTATGGATGTGAGAGTTGGACTGTGAAGAAGGCTGAGCACCGAAGAATTGATGCATTTGAACTGTGGTGTTGGAGAAGACTCTTGAGAGTTCCTTTGACTCTAAGGAGATCCAACCAGCCCATTCTGATGGAGATCAACCCTGGGATTTCTGTGGAAGGAATGATGCTAAAGCTGAAACTCCAGTACTTTGGCCATCTCATGCTAAGAGTTGACTCATTGGAAAAGACTCTGATGCTGGGAGGGATTGGGGGCAAGAGGAGAAGGGGACAACAGAGGATGAGATGGCTGGATGGCTTCACTGACTCAATGGACGTGAGTTTGAGTGAACTCTGGGTGTTGGTGATGGACAGGGAGGCCTGTCCTGCTGCAATTCATGGGTCGCAAAGAGTCAAACATGACTGAGTTACTGAATTGAACTGAACATGATAAAATAAGTATATAGAGAGCACATCTCAACATAATAAAAGGTATTCATGACAAACTAGTAAGTAATATAATGCTCAATGGTAAAAAGCCGAAAGCCTTTCCACTAAAATCTGGAACAAGTCAAAGATGCTCGCTATCACTACTTCTATTCAACATAGTATTGAAAGTCCTAGCCACAGCAATCAGACAAGAAAAATAAATAAAATTATCCAAATTGAAAGAGAAAAGGTAAAATTGTCACTGTATGGAGATCACATGTGGAAAAATCATAGATTTGACTATACAGATCTTTGTCAGCAAAAGAATTGGAGCTAGACAAGATGAGAGTTTCCAGAGGAGATGCTGTGAATCTTTTATATTTCCAACACATAGGGAAAACATTTGAATTATAAGTCTTTTAATATAAACAGGGGATGTTCTGGGAACACTGAAGTGCCTCTTCAACTTTAGTTCTAGCTTTGAAAGACTGTGAAATGAGGACCATCCCTCCCAATTCCTCAAATAGTTGGGTTATAATCTTAATTGTAAAAGACTGATACATGCTTTCACCTATGTTGGACATCTCACCCCCCACCGCAATAGGTACATTTAGCATAGAGGAAAATGGCTCTAAATATCAGCTTCTAATCTGACCAATTTTTTATTACAAAGTTGCACTAAAATTTCTTTTTAATATCTTGTCAGTTTTTTGTGATGTGCTTAGTCACTCAATTGTGTTCCACAGTGTGACCCCATGAAACTGTATCCTGCCTGTCTCCTCTATTCATGGGGATTCTCCAGGCAAGAATACTGGAGTGGGTTTTCATGCTCTCCTCCAGGGGATCTTCCCAACCTAGGGATGTTCAATTTATGTCTCCCACATTGCAAGCAGATTCTTTACTGTCTGAGCCACCAGGGAAGCCCAAGAATACTGGAGTGGGTAGTCTATCTCTTCTCCAAGGGAACTTCCCAACTCAGGAATCCAAGCAGGGTCTTCTGCATTGCAGGTAGACTCTACACCAGCTGAGCTACCTGGGAAGCCCCTTACAATTTTCAGCTGAGCCAAACAGTAAATATTGGGGAAATACTGCACACCTCAAAGCGGTTCAAAATATATTATATTTACAAACTCTAGAGTCACTGCCAAAGATAGAGAAATGAAACAACTGACAACTTGCATGTCCTAGGCAGGTGGAGGGATAATTCTCATTCTTAGGATATAAACTAAGACAAGCAAGAAAGCAATAGATTTTGGGGGAGAAATCCTTAGGAAAAAAAAATGGGGTCAATAACCAATAGATATGGATTGGGAAAAAGGAAGATAAAAATGTGAAATTTTATTTACCTCTCTCAACTGGATACAGTAATGCAGAGGGGCTGATTCTAATAAAAATTCTCACCCTTAGTGTTCTTCTTTTAGTTTTTCCAGAATGCCATCTGCAGGTTCTGAGTCAGGTTTAAAGTCGGGAGTGTAATTTCAATATTTCCTAGAAATCAAGAATTTTTCTCTTTTTTGTATTAATTTTTAATTTCAGCTCTGTTGCTTAAGAAATAACACAGCAGTTTACCAGATAATTCTTGAGTCTTGCCAGATCTGGGAGAGGCACACACTGTAGCCATCCTTCAAAGTTAGATATGGAGTGTCACTTAGTGTATTTTGTTTACAGTTAACTAGGTTTTTTTAGGTACCAACTATCCTTTTTATTATTTATATTTTTGCAATGAAACTTTCAATAAAGCCATGTTGAAATTAGAAGACTTTGCCTTTAAGTAAACTCTTTTCTAAATTTCCTTTCCCTGTCTCTCTTTTACATTTTTAAAAATGTAGTTTAATAAGAAGATAATTGTTTTACAATATTTTGTTGGTTTCTGCAGTACAACAATGGGACTCAGACTAAGTATTCATGTAACTCTTCCTTCTTGAACCTCCCTCCAGCACCCCACCCCGCCTTTATAGATCATCACAGAGCACTGGGCTGAGCTCCCTATGTTCTATAACAACTTCTTACTATCTATTTTACACATGATAATGTATATGTGTGAAAGTGATATATGCCTTATCAGAAAGTGAAGAAGAATTAAAGAGCCTCTTGATGAAAGTGAAAGAGGAGAGTGAAAAAGTTAGACTAACACTCAACATTCAGAAAACTAAGATCACGGCATCCAGTCCCATCACTTCATGGCAAATAGATGGGGAAACAATGGAAACAGTGACAGACTTTATTTATTTTTTTTTGGGGGTGGGGGGCTCCAAAATGACTGCAGATGGTGATTGCAGCCATGAAATTAAAAGACGCTTACACCTTGGAAGGAAAGTTATGACCAGCCTAGACTGTATATCAAAAAGCAGAGATATTACTTGGCTGACAAAGGCCCATCTAGTCAAAGCTATGGTTTTTCCAGGAGTCATGTATGGATGTGGGAGTTGGACTATAAAGAAAGCTGAGTGCTGAAGAATTGATCCTTTGAACTGTGGTGTTGGACTCATTGAAAGTCCAGCTAGTCAGTCCTAAAGGAAATCAGTCTTGAATGTTCATTGGAAGGACTGATACTGAAGATGAAGCTCCAATACTTTGGCCACCTGATGTGAAGAGCCAATTCATTGGAAAAGACTCTGATGCTGCGAGGGATTGGGGGCAGGAGAAGAAGGGGACAACAGAGGATGAGATGGCTGGATGGCATCCCTGACTCGATGGACATGAGTTTGAGCAAGCTCTGGGAATTGGTGATGGACAGGGAAGCCTGGCGTGCTGCAGTCTATGGCATCACGAAGAGTCAGACATGACCTAATGATTGAACTGAATGTATTATGTGTGAATGATTTCAATCTGACTGGAACATTCTTAATAATGGCCACTGTAATTACTGGAGGGTTGGCAGCAGTTTTGTAGGAAGTTAGTTGCAAATGTTCAGCACACATTTCTATCTAGCCATATTTTGGCACCCTCAACCTGATGGTTACCAAGTCAAGCTCTCAGGACATGAAACATGCTCAGTAAGATTTTGCCATCTTTGCAGATATTTACAAGTGTGTCAAAGTGGTACTCGACTCTTTAGAAATTAAAGATCTCATTCAATTTGCCCAGTCTTAAATTGTCTATGGTAGCTATTTTCAATCCACTAGGACAAAAATTTACAAGAGAAAGACTGTGATTCCTCAGTACAAAACTAGCTAGAATCTTTGAGGCAGGAATCTCTAGAGGAGACTTAGGAAAAGACAGTCCAATAATGTGGAAGAATGCACACACAGAAAAGAGTAGGTTGATACTTAGCAAGCAGGGAAACCCTTTCAGTGGTAATGAAAAAAAAAAAATGTAGAGTGCCCATCAAGTAGGGAAACTTCTACTGAGGAGAAGCCTGCTAGCAGCGATTGCTCTGGACCAACACAACTGTACCTTCTCTCAGAGAAAGGTGACTCTCAAACAGAAGGGAAATATCAGTGCTTGAGAGGACTCATGGTGAGAGGACCTGCCATTCACTGACACTGTGAGTGCAAAGTCTCATACACCACTCCAGGAGACTCCTCTCCTATAGCAGTGAGATTGCTCCCAAATGCCACTTCCAACACAAAGTATGTCAACCTAGGCAAACCCAGAAGGCAACACTCAAACAAAAATCACTTATTTGGAATAGAATAATGTAATTTGGGGCATACAGAATCAGATAGTGATCCAAAGAGTGTCTTAACTGGGAGGTAAAATTCAGGGGCTTTTAAAGGTAAAGAAAGGAGATGTATATTTTTAAAAATTAATTGGAGTTGGAAATAGAAGCTAGTCTTGGCTAGTGAAACATGATTGATGACTAAGGCGATCACTAAAGGAAGGTAAAAATCTATTACCTTGACAATAATGTTTTCGTAGAGCCCATGAAATATTTGTGTTTTGGCCCATTTCAAAAATTCATGATTCTGCCTGGTGAGGATGTACCTTAGATCCTTTTGGTCTCCTGGCTCCATTTTAAAACCCCTTGACATAAGGGAGTTCATTTTATTTCATGTTTTACTCATGACAAATTCTTTATCTCAATAAATAGTATGATAGAAAGTATTTTTAAAAAGAAAAAAAAGGTGCATTTTTCAGCCATGGAGAAATATATGATATGGAATGGAGACATTTTTCATAAAGTGGAAGTTGCAGAGAAGATTTTCATAATTATTTTAAAGGGTTTACTGCATAACTTCAGTCTGTATATTAGCTTAAGAATATAAACATGAATTATGCACAATTCATTTTGTTGATACCATTAGCATGTTTTGTATATTACATTTAAACATAGAGCTCTTTAAGCTATAATGCAAGTATACTACTCAATTTTATCATAAACATTTGGTTTCTGACAAGTGGAACTATAAGTTACTGAACTTTAAAGACTCTTCAATCAGATTTTTCTTTTAATATAGCTATTCAAGACTATAAAAGAATGATAACTATAATCTTTGCATAAAATAAAATATGACATGCTGTCTTTATAGCTTTACTTTCACATTTTAGCATCAAGCAGATATGCGAAGTAGTTTCCTTCAGAAAATCTGCTGAGAATAAACAGGAATCACCACTCCCTGGGCTTCCTTGGTGGCTCAGCAGTAAAAGAATCCATCTGCAGTTCAGGAGACACAGGAGAGGCGAGTTCCATCCTTGGGTCGGGAAGATCCCTTGGAGAAGGAAATGGTAACCCTCTCCAGTATTCTTGCCTGGAAAATACCATGGACAGATGAGCCTGGCGGGCCACTGTCCATAGGATCACAAAGTCAGACACGAGTGAGAGACTGAACACACACACACACAGATACACACACACTCACTCACACACACCACTCATTCCTGCCCCAAGTGTTTATTTTCCTCCACACTCAATGAGCACATTATCTGTCAAATGGATATCCCTGAAAGCTCATTTAGAAAAATGGTGTGCGTGTTGGGCTTCTCTGGTGGCAGAGTAAATAAGAAGCCACCAGCCAGTGCAAGGTAAATGGGCTCAGTTCATGGTCCAGAAAGATTTCACATTCCACAAAGCAACTGCACCTGTGTACTGCTACTACTGAAGCCCATGGGCCTGGACCTGTGCTCTGCAGCAAGAGAAATCACCGCAATGAGAAGCCCGTGCACTTTAATGGAGATCCATTGCAACCAATAAGTAAATAAATATTTTTTAAAAAGAAGTGTATTTTGTCCACTTTTATGGAAAGGGAATAGGACAATGATATCTATTTCATGTTAACTAACATATTACATAATTTATTCATGTAATGGGTGGTGCTAGTGGTAAAGAATCTGTCTGCTAAAGCAGGATAGTCAAGAGATACAGATTCAATCTCTGGATCAGGAAGAGTCCCTGGAGGAGGAAATGGCAACCCACTCCAGTATTCTTGCCTGGAGAATTCCATGGAGAGAAGAGCCTGGTGGGCTACAGTCCATGGGTTTGCACACAGTTAGACATGTCCGAGCTTCTGAGTATGGCACATGAATATTATAGTATGAGTGAAAGTGAAGTGGTGCTCTTTGCTCAGTCGTGTCCAACTCTTTGCAACCCCATGGTCTGTGGCCCACCAGACTCCTCAGTCCATTGAATTCTGCATGCAAGAACACTGGAGTGGGTAGCCATTCCCTTCTCCAAGGGATCTTCCCAGCACAGGCATGGAGCCAGGGTCTCCTGAATTGCAGGCAAATTCTTTACCATCTGAAACAAAAGGGAAGCTCTAATAGTATGAGTACCTACCTAATATTTTGAGGATTAAATGTAGCAAATATACAACACTCAGTTTGTGGTATACAGTGAAAACTCAATAAATATCTTTGAGAAATCAGATAAGTCAACAAATGAATATTAGTTACTTAGTATGAGCAACTTTGGAGAAGGAAATGGCAATGCTCCAAGTATTCCTGTTTGGAGAATTCCATGGACAGAGGAGCCTGGAGGTTACAGTCCATGGGGTTACAATAACACTTCACTTTCAAAATGAGCCAAGTACTTTGCTATGTGCTGAAGAGTTGCCTCAATTGTGTTCGACTCTTTGAGACCCTGTGGACTGTAACCCACCAGGTTCTTGTGCACAGGATTCTCCAGTCAAGAATATTGGAGTGGGTTGCCATGCCCTTCTCCGAGGGATCTTCCTGACCCAGGGATCAAACACTGGACTTTCCTGCATTGGCAGGCAGAGTCTTTACCACTAGCCCCATCAAGTGTAAGTTCAGTTCAGTTCAGTTCAGGCACTCAGTCATGTCTGACTCTTGGCAACCCCATGGACTGCAGCACATCAGCCTTCCCTGTCCATTACCAACTCCCAGAGCTTACTCAAAGTCATGTCCACAGAGTTGGTCATGCCATCCAACCATCTCATCCTCTGTCGTCCTCTTCTCCCACCACCTTCAATCTTTCCCTGAACCAGGATCTTTTCCAATCAATCAGTTCTTCACATCAGGTAGCCAAAGTATTGGAGTTTCAACTTCAGCATCAGGCATTCCAATGAATATTCAGGCTGATGTCCCTTAGGATAAACTAGTTGAATCTCCTTGCAGTCCAAGGGACTCTCAAGAGTCTTCTCCAACACCACACTTCAAAAGCATCAATTATTTGATGCTCAGCTTTCTTTATAGTCCAACTCTCACATCCATACATGACTACTGGAACAGCCATAACTTTGACTAGATGGACCTTTTCTGGAAAAGTAATGTCTCTGCTTTGTAATATGCTATCTAGGTTGGTCATAGCTTTTCTTTTAATTTCATGGCTACAGTCACCCTTTGCAGTGATGTTTGAGTCCCCCAAAATAATATCTCTCAGTGTTTCCATTGTTTCCCCATCTATTTTCCATGAAATGATGGCACCAGATGCCATGAACTTAGTTTTGTGAATGTTGAATTTTAAGCCAGCTTTTTCACTCTCCTCTTTCACTTTCATCAAGAGGCTCTTTAGTTCTTCTTTGCTTTCTGCCATAAGGGTAGTGTCATCTGCATATCTGAGGTTATTGGTATTTCTTCCAGCAATCTTGATTCCAGCTTGTGCTTTATCCAGCCTGGCATTTCATAAGATGCATTCTGCATGTAAGTTAAATACACAGGGTGGACAATATACAGCCTTGACATACTCCTTTCCCAATTTGAAACCAGCCTGTTGTTCTGAAGAGGAAAAAGTTAGAATACTCATATAACCTCCTGCTCCTTCTGCCTCTGTAACTCAGCTTGCTCCTTGCAAAGCCTAGATCACCTAGATCTCAGAAAGTGGGGACTCACAATACTAGGACCTGGAACTTATCTTACTCACCCTGTCCTGCTCTTTGCAATTGCCATAGCCCCTGAAAATCTGCAAACCCACTTAATCATGCCTGTCTGTGTATAAAAACTCTGTAACTCCTTTGTTCGGGGCTCAGAGCTTGGAATGTTAAGTCCTCTGGGCCCATCGGCATAATAAACCTGAGTCCTCCAACTCTCCAAGGGTGATGCTTGGTTTCTCAAGTTCTGGTTTCTGCAACATTTCTGGAGGCCCCAGCGAGATTCCAATCACACCAGTGGCTTGAGCTGCCGAACTGATGGCTCCGCTGGGCTGGAACAAAGGAACCCCGAGACGAGGCGAGGAGGTGCACCACTTGATGGTGTGCCGGGTTCTCTTTCACACTGGGTTTCTGACTCTCCAGACGGCCGAGCCCCAACTGGACTCACTGGAGGGATGGACTAGCTCACCAGGAATGGCCACAGGATCAGCTAAGGCCCTGGGGCCAGGCCCCAGTCAGGTCTTACCCCAACGGGTAGAAGAGGAGGCTGATCTCCTCATTGGAGCTCCCAGGACGGGAGCAGCAGTTAAAGAAACCTGGGGGCTCAGGAGAAGGGAGGCATTGTGATGGCCTCTGAGTGATTGTGAGTGCATGATTGCTGACTGAACGGAGTGAGAGAAATTTTTCTTTTGGAAATTGAAAAACCAATTCTTTTTGCATAAGCAATTAAAAACAACTGGCTTGTTAAAAAGACCTGCTTAGGAAAAAGCTTGAAGCTAACCCTTTCCATGTCCTTTAAATACACAGCCAACTTTGCCTAAGACCTCAGCCTTGGGCAAACTAGATATTCAAGCAAAGAAAAAAAAAGGGGGCCAAAGAGATATTTTAAATCTCAAACAGAAAGCCATAAGATCTCTGTCAGTCTGTCTGTCTGGATATATGTATGTCTTTTCTTTTTTTTGATAATATTGTTTTAAGTTGTAAATAAGTTCTAATTTAATTAGCCTAAAGAAAAGTAAGTGTTTACATATCAAACAATTCTGAATATAAGAAAAATTAACCTAAATAAACTTAAAATTTATGTAAACTGGGAAATAGTCAATATTATATATCTAATATTAATGTTTATTTGCTAATCTAATAAGGAAGTAGGATGTAAGATTTTAATAGAGAAGATATAAAAAAATAAAATCACATTTTATAAAGGGAAAACAAAGTAGGTCTGACTTACAGGTGGCTGTTACAAAGAGTGCTTAAAAGTTTGTGAAAAGTGGACCCTGAAAAAAGTTTTGTGCACAGTTAGGACTGACTAAGTTTAAAATAAACTTAGTTAAGTTTTCCTAAATGAGTTTAAAGTAAGCTGGTACAAAAACTTAAATTTGGCCTTTTTCTGTTAAAAGGACATGCTTTCTTCAGATGTTCAACTGCTTTTAATAATAGATTTAACTTTCTTTACCTCTTAATTGATCTGTATTTACCTTTGAAATCTTTTGCTGTCTTTGGCTAAGTAAATAGCTATTATTTCACAGTGACTTATATGATCCTACCTAACTGAGTGTTATAAGTCCTTTTGATATTTATCAACAAAACTTCCTAAATAACTTGACTTCTAGCTAACTTTGGTATGCTTCAGTGGGCCCCTGAGACATCAAAAAGAGCTATTAAGCTACCTGGGTTCATTGGACATGTTAAATTACATGGGAAGTACTGTTAAAGGGGTGATAGATCTTCTAAGGTTATACTATATTGGTTGATGTATACTGGTTTATACTACTAATATAGATATCCTAATATTATGTAAAACTCATATAGATATGATATGTCCTGATAAAATATGGTCAATTATCATTCTAGTTATCATATTAAAGTGTTACATATCACAACAATGATCAAGTTTCTTTGTTAATTGCAATAGAATCAGATTTAAAATGCCTTCTATGGTTTTACTCTCATGCCTTTAGAAGAATACTGCTAGTTCTTCAAGCTTTATGGAAAAGACTTTCTAAGATTAACTGATAAACAAACTTTGTTATTGACAGTAAGCTGGTACCAGACTGGAATTTGGTCTTCTCTATGTTTAAAGAACAAAGTTGTCTTAGAATGCAGCTTTCGATAACAGATTATGAATTTCTTTGCCTTTAAGTGATTTACATTTGTTTTTAAATCTTTCTGTTACTTTGGTAAAGTAAAGAAACATTATTTAAGATTATGGTACATGTCGACAAAGCTCATTCTGCTTCTACAAGAAATAATCCCTCATGGTAAGACTTTTGCTATCCTGATGTCCTTAAAACAATGGCAATAGTCTGCTCCTAAATCAAGAAATAAAGAATGGATAAACAGGTAAAAATCAAAGAGCTAGGGCTCTGGGAAATCCAAGATAGCCGCTTGGCTTTTCCCAGCTCCCTGACAGACTTCATTTTCATTTGATGGACTAAAGCCATCCCTGGCTGCAGTGTCAATGCCCTCACAATGAGTTCTCAAAAAAAAAAAAAAAAAAAAAAAGTATGTTTCGCTGAATATTAAGTTCTAGTTTTGCTATTTAAGGTCTGAGCTTACTAAGACTCACTTCTGAGATAGTTTCTTGCTATGTTATATTGCTAAAAGGTTTAACTAAGTTATTAAAAGGATACTCTAAGATTGTTTCTAAAGTTTATCTTAGTAACCAATCTTTGGATAAATCTCAGATGCTCCACGAAGTACACCCAGGAGATTAACACTTAACTATAATCATTTAACAGAGTCAGCTGACCTAGGGTATACTGGGCTATACTCAATGAAAGCTCTTGACTTAAATTCTTGCTTGCGACCTTACTAATAACTGCTAGCCATATTATTTTCTATGCAGTTTGTTTCAGAAGATTATTTCTTATATTACCATATGAGATTAATAATTGTAATAATGTATCTCTAGATATGAGAGGCAGAGAAGGCAATGACACCCCACTCCACTACCCTTGCCTGGAAAATGCCATGGATGGAGGAGCCTGGTGGGCTGCCGTCTATGGGGTTGCACAGTGGGACATGACTGAAGTGACTTAGCAGTAGCAGCAGCAGCAGATAGGAGAGAAGGCAACAAGAGGAAGTATTTTCCTGGACCAAGAGGCTAGTAAGACAGGTATGGTCCAGAGACTTGCTTACTTACAAGGCCTGGTCTAGTGATAACACACTGAGTGGCCTGTCAATGGAATCTTTGTTAGACCTGGGAATAAGCCTTCTCAGCACCACGGAACATACTGACCATAAAATGCCCCCAAACATGGTCAACTATGACTATGAGTGGGCCCTGCTGACTGGAAGCTGGCCCTTGCCAGCTGCCTCTACAAAGATTAAATCATTACCACTATAAGACGCTGACCTTCACCACCCCTTTGAAAGGAGTTCAGGGTGGAGACAAAGAACAAGGCACTCTGTGCTCTGAGGGGGAAAAATAAAAACAAAACACATGCCTTCAGATAGTAAGATGTTCTCAGGTAAAGATTTTTATGAGTCCAAATTCTTGCATCTTCTCATACCTAGAGAAACACTAATATCACGAACCAATGTCTGGACCTGGTTCTCCTGACCAGCCTCTCAGCAGTTTTCCTACTTCATTTACCTTTGGGCCATGTATCTTTAACTTCCTTGTTAAGTTTGTTTCTCCAAGTAGTAGTATGACAAGAATATCCCCTGGCCAACACCCAGATAATGCTGGAACAAGCTGCCTTATCATCCTGTGGACTCTCACCTCCCTCCATAAATGCACCCAGGGTCCTCAGGCTATTTTCCCTTTGAGATCTTATACAGGAGACCACCCCAGTGATAGAAAAGCTCAAGGGGAGCCATCAGCAACTAACTGACCTGGGGATGTCCTGACACCTCCAGTCCCTGGGAAAGTCTTCTGCTATATCTCTCGAGAAAATTTAGACAGAACACTCATTCCCTTGAACAACTGGGTTCATCCCTATCAGCCAGGAGGTGAAATATGGGTTAAAGTTTGCAAAAGGAACCATTTCAGCCCAGTTTGGATAGGTCCCTACATGGTCATCCTGACAACCCCTACTGCTGATAAAGTTACAGACATTATCCCTTGGATCCACCACCCCAGAGTCAAGAAGGCAGTGGCTTCCTGTGATGAGGACCCTTGGAAAGCAGTTTGGAACCCCAAAAGCCTCCTCAAGGTCCAGTTCCAAAGGAAATAGCCTTCACCCATGAAGAATACTAAGCCCTGCTCCAGCCACACTCTGGCAGCTGACTGGTCAACACATGGCAGAAGCTTGATAATCTGGCTATCAATCAATATCAATGGGGTTTCATTGTCAACCCCGGTCTCTACCCCTAATTGGTATTGTTGCTGTGCTCTTCATTACAGGACCAACTAGACATCTTGGCTGAGGTGGTTTTATAGAACAGGAGAGGGCTAGACCTACTGACAGCTGAAAAGCGGGGAGTCTGCCTCTTCTTGAATGAAGAATGCTGCTTTTATGTAAACCAATCAGAAATAATCAGGGACATGGCCCAACAGCTAAGGGAACAAATCATAAAAAGGAGAGAGAAACTAGCTAATTCCTGGGGTAATTGGAGAAATATCTGGAGCTGGCATCGTGGCTTCTCCCTTTAACAGTTCCTCTGTTCATGGTCTTTGGTACTCTTGTTTGGCCCTTGTATTCTCAATACAATTACCCAGTTCATAACCTCTTGGAAATCCATAAAGTTGCAAATGGTAATAGCTCAATATAGCTCCCTAAACAATGGGGAACTATGAATGTCCTACCAAAACATGAGATGATGCTTTCTAAAGTGAGTGATATAAGCATCAAGATGGAATGAAGAGGAAAAGTTAAAAATTTTTATAACCTTCTGCTCCTGCTTCCCCTATAACTCAGCTTGTTCCTTGCAAAGTCTAGATCACCTAGGTCTCAGAAAGTGGAGACTCACAATACTAGGAACTGGAGCTTGTCTCGCTCACTTGTCCTGCTCTTTGCAAACGCCCTAGCCCCTGCAAACCCACACACCTGCTGAATCATGCCTGTCCGTGTATACAAATTCTGTAAGCTCTTTTGTTTGGGGCTCAGAGCTTGAAGCATTCATACCTCTGAGCCTGGTGGCACAAGAAACCTGAGTTCTCCAACTCTCCAAGTGTGGTGCTTGGTTTCCCAAAGTATTGGTTTCTGCAACAGTTCCATGTCCAGTTCTAACTGTTGTTTCCTGACCTGCATACACATTTCTCAAGAGGCAGGTCAGGCGGTCTTGTATTCCCAGCTTTTGAAGAATTTTCCAGTTTGTTGTGATCCACATAGTCAAAGGCTTTAGCATAGTCGTAAAGCAGAAGTAGATTTTTTTTTTCTGGAATTCTCTTGCTTTTTCAATGATCCAACGGATGTAGGCAATTTGATCTCTGGTTCCTCTGCCGTTTCTAAATACAGCTTGAACATCTGGAAATTCACCATTCATGTACTGTTAAAACTGGCTTGGAGAATTTTGAGCATTACTTTGCTAACATGTGAGATGAGTGTAATTGTGTGGTGGTTTGAGCATTCTTTGGTGTTGCCTTTTCTTGGGATTGGAGTGAAAACTGAACTTTCCAGTCCTGTGGCCACTGCTGAGTTTTCCAAATTTGCTGGCATATTGAGTGTAGTACTTTCACAGAATCATCTTTTAGGATATGAAATAGCTCACTGGAATTCCATCATCTCCACTAGCTTAAGGCCCACTTGACTTCACATTCCAGGATATCTGGCTCTAGGTGAGTGATAACACCATCGTGGTTATCTGGGTAGTGAATATCTTTTTGCATAGCTCTTTTGCATATTCTTGCCACCTCTTCTTAAAATGGCATTGCCGACTCAATGGATGTGGGTTTGGTTGAACGCCGGGAGTTGGTGATGGACAGGGAAGCCTGGCGTGCTGTGGTTCATGGAGTTGCAAAGAGCTGGGTGCGACTGAAATAAACTGAACTGAACTTCTTAATATCTTCTGCTTGTGCTAGGTCCATACCATTTCTGTCCTTGACAGCCCCATGAAAATTATGAGAAAGCAAAAGATAGGACGCATCAAGTGTCAGTGCAGAGCAAATACACATTATCAGATTATTGTCTAATGCTCACAGTCTTCCTCATAGCAGTCATACAGAAGTTTTAATTATAGGGCAGCAATAGAGAAACAGACATATGTAACAGACTTATGGACATGGGGAGAGGGGAGGAGAGGGCGAGACGTATGGAAAGAGTAACATGGAAAGTTACATTACCTTGTGTAAAATAGATAGCCAAAGGGAATTTGCAGTATGGCTCAGGAAGCTCAAACAGGAGCTCTGCATCAACCTAGAGGGGTGGGATGGGCAGGGAGAGGGGAGAGAGTTTCAAAGGAGAGGGGATATATGTATATACCTATTGCTGATTCATGTTGAGGTTTGACAAAAAACAACAAAATTCTGTAAAGCAATTATCCTTCAATTAAAAATAAATACATTTTTTAAAAATAAAAATTATGTCAAAAGTTGTGAGAGGAACTAAAGAAGACCCAAATAAAAGGAATTATAATATGATATTGAGAAGATTCAATATAGTTAATCCTTGGATTGCTTCTCAGAGGGCCTAGCTCTGGGTATTTCCAAAGTCACCCTTGGATTAAAGTGATTTTGATACAACTTCCTTTCAGTTTCTCTAACTACATTTCATGGCAAATAGATGGGGAGACAATGGAAACAGTGAGAGACTTTATTTTGAGGGGCTCCAAAATCACTGCAGATGGTGACTGCAGCCAGGAAATTAAAAGACACTTGCTCCTTGGAAAGAAAGTTATGACCAATCTAGACAGCATATTAAAGAGCAGAGACATTACTTTGCCAACAAAGGTCTGTCTAGTCAAGGCTATGGTTTTTCCAGTAGTCATATATGGATGTGAAAGTTGGATTATAAAGAAAGCTGAGCTCAGAAGAACTGATGCTTTTGAACTGAGGTGCTGGAGAAGACTCTTGAGAGTCCCTTTGGCTGCAAGGAGATCAAACCAGTCAATCTTAAAGGAAATCAGTCCTGAATCTTCATTGGAAGGGCTGATATTGAAGCTGAAACTCCAATAGTTTGGCCACCTGACGCGAAAAACTGAATCATTGGAAAAGACCCTGATGCTGGGAAAGATTGAGGGCAGGAGGAGAAGGGGATGACAGAGGATGAGATGGTTGGATGCATCACTAACTTAATGGACATGAGTTTGGGTAAGCTCCGGGAGTTGGTGATGGACAGGGAGGCCTAGCTTGCTGCATTCCATGGGGTCCCAAAGAGTCGGCCACGACTGAGTGACTGAACTGAACTGAACTACACTCAGATCTTAAGCTCCTAGGAAATGGCAACCCACTCTAATATTTTTGCCTGAAGAATCCAGTGGACAGAGAAGCCTGGCAGGCTAAGCTCATGGGGTCGCAAGAGTCAGGCATAAGTTAGGAACTAAAGCGAGAGAAAACTGCCAAGTAATTGCTCTGTTGTTTTCAGCTCTTTCCTGGGGAAACAAACTGAATCACAGAGTAATCAGAACAAAGTTCATCTCCTTAAAAGAACAGCTTCTGAGTCAATGGAGATTTTTTCCTGACTCCCTCAAAGGCTCTTCCTAACTATCTTTCTCCATTTTTCCCTGAAAAAATTAGCTTGTGTATAGTTTACCCTCTATTCCAATGATCTAGCAATTTCTTCCCTGCTGCTTTTTGTCATAACTTCCACTGTTTTAGACAGTGCTTTTAGGCTTGATCTTCTCCACACTTTATTGCAAAACAGTCAATTCCTTTGGGTAGGGAATATGAAGCTCACTATAGTCATGGTGCTGGAGTTGGAGAAAGGGACTGTGAGATGAAAATATCTCAGACCATATCAATAAACAAGAAATATCCCAGCCACCAGCAATTTGTGGTCTCCAAATGTGAATGCATGTGAGCTCAGTCGCTTCAGTCATGCTCGACTCTTTATGACCCCATGAACTGTAGCTCACCAGGCTTCTCCGTCCATGGGATTTCCCAGGCAAGAATACCGGAGTGGATTGCTATGCCCATCTCCAGAGAATCTTCCCGACCCAGGGATTAACCCTGTGACTCGTGTGTCTCCTGCATTGCAGGCAGATTCTTTACCCACTGTGCCACCAATGAAGCCTCCCAAAACTGTGATCCAGCAGATGCCATCACCCCCGCCACAGTGATTGCTGAGGAACTGTGGTTGAGGAGTGGGGGCTGAAAGTAAGAAGCAGATATCTGCTATTCCTTAAGGTGAATGAGGAAACAGGATTTGTTCCAGGTAGCTGAGACACATATGACAGGGATGACTTCAGTGAGCCGGAGGCTTGTATCTTCTTATACAAAGGAAGGCATGTTCCTTAATTTCAGATCTCATCTTTCATTTTCAAACTGCCTGCTCCCTGGAGCAGCTTTCTCTGAGCTACTGAGCTGCTGTCTCCCACACCTGGAGTCCTACACATCCTCACCAAATAAAATAGCTCTCTGTTTTCAGGTTGTGACTGTCCTTTTCAGTTGACAGGACAATGGCCTGTTTGTCTCTAAGTAGTGTCCCCTCTTCAGGAGCTCTGTGCGTGATGGACATAGAGCGGTGCCTCCAGGTCGCCCTACCCTGCCTCTCTGGAATTTAGAATGTCCAGCACAGGAGACTGGGGCCCCAGGAGGCTCAGCATGCTCAGGGCAGAGCATCTTTTTAATAAGCATGGGCTGAGTGACAGAAGGGAGTCTCTCCAGTTCTCAGCTACACTCAGGTAAGAGGGAGCTGCAAGCTGGTTGAGAAAAGCTGACATCCTGCTCCTCCCAGAAAAATAACCTTCTGAATGGGATCCTGGGGAAGATGAATCCATCTTTATGATCTTGGCTTTAGTCAATTCAAGTGTTGCTAGCTGCAAAGGGCTTCCCTGTTGGCTCAGACAGCAAAGAATCCACCTGCAGTGTGGGAGACCCGGTTCTGCCCCTGGGTTGGGATGATCCCCTGGAGAAGGGCATGCCAACCCACTCCAGTATTCTTGCCTGGAGAACTCCTCGGACAGAGGAGCCTGGTGGGTTACAGTTCATAGGTACGCAGAGAGTAGGATATGCCTGAGAGACTAAGCACAGCTGCAAAGGGGGAGGAAGGTATGGGTCTTGATTCAAATGCATTAATGCTGGTAGTTCCTAGCAAGTTTTAGTATAATATCTTGAATAAATATTTCCTCACTTGCTGTAAAACCACTGAGAGTGGGTCAATGGAACTCCACATGCTATCATGCCAGAGTTGGAACTTCTTAGCCCTTGTTTCTGGTTCCTCAGTCAAGAAAGCAAGCACTCGCATTTCCTATTGTTTAGTATCTCACACATGCTTATGGTTTGGTTGTTTAGTTGCTAAGTCGTGTCCAACTCTTGTGACCCCATGGACTGTGGCCCGCCAGGCTGCTCTGTCCATGGGGTTTTCCAGGCAAGAATACTGGAGTGGCTTGCCATTTCCTCCTCCAGGAGATCTTCCCAACCCAAGAATCGAACCTGGGTCTCCTGCATTGCAGGCAGATTCTTTACCAACTGAGCTATTGCAGTATGACTGTTTCCTTTTTTTAATGCTTCTGTAAAAATGTGGTTCAGGTGTTATCACGAACTATGATTCATCTTCCACACACACATGTCCGTTCATCTGTACATACTGCAAATCGCTACTAGTTCAGATGCCATTAACAGTACATTCAAACTCTTAAGATAACGGCTAAAAATAGCTTCTAAGCAAATTGTAGGTGGGTAACAGCTACTCATTTTCTTCCAGCATGCATGTTAGGCTATAATATTAATAAATGATATGGCATTAAAGAAAATATGTTGCTATTTTAAAAGGTAAAAGAAAAAACTAGTTCTCTCTGCCTACTCTTATATGTGTGTGTAAATGTATATGTATGTGTATAAGTTAATAACTTACATAAACTTTCATAGAGTATAATTATTGATTAAAAAGCAAAGAGGGTAGATACAGCTCTTGTTGCTACCTTTTAAAGATTCTGGCGCTAACAATGCTCAGGCCCTTTCACAGTTCAGATGCTTTTGTCTCCTTTTCTCTGTGATTTTCATTCCCCGCCCCCTCTGTACACTTTCCAGCTGCACACCTCTCTCAATTTCCTCCACTTTCACTGTAATAGGGTCTCATGAAGACAAATGATCTGAACTAATACAAGCTTTAGTCCTGTACGCCACATCTCATTTAAGGTGTGTGCTGTCGTTACTGGTGTGGGAACACGGAAGAGAGTATGGACTGAATTGATCATCAAAGCAGGACAGACAATAAGCCAAATGAAGCACTATTTTCCTCTTACAGTTTAAAAGTATATTGAATTCAATAAATACAGAAACTTTCCTTAAAACTTCTATTTATTTGAGAGGAAATCAGTATAACTAGTTGCTATGACTCAGCTCTGATGCCCTATTCTCTGAATTTTAGCCCCAACTTTGCTATTTATGAGCTGTTTAATTTTAGAAAGTTATTTCACATATTTATATCCATTTCTTCACTGGTTAAAATGGTGTAAATAGCATCTATTTTGAAATATTATTATGTGAGTTAAATAAATTAATTCATATAAAAGTGACTATGCCAATGCCTGAGACACAGTGAGTACTCAATAAATGTTATCCATTAGCATAATTACCCAATACACTGAAGCTGGTATAAGTTACCACTATCTTTCATTCATAAATCTCCTTGAATTTGTTTATAGAATACTTTGCACTTTCTTTTTACATGTTTAAAGTTCAGAGATGCTATTTAGATATAATTCTTACATCTAAATATAGCACATAGATTATGTCCAATATCTATATCAAAAATATATTTCTATAGCTAAACACTCTGCTAGCTTTTAAATTGTACTCACTGCTAGAAAAGTATAGGCATTCAAACATACGTTAAATGTACAAATGACTTCATAATATATTATTCAGTTCAGTTCAGTCGCTCAGTCGTGTCCGACTCTTTGCGACCCCCTGAACTGCAGCACGCCAGGCCTCCCCTGTCCATCACCAACTCCCAGAGTTTACTCAGACTCATGTCCATCGAGTCAGTGATGCCATCCAGCCATCTCATCCTTGGTCATCCCCTTCTTCTCCTGCAAAATTGCTCTTTCCACTTGCTTTATTATTATTTTTTTTAATTTTGGCTTCACTACAGATGTTTATTATCAACATAGATTATAACTCCTTACAAACAAGGATTGTTTTATGCCTCTCCTTGGTGCCTAAAATTCTGTAGATAATGAAAATGTCCTATATAAATGGCAGTATATCTGGGTTCTATAAAACTCATCAGCAACTAAACCAGGCCTCCTGCCATCTATGGAATTGTTCACTGCTGACTTCTCATTTACTTCTCATTTAGACTGATTGTGCTGCTTGTTCCTGCTCCATAAGGTACATATAAATGACTTGTTGTCCTTAGGTTTGGCCTGAGCACAAATTCTGAAAGAGATGGGAATACCAGACCACCTAACCTGCCTCTTGAGAAATCTGTATGCAGGTCAAGAAGCAATAGTTAGAACTGGACATGGAACAACAGAGTGGTACCAAATAGGAAAAAAGTACGTCAAGGCTGTATATTGTCACCCTGCTTATTTAACTTCTATGCAGAGTACATCATGTGAAATGGTGGTTTTGGATAAAGCACAAGCTGGAATCAAGATTGTTGGGATAAATATCAATAACCTCAGGTATGCAGATGACACCACCCTTATGGCAGAAAGTGAAGAGGAGCTAAAAAGCCTCTTGATGAAAGTGAAACAGGAGAGTGAAAAAGTTGGCTTAAAGCTCAGCATTCAGAAAACGAAGATCATGGCATCCTTTCCCATGACTTCATGGGAAATAGATGGGGAAACAGTGGAAACAGTGTCAGACTTTATTTTTTTGGGCTCCAAAATCACTGCAGATGGTGATTGAAGCCATGAAATTAAAAGACGCTTACTCCTTGGAAGAAAAGTTATAACCAACCTAGACAGTGTATTCAAAAGCAGAGACATTACTTTGCTAACTAAGGTCCGTCTAGTCAAGGCTATGGTTTTTCCTGTGGTCATGTATGGATGTGAGAGTTGGACTGTAAAGAAGGCTGAGCGCTGAAGAATTGATGCTTTTGAGCTGTGGTGTTGGAGAAGACTCTTGAGAGTCCCTTGGACTGCAAGGGAGATCCAACCAGTCCATCCTGAAGGAGATCAGCCCTGGGATTTCTTTTGAAGGAATGATGCTAAAGCTGAAACTCCAATACTTTGGCCACCTCACGCGAAGAGCTGACTCATTGGAAAAGACTCTGATGCTGGGAGGGATTAGGGGAAGGAGGAGAAGGGGACGGCCAAGGATGAGATGGCTGGATGGCATCACGGACTCAATGGACGTGAGTCTGAGTGAACTCCGGGGGTTGGTGATGGACAAGGAGGCCTGGCATGCTGCAGTTCATGGGATTGCAAAGAGTCGGACATGACTGAGCTACTGAACTGAACTGAACTGAACTGGGCACAAAACAGGGTGCTTTTGGGGAGATACCTCCTGAGTCTCACTTGAGATAAAGGACTGAGGTTGCACTTTTATGACAATGAAAGAGATTTGTTCATATTGGATTTTGATCTTGAGGCATGAATTAAGGGGAATTTTTCTTTATCATTTAGTTTAGGGCCTCAGTTAACATAGCACAAAGCAAGAACTCTTCATATTTAAAAACTTCAGAATAATTATTGATGGTCTGAAAAAATGTGGACTGTCTGCCAGAAATGTAGTAAAGAACAGACATAGTCTGTTAAGTCAATAAAAATATTAAAATGATTAAGTATGATAACTAGAGCATTATCACAGAAGCTAGACTTGGCTAGACTTCATTGATTTTTCTTGTAATCTTATCAAAATTACCTTTACTCTGCATACTTTCTTGTGATGATTTTTTGAGTTCCACTTTGCAGAGATAATTATTTGCCTTAATTTGAGATATGTAAACAACAAAATATTTTGCAGGTAAAAGACTACTTTAGAATTTTATTTAGCTGGAGGTAAAATATACTGGATCACAGGTACTTTAACATGTTTCTTCCTGCAATAGATTCTTTAGCATTCCTTCTTTAATCTAAGAGAACTAAGTCGTTTATTTGGACCTTGTTTGGTTGGCATAACAAACAAGGAGGTTTCTGATTTCTAATATTAAAAGCTGTGGATATCTTATCTTATGAAAACTGAACACTTGGACTTCATATGACAGGGATAATCCCAAAGAAATTCAAGTAAATTAAAAATCTGAGGCTCTTCTATAAGCATTCTACTTTCACATATACTGTCTTATATACTCCTAACAACACTGATCGAAAATATTATGCTTCTTATTTTAAAAATATGGACCTAGGGCTCAGAGTAAATGAAGCTAATAAATATCAACTAGATTTCAATTTAGGGCTTCCCAGATGGCGCAGTGGTAAAGAATCAGCCTGCCAATGGAGGAGATGTAAAAGACATAGGTTCAGTCCCTGGGTGGGGAAGAGGCCCTGAAGGAGGGCATGGCAACCCACTCCAGTATTCTGGCCTGGGAAATCCCATAGACAGAGGAGCCTGGCGAACTGTAGTCCGTGGTGTCCAAAAGAGTCGGACAGGACTGAGTGACTAAACAACAACAAGAAAAATAAAGATTTGAATTTAGATATTTTGATATTTTCTGTTTCATCATCTTGCTTTTAGACTTAGTGCTCTGTATAGGAAAATGTCATATATTTTCACATATTAATCTATCTTGCTCCTCACAATATACAGAATTAATCATATGATTTAATATTATAATTGCATTTTACAAATTCCATACTATATTTAAGCAACACTAATAAAAAGTTCATGATATATTTTGACCAGGAAGATATTTTATGAATGATGACTGGTTTAGGGTGAAATCAAATGTCTTGCATTTAATTTGTATAATCTAAATGATCATTTGGCCTTGAAAGCCTCATAAGCAATTGAATTTCAACTGTTATTTGGACCATATGTCACCAGATAAACAATTTCACTTAGAATTTGACTTGTGATATGCCTGGGGTTTGACTTTTGACCTTATTTTCATTAGGCCTAAAATGATCTGTACGTGAGTAGTAATAAAGTTTCTGTTAGCTTTTTTTGAGATTTTTGTTTACAAGGGTGGACAATCACTAAGCCACATCAGGTTCACAAATAGAACTTTTTATCCTGAGTGTACCCATGCCTCATATGAATTGCCTTAAAGATATGAAATTGAATTCATGTTATACAGTGAATGAGAAAAAAATTGCATAGATTTTTCTTTTACTCTCTTCTTCAGTTCTTTTCCCCACTTTAAGTCACCTACTCAGATTTCAGAACAGTTTCTCTGGAGTTTGTGAGTGAAAATAGAGTTATAAAAGGGTAGTATTTAAGATATAAGCCAGGTTATTGAAAGATAAACCAGTCTTATGTATGACACTTGAATTTGTACTGGGGAAATCCATCAAATTCATATAAAAAGAGACTTATGAAATAAGAACACTCATAATTACCACTAATTTACTCCATTAGGATTTAAAACACAAGGTTCATGTTTATGAATTAATGCTGAATATTCCTGCCATCTCCTTGTTCAGAATACAGTGCAAAGAAAAGGATTTTTATGTGACACTGGGCAGTTTTAAAAGGCACTGGTCATGCTGAAAATGCACTGTAAATGTCACTGCTTGAAAAGGAATAAATGTTGCATCCCAAGGTATACCATCTTTGTTATTTCCTGGAAAGTTCTTAGATGCAATATCACTGTAAGATTTATAGAATGCCTAATACTGTCTTCCACAGGGCAAAGTTCATTTTTGAAGTCCTCAGTGTTTAACAATTTTCCTTTGGAAATTTAGGTTGCAACAAAAAGCCCATGAGTAATCTGAAACAATCTTGAGTGGCTTCAAAATTCCACTGTGCATTCTATGAAACACAAACAGTTTACATAGAAATAATTTAATTGAGTACATCTAATTAAGCATTATATATTGAAGCTATGCATCAGCAGTTGTAGTTGTATCAATGGACTATTTAATTTATCGAGTTTGACAGTCTAAGTTCTTAACTAAAAATGATAAATTACTTCCTTGCAGCTGAATAATACTTCACTTTGCAATTTCCCTTGTCTTATTTCAGCATGAAGGCAGAGACCTATTAATAAATACTGTAAATGTCTACCATTTGCTTTGTTCAAACTCAATAGTTATTTTCATGCAATTAGCATCTCATCTTGTATCTATTTCTAGTGATAATGATAACATAGTTTAAGTATACAATCAGAAGAACAAACACAAGAATGGCTTAATGACTTCTTTGAATATTTCACATTTTGATGTGCTTCTGAGAGGAAGAAGCAAGTTTAGTCACTGTTTCTTTCAACAAATACTCATTTACATGCTTTTGTGCGCCCTGCACTTTAAGTGGATGGTTTCACTGGTAACGTCACTCAACTGGGTTGAATAAAGAAATGTAACTCTCTCAGTTACATTTCCTTTACTGTCTGTCTGTTAACAGGCATTTAATATCTAACTTAAGAACCCTAGAAACAGATTTCAAAAGTTTTAAAGAAGAGCTCTATAAAAAAATATATCCTGATGACTGGAAAAGTGAGACGAGAACATGCTACCTTCCTAATACTATATGTTATGTTTTAGCCTACAAAGCTCCCCTGAACAGAACACTCATGGCAATATACACAGAACAACAACAGAGTGAAGGGAAAGTCTGACCCAAAGGAAAGCTAATTAAAACTGTACACATGGGTAACGAGAAGAATGAACAAAAGGAAATCACTGTTTACAACGAGCAGTTGGTGGGTAGAAGCTGATTTAAAAGAAAAGACAAGGAAGAAAATGGGATTCAGGCTCTGCAGTTCTTGCAATTGATGTCTGCTGACACGACGCATAGCAAGGCTCATCCCACGGGGGCACAGCATATATGGTCTGAGGCTAAAATCAAAACGCGATACTAACTCTCTGTCTGGGAACCTTAAAACCCAACAAAGTCACGGTAAAGCCATCCTGTTCTTTCTCCTGACAGGCAGGGCAGAGGGCAGGGTCGACACTTGATGTGTTCACCGCGGTGGCCTCCGCTGAGTGTGCAGACACAGGGCCTGTGAAGGGAATGGGCTGCTAGAAGCTCAACGAAGCAGGAGTTACAGACCACAGACCTGCTAGCTCGTGAAACACGGGCTCCTGCAACGACTGCCAGATAAACCCAGCAGAGTGCACGCTGCTCTAATGGAGTGGGGAGAGATGCCAGATTCATGTCATTCCAGCTGTGTAAGTGGGAGGTGGGACCGGCTCAGACGGGTCACTAAGGCCGAGAAGTCACGTCAGCGTCACATTTGTGACATCGGTACGCTGCCCTTCTACAAATCGCTCAGCAAAACTGGGGTTTAGCCTGCCCTTGTGGCTCAGATGGTAAAGCATCTGTCTACAATGCGGGAGACCCGGGTTCGATCCCTGGGTCGAAAAGATCCCCTGGAGAAGGAAATGGCAATCCACTCCAGGACTATTGCCTGGAAAATCCTGTGGACAGGGGAGCCTAGTAGGCTACAGTCCATGGGGTCGCAAAGAGTCAGACAGGACTGAGCGATATGGTGCTAGTGTCTTTTCTCCAGCTTGGAAGGGTCTGAATTTTTGGAATAAACAAATAGAGGATAGAAGAATTATAAAAATGCTTTCTGGGATTCAAAATTTTAGTGTTAAATGTTGATTTTTTCACAATAGGAACCCAAGTAAACTATGATATGAAACACAGACATAAAGAGCAAAATGTACCAGATGCTGCTTTAAGAACCTTACAAACAATTGCTTTAATTCTAATAGCCCTGTGAGGTGGACACAAATGAAGAAATGAGTAATCAGCAGAGGTAGCATTTGAACCCATGGAGGTTGGCTGCAAATTTTGTGTTCTAAAACATTGTCCTGTACTGGTACTCTAGGTATAGAAATACAAACAGACAAGCGTGAGAAGTATATGCATATTAATTAGGAATCTGGACCACAAGCAAGATAAAGAGATTGGATAAGAGAACCTGTAGGGACTTCCCTGGTGGTTCAAATGATAAATAATCTGCCTGCAGTGGGCGAGACCTGGGTTCAACCCTGGGTCAGAGAGATCCCCTGGAGAAGGGAATGGCAGCCCACTCCACTATTCTTACCCGGGGAATTCCATGGGCAGAGGAGCCTGGTGGGCTACAGCCCATGGGGTCGCAAAAGTCTGGCACGGCTGACTAAATGCACAAGAGAACCTGTCACTTGTGAAAGGATGAGTGCAGAATCAACAGAGGGCTGGGGCTGAAGAAGAACTCTGCAGTGACAACAGAAGAAAGTAGGGAGAGCAACAGCGGCTTCAGAGCCATTGCTTTAGATTAAGAAACTTCTAATCTGAACACGGACCTCAGCTAAAGACTCAAAGTCTCAACGGTCAGAGTGTAGACCGTGTGCCTGCCCGCCAGCTCGAGGGTCTGGGAGAGGAGGATTTGTCTCCTTTTACTCCATATCAAGAAGTTGATTCTGGAATCATATTTCTATCAGTAATAAGACAGAAGACTCTCAAAAGAAAATAAAGATTTTATTAGTAAGGGGAATGATTATTAGGCAACCGATACAATCCAGATGTTCTCCACAATGGACAAGTCGACACATGACTTAAAATGTTAAATAACAAACTTTTTAAGTGCTATGCACCAAGTTGGATGGTGTACAGGTGCAGCTCAACATGATATAATTGTGGGGAAAAAAACCATGTTTTTAAAACAAGCATTCTTAGTGGATAAGTTATTTAATCTTTTTGATCTTGGTTTTCTCATTTATAACACAGTGTTAGTAATTCTATTTCATGGATTTGCTGTGGGGATTAATTTAAGTAACATGTGAAGTGTCTACTAGTATGCTCTCAGTAATTATTTGCTTTCTTCTTAAATTCAATTTCTGAGTCCTCAAATGTTACTAAATTTAATAAAAATAGCTACCTTTTATTGGACATTGTTTATATACTCTGCCAACATTTTCAAATACTGTTTCCTGCTTTAACCTTTTAGAGGGGTGAAAATGGGTTCTACCACACTCATTTACAGATGCAAAAACTGAAGCTTAAAGAGGTCAGGTGCTGTGTTGCTTGTAAGTGATGAGACACAAACTTAGATCTATACTTGAACTCACTCTTAACTCCCTAGCACACCATCTTGAGGCTTCCCTGTGGCTCAACTGGTAAAGAATCTGCCTACAAAGTGGGAGACCTGGTTCTATCTCTAGGTTGGGAAGATCCCCTGGAGAAGATAAAGGCTACCCTCTCCAGTATTCTGGCCTGGAGAATTTTGTGGCCTGTAGTCCACGGGGTTGCAAAGAGTCAGACATGACTGAGCGACTTTCATGTCACACCATCCTACACTTAAAAAAGAAGAGAAGAGTTTGTAATATTATAGCACAGGGTGACATTGTTATCTTAGCATTTATTTGTTATATTCCTGAAAATGCCATATATCTCATGATTTCACTTAAAATAATATCCACAGTTTACTAAAATCAGTGAACTTGAAGCACAATAAATTTTAGTTGTAAAGATTATAAGCACAAAAATATTTTAAGAACTCAACTTGTAATAATATAAGCATGCTATACTCCAAAAATAAATCATTAGCAGGCAAATGTAACAGACAGCTATCTTTTAAAAAATCACACACTACGCACACATATAGAGAAATTTAGTTATGCAATTCAATTTATAATTGAAAATGGAACCTTGTCATTAAATCCTCATGTGTACATGTGTGTGTTAGTTGCTCAGTCGTGTCAGACTCTTTGCAACCCCATGGGCTATAGTTGCCAGGCTCCTCTGTCCATGGAATTCCCCAGGCAAAAATACTGGTTGGGGTTGCTGTTGTTCAGTTGCTCAGTCATGTCCAACTCTTTGTGACCCTATGGACTGTAGAGTGGATTGCCTTTCCCTCTCCTACGTATCTTCATGACCCAGGGATCAAACCCCAGTCTCCTGCATTGCAGACAGATTCTTTACCACTGAGCCACTAAGGGAGCCTAAATCCTAAGCAAAATATAATTATTTAGAATTGAGGCATAAACATATTTTGGATAAATTTTTCACCTGCTGAAAAAATTATTTCTAATTTTAATCTAGTAAATTGAGGTACAAGTATATTTTTCTCTGACTCCACCTTAAAACAAAGGCCTTCCTATGTTAGAACTTTAGAATGCAAATATATTGACACACTGGGATTCAACAGAAATTCCAGGTGTAGGTGAGGTTTATTTTCTCTTTCTTCTCAGTTTCAGGTTGGTTTTATGGGAATGTAATATAGGTTGGAAAAATGAAAAGATTCGTAGGCCTCCAAGGAGTGTGTTGAGAAATCACCAACACGTGTGGTCTTGGCAGCAGCCTGGACTATATTCTTGGGTTAAGCACAGGGAGGTTGCTGGTGGGGCAGTTATGTCTTTGACCCAGACTAGTGTGACTGAGAACAGAGGCGGTACTTCTAGCCAAATAAGAGCTGCCTGTTCACTTGCATTTTCTAGGCCACTCCTATCCTCTAAGAGGAAGAAACATTTGTCCTGAGGTCAACTAATGTCTCCATAATCTTCTCTCCGTAGTCTTGGTCATCTGTCTCTCTACTTCCACATCAAGTGCCTCTCTGCAAGTAGTGAGCTGAACTTTTGCCATTGCTGTGTTGTCACTAAGTCATGTCCAGCTCTCTGTGACCCCACAGACTGCGTGCAGCATGCCAGGCTTCCCTATCCATCCCCATCTCCTGGATCTTGCTCAAACTCATGTCTGTTTTAGTCGGTGATGTTATCCAACCATTTTATCCTCTGTCGTCCCTTTCTCCTCCTGCCTTCAATCTTTCCCAGCATCAGAGGCTTTTCTGATGAGCTGGCTCTTCACATCAGGTGGCCAAAGTATTGGAGCTTCAGCATCAATCCTTCCAGTGAGTATTCAGTGTTGATTTGTCACAGCTCACCAAGAGTTAGAGACATTTTAAGTAAGGAGGACAGTGGGGCCTGGTTAATCCCAGAAGAGCCAATATAAACTCTGTGTTAAATTTGAGTCTCATCTCAGCCTCTGTTTTGAACTGGGGAAGCTGACTTGGGGCAAAATTATATTTTCAAATGAAATATGCAGAACATGCCTGACCTCACTGGAAACATTTAATTTCCATTCCTAATTGGTTACTAAAAATATTGGTATTTTATCCACAAATAATGTTTGCTTTCAGCCTTTAAAATATGCACTAGGTAGTGGAAATAATATTACAGTTGCTAAAGTACTTTGATTTAAGATTATGCCTTTCATTCAACCTCCCCAAATGACTAAACAATTGATAACAAACAAAAAGATGAGATACATTTGATAGTTTTAGGTAGCACATAACCATGCACAGATCTAAAATCTCTCCCTTGCATGCAAATTTTGTCTTTTGTTTTTAACTAATAGAATTGTTTGGCAACTTGTAATCTAGAAACACTGGAGAAGAGAATGGCAACCCCACTCTAGTATTCTTTCCTGAAGAATCCCACGGACAGAGGAGCTTGGTGAGCTACAGTCCATGGGGTCACAAAAGAGTTGACATAATTTAATGACTAAATAACAAACAACAACCAAGAAATACTCTAGTAAGATATCTTTTTTCACCAGATACAGTTGTGGCTGTCATTGGCCCTGTATTCAGTATCTCAACATTTTTAAAGAGAACACTGAAATTTGTATCTTAATTTATATTAGAATAGATTCAACATCCATTCACCTGAGGCAAAAGTCCAACTCACACAAGTTACTGAAAATCTTGATGTCGGCCCAGATCTTTATAAATAAATGCAAACTTCCACTTACTCGATGTGGCCTGTTGCCCTTGCAAGGCAAGTATAGCTAGGTGAAGTTGACAGCCATTTCAATAACTGCTTGACGTTGCCCTATGGAAAGCATCGTTAAACTTGTAAGTGATGGTCCAGGCAGAAGAGGATATGTGGCCTCTGTGATAGAAAACCTCGTTGTCCAAAAGTAGTCCTCAGCATCCTTGCATCTGGTTCCTTCATATGTTTGCCAATTTCATGTGATCCCGAAAAGATGAAATCCAATATACTCTATATCACCCATATTCTCCAAGAAAGTTGAGTAGATGTATATTTTCTTTAGAAAATATTTTGCCACAGGGACTTCGTTTAGACTTTAAAAAGGAAAATCAATTATTGGCTCACTAGTTGGGAGAAAAACACATTTTTATCATAAATGAAATATCTTAAACAGTTTATTGAGCATTGAAAGCCCCCAACAATTGCATGTGTTTCCTTTTTTCTACTTTAGAATCGTCATTGATGGAAGAAGCCGTTTCATTTCCATTGATTCAAAATTTAGGATTTAAGCTTAAGAAACCTGGAAATACAAGATAAATCAGTGGAGGATTGATCAGGCCACTCTTTTCAATCTTGGCAATTACATAACCATCTGTGAAAACTTGAATTTATATGTACTTTTCTTAAAGTATCAGCACGACTGAAGTGACTTAGCAGCAGCAGCATGGAGATTGGAATACATGTATTTTCACTCCTAATAGAGAAGCTTTGGCAAGATAAACTTATCAAGGTAGACGTACATTTTAAGGATAACTTCAGAGACATGAAAATGATTCCAGTTATTTATTCAGGAAATGAATTGTGTTGGCAGTAGTCTTATAAATGTATACATAGTTGTGCTATAAACTATGTAGTTGTGACATTTTACTTGACTGTTTGTGAATAAGCAGACCACAGATCCACTGCAGGAAGGTACATGTGTGTATGAATGTGTGTTTACCAAAGCTTTCTGCTTAATTAGATTTTATACAGTAAATGATAACCTGGAAGACAGCTAGATACAGAATGATGAATACTTTGGTTAGGAAATGAAAAACCTATAATTTACCTATGATTCTGACACTGACCTTAGATGTAATCTTAGGCAAGACACCTAGACTTTTAAAACCTTAATTTCTTAATTTTATCATCAATAAATATTGTTCCTAGTATTTGCCACTTCAGTATTTCAGAGTTATTGTAAGCATCAATTGGAGTAATATACGTAAAAGTATTTTTAATCCTGTATTGATGTTATATAGTTTTAAAAGATTTAACTAAAAATATTTTGATCTATGTGGAAGAAAGTTTTTCTGAAGTATATTTCTCAACAGTCACAGACTAGCAAATTGGGTACTGTCAACATAAATTTCAGTCGAAAATTGGAAATTGCTATTTGCTTTGTGGGCTGTACCCCATATGACTTTCTAAGATCTGGTTTCCCGTAAGTGAGCCTGAGATAGGTAGGAATTCTTGTGTAGATGATTTATTGAAGGTGTGTGGAAAGCAAAATCAAGAAAGGAGTGACTTCACTTCAGGTGTAGCTTTGGATTGGACATAATGTTCCACAGTTCTCACTGGAGAACTGTGTCACGTCGAGGCAATGGGGCTGAATTTCATATCTCCATATCAATCGGTCATGGGCTGTAGGCTGGCCCAGGGTCGGCGCAACCTCAGGGCAGTTCTCAGCTGCCTCAGTGATAGGCTGTGCTAAGAAGACTTCCAAATAATGAGAGCAAATTCTCAAGAGTAAGGTATACTGGCAAGCTATTGGCCGCCCACCTACACATAAGCCGGAGATGAGGCCACCTGAAGCTAATTAGGATCTAGCTGAACCACCAACTTCTACCTCGTTTTACATGCCATTGTACATCCAGAAAACACACTCTGACAACTTCTTATATATAGTACATATGTAACTCATTCTTACCCTCCAGGTGTATCAGTTTTACCCAAATCTTTAGCATTCTACTTTCTGCTTTCTAGTTGTTGTTGTTGTTTAGTCACTAAGTCGTGTCCAACTCTTTGTTATCCTATGAACTGCAGCACGCCAGGCTTCCCTGTCCTTCACCATCTCTTGGAGTTTGCTCAAACTCATGTTCATGCATGATAAATCAATGTCATTCTAGACAATGATGGTCCCTGAATGGTGAAGTGGTAAATATCTCTGTCAATAAAATTGTAGCAAAGGATCAGAAAAGGACTGTGTATTCTGTCATTTGAACCTGTTAAGATGCTCTTTGTTACTGTAGAGAAAAAATGGCCCACGTGTCAGAGATCATGTGATTTTTTCTTTTTCCAGAAAAAGGCCATGTCTGGAATAGCAACCATACTTGTAAATATCATTTGATTAAGTTTAAATCACTGCCTACCATCATCCATGATCACTGACTTCTTGCTCTGATCATAATAAATATCCATATTCCTGAATCTTTCAGATATGCTTGGTGACAATAATTTCTGTGATCCTCTTAAAGAAATGGCATTGGTTTTGTAATTTCAATAATATAGTAATATCAAAATGCATTGATTATTATTTCAATAGGGAGGGAGAACTTTAGGGACTTCTGGGATACTTTTTCAAAGGTATAATGAGATAAAGTTAATCCTTTAACCTGAACTCCCTAATTCTCTAACCAGTTTTTACTTTTTACTGTAGACCCAGGTGGCTTAGTTGGTAAAGAGTCTGTCTGTAATGCAGGAGATCTGGGTTCAATCCCTGGGTTGGGAAGATCCCCTTGGAGAAGGAAATGGTAACCCACTCCAGTATTCTTGCTTGGAGAATCCATGGACAGAGGAACCTAGTGAGACACGGCTGAGTGACTAACATTTTTACTTTCATGTAATTGATCACAACTCAAAATTTTAAGTCTATTTATTGCTTGGCCCTATCCACAGAATTCTAAGCTCCATGAGGGCAGAGATGATTGTTTGGTTCACTGAAATTTAGCCGACATCTAAAAGAGTACTAGAGATACAGAAGAGTACTAGAGATACAGAAGACAGTTAATAAATATATGGTGAATTAGTTCCTTACTATACCTTTTATGAAGAGACAATTGGATTCAAATTTATTTAGTGTGGAATAACACTGAGCACACTTCAGGCAACCAAATGAAATAAATAATTGAAAGCCACCCAATATCTCAAGCTCTGATGCTAACACCTGAAAAATTCTAGGTGCGTACATATCATTAATTTCAGCATGTGAATGCAGTCTCTGTTACTCAGCCATATCTGATTCTTTGAGTCCCCATGCTCTGTAGTCTGCCAGGCTCCACTGTCCATGGGATTTTCCCAGAAAGAATACTGGAGCAAGTTGCCATTTCCTCCTCCAAGTGGTCTTTCCAACTCAGGAAACAAACCGCTTCCTGCATTTCTTGAATTCCAGGTGGATTCTTTACCACTGAGCCACTGGGGAAGTCCCTTCCTTTTATGGCTGTGTAACATTTCATTGTATGCACGTGACAGTGCTCACTCTCTCAGTCACATCTGACTCTTTCAGAGTGCACGGGCTACAGCTCAACAGGCTTCTCTTTCCAGGGAATTTTCAAGGCAAGGCAACTGGAATGGGTGGCCATTACCTACTCCAGGGGGTCTTCCCAATCCAGGGATCATATCCACATCTCTTGCATCTCCTGCATTGGCAGGCAGATTCTTTACCACTGAAACAGCTGAGAAGCATACAAATACCACATTTTCTTTATCCATTCCTCTGTCAATGGACATTTAGGTTGCTACCATCTCCCGGCTATTGTAAACAGTGCCAAAATGAACATCTGGGTGTATGCTTACTTGTGAATTATGTTTTCCTCTGGATATATGGTCTGGAGAGGGACTTCTGAATCATGTGGTAACTCTATTTTTAGCTTTTTGTAGGAATATCCATACTGTTCTCCATAATCACCATACAAAATTGCATTCCCACCAACAGTGCAGGAGTGTTCCCTTTTCTCCACATCCTCTCCAGAATTTATTGCTTATTGATATTTTGATCATGGCCATTCTGATTGGAGTGAGGTGATAGATACCTCATTGCATTTTTGCTATGGATTTCTCCAGTAAATAGCGATATTGAGCATCTGTTTACATGCTTTTTGATCACCTATATGTCTTTGGAGAAATACATGTTTAGATCGTCTGCTAATTTTTTGTTTGGCATTTGTTTTGTTTTTTGATATTGAGCTGCATGAGCTGTTTGTATATTTTGGAGATTAACCCCTTGTTAATTGCTCACAGTGTACAGATTTCTCTTTAACTTAACAAAAAATAGTTCTGTGAAATGGTGTCAAGTAACACGTGGAATTAATTGAAGGCTGGAGATAGGTTCAGGCAGAAACTAGGTGGGCTTAACCTTGCCACGTGAACAAATACCCAAGGACATTATTCTGGCACTGTCTACAGCTTCCAACCCTAGGCATTTGGTGCAACGGTCCTGGACCCTGTTGAATCCAAATACAGACCACCACGTCACTCAACTTTTAAGTGTGCCATTGATGGCATTAAAAATAGTCTCTTGATACAACACTATTCCTTTGTTCCAGGTTCTCAAGTTTTCAAATCTTGATGAGAACACCCTTTTGGTCCTGTATTTTCATTTCAGGGATTGGGGAAAGATATCCTTCTAAATTGATTTCTTTAGGAGGTAAAGCTTTGAATTCTCACTATCTTGGAATTCCTTGATAAATAATAAGGATTATGACAAAATCAAATACAATCATCCTGGTAAAAACTGAAGCCAAGTTTCAAAGAAGTCAAAAGATATAATCACAATTAAGCAGGTAATATGTAACACAGACGAGCTAGAGTCTAGATTTCCTGATTCTTAGTTCAGTGATAATTTTGCTAAATTAGGTTTTTCTGAGTAAGTCTTGACTGACTTAACCAATTCTTTACTGACTTAATGATTAACAGATTTCCCCATGATGCATATATATATATATATAGGAAGGCTGTAACTTCAACCATGTAATATAAGTCATTAAAGCTTTGTTATCTCAAGCAAATAGTTTCACCTTATTGACTCTCAATTTCTCTATCTTTAACATAAGAATCATAAAGTCTATTTGCCAACTGAGTAAGTTGTTATAAAATATACAGTATAACACTCTATTTATATATTGGGTGTTTTTAGTTTTATATATGATAGTATCAAGGGGGACAAATTGTGATATAGGTCTAAAATTCTGCCAGCATTCAGTTTGTCAGTGCGTTGATTCGGTAATAGTAAAATGTTTCCATCCTATTGACCCAGGTCACTTATGTCTCCCTTCTCCCTCTTCAACCTTCCTAAGAAAGATCTGTTATTTAAAGGAATAGCAATTAGTTTGCAGGAATCCTCCATAACCATTCTTGAACACAATGTCAGTGTCCATTCAAATTGCTGTATGGCTAAACTTCCCAAAAGTTTAAGGTAAAATATTTTTATATTACCTATATTCATTTTGCATTTCATGTACTTATGCATATAAAATATATATTATATACACATACATGTATACAATATAAAAATCATGCTACATGATACATGCATATGTGTGTGCATGCACATATATGATAAATTTTTACTCATCATCAACTCATAACATAGGTAACAGAGAATGAAAATAGTGTTATTTGAGGAGCAGTGGGCTTAGGAATTCTGTATTTCCTTTTTCTATGGGTGAATTATATAGCGCTGACTATTTACATTGATCCAATTAGTTTTCCAATTGCTCCTCTTGGCTCCAATCAGCCAAGATTAAAAATCACTACTGAACTGTGAGCCTTGTGGAGGAATATGAAGATTGTAATGCTTGTAAGAAGTAATGGTCCCTGAGCAACATCCTTTTCATTCAGAGTTGCATCTTCCTATTTTCAGATTGATTTTCTCAAGTTAGTCCCAGACAGTTACGGGACATCTACCATTATTTCCATAGCTTTCTGTTTTGAGCAGTAAAGGACAACATTGATTATACACATGGAATCATAGTCTCTGATTCTGGGAGGGCAAGAAGAGAAGAAAGCATCCTTACCTGTAATTTTACTTGTATTTATAATTTAAATGAATCTCTGTCTCTACCTAGCTCCCATTTCCATAAACACATTAATCCATAAGTGAAATAGGCAGCTGCCAATATTAGTTTTATTTGGGGAAAGGAAGGCAGTGGACTGGGAATACCTGCACACACCTCTTTTTAGCCATGAAACTTAATATTCTGTTAGATGACCGAGGCTATATCTGTTAAAACATTCTAAACAAAAGAAATCTCTTCACTAGCACTCTGAGCTTTGGAATGCTCATGGAAAATGTTGTCAATAGCAATCATTTGTCACAACGCGAGCTGTGTTCTTGGTTAAAATCATGATGAAAGTGAAAGTGTTAGTTACTTAGCTGCGCCCTACTCTTTGCAACCCCATGGACTGTAACCTGCCAGGGTCCCCTCTCTGTGGAATTTTCCAGACAGGAATACTGAGTGAGTTTCCATTTCCTTCTCCAGGGAAATATTCCCAACCCAGAGAATGAACCGAAGTCTCCTGCATTGCAGGCAGATTCTTTACCATCTGAGCCACTAGAGATTGGCAATAAAATTGTGATAAATGATATTAAATGATATTTCATTATGAAACTTGGGCAGCATACAATCTATAGAGAAGCAAATATCCAATGGAGCAGTTACTCTAGTCCTGGTACTACACATTTCCAACATTTTTACCCTTTATCTGACAGTTATTTGTTCTCTGTGGTCCTGGACATTGTAGATGTAGATATTAAAAACACTGATAGGAGAACCTGGAGCAAGATGGTAGAATAGGAAGTCCCAGGCTCTTTTTCCCTCAATGAAATGTCAGATAAACAACTACAGACTGATTAATGTGACTTCATAGAGCTCTGAAAATCAGTCAGCAAACTGCAGTAGCCAAGTGAGCACTCAATCAAGAAAGAGTCACACTCAGAGAGGTGGAAGATTCTGTGGCATTTTTTCTCGCCCTTGCCCCATTCCCTCCCCTGCAGGGCATAGGGTGTGTTGAGAGAAGCAGAAGCACATCCGGCCTACCTTGTGAAACCTGGAGAGAGCAGAAGGAGCTAAATTTGCAGTGTGCTAACCTGTTTAGAGGGCTCCTGATTGGTCTCTGTGACATGTAGCTCAGGGCCAAATATGGCACAGATTAGATGTCAATCTGGGAAAAGACTCCAGGAGCTGAAGGCATAATTTAGGAAAATCTCTTAGGAGGGCAAGAGATGCCTGGGGCAAGAGACTATTCATTGGGTAATACAACAAAACAGCTCAGGTCCCAAGAAGGAAGAGGCTGAGAATTCTAGGGACGTTAAGACATTTAAATGTAGCTGTGTATACCAGGGAGCTGTTAAAATCACATATTAAGGCCTAGGAAGAACACATGCTCAAAGGCTCGAAAAATATTTACCTTTATCCTGGGCTGATGTCAAGTCTCAGAACTTGCCCTGCTAATTATTGAAGGTCTGCATGCATTTCTTGGATATGACACCAAAAGAACAGTTCAGTATACACTGAACTACTTCAGAATCTAAAATTTTTGTTTATCAGAGGATATTTTAAAAACAGTGAAAAGCACTCCACAAAATGAGTAGAAGTATTTGCAAATCACATATCTGATTAAGGAGCTAATATACAGAATATATGAACAATTCCTACAACTCAGGTGCAGCAGAAACCAAACAGATTATAAATGAACAAAGTAGTTGAATAACCATTTCTCTGAAAAAGGCATACAAATAGTCAATAAGCACATGAAAAGATGTACAATATCCTTAGGAATATACCTCTTCACACACATTAGGATGGCTAGCATCAAAAAAAAAAAAAAAAAAAGTAAATTACAAAGTGCTAACAAGAATGTGGACAAATTAGGACTTTTGTACATTGCTGGTCAGAATGCATGACGGTGCAACTATAGAAACAGTGTAGGAGTTTCTTAAAAAATTAAAAATAACATTTGATATTGAAAATATAATCTAGAAATTCTACTTCTGGTTATGTATCCAAAAAGTTAAAGCAGAGACCCAAGCAGGTGTTTGCACACTTGTGTTTATAGCAGAATTATTAGCAATAACAAACAGCTAGAAATAATCTACGTGATTTTTCAGCATAATGAAAGGCATTCTGACACATGATGCAAAAAGGATGAATCTTATGCTAAGTGAAGTATGTCAGTTAGAAAAGGACAAATAATACATGTTCCTACTTACGTGAGGTACTTAACCTGGTCAAATTTATATAGACAGAAAGTAGAATGATTTTTGCCACGAGCTGGGTCCAGAGAATGAGGAGTTAATTTTACTAGGTACAAAGTTTCAATTTGGGAAGATAAAAATGTACTGGAGATAGATCATGTAGATGTACTTAATATCGCTGAACTCAACAGGTAGAAATGGCAAAAATAATAAGTTTTATGTACAGTTTATTACCAAAACATCGTAAAAACATCTCTGATAGTATGAACTCCACCTGGCCTTAAAGACAAGTTTTTCTTAACCTGTGCGGGATACTGATTACAAAAGTAACACCATAAACAGAGGAAAAACAAAACACATGGAAGAAGAAAATCAGCTTAGGAAAATTAGACGTGGATAAATCGTAATTAGATTGAAAATGCATACACAGGCAAGAAAATGAAACTATAAATTACACCAAGGAGATAACATCTTAACTTAAACTCGTGGTGGTAGATCACTGATAGATTTGAGGTAAAGCAAACATTGTGAAGTTAGACTGATCAGTCTGGTAGGTTTGAGTAATAAAGATTTCAATAGGCCACATAAGAGGTATGTTTTTGACTTTTTATCCAAAAAAAAAAAAAGGCAAAACATACCTCTAGTGTTGCCTCTAGTAAAGCGGGAGACATTACTTGCCTACAAAGGTTCATATAGTCTAAGTTATGGTTTTTCTAGTAGTCGTGTATGGATGTGATGGCTGGGCAATAAAAAATGCTGATACTGAAGAACTGATACCTTTGAACTGCGGTGTTGGAGAAGACTCTTGAGAGTCCCTTGGACCGCAAGGAGATCAAAGGAGTCAAATGTAAAGGAAATCAACCTTGAATATTCATTAGAAGGACTGATGCTGAAGCTCCAATACTCTGGCCACTTGATGCAAAGAGCCGACTCATGAGAAAAGACCTTGATGCTGGAAAAGACTGAAGGCAGGAGGAGAAGGGGATGATGGAGAACAAGATGACTGGATGGCATCATCGATTCAATGGACATGAATTCGAGCAATCTCTGAGAGACGAGTGAAGGCCAGGAAGCCTGGCATGCTGCGGTCCAAGGGGTCACGGAGAGCTGGACATGACTGAGTGACTGAACAACAACAACAGAGGTATGAAGAAAGGTTTCCCTGGATTCAACTGGAATCAAACCCAGGTCGTGGCAGTGAAGTGCAGAACCCTAACCGCTAGACCACCAGGGAGCCCATGGAAAGTTGTGACAGTAAACTTGGCAGAACATAATAAGCGTGGAGGGAAATAAGGGGACTTGATATCTAAAACAAAGATCTACAGGTTGTTGGACATGATTAGATTAGTTCTTGGGATAATAAAGGAGAAGGAGAGTAGATGATTTCTAGTTTCTAGTTTAATCCACTAGATACAGTTTTATCTTTCACTAAGATAAGGATTCAAGAGGAAGAATGTGTGTAAAGTTCAATGTGGTTGAGAGAAAGAGGATAATGATTTATTTAGGTTTAACTTGGACCTTCTAAAGACTGAGGGACTTTGTGAGGCATTCAGTGTAAGATATCACTAGGAGGTTTATGTATGACATTTTGAAGGGATGCCTGTTTCACTGATTTTTTTTTTTTTTTTGGGAGGGGGCAATTATCAGTTCACAAATAGTAGCTAAAATCATGAGTATGTATTTAATCATCAAGGGAGCATAAAATAAGACCTTACTAAAAAGGGCAGAATCGTTTGTATTTCTTTTTTAACCATTTTTTTTTTTTCAGTAGCACTCTGGCAATACAATATCTATTTCCCTTGCACTCTGGGCCCACCACTGCTTCTTAGGGCAATTTCAGAGTGAGAGTCATTGAGTTTTATGACATGTACCAGCAATAGAAGCTTGAATCCAGATGTACACAATTTAATCTTTCCTTTACATTTCTAAGTTCTGATAACTGCACCTAAACTCTTCACTTTGTATCTTCAGGTGTAGGATTAATAGTTGCTTCCTGCAATCGTTACTTGTTAACTCGATGTTTCTTTTATTGTTTTATTTTTCAACCTCTGTGTAGCCAACTTTCTCTGTTTTTTAATAAAAAATGTCTTTGTTTTGGGTTGTCATTGTTTAGTCGTTAAGTCATGTCCACCCCTTTGCAACCCCATGGACTATAGCCTTCCTAAGCGCCTCTGTCCTGAGTTTTCCAGGCAAGAATACTAGAGTAGGTTGTCATTTCCTTCTCCAGGGCATCTTCCTAACAGAAGAATCCTAAACTGAGTCTCCTACAGATCCCCTGGAGAAAGAAATGGCAACCCACTCCAGTATTCTTGCCTGGAAAATCCCACGGACAGAGGAGCCTGATGAGTTAAGGTCCAAAGGATCTCAAAGAGTCCAGCACAACTGACTATCCATCCAAGATAAGACTAACAACACTACCAATCCACAGGTTATACTGAACATGTATAGATTGCTTCACCTAACAACTGCAGAAAATGTGTTTTTTTTTAAAATTTTTAAATTTTTTAAATTTTATTTTTACTTTATTCTACTTTACAATGCTGTATTGGTTTTGCCATACATTGACATGAATCTGCCACAGGTGTATATGAGCCCCTAATCCTGAATCCCCCTCCCACCTCCCACTCCATATCATCTCTCTGGATCATCCCTGTGCACCAGCCCCAAGCATCCTGTATCCTGTATCAAACATAGACTGATGCTTCGTTTCTTACATGATAGTATACATGTTTCAGTGCCATTCTCCCAAATCATCCCACCCTCTCCCTCTCCCTCAGAGGCCAAAAGTCCATTCTATACCTCTGAGTCTCTTTTGCTGTCTCACATACAGGGTCATCATTACTATCTTTCTAAATTCCATATATATATGTCAGTATACTGTATTGGTGTTTTTCTTTCTGGCTTACTTCACTCTGTATAATCGGCTCCAGTTTCATCCATCTCATTAGAACTGAGTCAAATTTATTCTTTTTAATGGCTGAGTAATACTCCATCATGTATATGTACCACAGCTTTCTTATCCATTCATCTGCTGATGGACATCTAGGTTGTTTCCATGTCCTGGCTATTATAAACAGTGCTGCGATGAACACTGGGGTACATGTGTCTCTTTCAGTTCTGGTTTCCTTGGTGGCTATGCCCAGCAGTGGGATTGCTGGGTCATAAGGCAGTTCTATTTGCAATTTTTAAGGAATCTCCACACTGTTTTCCATAGTGGCTGTACTAGTTTGCATTCCCACCAACAGTGTAAGAGGGTTCCCTTTTCTCCACATCCTCTCCAGCATTTATTGCTTGTAGACTTTTTGGATCCCAGCCATTCTGACTGGTGTGAAATGGTACCTCATTGTGGTCTTAATTTGCATTTCTCTGATAATGAGTGATGTTGAGCATTTTTTCATGTGTTTGTTAGCCATCCATATGTCTTCTTGGGAGAAATGCCTATTTAGTTCTTTGGCCCATTTTTTTATTGGGTTGTTTATTTTTTTGGAGTTGAGCTGCATAAGTTGCTTGTATATTTTTGAGATTAGTTGTTTGTCGGTTGCTTCATTTGCTATTTTTTTTCCCATTCAGAATGCTGTCTTTTCACCTTACTTATAGTTTCCTTTGTTGTGCAGAAGTTTTTAATTCTAATTAGATCCCATTTGTTTATTTTTGCTTTTATTTCCAGTATTCTGGGAGGTGGCTCATAGAGGATCCTGCTGTGATTTATGTCGGAGAGTGTTTTGCCTATGTTCTCCTCTAGGAGTTTTATAGTTTCTGGTCTTATGTTTAGATCTTTAATCCATTTTGAGTTTATTTTTGTGTGTGGTGTTGGAAAGTGATCTAGTTTCATTCTTTTACAAGTGGTTGACCAGTTTTCCCAGCATCACTTGTTAAAGAGACTGTCTTTACTCCATTGTATATTCTTGCCTCCTTTGTCGAAGATAAGGTGTCCATAGGTGTGTGGATTTATCTCTGGGCTTTCTATTTTGTTCCGTTGATCTATATTTCTGTCTTAGTGCCAGTACCATACTGTTAAGTTATTAACAGTATGTGGCTTTGTAGTAGAGCCTGAAGTCAGGCAAGTTGATTCCTCCAGTTCCATTCTTCTTTCTCAAGATTGCTTTGGCTAGTCAAGGTTTTTTGTATTTCCATACAAATCTTGAAATTATTTGTTCTAGTTCTGTGAAAGATACCTCTGGTAGCTTGATAGGTATTGCATCGATCTGTAGATTACTTTGGGTAGTATACTCATTTTCACTATATTGATTCTTCTGATCCATGAACATGGTATATTTCTCCATCTATTAGTGTCCTCTTTGATTTCTTTCATCAGTGTTTTATAGTTTTTGATATATAGGTCTTTAGTTTCTTTAGGTAGGTATATTCCTAAGTAGAAAATGGGTATTTTTAAATCAATGTTATGTGAAACATTCCCTAAGATGATCACATTATGGGCCGTAAAGTACATATTTATTTATAAAGTTTAAAAATAAGCAACTTAATATCTGCTCTCAGATTACGGTAGAATTAAAGTAAAAATGACAATACATGGTGGAAAAGCCAAAATACAAAACACTTGTAATTAAGACATAGTTCATAAAAGAAATTTCACTAGGAATTTTGAAGTATGTGAATTGAATGAAAATGAAAATGTGATTTGTTAAAAATTTTATGGGATGCATCAAATGTAGTGCTTAGAGGAAAATTTATTGAATACATGTGCCAAGAAGAGAGGTCTAAAATCAATAATCTAAGTTTCCAACATAGGAAACTAGGGTAAATCAAATCCAAACAGCAAGTAAAAGAGGAAAAGTAATACAGATTAGAATAAAAATCAGTGAAATCAAAACATAAAATCAATAGAGAAAGTTAATGATCTCAAAAGCTGGTCTTTTGAAAAGATCAATAAAATCTATAAGCCTGTAACCAGACTAGCTAAAAATTTAAAAAAAAAAACCCACCAAATTACTAATATCAGAAATGAAAAAAAAAGCATCTCTACAGATTCCAGAAACATTAAAAAATAAAAAGTATTAGAAGAATACTATGAACAACTCCATGACTACAAATTTGATACCTGGATGAAACGTACCAGTTCATTGAAAGGTATATCTGGCAAAATTTACACTAGAAGTAGATAATCTTAATAGGCTCACATCTAAGAAAGAAATTGAATACACAGTAACTAACTTTCAAATACAGAAAGCACCAAGCAAGATGGATTCACTAATAAACTCTACTAGATATTTAAGGAAGAAGTTGCACCAGATCTCTACAAAATTTCTTTCATAAATTGAAAGCAGAAGGATTACTCTAATTGATTCTATGAGACCAGCATTACACTAATACTAAAACCAGATAAAATTATTAGAAGAAAGAAAACTAATATACCAATATCTCTAATGAACACAGATGCAAAAGTCCTAAAAATTCAGCAAATTGAATTCATCAATGTATAAAAAGAATTATATACCAAGTAGGATTTATTTTAGGTATTCAGGGCTGATTCAAAGTTTGAGAATCAGCACTGGAATAGACCTATTGAAGGACAGAAACTAAAGTATGTAGAAACAAAGTTTGAAGGCAGGTGGAGAAAGAAACAACAGAGGATGCAATGGTTGGATGGCATCACCAGCTCTACAGACACGAGTTTGAGCTAACTCTGGGAGATGGTGAAGGACAGGAAGGCTGGCGTGCTGCAGTCCATGGGGTTAAAAAGAGTCGGACATGACTTAGCTACTGAACAACAACAAAGTAATTTGAAACTTATATGACATCCAAGCGTTTGGTCATTTTTATATTAATTCATTTCCATTACATTTCACAACATTAATCATAAGCTATAAACTGAAATTTTACAAAATCCTCACCTTTCGTCACACAGTGTTTGAAAATTACTGGATTAGATTTAGGATTTATGGTCATGGGGAATTCCAGGTGACTCCTGGTGGCTCAGTCAGTAAAGAGTCTGCCTGCAATGTGGGAGACCCGGGTTCAATCCCTGGGTTGGGAAGATCCCCTGGAGAAGGGAACAGCAACCAACTCCTCCAGTATTCTTGCCTGGAGAATTCCATGTCAGAGGAGCCTGGTGGGCTACAGTCCATGGGGTCACAAAGAGTTGGACATGACTGAGTGACTAACAGTTTCAGTTTCAAGGTGAACCAATATGCTGGTGGGGATTTGGATGTGAGCAAGAAAGGCCAGCATGGTGTATGTGACAATGAATAATAAATGATAGTTCTGCAGAATCTGGGGAAGTCCAAGAGGGCAATTCAGGAACCAGATACCAGGCTCCCTCTTCCAATAATCCTTAAGTGATATCATAGCAGACTGTCATTTTCAGTATCTTTATATAGAAATGGAAAAAGTAAGTGGTAATGTAGAATACCCATCTTCCACTTTTCTATCTGTACTACGTGAAAGATCTTCCCTAGAGTACCACTGCTGATCTCTCTGATTCTCTACCCAGGAGAGAAGGAGCAATTTATTTTGAAACTTTAGGGAGGAGAAACGGGATGCCTCTTCATCTCTATTTGAGAATAACTCTCCCTCAGTAAACATTCCTACACATGCCAGAAACAGTAAAAGGAAAAAAAAAAAATACACTCAGTTACTTTGTGCTGTGATTTTGAAGGTATAGTCTCTCAAAAGGGGATGATTGATTTAAACTGCCCCTAGCTGAACAGGTAAGTCTATATTGTTCATGGATAAAGTGTATGAAGTCAACTCAGTTAACTGGCATAAAGTCATATTCTCTGGGATCATCAGTTTAACCAATAATAGAGGTGATTATTTGTATCATAGTTTGTCAGACTCTTGTATCTATCTTTTGATTAATCCTTAAAAAAACCTTTAAGCAGTTCATGGATCACAGGGTCTGGAATCTACTGCCTTAAAATGAGTCATAAATGTTTATGGCTCTTTTCAGGAGTTCAATTAGCTTTCTACTGATCAGTAAGATGTATCCAATTTCCATAATTTCATGCTTTCACAAATGGTTAGCCTTATATATTATAGTTTCCCCCTCAATGAATTATCTGTCAAATAGAACTAATCAAATTCCAGCTTTGCAAAATTGTAACTTTGTGGCTAATAAATAGCACTGAATCAGCAGGAAGAAAAAAAGTGCTCAGAAGTAAGAAAGTTATACTTTCCTGAATAAGAGCAATAAATTCCTGAATTTACATGGTCATTTCTTAGCAGGATGAAAACTAAAGCTACACCTTCATGATATCACTAAAGTACTTGCTTTGTAGCTGATGATAAATCTGCATTTTCATCATTCATATACTCAATGAATTGTTATACCTTTGTGAGTTGACATACTTTCTCCAATTTCTTTTTAAAACTATTTCATGTTTGATTCAATTTTTCACAATTAAATTACTGTATTTCTTTTTCTTAGGGTATAGGTAGAGTTTTTTTAAAGTAAAAGTAAAATGTTAGTCTCTCAATCATACCGACTCTGAGATCCATGAACTGTTTCCTTGGTTCATGGGGATTCTCCAGGTGAAAATACTGAAGTGGGTAGCCATTCCCTTCTCCAGGAGATCTTTCCAACCCAAGGATTGAACCTGGGTCTCCTGCATTGGTTTCAGATTCTTTACCATCTGAGCCACTATTTCAATTTTGGATGTTGTCTGATAGACATAGATGATTTTTGAATTTTACACACCATGTGTTTCTCTTAACTATCTAATGTGACCATGTACAGAGATAGTTGGTTGATTAGGAAAATAAACTTTGAGAACTCAAGAAGCTGCTTCCTAAGTCTTCTAGCATTAATGTTTTTCACTAAACCAAACATAAAGTAATGGAACGTGTTTTGAATTTTTTTTAATGTTTTTATATGATTGTTAGCAAAGAGTATATCCTCACAGAGATCTACCAATAATCAAGAGGCAGCCTTATCAATTCTGAATTAGAATTAGAATTAGCTACAATATAATATAAATGAAAAGACAAGTCCCCTCTAAGACTCTATTACTTAATAGAGAGAAATGTGGCTTTATTTTATAGTAGTTTGATCTCATTATCCATTCATTCAATTCTTACTGAGTACCTAATGTGTGAACTGCACAGCATGGTCTTTTTCTTGGAAAAGCATAAGTTACAGATAAAGACAAGTAAAGATGCAACGTAGATCTGATGCAATAAATATTAGAGAGGAATAAAACTGTAAAAGCACAGAGAGGGCAGGATTTAATTTTCCTTGAGCTTACATAGTAAGGTGATATTTGATTTGGTTCTTGAAGAATGGATATGGATTTCTCAGAAGAATAATTTCTGTAAGTGGATTTTTTTAAGTAAGCATATTATTTCAAAAGTCATGTTGTGTTATGGAAGCCAGGAGTGCTTCCCATGTGACTTGAGATAAGGAGAGAGAGGTGTTTGAAGTTGGATGTGGATAGAAAATTTGATGCCAGATGGGAATATCTTACATTGGAATTCATTCAAGTGTGGAGTCAAAAAATGTTAATGCTGGAACATAATGTAGCCATACTTTTCTTTTAAAGATAGTTTTGTCAGCACTGAAGATGATGAAGGAAAATACATATGAGCATATTGTTGGGAATTCTGATAAAAAATTTTTACAAGTGTCCAAATAAGATATGATAATATATTGATATAAATATGGTCAGTTGGTTGAAAGCAAGGGATTTGTCTTCAAGAATACATTGATAATTGTGTCAATATGAGATCTTAGGGAGAAAAGTAAAGATACTGAGAAGTCTGAAAATAATTTCCTGCCAAACCTAGAAAAAGTTTAGTTTTGAAAAGAGAACACCAAAGACATTCTTTTCAGATCACATGGAAGTACCCAATATTTGTGACCATCACGATGCAAATAATAAAACAATTCAGATCTATAATTAGAAAGTCTACTTTATAGTCTTACACAAAAAGTCTAAGAGTACCTGTGTGCCTTCAAAATAGTTTTCTGCTTAGCTGGGAAGCAATCTGAACATTATGTGTCCCACAAAAAGAAAGGATGATAAATTTGAAACACAGGCAGAGTACACAGGTAGCTGAGTGATTATAAAGAATAGCACAGAAATGTAATGTATCTGGCATGACAGCCTTTTCTTGACAGTAAATAAAGATGTCAGTATTATGCAAGAAATTGTAAAACAAACAAAAATTCCTCAGTAGTATAGGTGATAAACATTAAATTTAAAATGGACTTTGAACAATTGCTAATATATACAATTTACAACAGAGCGGCCAGGTGTGAAACAAAAGACGTAATATTCTATCATAAATTATAATTGGATTCAAGAAACATGACAGCAGAAATCTGTAAAACGAAATAAAAAAGTGAATGGACACATAGGCCATTCCTTGGTTGTTTCTAGCTAAGGATTTCAACAATCCACAGGAGAAAGAGTCAGAAAATTAAAGGACTGACAATACAGGTGAAAACGTGAGGAATAAGAACTGTATACTCTCCATGAGTGCATTAATTGGCTTTAATGTGTTGATTATGGAGTTTTGAATTCTGTTGTAATTTTTTTTAAAGTAGCACGTGTTAGGGATTGAATTGTATTTCTTGAAATTTTATGTATTGAAATCGTAATCCTAGTCCCTCCAAATGTGACTGTGTTTTATGATAGGATGTCTAAAGTGGTGGTTAAGGTTAAACCAGATCATATGAGTGCTGTGCTAAGTCACCTCAATTCTGTCTGACTCTTTGCAACCCTATGGACTGTAGCCCACCAAGCTCCTCTGTCCATGGGATTCTCCAGAAAAGAACACTGGAGTGGGTTGCCATGCTCTTCTCCAGGGGATCTTCCTTACCCAGGGATTGAACCCACATCTCCTATGTCTCCTGCTTCCATGCTGAGACTGAGAATGGAGTCTCAGTTTCCTACAAGTCTTTAATTCCCTCTTATAAGCCCCACTGGTTTTCCTGCCAGAGTGAGGAGGGAGAAACAGTAATTTCCTTCTGTAGTTCATGTAATCTTGTTTTCTTTTATACAGACTCAGCTTCTATTGGTCAAGGCCTTCAGGAAGGCCTGAAGTCCTTCCTCTCCTAGGGAATGAGTGCCATTTAATACTAGAACATAACCTATTTGCCTCATTAGAGAAATTCCCTAGATCAGTTTATTGATGTATTTTTATATATATATATATATATATATATATATATATATATATATACACACACACACACACACACACACACACACATACATAATTAGTATTGAAAACACAGTCTTTCCTGAGGGTCACTACTGGGCTGACTGAGCATTGCTGTTATTTATTTATTTTTAATGCGACAAGGAGGAAACTCAAGGATTTAACACTTTATTGCTTCTGTAGGAGCATTCATTTACTTCCAGTGACAGATGGTTTTCTAATCCACTTCATTTAAAGTGTGGATAATTACACTGGAAGGCTTCCCTGGTGGCTCAGGGGTAAAGAACCTGCCTGTCAATGTAGGAGATGCAGGTTCGATCCACAGGTCGGAATGGCATCCCACTCCAGTATTCTGCCTGGGAAATCCCATGGATAGAGGAGCTGGGCTACAGTCTACAGGGTCACAAAAGAGTTGGATACAACTTGGCCACTAAACAGCAACAACAAATTACACTGGAAATATCAAGAGAAGATAAAAGTTATATCTTTATCTTTTTTTTTCCTTTTAAAAAGAAAAAGGCAAATATCTTAATCTTTAAAAGAGTAAGTACTAGTGATGAAACATACACCAATGATATGATTCATATATATATAATGTATACTTGATTTTTTTCATTTCACTTATATTGGGCAGAAAGAAACTTAAAACTCTATCATCCATAATTTTGAAAAAAAAAAGTCCTTGGATTCTTCCAAAAATTACAGTGGTGTTCTTTATACTGTATCTGTATGGGTGTTCAATGCATTAACTTAAATGAAAGTTAGCTGTTCCCTTCATACATGTACTTATTAGTTCCAGATTTTCCTTCTTACACAAAAGTAAAGGTAATTTCAAATTTATAGAAGGATAATAAACATTTCATATAATGAAAACATTACTTCCATAGGCATCTTAAATTTTAGTGTTTTTAAAGTAATGTTTTTGATGCCTTTAAAATATATTTGAAAATTTAGGCATTTATATTTCTCTTCTGAAATATCATATTTTTAATGTACTTGATTACTTAGAATTGCACCGTTTAGTTAAACAAATGCTTCCCAAACTTGATTATCCATTAGGATCATGAAGAGAACATTAAAATATAGCACTCCCTAAGCCAGAACAATGGAATATAGACTCAGGAAGACTAAAATCCAGAATCAGAAATTTGTAAATTGCCAACAAGGTGATTCTGCTGGGCAATCAAGATTGAAAACCATTATTGTAAGAAACTCTTATTCTTTTTTAAGATAAATTTCTCCTTTTTTCCTCAATCTACCAATTCTACAAAATTTTCACATTTTCGAAAACTTAACATCCCCAGAAGTACTGGCAGTTGAGACATGTAGGAAACACTTTTTATATGAACTGATTATTTGTGAATTAGGTTTGCAACATTTTGCCCTGACGATGGTGAAAGTAGAATCAAATGATATTTGAAAATAGGGAATTATTTATCCAAAAATACTTTGAAATCTCTGCTATGAGCCAGACTTCCCTATAGTCATTGAAGATAAATAAACAAAACAAAACAGATCAAAAATCCTTCTCCCTTAAAGGAGGACATGCTCTTGGGATATATCGTAAACTGGATTTCCTCAGAAGCACACTCTGAGTAAAATAGTTTACTTGGGAGATCATCTCAGGAGGTACTTATAGGAGAATGGGGGAGTGAGGCAGGGGATATATGGAAGCCTGGTGTGGGGTAGGCTACTATCAAAGGCAACTGAGGTGAGTTCCAAGGGGGATTTCTGGGAGATGGTATAGAATGTTGATGTGTGTTATTCTACCCACAGATGCTGGAGTATTTATTCTTGTCTGGAAAATTCCATGGACAGAAGACCCTGGCAGGTACAGTCCATGGGGTCCCAAAAGAGTTAGATATTACTGAGTGACTGAGCGCATGCAGACACATACACACACACAGTACCAACTCCCACAACTGCAGGCCATGTGGGGCTGAAAGCAAATCTTCAGGAAAGAGCTGCAGGTACTTCCTGTAAGATGCTGTAGGCTTGGACAGGAATTAGAAGAGCTGAGAAACTGTGGGCAAGGCTACTACACCATCTATAAGTTTAGTTCAGTTCAGTTGCTCAGTCATGTCCGACTTTGTGACCCCATGAATTGCAGCACACCAGGCCTCCCTGTCCATCATCAACTCCAAGAGTTCACTCAAATTCATGTCCATCGAGTCGGTGATGCCATCCAGCCATCTCATCCTTGGTCGTTCCCTTCTCCTCCTGCCCCCAATCCCTCCCAGCATCAACTCTTCACATGAGGTGGCCAAAGTACTGGAGTTTTAGCTTTAGCATCATTCCTTCCAAGAAATCCCAGGGCTGATCTCCTTAGAAAGGACTGGTTGGATCTCCTTGCAGTCCAAGGAACTCTCAAGAGTCTTCTCCAACACCACAGTTCAAAAGCATCAATTCTTCAGTGTTCAGCTTTCTTCACAGTCCAATTCTCACATCCATATATGACCACTGGGAAAACCATAGCCTTGACTGGACGGACCTTAGTTGGCAAAGTAATGTCTCTGCTTTTGAATATGCTATCTAGTTTGGTCATAGCTTTCCTTACAAGGATTAAGTGTCTTTCAATTTCATGGCTGCAGTCACCATCTACAGTGATTTTGTAGCCCCCAAAATAAAGTATGACACTGTTTCCCACTGTTTCTCCATCTATTTCCCATGCAGTCATGGGACCAGATGCCATGGTCTTAGTTTTCTGAATGTTGAGCTTTAAGCCAACTATTTCACTCTCTGCTCTTTCACTTTCATCAAGAGTTCTTTTTAGTTCCTCTTCACTTTCTGCCATAAGGGTGGTGTCATCTGCATATCTGAGGTTATTGATATTTCTCCGAGCAATCTTGATTCCAGCTTTTGCTTCTTCCAGCCCAGCGTTTCTCATGATGTACTCTGCATAGAAGTTAAATAAGCAGGGTGACAATATACAGCCTTGACATACTCGTTTTCCTATTTGGAACCAGTCTGTCATTCCATGTTCTAGTGTGATACAAACAAAAATAAAAGCATACTGTTTGGTACACTTGTATTGTGATAAGGATAAGGGCTATATAAAGCATGGCATAGCAATGGGGGATGTATGTCTGGAGAAGGGTAGATATGTAAAAGGGTAGCAAAGAGGACCTTAGTGTGAAGGTGGTATTTGGTCATACCTGGACGGAGGTAAGGGAGCAGGTCATGAGAGCAGGACTTCAAGTTATGTGGCTTACCTGTGAGTTATGTGACACTAATGGGTAAAGACGATAATGTCAAGGTCTTGAGGTTAATTTTGGACACTGTATGTTGGATTAACATTCAGGTGTTGTACATGCTGCCTTGATGACTCTGCTATCTATCCAATTTGGGAATGAGTTGCCTAGCTAGGAGATATAACATGACATAAGTAAAAATTCATAACTATTGTGTGGCAGTTATGACCTGAGATCAGAAGGCTAGAGAGACTTATCAGGTATGCCTTCAACTATGTAAGGCTTTATAACATAAAAGATCTACAAGATAAATGAATGGGACCAAAACTTCTGAAGGGCTCTGGACCAAGATGATCTGATTCACACTGATACCAAATCACCATGACTGTGATGTTGAGGAAAATTAAAAGAAGAAATTGTAAGAAAGGGGAGTCTAATCTAGATGATTAAATAATACAAGAGAAAGATAACAGTGACAAAGATCAGAGAAAAATCAGGAAAGGTTATAAAGAGTAATCATATTATGGATATATTCTGAAAATACAGTTTTGCATTTTCTGATGAACTGAATATAAATTGTGAAATTAAGAGATGAGTAATAGAGGCAAGTGTTAGTCTGAAGAATTTGACTTGAGAAACCAGAAAGATGACTTGTGGAAACTAGGAAGATGTTAAGGTGGAAAACAGATACAAGAAAAAGTGGCTTTAGTAGCTTGGGTATGGGATCAGAGTAAAAAATAAAATAAAAAATGTGGATGTGCAGAAGGTCTAAACAGACATTTCTCCAAGGAAGACTTACAGATGGCCAAAAGGTACATGAAAAGATGCTCAACGTCACTATTAGAGAAATACAAATCAAAACTACAGTGAGGTATCATCTCACACTTGTCAGAATGGCCATCATCAAAAACCTACAAATGATAAATTCTGGAGCGGATGTAGAGAAGACAGTACCATCCTACATTAATGGTGGGAATTTAAGTTGGTACAACCACTATGGAGAGAGTTATCTAGGTTCCTTAAAAAACTAAAAATAGAGCTACCATATGATCCAGCAATCCCACTCCTGGGCATATATCCAGAGAAAATCATAATTTGAAAGATACACACACCCACATGTTCATTGTGTGTGTGTGTTAGTTGCTCAGTTGTGTTCGACTCTTTGAGACCCCACAAACTGTGGCCCGCCAGGCTTCTCTGTCTATGGGATTCTCCAGGCAAGAATACTGGAGTGGATTGCCATTCCCTTCTCCAGAGGAACGTCCCAATCCAGGGATCAAATGCCGGTCTCCTGCCTTGCAGGCAGGTTCTTTACCATTTGAGCTACAGGGACGTCCTTTTGTAGCACTGTTTAAATAGGCAAGACATGGAAGCAACCTCGATGTTCGGGGACAGATGAATGGACAAAGAATGGATATACACAATGGAATGTTACTCAGCCATAAAAAGGATGAAATAATGCCATTGGCAGCAACATGGATGGACCTAGCAATGATCATACTATGTCAGAAGAGAAAAAGAAATGTCATATGCTATCACTTATATGTGGAGTATAAAAAAATGGGACAGTTGAACTTATATACAAAACAGAAAGAGACTCACAGATGTAGACAACAAAACTACGGTTAGCAAAGGGGAAAGGAAGGAAGGATAAATTTGGAATGTTGGATTAACAGATCCACACTATCACATACAAAATAGATAGAAAAACAAAGACCTATTGCTTAGAACAGGGAACTATATACAATCTTTTTAAACAATTTATAGGGGATAAGAATCTGAAAAATAGGTATATATGTATATATAATTGAATCACTGTTGCACACCTGAAACTAACATAGCACTGTAAGTCAACTGTGCTTTAATTCCAAAATAGCTGTTCTGCAATTGTTAATTTGCATGTCAACATGTTAATTTGGTATACCAGTTAAAATTCAAGTACATTCCTCAGTTGCATGTACAAATATAGACTATGGGGAGAGAGCTGGAGTGAGAATCATCAGTATAGCTATGATATTTAAAGTCGCAAGACCAGATAAGATCACCGAGGGAACATATGCAAATACAGAATAAATCTCATTTAAGGTTTGAGTCTTAGGAACACAATGATTTCAGGTTGGAGAGACTGGGAGAAGTTGGTGAGAAGACTGAGAGGGAGGGTAGTGAGGCAGGAGAAAAAAGCAGGATGATTGAGTGGTTTGGAAGCAAAGTGAAGAAAACATTTCAAGAAAGTGAGGGGTACAACCAAGTAAAGTTTCCCATAGGTTAGCAAGATTAAAGTATACAAAATTACTATTACTGTGGCCACCAGATGGGCTTCTCTGATGGTGCAGAGATAAAGGATCCACCTGCAATGCAAGAGGCACAGGTTTGATCCCTGCATCAGGAAGATCCCCTGGAGAAGGGCACAGCAACTCACTTCAGTGTTCTTGCCTGGAGAATCCCATGGACAGAGGAAGCTGGTGGGCTACACTCCATGGGGTCAGAAAGAGCTGGACACAACTGAGCACAGCAGAGCAAGTCTGTAGTAGAAAACTGTACTAAACTGTACTAAAATGGCTATGCTTCTTACGGTTCAGTCTAAATAAGATGAGCACAGAGAGCTAGCCACTAGAATATATGGAGCTTGGAAGAAAAATATGGAGCTTGATAAAGAGTAGTTTTGATGGAGGAATGGGAGCTAAAGATTTATTTAAATGAATTTAAGAGAGAATAAAGGGAAAGAATTGGAAAGAATGAAGAAAGACAAATAAAAAAATATATTTCCTCTAAGAGTACACGCTAAATTGGGTCTTGGACTAGGATGTACAAGTCACAAACTTGTTAAAGAATAAATGCTTGGATGTCCACTTGTTTTCCCCTGGCACAAGTTGATGAATGGATTTATTTATTTATTTTACCAAACACTAGACAGACTACTTTTACCAGATACTAAGGCGGAAACAACGGCAATCAGGTGAGTTTTGAGAAGAGTTAAAATCATACAAAGATAAACCCCTTTCCACAAGGATTCCTTTCAGTGATATTATTTTGGTGTCTATTACCATCAAATCCTGAATATGCTACTTGTTTCAAAAACTGTGGTACAGTGCAATTCATTGGCTCATTCAAAAAAAAAAATAGAGAACTTTTGAAGCCATGATATGTCTTAATGAAGCGGGTGATCTTCTCATTTTCAGAATGTGTACCTTCTGAAGCACAAAAAACTTAATTAATGATCAATACAAATCACTCAGATCCAAAACTGGGGTAATAAGCACAGGTTTCAAAATCTTGGGTGTCAGACCTAGCAGAGCCCTGCCTGCTCTAATAACCACCCGCAACTGCGCTTTGGTATTGCTATTGCTGTGCTTTCTCCATGAAGTTTTTTTCTCTCCTTTTTTGGTCTGTTCATTTGCAGCTGTTGTTTTAATAGAAGCATATATTTAAAGAAGGGCAAAGAAAGAAAAAGAGGGGTTTCTAGTCTTCAAGTATTTTATGTCAAATGAGAAAATCTGCTTTGTACAACTACAATGTCACATTCTGACACTGTAAAAACAGTTCAGTCTTATACAAGAGGTTCTTAATTTTCTCTCTTCCTTTTTATTTGTAGTGTCAACAAATCAAAAGGTGATAGTATTCTAAACCAAATTTGAATATTTACAGTTACTCATTATCTTTTCTTTTTACTGTGTATTATCCCTTATAAATAATAACTAACTAACAGGGATATGGCACTTTGATTTTGCTCAAAAGGAAAGCTTTCTTATGGCAATAAAAATATTCTTGAAGTGCAAATTAGAATTAAAAAAAAACTAATATCGTCTTGTCTACCCCATTAAGCAATAGAATCAAATACATTTAATTGGAATCAAAGATTTTAGGACAGTCAGGGACCTTAGAGGTGGTCTAGATAAATGCTCTCACTCTACAGATTAGAAAAATGAGGCTTGAGAATCATAAGAGACTTGTCAAGACCAGGCAGAATATTACTGGCAAGAGTGGTCGGAAAACTCTGATTGGCTGTTCACTAGCCCAGGTCCCTTTCTTTATGAAATGCTGCCTTTCAGAGTTATGAAAGTAAGAGGCCAGCACCCCAGCGTCTCTCTGACTAGTAAGTAACACTTACAATACATTAGTGATATAAAGTAACCTAATCTGTTGTGCATTGCAAGTAGATAGAAACCTCCTGTGAACACCTGGGAAGGCGAATGGGTAAAAAAGCAATTACCCTAGTTGCTTCAAAAGAGAGAAGAAAGAATGAAATTGACCTTATTTATCTATTTAAAAGGTTAAGACAGAAACTGCTATAAGAAGCATCTTAGCGCCACCATTCAACCAAGAGCTAACGGTTGTATCGTTTCTGAAAAATGTAATCATTATTTGTTGTGGATGACTTTTGCCTCCCGTGACATTTTCTCACACTGTAGTCAATAAATAAAAATTGTGCTGACAGAAAGCTTATGTTGTAAATCATGTAATTTACAAGACAGTAAAATATGTCATGATACTGCATCCAGTACTTAGCTAAGAGCCTCGGCAACACATAAATCTTTCCATGCTTTGATGCAATCAGAGTCTTGTTTCATGCTACGCTTTTCAATTGTAACCGAGCATTCATGATTGCTCTTGTAATAAGTGCCATTTTTCTCCTCCATTTCTCTCCTTGCTCAAAGAAATGGTATCTGGAAAGTGCTAAAAATTTGAAACCTCCAGGAAATTGTCCTGAAACTGGAAACCAGCAGGAAATTGACCTGAATACACTACAGGCAATATTCAGAGCACTGTTTAAAACATATTCCTTTATAATAGCCATTAAATTTTTTTCATATGCAATAGCACTCATATCCAAGCTACTGAACTCTGTACATAGAAGTTGACCTGTAGTGCACTATCATCATAAGTTATAGCACAAGGAGGTTTGCACTTTTTATGAGAGGAGGAGTTTACCTTTACAGCACGTTCAGGATCATTGCTGAATATCAAAGTTGCCATTAATAACTTGCTAAGTGTCTAGGATGAAAAATTTCTGCTGGAATCTTGATCCCTTAAAAATCATCTAGAGATGACTTTTAGGAAAATTACTGTTTCATCTGTTATTTCCTACTCTACTGTACTGAGTTCTTGCATTGACTGTATTTTGTTTTTCCAACAGGTATCTTCAGCACTGCTCCTAAGTGTAATGGTCTCCCATAGAGATGCTGAAACTGTTGTTTGCAATTTGAAATATTCTCACATAAATACAGAGAAAGATGATAAGCATAAGTCCCTTAGAAAATGTAACACATCACCTTCATTTTATTTGATTCTGAAGTTAAATTGTTAAACTTTTGTGTAACTTTCACTTTAAACTTTTATATTTTACAGTCAACTGAACTCATGGGCTTGTTCTTTCTATACTATCTTCAGGTTGCCTTTCTCCAGATGCAATTTTCTGCTCAGTCTTTTGCGCAGCACACCGTAATCATACGTTTTGCTCTTTTATGTGGCTTTTCTTTGCATCTGCAATCTGCTTCCTGCTCTGCCTCTCTTTACAACACCTAAGGGTGCATATGACTTTGAGCAATAACTTCCAATGAACTTCCATCCTTAGATACTATATGAATGAAAGGAACTATACCAAACGATACCAAGAACAGGAAGGAAATCATATATCTACTTCAGGTATAAAAGACAGGCTTGTTTTATAGACCCATTTCCACATCCCTGTAGTCATTTCTACATTCTCAAATTCACAATGCACGAGCTAAACACAGAACATGAAAATCAATGCTTTCCCTCTAGCCCTCTATGCTTTTGACTGAAATAAAAATTAAAAGTGACTCTAAATAGCTTTTGTTTTCTGACTCTACCTAGAATATCAGTCATATTTAGTAGTGTATATGATGACAGTATTTTAAAAATTAGTCTCAAAGTAATTTCAAGATTTTTCTATGCAATGTTTTTCACAGTTTTAAGTGTAAAACTTATAAAACTTTACAGAATAAAGTGTAGAGGAAAAAATAAAAATATCATGTGTCATTTCAAATCATTTTCACTGTTGCTTTTATATATTACTAGAGGTATATATACATTTAATAAAATTGTGAGAATATTGTCCACATGGTTTTGTTTTCCATTACAGTATATCATAAGTTCTTTCCTATGTTATAAAATAGTCCTCCATAATTTTCAGGATGTTTTCAATTTTTACTGCTCTACAGAATGTTATGTTAACAGTTTTGTGCTTCAAGAATATTCTATGCTTACATATCTGTTTAGAACAATTTCCTCAAGTCTGTTGGCAAATTATAAAGCTAAATTGTTTTTGTTATCAAATCTATCAATTTCTCCTTTCTAATTGTGCCTTTGCCTTTACTGCATTCTGATAAAGAAATATAAAGGCATGGAGAAAATATAAAATGGTTAATATCTACCAAAAGCTCTCTTCTTGCAGAGAGTAATGTCATGTCCAATTTAACATCTTGTTAACTACTTGAACTAAGGGTATTGGGAATCCAAGAAACTATATTGAAATAATGCCAGATGGTCACCAAAGTACACTGTAATGTGAGAGGGTTCTATGAGTGGCAGAAATTTGAGGATCTTTGAATACCTAGATGAATAAGGAAGTTAATTTTGAACCCAGAGTAATTGCTATGCAGCACAGAGAAGTCCATGACTCTTGTTGCCAAATGAGGAAAAAGAAATAAAAGAGACCTAGGGTGCTATAAGAAAGAAGAAACTGCTTTTATTAGGACCTTGGATAAACTGGCTGTAGTTGTGAAGGTGTAACAAGAAAAATTAAGAAAAAAAAAAAAGACATGAAAAGCTGAAATGTGTCCAAGACAGAGACAGAAACACCTCTTAAGGGACTCATATGAATCTCAAGGAACAGAAAATATATATTCTGGGGGTCATTAGCAGAGGACCTTTGGGCCAGTTTGGGTCCTCCTAAGTTAGGAAAACTTCTGAGAGGGAGTGGAATCCTAGCTGCCTTGCTGGTATTTAGTCGCTAAGTCACGTCTGGCTCTTTGTGACCTCATGGACTGCAGCACACCAGGCTTCCCTGTCCTTCACTGTCTCTAAGAGTTTGCTCAAATTTGAGTTGGTGACCCTATCCAAGCATTTAATTGTATATTGTTTTCTTCTCCTCCTGCCTTCAATTTTTCCCAGCATCAGGGTCTTTTCCAGTGGGTCAGCTCTTCACATCAGGTGACCAAAGTATTGGAGCTTCAGCTTCAGCATCAGTCCTTCCAGTTAATATTTAGGGTTGATTTCTTTTAGGATTGATGGGTTTGACTTCCTTGCAGTTGAAGAGACTCTCAAGAGTCTTCTCCAGAACCACAATTCAAATTGCATCAGTTCTTCAGTGCTCAGTCTCCTTTATGGTCCAACTCTCATATCCATACATGACTACTGAAAAAACCATGGCTTTGACTATATGGACCTTTGTTGGCAAAGTGATGTCTCTGCTTTTTAATGTGCTGTCTAGGTTGGTCAGAACTTTCCTTTTGAGAAGCAAGCATTTTTTTTTTTTTTTAAATTTCTGGGTTGCAGCTTGTGAAAAATTCTTAAAGAGATGGGAATACCAGACCACCTGACCTTCTCTTGAGAAATCTGTATGCAGGTCAGGAAGCAACAGTTAGAACTGGACATGGAACAACAGACTGGTTCCAAATAGAAAAGGAGGACGTCAGGCTATATCTTGTCACCCTGCTTATTTAACTTCTATTCAGAGTACGGAATTTTTCACAGCTTGCTGTGATCCACACACTCAATGAAGCAGATATAAATTTTTTTTTTTCCTGGAATTCCCTTATTTTTTCTATGATCCAACAAATGTTGGCAATTTGATATCTGGTTCCTCTGCCTTTTCTAAACCCAGCTTATACATATGGAAATTCTTGGTTCACATACTGCTGAAGCCTAGCTTGAAGGATTTTGAGGAAAAACTTACTAAAATGCAAAATTGGTGACAACATAAAAGAAGCAGAAGAGACTGAGAGGTGACAAGAATACACAGAACTATTAAAAAAAAAAAAAAAAGTCTTAATGACCCAGATAATCAGAATGGTGTGGTCATTCACCTAGAGCCAGACAGCCTGGAGGGTGAAGTCAGGTGGGCCTTAGGAAGCATTATTACAAACAAGGCTAGTGGAAATGGTGGAATTTCAGGTGGCCTATTTTAAAACCCTAAAAGGTGATGCTGTTAAAATGCTGCACTCAATATGTCAGCAAATTTGGGAAATCAGCTGTGGCCACAGGATTGCAAATTTCAGTTTTCATTCCAGTCTCAAAGAAGAGTAATGCCAGAGACTATTCAAATTACCTTTATAACATAAGAAACTATAAAAATAAGAGCCAAATAAAACAAGAGTTAGTAGAAGAAAGAAATAATAAAGTGGGGAAAAGGAAAAAATAGAGAAAATAAATGGAAACAAAAGCTGGTTTATTGAGATCAACAACCTTGGCAAGTACCTAGACAGATCAGGCTAAAAAGATAAGGTGAAAATAACTAAAATTAAAAATCATACTGATGATGTCACTAATGCTCTTAAAGAGATAAAGGATTATAAGAGACTACTGTGAGCAGTTTTTGCCAGACAATTTACCGAGAAGCAGATTCCTTGAAACACACAAATCACATAAACAAACTCAAGAAGAAATATGACATTTCAGATGACCTATAAAGAAAAAACATTTAAGGAGTAGTTAATGATTTCCCAACCAAGAAAAGACCTGGAACAGCTTATCACTGGTGAATTCCATTAACATTTAAGGAATTAATAGCAAACCTTCTCAGGCTTTTAAAAAATAATTCAAGGGGAGCAAACATTTCCTATCTCATTCTATGTATCTATCATTACTCTGATATCAAAGTCAGGTAATGACATCACAAGAAAATAAAATCATATTCTAATAGCCCATAGATACAAAAAGTATAAACAGAATTTAGCAAATTTAATCTAGCAGCATATAAGAAAGACTATTCACTATGTCCACTTGAGATTTATTCTAGGAATGCAAGAGTGGATCACCATAAGAAAATCAAGGTAAAACAGCAAAATAATGGAATGATGAAAACACCATGAGAAGTTTGATTTAGAAAAAAAAATTTTGAAAAAGCTCAATACTTTTTATGACAAAAACTCTGAAACAACTAAAAAGAGTGAACATTTTACCTTTTGCCATGTAAGGTAAAGTAAATGTCAAAGTGTTCATTGCTCATGTCTGACTCTTTGCAACCCCTTAGACTGTAACCCTTCAGGCTCCTCTGTCTTTGAAATTCTCCAGGCAAGAATACTGGAGTGGGTAGCCATTCCCTTCTCAAGGGATATTCCCAACCCTGGGATCAGACCTGGGTCTCCTGCATTGCAGGAAGATTCATTACCTTCTGAGCCACTAAATCTGCCATATAATGTAACAAATTTAGAAAAAAAAATCCAGGATACGTTTTTAATTAAAAAAAAAAAAGAATCTCAAAGCACTTTTTGGTTATATCACTCTTAATATCGGAAAAGGTGAAATGTAAAGCACCTGTGGCAGATATTAGTATTTGTTTATACTGGAATAAAGAAATATTGGAAGAATACAAAAATAAATACAAAAATGTACTTTCTTCATAAAGAGCAAGGGAAAGATTGAGTGGAAGTAAAACAAAAGAGGGAGTAGCCTTCTTCACTATATCTTATTTTACATACTTTTTGAATAATCTAAGCATATTACCTATTCAAAAACTTTAAATAAAAATTAAATGTGTTTTTTATCATACTGGTTTCAAATAGGAAAAGAGTACATCAAGGCTGTATATTGTCACCTTGCTTATTTAAATTATATGCAGAGTACATCATGAGAAATGCTAGACTGGAAGAAACACAAGCTGGAATCAAGATTGCCAGGAGAAATATCAATAACCTGAGATATGCAGATGACACCATGCTTATGGCAGAAAGTGAAGAGGAATTAAAAAGCTTCTTGATGAAAGTGAAAGAGGAGAGTAAGAAAGTTGGCTTAAAGCTCAACATTCAGAAAATGAAGATCATGGCATCTGGTCCCATCACTTCATGGGAAATAGATGGAGAAACAGTGGAAACAGTGTCAGACTTTATTTTGGGGGGCTCCAAAATCGCTGCAGATGGTGACTGCAGCCATGAAATTAGAAGATGCTTACTCCTTGGAAGGAAAGTTATGACCAACGTAAACAGCATATAAAAGCAGAGGCATTACTTTGCCAACAAAGATCCGTCTAGTCAAGGCTATGATTTTTCCTGTGGTCATGTATGTATGTGAGAGTTGGACTGTGAAGAAGGCTGAGAGCTGAAGAATTGATGCTTTTGAACTGTGGTGTTGGAGAAGACTCTTGAGAGTTCCTTGGACTGTAAGGAGATCCAACCAATCCATTCTGAAGGAACTCAGCCCTGGGATTTCTTCGGAAGGAATGATGCTAAAGCTAAAACTCCAGTACTTTGGCCACCTCATGCTAAGAGTTGACTCATTGGAAAAGACTCTGATGCTGGGAGGGATTGGGGGCAGGAGGAGAAGGGGACGACAGAGGATGGGATGGCTCGATGGCATCACTGACTCTATGGACATGAGTCTGAGTGATCTCCTGGAGTTGGTGATGGACAGGGATGCCTGGCATGCTGAGATTCATGGGGTCACAAAGAGTTGGACACAACTGAGCAACTGAACTGAACTGACTGATTTGGTTTGAGGCTCAACATATTTTATAAACCTATTGTGCCAGTGTTTTAGTATCTGTGGTAATTAAAACATTCCCTAGTATTTGATTCTGCACATGAGTCAACCAGCTCAAACCTTGCCTCTTATTTTGGTGCAATGAAGAATTCCTCTTGAATCTTCTCTAATGGTCATATAAATTCAGAAATCCAAAGAAGCTCACAAATATAAAAGCAAGAAACAACTCAATTAACTCATTTTACAATAAATACATGTTCAAAAAAGGGACAGCTATTTTGCCTAGTGGCAGGAATGGATTGATCCCAAGAGATTCATTAGTTGAGTGACGAGAATTTCCCAGTTGGAGTAAGGCAAGCCAGAACAGTACTAGAGCAATGGCATCCAGGTGTGAAGAGCCCCTCTTGAGCTCAGAGAAAGCAGAGACAGTCCTCTCTGCTTGGGAAACAAAGCATGTGTTCACGTCGGTATCTGCAGAATTTGGAAGGAGAGATACAGGACTGACTGACTGGAGACTGATTTGGAAGATTTTTCATGGTGTATGTGCATGTGGCAGTCACATCAGTCATGTCTGACTCTTTGTGACCCCATGGACTGCAGCCTGTTAGGCTCCTCTGTCTGTGGGATTCTCTCATGCCAGCTGGAGCGGGTTGCCATGCTCTCCTCTAGAGGATCCTCCCTACTCAGGGATTGAACCCAAGTCTCATATCTCCTACACTGGAAGGCAAGTTCTTTACCCTTAGTGCCACATGGAAGACCAAGATTTTTCATACCATGCAGATGTTTCATAATATTAAAAAACAAAAAGACAAAGCAAGCAAGTTACCCAGAATTTCAGTCTACACTGAGAAGCAGCATGCTCTATTTGAATCTGAGAACCAGTTGTGTCTCTGAGGAAACTATGCATGCTCTCTCTCTGGTGCTTTAATCATTAGTCTCTGCCGTTGTTCAGTTGCTCAGCTGTGTCTGACTCATCACAACCCCATGGACTGCAGCATGTCAGGGTTCCCTGTCCTTCACCATCTCCCATGTCCTTCACCATCTTCACCATGGTTCTGTCTAGGACTGGCATATCTTTATTCTATTCCTGCACTTCTCTTCATCTCTATATCTCATTATTTTTCATTATGATCAGTTACAAAGTGCTGGAATAAAATGTTGCCTTCTCTGTGAACCCTTTTCTGACTTCCCATGCAGTTAACATCTCTTTGGTTCTCACAGTATTCTATACAGTTCTCTACTTTCTGACGTATCACAAGGAATCATACTCTACTTACTGCTTTTCTTCCTAAAGTTTCAAGGTCTTGAGAGAGAAGCTTAGATTTTAATCACCTCTATTCTGGTGCCTAGCACGGCGTCTGACATTTGGGAGATGTTCTATAAGTTTTAGTTAAAAAATAATGAATTAATATCCTCAACTAGTTGATTCATTGTTCAAGATAATTATCCAGAGACTGCTCAGTCAACCTGCACATAATATGAATAGAGAACTAATGTTGTTACTTTCTTGGGCTTCCCTGGTGGTTCAATTGGTAAAGAATCCACCTGCAATGCAGGAGACCAGGGTTCACTCACTGGGTTGGGAAGATCCTCTGAGAAGGACATAATAACCCACTCCAGTATTCTCTCCTGGTAAATCCCAGGGACAGAGGAACCAGGCAGGCTACTCCATGGAGTCACAAGAGTTGAGCTCGACTTAATGACTAAACCACCACCACTGTTATCACCAACACAAACCATTGACTATTTCCCTTTCATTTAACTTCCTCTGCAACTGTTACAATCTTCTGTAGTCTAGATATATGCCAACTCTCTTTGCATACCATTTGTTTATATGTATTCGATAAAATATCATTTTCCAGGAATCATTTCTAGGCATGATTCATAATAGAAGCACTGCTTGGTCTGGAACTTCTAAAACAAGTGGTTTCGGATGTAGGCAAACTTTTTGCATCAAGTTTCCAACTGAAGCAAGTGTGGTGAGCTAAAAGCTAACACAGCTGAGACAGACTGCTTCAGTGCAGAAGTGGGCTGAGAAGAGACATTAGCCAGCCAAGTTTATGCAGCAACACCAAAGATCAGCAAACTGACACCTAGAGAGCAGACAGACTTTGTGTGAGCAGCTGTCCTGGCCAAGGATATATTGTGACTTTCTCTCCTAGTCATCATTGCCTTAGGGCTTCCGCTTTTTGAGAGCCATTACTGCTTCCAGTGTTTGTCACTTCTGCAGATTTTGTATATCAGAAAAAAAAAAAAACTGAGTTATAATTATTTTCTTAGAGTTAATAGCCCACATGATAATTTTCAGTTGATATGGCTAGGTATAGGAGATACAAAGGACAGAAAGCTAGAGGGTTTTGGAAGTGAGCCTGAACTGTTTACCAGTTGAGGGCAAGTGTTAGAATATGATGAAAGGATTTTAAGCAGGGAGTGATGATGTCATCAGGTTTGTGCTTTAGAAAATTGATCTGAAAGCTTACACAGGCAGTATCAGGTGGCATAGAAATTAGAGGCAGAACATCTGCTTGCAGATTGTGAAATCAGTCCAGATGAGAGGCAAGGAAAGGTTCAGTTAGGACTGTGGAAGGTAGACTGATATATTTGATGGCCCACTGGATCTTCTCCCCAATATCTATAAAGTAAATCATAAAATTAAATCTGTTCCTAAATAACAAAGAAAACAATGAATTTGATTTTATCCTCTTCCGACACTAAGTAATTGTCCAATGGATATATTTTATGACTTTGTAGGTTGTAGTTTTCTCATCTCAGCAAATGAAACAGTTGCATCTCCAAAGCTTCTATTTTTGGTTATATCCCCATCATACTTCACATATCTGAAGTTGGCAGGTATCTTGTAAGTATCTTGCTTACATGGAAATAGAGAAACATTTGTATTTAAATTTCCTATTCTAATTGTCCTTATCAGATAATTTCTAGATTCGGATACTTTTTTACTTAATTCTAGTGAAATCAATATGTCCTGGTTTGGGGATACTGGAAAATGTTCATTATAAGAAATGTTGAAGTGGAGCTTGAAATTTTGGAAAACATCCCAGTATTAAAACGTCACAAAATCATTCCTGTGACTGGAGTGCATGAGACTGGTTAGTGTCAATGCAATGGCAGAAAAGATTGATCAGCTGATACATTTCTTATCTGATTTCAATGACTTTTGAGTTGAAAGCCCCAAGTCTTCCTTTGACTCTGCTTGAATGCAACTCAAGTGGGCTGAGAGGTTTTGCACTATAAAGGCAAGTACCCAATAAGTTGAGGTGCATTTAAGAAGCACTTAGCCTAAGCTATTTTTGATTGAGTGCAATAGCTCGAAGATGAGATTTCACAAGTCAATTTCTCTTTGCCACTATCTCGTGAAGTAAAATATACTTCTATTTTCTCAACTTGGAGAAGGAAATGGCAACCCACTCCAGTATTCTTGCCTGAAAATCTCATGGACAGAGGAGTCTGATGGGCCAGAGTCTATGGGGTCAGATATGACTTAGCAACTAAACAACAGGTAGATGGGGCAAATGAATGAGCCCTTTCCAATTGAGAACATGGGGCCTAGGTAGATGGAGTGACATGCATCTCATATGGCTTGGCAGTGGAGGGACCAGAGTGGAGCCATAGATTTCAAATCTATTTCACTCCAGACCATTATGGATTTTCCCCTGAGGTTGGGCCTACAGGTCCCCTTTCCTGGAGAATGGATACCTAAAGGACACTTAGTTTCTGTTAGCAAAGAAGAAGGGGACAGATGGTGATGAGCTGGCAGCAGACAGATGTCCATCACACATTCGGCCATCCCTGTACCGAGAGGCCGTTTGTTTTCAGTTTCTCAGTCATGCACACAACACTGCAATCAGTATCCTTGTATGCATACTATTACTACTTAGCTTTCATTTCTGAAGCTTAGGTTTCCCAGAGTGGGAATGCTGGTACCAAGGGCTTGTGCATTTTAACATTTTAAGCTTTAATTTGCACTATTTCTTGCCAAAAGGGTCGTGGCATCCACCTTCCCCATCTCCCCACACCTTCTGCAGCTTCCAGCCTATTTTCTTTCCACTGTCCTCTGCCATCACCCCTTTGGGAAGCATTTGCTGATTGCTAAACAGACACACTTAGAGTGGCCCAGTGAGTCAGGATTACTCCACTGCCTTCAGACACTGGACTCCTAGGAGACATCTGTTCTTAAAAGAGAAATGAAACTGCTCTCAGACTAACAAGTTTCACCAAAGCTGCAACCACCAGGATCTCTGGAATTGGGTTTTGATTCTTGATCTGCTTCATGGGTGGTCCCTTCTCTTGGTTGACTGGCATACACTCTAATGTGCCTTATCCTGACTCTGTGCGGTAACTGATCCTCAGTCACTTATGAAAACATCCCCTTTATTTCTTGTGTTCACTCTTAACTGTCTTAGAAGGCTTTTTTTTTTTTTTTTTTTTGTTTTGTGTTTGGTTTTCACCATTGAACAATTCAAAGGTAAACTGTGTCACGCTGGTTACCTGTCTGGTAGAAACAGCTGCTTTGTAAGTTTCTACTACAAAGCAAATAGTAGTTGATTTAATGTTGGAGGATTTCAGCTTGAGAAAGGAGGTAAACATTAGACATGAATCCACTTCAAAGCTTTTCTTGCAGTGGTCGAGGGTCTTTTTCAGTGTGATGATACAGCTTCTGCAGGTCATTGTGCCATTGTTCCACACAACAGGGAAAATGATGACTGCCTGGCAAACCACAAGCCAGTAAAGAACTCAACAGTTCTCAGGTATCCTTTGCCTCAGTACCAAAGTCTGCATTTGTATGCTTATTAACTGAAGTTTTTCTTTCTTTTCTATTTTTTTTTTCAATCACTGGCTATCTTGTTCCAGGGATCAGTTTTTAGATACAGAACATGTAGCATTCCCAGGATCATATAAAGATTCTGAGATTCAGACATTTTTAAAAAATTTTATTTTTACTTTATTCTACTTAACAATACTGTACTGGTTTTTCAATACATTGACATGAATCAGCCACAGGTGTACACGAGCTCCCAATCCTGAAACCCCCTCCCACCTCCCACCCCAATAATTGGCTCCAGTTTCATCATCTCATTGGAACTGATTCAAATTTATTCTTTTTAAGGGCTGAGTAATACTCCATTGTGTATATGTACCACAGCTTTCTTATCCATTCAGCTGCTGATGGACATCTAGGTTGTTTCCATGTTCTGGCTATTATAAACAGTGCTGCAATGAACATTGGGGTGCATGTGTCTCTTTCAATTCTGGTTTCCTCGGTGTGTATGCCCAGCAGTGGGATTGCTGGGTCATAAGGCAGTTCTATTTGCAATTTTTAAAGGAATCTCCACACTGTTTTCCATAGTGGCTGTACTAGTTTGCATTCCTGCCAACAGTGTAAGAGAGTTCCTTTTTCTCCACATCCTCTCCAGCATTTATTGCTTGTAGACTTTTGGATTGCAGCCATTCTGACTGGTGTGAAATGATACCTCACTGTGGTCTTGATTTGCATTTCTCTGCTAATGAGTGATATTGAGCATCTTTTCATGTGTTTGTTAGCCATCCGTATGTCTTCTTTGGAGAAATGCCTATTTAGTTCTTTGCCCATTTTTTGGTTGGATCATTTATTTTTCTGAAGTTGAACTGCATAAGTTGCTTGCATATTTTTGAGATTAGTTGTTTGTCAGTTGTTTCATTTGTTATTGTTTTCTCCCACTCAGAAGGCTAATATTTGCAGTGCTGTTTATTCCAGCCATCAATTTTGTTTTTAAATGGATGTAAGTGCATCAACCCTTGGAAATCTGTATCTGAATCAACATTAAAATGTCATCAACATTTTACAGTCTAATAATCCAAGTATAATAGAAATATTTTTTTCCAAATATGCATGTTTATGTCTTTCATTCAAATTTCCTTCTTTTAGCTATTCCACTTTTGGAGCTTACTTCATGAACTTGGGTGTCTTAAATGTGATACACAAATCAGGTTTTTATAATTTAAATAGTTTCAACATATCCTTAGGGGTTTCCCTGGTGGCTCAGCGGTAAAGAATCAGTCTGCCAAGGCAAGGGAGGTAGGTTTTGTCCTGGAGCCAGAAAGATCCCCTGGAAGAGGAAATGGCAACCCACTCCAGTATTCTAGCTTGGGAAATCTCATAGACAGAAAAGCCTGCCAAGCTATAGTCCATGCAATCGCCAAGAGTCAGACACGACTTAGTGAATAAACAACAGCAACAACATTTTCTAAACTAATTAACACGGACAAATGAATGATCTTTATATTACTGTTTATATCATAAACTAAGAAATTAAGTTGATGAAACTATCTCAGACAGCAATGAATCTGCCTGAAATGTTGAAGACTGAGTTCAAGCCCTGGGTCAGGAAGATCCCCTGGAGAAGGGAAGAGCAATCCAATCCAGTATTCTTGCCTGGCAAATGCTATGGCAGGCTACAGTCTGTGGTGCCACAAAGAGTCAGTGCTCACTAAGAGGCTAACACTTTCATTTTCAAGAAGAATTTCAGAAGGTAAGTCTTCTTTTCCCCTATAGGGTATTACAAAAATTCTCTCACATTATGGTCTGGTGGGACACTAGTTTTTGTGAGAGAATGAAGTAGTTTTGCTACACCAATTTAATGATCATCATATTCATATTTACCAAATGATGACTTTTTAAAAATTCAGTGACACTTTGTTCCTATTAACATATTATTGTTAAACATTTGTTATGTGCTACTATCACTATGAACAAAGCTAGTGGAGGTGATGGAATTCCACTGGAGCTATTTCAAATCTTGAAAAATGATGTTGTGAAAGTGCTGCATTCAATATGCCAGCAAATTTGGAAAACTCATCAGTGGCTACAGGACTGGAAAATATCAGTTTTCATTCCAAGCCCAAAGAAAGGCAATGTCAAAGAATGCTCAAACTACTGCACATTTGCTCTCATCTCACATGCTAGTAAAGTAATGTTCAAAATTCTCCAAGCTAGGCTTCAGCAATATGTGAACTGTGAAATTCCAGATGTTCAAGCTGGTTTTAGAAAAGGCATAGGAACCAGAGATCAAATTGCCAACATCTGCTGGATCATGGAAAAAGCAAGAGAGTTCCAGAAAAACATCTATTTCTGCTTTATTGACTATGCCAAAGCCTTTGACTGTGTGGATCACAATAAACTGTGGAAAATTCTGAAAGAGATGGGCATAACAGACCACCTGACCTGCCTCTTGAGAAGCCTATATGTAAGTCAGAAAGCAACAATTAGAACTGGACATGGAAAAACAGACTGGTTCCAAATAAGAAAAGGAGTACGTCAAGACTGTATATTGTCACCCTATTTATTTAACTTATATGCAGAGTACATCACAAGAAATGCTGGGCTGGAAGAAGCTCAAGCTGGAATCAAGATTGCCGGGAGAAATATCAATAACCTCAGATATGCAGATGACACCACCCTTATGGCAGAAAGTGAAGAGGAACTAAAAAGCCTCTTGATGAAAGTGAAAGAGGAGAGTGAGAAAGTTGGCTTAAAGCTCAACATTCAGAAAACGAAGATCATGGCATCTGGTCCCATCACTTCATGTGAAATAGATGGGGAAACAGTGGAAACAGTGTCAGACTTTATTTTGGGGGGCTCCACAATCACTGCAGATGGTGACTGCAGCCATGAACTTAAAAGACACTTACTCCTTGCAAGGAAAATTATGACCAACCTAGATAGCATATTCAAAAGCAGAGATTTTACTTTGCCGACTAAGGTCCATCTAGTCAAGGCTACAGTTTTTCCAGTGGTTATGTATGGATGTTATAGTTGAACTCTGAAGAAAGCTGACTGCCAAAGAATTGATGCTTTTGAACTGTGGTGTTGGAGAAGACTCTTGAGAGTCCCTTGGACTGTAAAGATATCCAACCAGTCCATTCTAAAGGAGATCAGTCCTGGGTGTTCTTTGGAAAGACTGATGCTCAAGCTGAAACTCCAATACTTTGGCCACCTCATGCAAAGGGTTGACTCACTGGAAAAGACTCTGATGTTGGGAGGGATTGGGGACAGGAGGAGAAGGGGATGACAGAGGATGAGATGGCTGGATGGCATCATGGACTCGATGGACATGGGTTTGGGTGAACTCCAGGAGTTGGTGATGGACAGGGAGGCCTGGGGTGCTGCAATTCATGGGGTTGCAAAGAGTCGGACACGACTGAGTGACTGAACTGAACTGAACTGCTTATCTACATTAGAATCTACCTTATGAAATTATTAGATTAAACCCAGCTATGTACTCTATATGCTCCCCTGGTGGCTCAGTGGTAAAAAAATCTGCCTTCATTGCAGGAGACCTGAATTCAATCCCTGGGTCAGGAAATCCCCTGGAGAAGGGAATGGCAACCCACCCTAGTATTCTTGCCTGGAGAATTCCATGGAAAATGTAGCCTGGTCGACTGTTCATGGGGTCAAAATGTCGGACACGACTGAACAGCTAACCCTTTCACTTTCATATACTCTCTTATTTGAGAGTTAAATTAGGTTTAAGTTTAATGTGTTATAATATTCATAATATAATGGTGCATTATTTATTTGTACAGTGTTTATTGGTACATAATAGTGGTACATGATTCATAATATAATGGTCCACATAATATTCAGTTTAGTTCAGTCGCTCAGTGTGTCTGATTCTCTGTGACCCCATGGACTGCAGCACACCAGGCCTCCCTATTCTTCACCGACCTGCAGAACTTACTCAAACTCTTTTCCACTGAGTTGGTGATACCGTCCAACCGTCTCATCCTCTATCGTCCCCTTCTCCTTCCTTCAACCTTCCTCAGCATCAGGGTCTATACAAATGAGTCAGTCCTTCACATCACGTGCCAAAATATTGGCATTTTAATGAAACATTATTTCTCTAGGTACTCTGCTACCTGAACAATATGGAAACCACTGTATTTCAGAAATTTAAAAAAGGAGATAATAAAATAATGGCACTAATAAACATTAACAAAAGTAAGCAATAATTTGATTGCCATTTGACCACACTTACTGCCAATAACTCCCTATTTGAGGAAACTCATGTGGAGTAATTGAATGCAGCAGCGCAGAATCTGAGTATCCCAGGATCCTTAGAGCAATGCCATCACCACGTCATGGCCATATTCTAATACAGCTGCTAAGATGTCCAGACATTAAACAGCTGTTTGAAACTATGAAAATGAGTATTTGAGGAGAAAGTAATACCAGTGTAATCTGAAAACAGAACTAGAATTCAGGAAATACTGATTCTAACTGGCTTCATCTCCCCCAGTAGTGGGCATGTACCTTAATCTGTCTGAATCTCCATCTCCTCATCTGTAAGTAGACAGATAATAGCTGCGTGGATCACATGAATAATAAATGATACTTTCCAATCCCTATTAACTAATCTTTGTATATTCAATTTTTCTTTAATCTTTTCTCCAGATATTGTCTGGACTTAACTTTACAAAACATTCATGTGCTCACCAAATTTTCACACTGGAAAAGGATTTAGTATATTCCCATTATATAGAAGAATATTTGAAAAGTTCAAATTCTAATATTTGAGGCTATCTTCAATTCTATCTAATCTGATTCTTTAAGCTTTATAATATCTCAGACTTCCCCACAAAAGGAAACTAACTATTTATTATTTTATGAATAAATTGAACTTAACTTACTGTGATTTTGCATGGACTTTTCCCTCTGCCAGGAATATTCTTTATCAACAGTTGAAATCCTTAAAGATCTATGAGATATACTATCATGTTTGCTATGCCTTCCCCAACAAATTCACCTGAAACTCACTCTTTCTTCAGTCACATATTTTACTTTTGCCCAGTATTCAAAATAATTTATGAACATTGATCCTCCTAAGAAATGTTTAGTTTTGCTACTGTTGGTAAACCTTGACAGAGCCTAACACACTGGGATTGCTCAATAAATGTTTGCTGAGGCAAGTTACAGTTAGTTTATTAATATTTGTAAACAATGAGCATTCTATTATTAATGTTACATAATTACCTACTGCCTACATGTCTCTGATTTATTTATACTAATTCACTGAACAACATTCCTTATTTATGCTGCTATTAATGGTAGGCTAATTATTGTGCACCAGACTTACTTTTGATACCTTAAAGTCAGTACATAATATCTTAACATGAGCAGTAAGCAGAATAGAGAAAGGCAGAAATATACCTACCTCTAAGTAATCTGAGCACATATATATGTATGTTTTTTCAAACTCTCTTCTCTGAGTTGTAAATATTGATAAAAACAATGATTGTGAAAGGGCACATCCACTAAGCAAAAGATGGAATACTACACATTGTTAACAGAAATCAAATTGTGGATTTGAAATTAACTCCACTCTTTACTTGCTATGTAACTTGAGGAAGTTACTTAAACGTTTTTAGCTTCAGTTCTCTCAGCTATAAAATGGAAATGTTAACAACATTGATCTTTTACAGTGAACATGAGGTTTACAGGATAAATACACCCACACAATTTTCAGTCTTGAGTCTGGTACATCATACACAATTAGTAATCATTAGTTATTATATTAATGATAGCAGTGATTAGCGTTTTACTTTTGTCAACATAGACTGGAAATTGGGATTCTTAATGAATCTTTCATTTTTACTTAATTCTTGGGACAAATAAAGACTTTGCAATACTGTAATTAATCACTAGCTCATCTGTGTTACATTTTATAGGTTCTGTGGGTTTTATTAAAATGGTAAAGCCATGTCTTGAATATAAAATATATTTATAAATATCTTATGTGAGAACCAATACTATAAAATGTATAACCCCCAAAAGTAATGATTAGTTTATCAACCATTCCCTGTCTTCTGTAAGTTATAGTCTGTGTATAAGGGGACACTTCACACAATCTTGCTCCATTTTTATTGTTGAAGAATGCCTTGGGTATATTGTAACCAAATATTGCTTGATGAGCCATGTCAGCTACTATGGCACTTCAGATGAAATTTTCAAGACATAAGAATATTGGAATTAACTTACTTAACATATTTGTTGATGTTGTTTAGTTGCTTAGTCCTGTCTGACTCTTTTTAAGACCCCTATGGACTTTAGCCCACCAAGCTCCTGTGTCCATGGGATTTCCCAGGCATGAATATTGCAGTGGGTTGTCATTTGCTTCTCCAGGGGATCTTCCTGACACAGGGATTGAACCCACATCTCCTGCATTGGCAGGCTGATTCTTTACACTGAACCACCTGGAAAGCCCTACTTAATACATATGGTCCATTAATACACAGTTTCTGGTGTTCATTTTTTTATGATCTCTCATGACAACACCATGACTTTCTAAGGTAAATCCTCTCCCCCTTCCCAACAAATATTACTAAAACCCACCTTGAAGCTTCCAGATGAATCTAACCTGGCTGTTTTATTAAACAAAGGCCCTGCCTTCATATGGAATTAATATTTGACTTAGAGTTGTTAAAGTGAAAATTACCAATAGATATCCAGTATTATCATTTTTATCTGGTGTTACTACTGTGGAAAGAAGAAAAACAATTGAAATTGAGTTTGACTATAGTTTGCCTCTTATTATTATTCATGGTTCAGAATTAGAAATTTAGGAGTGAATTCTACTGGAATTGTGAAAATGACTGGAATTTTTGTGAATGTATAGTGTTACGGAACTGTCAAAGATTTTGGTGGACAGTTACCTGAAAAGCTGCACGATGTGGGTAAACTATTGTAAACATTTTGAACTAAATTTTCTCTACCTGAAAATAGCAATCCAAAAATTACAGAAAATAATATTTTTCAGATGCTTAACACAGTGCTTGACAGACTTCCTCTTTTAGTTGCAGGGTATCTTTTAATTCTAGATAATTAAAAATGGATGGATAATATGATAAACAAATTCTAAAGAACTGTACAATCCTCCGGATCCTATGTTCTGGTTAGTCAATAAATGTTGATGTCAGTATAGCTGTGAAGGATCTAGCAGATGTAAATAAAGTACCAAGTCATTTGACTTCACAGAGTTTTCTCTAGCTTGTAGCAGAGGAGGAAATCAAAGTGAGTTGAAGCATAAAGGAGATTCAACTGACCTATCAACATTATCAGCTATGATTTTTTGAAAACATCCTTGGCAGGGGCTAGCAGGGGATCTGTAGGAGATGACAGGAGCTCTGGCCAATAGCCAGGAAATGAGGATTATAGTCTATAAGCACAAGGAACTGAATTAAACCACAATCTGAGTGAGCTCAGAAGTATATTTTCTTCCCCAGACCTTCTGTAAAAGAGCCCAGGTGTGAGACTGCTTCAGTGTGAGACCCTGGGCAGAGAATTCAGTTGAGCCAATAGAAAATTGTGAGATGATAAAACAGAGTGGTCTTAAGTCTCTTTATTTATGGAAATTTGCAGAGTAGCAAATCAGTTCTCTTCAGTTGCTCAGTCATATCTGACTCCTTGTGACCCCATGAATTGCAGCACACCAGGCCACCCTGTCCATCACTAACTCCTGGAGTTCACCCAAACTCATGTCCATTGAGTCGGTGATGTCATCCAGCCATCTCATTGTCCATTGGCCATCTCTGATGTACAGACAGCCATCTCTGTTGTCCCCTTCTTCTCTTGCCCCCAATCCCTCCTAGTATCAGGGTCGTTTCCAATGAGTCAACTCTTTGCATGAAGTGGCCGAAGTATTGGAGTTTCAGCTTCAGTATCAGTCCTTCCAATGAACATCAGGACTGATCTCCTTTGGGATGGATTGGTTGGATCTCCTCGCAGTCCAAGGGACTCTCAAGAGTCTTCTCCAACACCACAGTTCAAAAGCATCAATTCTTCACTCAGCTTTCTTCACAGTCCAACTCTCACATCCATACATGACCACAGGAAAAACCATAGCCTTGACCTTTGTTGGCAAAGTAATGTCTCTGCTTTTCAATATGCTATCTAGGTTGGTCATAACTTTCCTTCCAAGGAGTAGGCATCTTTACTTTCACAGCTGCAATCACCATCTGCAGTGATTTTGGAGCCCCCCAAAATAAAGTCTGACACTGTTTCCACTGTTTCTCCATCTATTTCCCATGAAGTGATGGGACCAGATGCCATGATCTTCGTTTTCTGAATGTTGAGCTTTAAGCCAACTTTCTCACTCTCCTCTTTCACTTTCATCAAGAGGCTTTTTAGTTCCTCTTCACTTTTGGCCATAAGGCTGGTGTCATCTGCATATCTGAGGTTATTGATATTTCTCCTGGCAATCTTGATTCCAGCTTGTGTTTCTTCCACCCCAGCGTTTCTCATGATGTACTCTGCATAGAAGTTAAATAAGCAGGGTGACAATATACAGCCTTGGCGTCCTTCTTTTCCTATTTGGACCCAGTCTGTTGTTCCATGTCCAGTTCTAACTGTTGCTTCCTGACCTGCATATAGGCTTCTCAAGAGGCGGGTCAGGTGGTCTGCTATTCCCATCTCTATCAGAATTTTCCACAGTTTACTGATCCACACGGTCAAAGGCTTTGGCATAGTCAATAAAGCAGAAATAGATGTTTTTCTGGAAATCTCTTGCTTTTTCAGTGATCCAGCAGATGTAGGCAATTTGATCTCTGGTTCCTCTGCCTTTTCTAATAGCAGCTTGAACATTTGGAAGTTCACAGTTCACATAGCAATAGAGCACCATAACAGATAAATGTTAGGTTTCTTCACCTCATAATCAATGTGCATTCTTTAACTTTCACTAATTTTTTAATATTTAATTTTTTGCATTAAAAATAAAAAGTTACAATAAATATTTGCTGGTAAGATAATTGTCTTTAAAGCATTTGATCTATGTCCTTTGCTTTCTACAAGTCTCCATCTATATACTAAGATATAGGATCCCGAGGTTGTTTTACCTGACAGAAAAAAAAAAAAAATGTGCTTAATGTTGTTGGAATAATCTTGTCACAGTTGTACAATGAGTTACTGTCTCCAGGCAACAGTCTACCATGAGGGAGAAACTCCAAATGTAAAGGTCTTCTCTTGAGTCTCATCCTTGTTAGTGTCTATGTGGTACTCCTTTTACCAATGCACTCCCTGGATTTTACACATCAGCACATCAGCACAGTTATCCTCTGAGCCTTACATCTTTTCTTCTTCGTCTGACTCTGTGGCCATATCTGACCCCATAAAAATGTTTTCCGAATATCAGTGTTCCTTTCATTGCTTTCTTGCTTTGATTACATGTTTTGATTCATGGATTTCATCTATTCATGATTTCAGTTCTCACTTTTCTGCAGCACTTAACCCAGGGCATGTCAGCAGCAGTAGATCTCTACACATGTAATATTTAAAACTACTGATGACTCCCAAGTTTATGTTTCTAACCCTAATTCCTCCCAAGCCATTGGAGCTCATGTCCAGCTATTTATGAGACATACTCATTTTGATGCAGAGTTTCCAAGTAAAACACTAGGCTTCTTGTTAATATGTTTTAAATAAAAATATATACCAAATATTGCATGAGACATACTTATGCTAAAATATGGACTATTTGCCTGAAATTCAAGTTAAACTAGACTTCATGTACTTTTATTTATTAAATTGGCAAATATAGTTTGAAAAACATTGAAATCTTGAAGTCAAGATTTCCAAACTAAATTAATATTATTACACATAGCAGCAACTGTGCTGTCCTTCACTGTTAGATTAATTGAGCCACTTAGGCCTGGTTCTTCAGCATAAACAAGTGGTGTAGCTGAGTAATTAATTAATAAAGCACAGATCTAGACCCTCAGTTACAATTGATCAGGTCTACTTCTTAGCTTCATCACTTAATAGCTGTGTGCGTGCTAAGATGCTTCAATCGTGTCTGACTCTGTGACCCCGCCAGGCTCCTCTGTCTGTGGGATTCTCCAGGCAAGCATCCTGGAGTGGGTCTGTTCCTTCCTCTAGGGGATCTTCTGGACCCAGTGATCAAACTTGTGTCTCTTATGTCTCATGCATAGGCAGATGGGTTCTCTACCACCAGTGCAACCTGCAAAGCCTGTAGCCAGTAGCAATCTACCAAATTTGCTAAAGGCTCTGTTTCCTTATAGTTAACAAGAAGATGATAACTGTATCCCATATCAATAGGCTGCCATAAGGATTAAAATATAGAATCATGTAAAGGACACAGTCGGTTATCTAGAACTAACTACTCCATTCTCTTTCTTCACAATTTATAGCTCACAGAGCATAAATTAAAATAATATTGGAGTGTAGCAAGAATTCACAGATACTCAAGGAGGAAATAGTGAGCATCCTGATTTTTTTCAAATATTATTATAAGTACATATTTATTTGGTAGGTTTATAGAGCAGAAATAAAATTATTCATTAGATGCATCTATTTTTTTATACTAATATCCTTGTAAAGAGGATATGATTCTGTGTCTCTATCACAATATTAATTTTTTCTATTTATGAGAAACTCCTGTTTACCTTTTCTACAAAGCAGGAAGCAATGCATTATTTTAATTTTTTTCTAGTATGAGGTTTGCAAAAGCTAATTTTCTTTTGATGGATCTTGGCAATTTGTGTCTTTGTAATAGGTATTTGGCTAGATTTTCAAATTCTGGGGAAAACTTGCTAGGGGGCTGAGTAACAGAAAACATTTTTTTAAAAATGCACACTGTTTAGTTTTAGGGGAAATAGTGTATCAGTGGAAGTTGGAACCCTTTCCGTTGTTTGTGTTTTCCCCAAAACTAATCAGTCATTTGGCAATGAGGTAATGAAGAGGTTTATATTTGTCAGGAAATTGAATAATATTCAATATTTCTTCTTACAAAGAAATTCTGTGGCTTGAAATGGTTAAACTGGATCTATAGCATTCTGAAGTCAGCTGTAAAAGCCTTGGAATAATTTAATATTGTAATATATGTCAATGTTTCCATGTGTTTAGATCATTAATTGATCCTTAGTAACTGAACCTAAAAGTGCCTGAGTGTGTACTGTATATGATTCACAACGCTAAGGACTGTGTGATGCAGGGAGTTTTCATAAGGAAAAGCTTCCATGGAATCTGCACCTTTAGGCACGCGTGCCTGCTAAGTTGCTTCAGTTGGGTCTGACTCTTTGCCACCCAAAGAGCTGTAGCCCACCAGGCTCCTCTGTCCATGGAATTCTCCAGGCAAAAATACTGGCGTGGGTTGCCATTCCCTTCTTCAGAGGATCTTCCTGATCCAGGGATCAAAGCAGCATCTTCTGCATGTCTTGCACGGAGAGGCAGGTTCTTTACCAATAGCACCAAAGGCAGGTAAACAGAAATGACAGGCAAGACAGACTGGAGAGGGGATTGGAGGAAACAGTGGTGATAATCTATGCGTGTGCTGAAACAATGCCAGTGTGGAATCTTCCAGTAAACATCTAGACTTGTGCTCAAGCCACAGCAGCACACTGAAGAGAAAGCCAGGCAATAGTCCAAAGTGTCTTAGAGGGGGACAAAAGTGGAGGAGAAAGGCACTCTCTGAAAGACCTTCTAAAAAGAACACTAGGTCTCATTATTACTTAAAATACCCATTAAAGTTAAGCATAATGATAATCTTCAGCCAGGAAAGGGAGCTGAAAAATCTTACATTAAATTAACTGCTTCTATGTAAGTCAGAAATATTAGACCTCCTAGGTAATTTCCAACAGAATTATCTGACAAAAGCCTCTTGACCTGGACTGTGATATGTCACTCATAATGACTCTGGCAACATGAATCTGCAAGGAATGAATCAGACCATGAGATAGCATCAGGTCAAGGGTCAATTTGTTCTTTGAAAGGTCAGTTTGTTATCACTGGATAACAGATTGGACTCTGCAGCTCAGTCAAGGCTTGAACCCAGCTGCTACCAGTCACTCGCTGCCCTGCACCAGTAATTTATATCAACCAGAGCACTCCTGGGGTTATCACAAAACCTGAAATTGGGCCCTGGCATTTGAATTCTAAAGAAAATGTCCCCTTCTTGCCTCTTAACACAGTTGCTTATTTAAAGTGTTCATACTAAAAATGTACTAAGTGTTCAGATTTTCTTATGTGTCTTACCTGAAAAGTTATGATAGGATTTAGATACTAAGAAGAAAGAGTAAAGAAAGAAGTTTTCCCCTCTATTTTCAGCTATAGTGGCAGAGTTTGCTTTGTTTTCATTTGATTTGGAGATCTTTGAGGAAAGGCATTAATTTCATTTAATGGATCAGAAAGCTTCCCTTCAATAAGGCCAAAGCTAGAGAGAAATTACTATTCCTAAGCCCTCAAATAAAGGGCCCCAAACAGAAAATACAAGAGATGAAATAGCTGGTCCAAATCTTAGGTGACAAGGAAGCAAAGCATATGGCAAAGGCTACTCTTTAATGGCCATAAGATTTATATAGAATTTCAAGATTGAAAATGTGCAGGAATTACATCTCTATATAAAGGCATTGAAGGACTGATGTTGAAGCTGAAACTTCAATATTTTGGCCACCTGATGCGAAGAGCTGACTCATTTGAAAAGACCCTGATGCTGGGAAAGATTGAGGGAAGGGACGACAGAGGATGAGATGGTTGGATGGGATCACTGACCCAATGGGCGTGAGTTTGGATAAACTCCGGGATCATGGACAGGGAGGCCTGGTGTATTGCAGTCCATGAGGTCACAAAGAGTCAGACACAACTGAGCAACTGAACTGAACTGAATAAAGTCATCAGAATTACTTACTATGATATTATTTTACATGGCAAAATATTCCTATCATATATCTATCATGATTATGTTGCTTGCAACTAGAGGGCAATGTAAAGCCATGAGATAAAACAAGTATTACAAGGCCCTTCCACTATGCCTTTATGTTTGTTCCCAAGTCTCCAGTCTGTCTCCATCAAAAAAAAAAAAAAAGAATGAAAGAAAACATAGCCACAAAATATCAGGATTGTTTCTAAACCCAGGGAGTTTGAGACAAAATATGTGATTGTTTTTCTATTTTATTATATCAGTAAAACAGTTATTTTAGATAACTTTTCAGCCATATGGTTTTTATTTAACTACTGCCTCTATCTTTAAACCCTTGTCTCTCTTGACCTCTAGAACAGTACTATGCTAATCATAATTTCTCATATTTATTTTTTAAGCTCTTCTGTTTCCATCTCTTCCTAAGCACACTGGAGTCCTTCTTACTCTCCATTCTTTCTGCTTACATATCCTTACTGGAAGATCTTAAATTACTTTAAATAGTTTAATAATCATTCATAGGTGAAAAAAGGTTACCCAGATAACTCAGTAGTAAAATATGTGCCTGCCAAAGGAGACACTGAAGTCAGGGGTTCAATCCCAGGGCCCGGAAGATCCCTTGGAGGAGGAAATGGAAATCCACACCTGTATTCTTGTCTGGGAAACCTCACGGGCAGGCGAGCCTAGTGGGCTAAGCCCGTGGGGGCTACAAAGAGTCGGACACAACTAAGACTGAACATGGTGGTGATGGTTCAGTTGCTAAGCGATGTCTGACTCTTGCAACTCCTTGGACTATAACCTGCTAGGCTCTCTGTCCATGGAATTCTCTGGGTAAGAATACTGGAGTGGATTGCCATTTCCTTTTCCAGGAGATCTTCCCAACACAGGAATCGAACCCAGGTCTCCTGCATTGCAAGCAGATTTTTTACCAACTGAGCTACAAGGGAAGCCCCAGGCATATAGGTAAACAAATTCCAAATCACTGTCTAACTATGACTTCTCTATAACTTTCAGATTTAGAAATCTAAATATCTGTTTGACTCTTGTTAGAAAACTATATTGGAGAAAGAAATGGCAAGCCACTCCAGTATTCTTGCCTGGAGAATTCCATGGACACAGAAGCCTGGCCGGCTACAGTCCATGTAGCTCTTCATGTCACAAAGAGTCGGACACAACTGATCGACTATAGCTCAGACAACTATATGCATTTTAAAAACTCTGTATGTACACAGCTAGACACATTATCTTCTTTTCCAACTTATTCCGACTTCACCAAGCATAGTATTTTACTTCATGCTGTAAAATCTTCTCATTCAATATCTTTCTAGAAGCCACTTTCACTGTTTCTATCATTCTTGTTAGTCTTAGTTATTTCTAAAACCTGCCCTTCTGTGGCTTTCTTATTGTCAAGACCTTAGTTGAGTCCTTCCTCTGTTCTAGCCAAGAAAAATGTAAAATTTTCTTATCTCAAATGTTTATCTTAAAATATATCTTGCCTACCATTGACTGATTAGTTAATTCAAAATATACTTGTTAGCTAATTAATATATACCAGATACTGTTAAGGGTGTTGAGATTTTACAACAGTAAAATAAGAAAGATATGACTCCCCTACCTTCAGTGATTTTTTTGTTTGTTTTGGCAAAGTGATGAAAGAAAAACATATAAAACCTAATTAAACAAGGTAATAATAAAACTGCTAATGCTGATAAATGGTGTGCATAAAGGAAACAGTGTACTTAAGCTGAAAATAATATGATAAAGAAATTATTTCCACTTTCAAGGACTACCTTTCAGAAGAAGTGATATACAAACCTACTCTAAAACATGACAGAGAGCTAGCCATGGGAAACGTGTGTATGTGTGAGGGAGTTCGGTTGTGGTGCCTAGAACCTTCCAGGAAGAGGGAACAATATATTCCGAGGCCGCTGGTGGAAAAGAGTTTGGCACAGCCAAGGAATAAAACCCCAAAGCAACAACAATGATAAAAACAACTGCCACTGGGTCTACTGTTTTCTCCTGTGTATTAGTTTTATATGGCCATCTTAAAAATGACCACACTCTTGGTGGTTAAATGCAACATCTTTTTATTATTTTCAGTTCTCTAGCTTGCAAGACTGACAAGAGTGTCGCTGGAATAAATCAGCCACTGTGTTGCTGTATTCTTTATTGAAGGCCTAGAGGAGAATTTATTTCCTTGCCTTTTCCAGTTTCTAGAGGCCACTTGTACTCTGTGGCTCATGGCTCCTTCTCCACCTTCAAAGCTGGTTCTGTGGCATCAGTTGTGATTGCCTTCAGCAGCCTCATCTCCCTCTGACTGCTTCTCCTGTTCTGTCTTTCCCATCTACACTTAAGGACCCTAGGATTACATTGAACTCACCAGTAATATCTAGGATAAAATCCCTTTAAAAATACATATGTATTTTTTTAATACTTTATTCTACTTTACAATACTGTTTTGGTTTTGCCATACATTGACATGAATCAGCCACACGTGTCCACGATCTCCCAAGGACAATCACTTCACAACACTGTGGTGGCCCTGCCACACATCGGCAGGGATCAGCCGTGGCATAAACTCCCTGTTTAAGGTCAGAAATGTAGCAGCCTCATTTATGTTCATAACCTTAATTTGAAGAAAATGAAGTTTTTCAGATTTTATCCAGTAGTTACTGGTGACCCATTGACCATTATAATCTCTTAGAGGGGAGGTATAAAAGTTGGGGAAGGGTTTTAGGCAGGGTTGTCTGGCATTAAGTTTACAGAGGCACACTGGAGAAGAAAACGCCCTGATAAAACTACCTTAAAAATTTTTTTAACAAGAAGAACACATTTTAAATTATTTAAAGTTCGCTGTTGAGAGCTCCTAATGTCTTAAATATTTATCTTTCCACCTTAGTACTAGTAAAATGCTAAGGCTTAATAGAAGAATTGATTACTGAAATTCAATTGACTGGGTTGAATCATCTACTTACTTTTGTGGAGTAACATTTTTACATTAGACAAATATTTCTCAATTATATTGACGTATGTTCATAAATATGGGCTTTCTCTGGTGGCTCAGATAGTAAAGAATCTGCCCATAATGCAGGAGACCTGGATTCAATTCCAGAGTGGGAAAGATCCCCTGGAGAAGGGAATGGCTACCCACTCCAGTATTTTTACCTGGAAAATTCCATGAACAGAAGACCCTGGCGTATTATAGTCCATGGGCTGAAGGGAGTCGGACATGACTGAATGACTAACACTTTCACTTTCATAGTCTAAATATTGCAGTCATTATTTCTGTATGCATTTTACACAGCAAGTTAAGTTACAGAGACATGTCTTGCCTATGAAGGGTCTTGTAATTAACTGGCATGCCTATATGTACTGAGTCACTTCAGTGTGTCTGACTCTTTGTGACCCAAGGACTGTAGCCCAACAAGGTTCCTTTCTCCATGGAATTTTCCAGGCAAGAATACTGAAGTGAGTGACCATTTCCTCCTCCAAGGGATCTTCCCAACCCAGTGATTGAACATGTGTCTCAGTTGAGCATGGCTTTGCATTGGCAGTTGGATTCTTTACCACTTGAGCCCCTTAATTATTTGGCAATGAGGATAATACAAGGTACTGTATTTACTCAGGGTTTTTGCAGATAACACTCTACTAGATTCATTCCAATTTGAAGTGCTGTGTTCAGGCTTGAAGATAACACTCCAGATAGTGTCCATTCAACATAAACACACTGGGTCGAGATCTATTTTCTCTTTGCAGTGCCTCTATTAACGAGGCCTCTATTAAAACAAACTTTGCACACAAAGGTGATCTAGTAAAAGAACTGAGAAAGCATATCATGTGAGAAGGAGCACAAGGAAATGAAGATGATATGTCTGAAAAGAAAAACTGAAATGGATATTGGTCATGGAATTTTAAAATACCTAAAATCCTACCAAATGGAAGAGAAAATGAAATAATCTCTCAGGACAAGGAAGCAACCTAGATGTCCATCAGCAGATGAATGGATAAGAAAGCTGTGGTTCATATACACTATGGAATACTACTCAGCCCTTAAAAAGAATAAATTTGACTCAGTTCTAATGAGATGGATGAAATTGGAACCGATTATACAGAGTGAAGTAAGCCAGAAAGAAAAACACCAATACAGTATACTGACACATATATATGGAATTTAGAAGACAGTAATGATGACCCTATATGTGAGACAACAAGAGACACAGAGGTATAGAGTGGACTTTTGGACTCTGAGGGAGAGGGAAAGGGTGGGATGGTTTGGGAGAATGGCAGTGAAGCATGTGTATTTTCCTGTAAGAAACGAAGCGCTAATCTATGTTTGGTGTAGGATGCAGGATGCATGGGGCTGATGCACAGGATGATTCAGGTAGAGGATGTGGGGTGGGAGGTGGGAGGGGGCTTCAGCATTGGGCGATTGTGTTCACCTATGGCTGATTCGTGTCAATGTATGGCAAAACAAATACAGTATTGTAATTAAAAAAATAAATAAATTTAATTTAAAAAAATGAAATAATCTATCAAGTGAGTTGTAAAAGGAAGTAAGTTTAGGTACAATGTGAGGAAGATATGTTTGTGCTACCTAAGAGTGAAACAGGCTGTTTCACTTTGAAAACAAAACAAAGTAAAACAAAACAAATTATTATCTGTTGGAAAGATAATTATTATCTGTTGGTTCAGAAACTGGAGTGGATGACTCACAGAATTGTTTCCAACTCGGTGTTATATTGCATGCAAATTATTCTAGCCACCACATCTATAGAATAAGGGAAACTTTGGTTCTCTAATTGCTAAATTCTAAATTTCTCAACAACTGTACATAAAGATTGACATTATCTTAAAGTCATTAAATCAAAAGTAGTTGATTTTATATTGATGTTACATCATACTACAGGCTGAAATCCAGTATATTGCTGAACTTGGCAATCTTTTCTACTGTGGATCTTTAAGAAACAGAATCAGAAATATCTAACAAAACATGAATGATGATGAACGTACAGTATTATAAATTTTTATTCCTTAGAGAATAGAAATTTATTTCCTCAAACTAAGGATAATATCTGAAGCCTCCTGCTGCAATAGGAAATTGAGGACATGTGACATACTACAAAACTGTGTTTTATAGGCTACCAGATTCAATGAAATAAATAAAATATATTGTGTGTACATATATATATGTTCATTATTGAAGGGTCACAGTTTGATTTCTTAAACAGAAGAGAAAATGATGAGCCATATTTATTTGAAGCTACAAATATATGCCTACTTGACTGAATAGAACTTGATAAACTTTGACTGAATTTTAGTCTATTTTCAAGTTTGCTTGAACATTTTTAATTTATTAAATGTAATACCATAAAAATAGTTACTTTCATATAATGCTGACAGGACCATAATTTGGTACAAACTTTCCAAAGGGCAATTTGATAATATATTTCTTAAGTATTTGACAACCCATGGCCACTTTTTAAGATTAATCATGAGAAAAAATCATGAATATGGGCAGGGATGTAGATACAAGGCTATTCACTGCAGCAAAGCATAAAGAAATGAAAAATAGAAATGATTTACATATCTAAAATTAAAGGTTTATTCTTCCATAAAATGAGATGGAATATAATCAATTTATTGTAAATTAATGTTTAGTAACATGGGCTATTGTTTACAATAATTATAAATATATATAGTTTACAAAGCAGAATTTATAGTTCTAACTAATTTTTATTAAAGAATAATTAAACACAGTGTTAACAGTGAATATTTCTGTTTGTAAATTTTACTTAAAGCTTTCATATTGTCTTATTTTGCTTATTTTTAAAAATTTTCAGTGTATAGTGTGATTTAACTTAATAATGAGAGAATATTTCTAACATAATAAGTTAATTTTTTATCTGTTAGCTAATAATTGCTTACAGCTATACCTGAAGTTTAATGAGCACAAAAATAAATTCCAGTGACTCGTGTGGTAGTTATGGTCTATAAAAATGTGAGTTTGCCAAGACCTGAGTAAGACCACTTGTACTAAGTAAACAGCCAGAAGGAGTCAAGTTAAAACAGTAAAACTGATTACCTTTTAAAATTTTTCTTACTTTCTAACTTGCAGTATGTCTGATATTTTTATTCATTATTAAATAGATATCAACAATTACTTATTAATACACATATATGCATATAGTATGTTGATTGTGTCAAGGAAAAAATGTTGAGAACTAAATATAAAACATGAGATAAAACAAATTAGCAAAAACATGACATAAAGACAAATTAGCAAACATTGCAAGATTATGATAAAATTTATTATTTTCTAGATCTTGAAAGCTATTTGCCACTCATCGAGTAAAGACATACAATCCTTCATGTGTAGATAATTCTGGTTCATTCACATCATTATTTTTTCTTCCCAAGATAAACTCAAAATAAAATAGTATTGAAAATAACTCATGTGTAGATTCATTAAATGTCTTTATATAACTTTCCAATACAACTGATTATTCAGGGAGCTCTAATTTCTTTCCTGCCAAAATGCCTTGGGAAGGCAAGTTATGCAGTGTGAGTCAAGTATATTCACACATGACACCATTTTGTAAAGATCATTAAGCCAGGCAGATTCTCTTACACAAAAACAGCTACTATGTATTTCCTTCAAAAGGGTGCATTTGTGCAACCACTGGAACATGGGATTTCTACCACATTTAATGAAATGTACTGAAATCAGTGAGGGGATCAAAGACCTTCACTCTTGATTTCTTTTAGAGACCTTTGTAAATAAGTAAGGCCTTCCTAGATGGCCCAGTGGTAAAGAATTCCTCAAAGCAGGAGACCCAGGTCCAGTCCAGGTTGGGAAGATCCCCTGGAGGAGGGCACGGCAACCCATTCTACTGTTCTTACCTTGAGACTCCCATGGACAGAAGAGATTGGTGGGCTACAGTTCTAGCGATGCAAAGAGTTGGACATGACTGAAGTGACTTAGCACACACGCATGTATGCAAGTAAAACTATACGTCATTTTGGACTCAGTGAGATTTCAGTTTAGTTTAGTTCAGTCACTCAGTCATGTCTGACTCTTTATGCACCCCATGAATTGCAGCATGCCAGGCCTCCCTGTCCGTCACCAACTCCCAGAGTGAGATTTAGCCATACCTATTTCCAGAAAGAAAGAAGAGCTCAAAACAGTCTTGTGATTCCACATTCAAAAATACAAATTATTATACAATAAATAGAAAGGCATTTCTTTAACATTTTCCCATGAGGATATAATCAGAAGGAAAAATACTTTAATAAAGGGAAAAACACTTGACAAAGTCAAGTGTGTAAAATGAGATTATGTTAAAATTCATCATTATCATGCAACCATTTAACATCAAGTGTATTATTGAAGTTGAATCATTGAATGAGAAAATATTATGAAAAGCACTCAATGCAAATAGAGAGAAATCACTTTAAAATATTTATGAGCTGCTCTTCATAAAATTTTGCTCAATACATTAAATAAGAAAATTTTATGCCAATAAAAGTTTGTATTTTAGGAAATCTTTCTATTACTCTTCAATATAAAATATATACTTAGATTGCCATAGATGAGAAATCCTTTGCACACAAAGTAGTTACTAAGCTCTAAAAATATTCCTTTTGCCATTCTAAAAAAAAAAAAATAAAGCATTGCACTTGATTCTGCTGATATATATTATAATATTGAATTTTTAATATAAATTTATTTATTTTAATTGGAGGTTAATTACTTTACAATATTGTATTGGTTTTGCTATACATCAACATGAATCCACCACAGATAAATTATATTATTTTAAATCATCTGATTGTCATAGAATTAGAAAACATAGTAGGATAGATGGTTTAGAAATAGCTCATTTCATTTTCAGGAATTTAAGGCAAAGAATTTATCTCATTCATGTAGATTCTAGTTGAATATCTGTATCTAAACAGAAATCTTTTTTAAATGAATGTTTTATGGAGAATCATCACTTTTTTTTTTTTCCAAAAAAGATGTGATGAATGAGTCCTGTTCTTACTCATAAACATCTCCTTTAAGATTTCCTTTCTTACACCTTCTCTTAGTACCTGTCTGAAACAGAGAGTCTTTTAGTTAACATCTCAGACAGAACTCTTAATGGTCCTTCTTTTCCTCCACCTAGTCCTCAGATCAGCAAATCTCACAAACATTCACCTGGGTGCTCCCCAAACTAAGAAATGATCCTCTGCTTCCCTTTTCTTCAAGTCCCCTCCCTCAGCAGCTGACCTGTCAAATGCTCTTTTCATGACTCACTTCCTCCATCTGCATCGTGCCACCTCCGTTTAGATCATCGGTGCCACTGATCCACATTGCTAGCTGGCCTCTCCATCACAGGCCTCGTGATGGGCCTTGCTTTTCTCTGAACTCCAGTCCACACTCCAGTAGCTAAAATCATCTTATTTAAGATATGTATTAGGACATGGCATTGGCCTAAAATGCTCTGATATTTTTATGCTGGATTAGGAAATAAACAAAGCAACAAAAACCCCTTAAAATCTATACCAGGGTCTTCTCAGACCCTATTGAGAACTAGCTAGCTTCTCCTAACTTCTTTAAAGAAAAGTCGGAGAGTCAGACATGATCAAGCAACTGAACAACAAACTTCTTTACTGCCGGGAGGAATCGCTTACCTGTTCTTGGCACTGCAGCGCTGGTCCTCTGTGTCTTCGTCAGCCCTGAAGCCCTGACTGCTTCAGGGTCTTGGTCTCGCCGCGGCCTTCCCCCTCTCTCAGACAGTCTCATCGCACTCCCTTCTGGTCATTCACCTCTCAAGTCAAATGTCACTTTCTCGGGGACCTTCTTTGCTCCCCTTGCAGTAAGTTTCCAACCTCCAACCATCACAGCAGCCCATTTTATTTCAAGGATTCTGTGTTTATCAGAAACTTTAAAAATATTTCATTGCTCACTTGATTAGGTCTTCATTTCCTGTTCTAGAACTTGAGCTTTGTTTACTGTTGTTCCTGTAGAACTATACTCAGACAAAATAAGTGTTCAATGAGATATATAGCTGAATAAGATGAACCCCATGGAGGAAAACATCAATTTCTAAATGAGAAATGTAAGATTTCTTTTTTTATAACGCTTATCACGTACTTAATGAATTAGTTTGAAACATTAAGGTCATCTTATAAAGTTTATTTTTGCATATTTTGAAGCGTTATCTTTTCAGACTTGTGTGGGTTACTTTTTTCTTTTGGATTTGAAGTCTTCAGTGGATACAGCAGTATATTTTCATTCTCATGCGTCTTTTTACTTTAATCTTCTTATTAATCTTTCATAGTGTACTCTTTATTGCTCTGTCAGTTAAACCATTCTCGCATCATATCTGCGTGTTTCCATTATAGTGCATGCACATGCTGGCATTTCCCACTCAACTATTGCTTCTGTAATTGCCAGCATTATAAGTCACAGAGAGAATGTTTTAATAAAACACTTATATTTTATTCTGTGCCTTATTACATGTTATGAGAATTATGACAAGAAGAAAATGCATTAGGAAGCATATATCAACAAATCTCAATTTGTGTCACAAGATTATATGCTCATATGAAGCTTTATTGCCTTCCTAGAAGATGGCTCTGATGTCAACTCTAAGAATACTTTCTGATACCTCAGTGTCTGACATGCTGTACCTTTTATAAGTCTGAAATCTTATGTTCATGTTACAAGATTATGAGATATTTGTATATGACATATTAAATATTGTTATATGGCATAAATAAAATGAACTTCAAAGTCTGTAGAGTAAGAATAAAGTTTGGTAAGCATCCAGTGTTTATCTTGACTAAGAAGGCTAGGAAAGTAAAATATTAGGTTAGGTTTATAGTGAAATTTAGTCTCTCCAAATGTGATATTATAAAAATTATTATGTATATATGTCTGCCTCCAGATATCTCTCCTATTTCCAGACTTAATGAAACCAGATGTTGTCTTTTGGTTGAATTGTTATTATTATTTAGATCTTACAACCAGGTGTGATCTCAGCAGTGTCATGGATAAGCTTAGACATATGGGGTTAAATTGACAGTGTTTCAGCCTTTTTTTTTTTTTTTAATTTCCAAAGCACTCTGCTTTATATATAGCTTTCAACAGTTTTATGGGACTTGCCCCATTGGCTCAGCAGTAAAGAATCTGCCTACAATTTAGGAGATGGAGGAAATGTGGGTTCAAAACCTGTGTCAGACGATCCCCTGGAGAAGGAAATGGCAACCCACTCCAGTATTCTTGCCTAGAAAATCCCATGGACAGAGGAGCCTGGTGGGCTATCGTACGTGGGATCACGAGTCAGACACAACTGAGCACACATGCACACATGGACAGTTTTTGTTATACAACTCTCTACTCTCTCTCCCTAAAAAGAGCTTAATTGGCTGTCTAATCAAAGGTCCTCGAGTAGTGGTGGACATAGATATGTATGACTTGTGGATTCACTATACACTTAAGAAATACATACATTTTTTCCAAGCATAAGCTTGATTGTGCTGTGCTGTGCTTAGTCAGTTGTGTCCAACTCTTAGTGACACCATGGACTGCAACCCACCAGGCTCTTCTGTCCATGGAGATTCTCCAGGCAAGACTACTGGAGTGAGTTGCCACGCCCTCCTCCAGGAGATCTTCCCAACCCAGGAATCAGAACCCAGTTCTCCCACATTACAGGCAGATTCTTTATCATCTGAGCCACCAGGGAAGCCCAAAAATATTGGAGTGGGTAGCCTATCCTTTCTCCAGGGGATCTTTCTGACCCAGGAATTTAACTGGGATCTCCTGTATTGCAGGCAGATTCTTTACCAGCTGAGCTGCCAGGGAAGCCCATTCCTATAGTGGCTCAGAGAGATATGTTTCCTACTGTCAGAAAGACGTGGTTGATGGAGATGATAATCACTTTACCTGATGAGCGTCATGAGAGCTAAAGCATAGTAACAGAAAGGCCCTTGTCCATTTGCTGTGATCCTGTAGTCATCTCACTATAGGAGATTTAAGACCATTGAATTATGGTGGCAATTTGATTATACGGTAAAGATAAAAGTATCAAAACATTTCTATTGCAGTTTATAATATAAGCATTTCTCTCATGTATTTTCAGTACAATCATCACAGTAAGTACGTTTCTCTGTCCATTAATACTCTTTCTATCTATCATCTATCCATTTCTGTGCACACAATTTTCATGTAAATTTCCTTTGAATATATAGTTTTCACTGAAGGTTTACATATTTTTATATGCATCAGTTTAAATGGAAGCAGAATGCAATTTATAACTGATTTTTACTTCATAAGAATCTTCTGAATTTGAGTGTATGGTGACTGGAAGCGGGAGCAGGAGCTTGCTCTTTGTCTTCTTTGAAGAAACAATTTAGTGAAGAAACTACTAAACTAAACTGAAAGAGATAAAGAATTTACTGTAAGCACAGTATGTGTGGAAGAACATATAGGTGAACTCTGAGTGAGCTGCACTCAATAGGGGTGGTTTGGGTTGCTTACACGGGGCCTGTCTCCTGGGTTGTCTCTCACCAATCGTCTCACTTGTGCCCATATTTGGCCCGACTCAGGGTGCTTCCTGGTAGGTGCACACATCTCTCAGCCAAGATGGATTCCGGTGTGAAGGTGTCTAGGACATTGCAGAACATTTTATGGTTGGTGTTTCCTCCCTCTGTTGGCTCTTTCCTAGACTAAGGACTTTCTCTGGGCATGTACTGGGCTGGGAAATTCTCTTGATCACAAGAATTGTGGTCAGTTTGCTTCCACCCAATCAGGGTCCCACCTGCTAGTATCTTATCTTGAACTTTCAGCTGGAGACTGAGTATAGCTGCTCAGCCTGGGGCCCATTCTATTTTCTACCTACTTCCATTAATTATTTTATCCCAAATGATGGCCTAATGAAAACAAAAATAATAGGTTAGAAAGTGTTAACTGTTCATGTTTCATATGTCTTTAAGGCTAGACATTACATATAGTCGTTGAGAATTTGAAGACCTAGATATGTGTTCAGTTTTAGATACAGAGTAAAACACCTTTCCAATTCTACACTGTTTCTAAAGGTGAACATATATCTAGGTTTTCAAATTCTAAATGACTATATTTTCCATGAAAGTGAAAGTGAAGTTGCTCAGTCGTGTCCGGCTCTTTGTGACCCCTTGGACTGTAGCCTATCAGGCTCCTCCGTCCATGGGATTTTCCAGGCAAAAGTGCTGGAGTGGGGTGCCATTTCCATACTCATGGATAAAAGCTAATAAGCACAATTTTATTTCATTTTTTTCTTTTCCAAATATTAGAAAGAGAAATTAGAAAATCCAGAAAACTTAGAGCACATGTTTTGTAATTATTCATTTATCTTATCAACTGATGAGTATGCAATGATATCTATATTGTCTTCTATGTTTTCTATTGCATTGCAGTTACTTTCTACATGTCAGCATATAGTAGTAACTAAACAATTATTTTTAAACTCACAGCATTTCTGAGATGAGAATATGTTAAACTCAAGTCCCCTTGTCAAACTTATGGCAAGCTTGTTTTAAGAATGATTGATTATGGCACAGTGCCAGAAAAAATGGAACGCTTAGAAGAACCTAAATAGTTGATCTAAATCCTAAGCAGATAATGGATTGACTATTTCAGACTTTAAGCTAAACAGTATTTCTATTTTTACTCATAAAGGAAGTGGAATGTCAATTTTATTCTAAATCCAGCAATATCTAAAGTTTATTCCACATAACTTTGTAAAAAAAAAATGCTCACTCCCTAAATACCAGTGATTTCACCACTGATTCCAACTTGTATGCTAAGAGAACACAGTGTCTAGAATATAGAAAACTGATTTTAACTTCTTTTTAACTGAAAATAGGCTATAGGAAATTTAGATCGCTTTTCATTGAAATAAAGAGAGCCATATTTCTCTTTGCCAGGAGTCACTACAATTACCTTATTCATCCAAAGGCAAATTTAAATATCAGCCAATATTAGTAGAGCAGATCAGTTTTTCTTTAAAGAACAATATACAATTCTTATAGCCAAAGTATAATTTGTAAATCATTTTCCTCCAGAAAAGAGATTTCAACTCCTGTACCATGATTTCTGATTTTGTGAATGAGAATGCCATCAAAGGAAATCAGGAAAGAATATAGCTTATAGATTAATTATTTTCCTAGACATGGAGGAAAAAAAGCTGTCACTTTCTTTTTCTTTGTTGAATAAGTACGGATTATAAAATCCCATGATCCTATGCAGACACTGGCTAATTTGCAGTTGTGGGACTTGAGAGAAGATGACAGCTGCAGACAGTGTGGAGGAAAAACCACCTTGCAACATATTTTGTCAAGTTGCAGCCTCTGGCTTTGACCTAGGGCCAGTATTCCTGGAGACATGATGAAGTGTGAAAAGTATTGGCAGGCATTTTAAGCTATATCTATAAAAAAGTTATGCATTAAGGGAAAAGGCGACCAGGAGAGATTAATATTTGTGAAGTTTATAGCAAAAAAAAAAAAAAAAAAAAAAGCAAAGCAATAGGAAGTAAAGAAATCCCCAAAGGGAATTTCTTACAACAGCAGCAGATTAGAAACAGGATGGACCCAAGCAGGAAGCTTATTTTTCCAGCTGGAACATTTCCCTGCAAACCTGAAGTAGATTTTGGAATGACAGGCAAATGCCAAGGAAATGTAAAATCAAAAAATCATGATAGAATTTACAGGAGCTGGGAAAGTCTGAGGGCTGGGAAGAAAGAAAGAAAGAGAGAGAGAGAGAGAAGGAAAGACTGGGGGCGTTGTGAAGAGAGGAAGGAATAAAATACGGAAGAATGGACCAGCATTCTGAACTTGGAACATTTCAGAAACAGAGCAAGAGAGCAGAATAGTGTTTCTGCTACAGAATGCAGGCTTTCAAGTTAGAAGAAGAGTCTGAGGTGAGCGAGTCTAGATATTTTTAAATTTTATAGCCAAAGAAAATAAACTTCAAGTCATATGCACAGTCTCCTTAGAGATACAGCAGAGCTCATCAGCTTTGAGTGGAACGGGCAGTGTTGGTCCTGTATGCACTGGCCTCGACTCATGCCTGGAAATTGACTCCTGGGGCACTTTAAGATCTTTAAGGCTTTCTAGATTGCTTGAAAATAAGCCTGGTGTCACCTACTCCTTCCTTTATTATTTAGGAAACAGAATCTAAGGTCTTAGGGCTTGCAAATGTGTATTTTGAAGACCTATATGCTCTAAGGCTCATTCCAGTTACCCGATGCCCTGGGTTCTGAATTTCCAGGCTCCTCCTGCTGAAAATAAAGGTCTTTGAACGTCTCTCAACACATTGCAGGTCATTGTTAATACTCCTTCCTGAGAGACTTAACAATAGACTGATGAACTCCACTTTCACTCCGAGAAACAGAGGATGCTTCTCTTGTGCTTTAAACAGAGCTTTCACTGGGGCGGTGAATAAGGCAGGGGTGGTAGAAAATGAGGCTTTCTTTGCCTGCAGCTCTGTCTGCTCTCACTGGGGCCTTCTGCCACAGATGGGGTTTTCCAGCAGTTTTCTTCAGCCTCTCCAGCTTGGGATGATTTCTTTAATGATCCTTTCAGCCGCTGCCTGTCAGCTTTGCAGCCACGGCGGGTTTTACCGGCGTTAACTTCGCTGGTCAAGTTCGCAGCTTCTGCTAGCGCCTCTGGTAGGATGATGGTGTCCCGTGATCACTCAGAACCTGGCAGAGAAAAACCCTCTCACTGTCTGTCAGTACTGCCTTCGCAGTGTCTTTCTTAGAAGTACTTCTGTGAAAGCTTTTTAACCACAGCTACCTTGCAGCACACCTTTCAGTGCGTGATTTCAGATGCCCGTACAGTTTCTTTCAGAAACCACATCTTTGTATAGACACACATTGTCACATTTATGTTACTTCTTTCCCTTTAACTTTGCCTTGAAATGAATTCTGACCTTGTTGGCAGAAGTACTGGATGAGTGTTGTCTATTCACTTTGTAAAGATACAATCTCAAGAAAATGGTAAAATTTCTAAGAATCTCGTATCTCTTAACTGTTCAGATGGAGATAAATCCTAATCAACTCCAGAGGTACTGGGAGCCTTAAGTAAGTCACACTAATGTGAAAATGTTTTCAAAATTGTAAACAATTATGTGAATATAAGGAATTGTATAGCCACAGTCATAATGGTACCAATCTGTTTTCTCTGCCTTCTTAAGGCTTAAGGCTCTCACTGTAACAAAGGGGGCTCAGATGGTAAAAATCTGCCTGCAATGCAGGAAACCTGTCTTCAGTCCCTGAGTTGGGGAAGATCCCCTGGAGGAGGGCATGGCAACCCACTCCAGTATTCTTGCCTGGAGAAGCCCTATGGACAGAGGAGTCTGGCGGGCAATAGTCCATGGGGTTGTAAACAGTTGGACATGACTGAGCGACTAAGCATACACATTCAAGTCAAGGAATCTAGTTTAGTAGTATCTAAATTTAGACAATAGAATAGTTGGCAAATTCTCCCAATTCTTCATTTAGTCCCATGTACATGGAGGCAATTATTTTTCAGTATTGAGTAATGAAAATATTTTCTAGTATCCCATAATTGTCTATGTAAAAGATACACAAGTGTACGATTCCTGGGGATCAAATATCTTTTTTGTCAGTGAATGAGCTCATTGAATACTTTGAATTTAATGCTTTTAGCATCCAGTTGATCAATTTGGCTGTAAAGAAATGTGTGTGGTTCTTATATGCAACTTCACCAGCATGATCTTATTATCAAATAAACATACACACACGTATGTTTATTCACAATAAATATTTAGTTTAAATATTTTGCCTACAGTATTTGTAACCTTGCTTGCTTCTTCTCTGTTCCATCTCTTCACAAAGCAGATTATGTCTTTCAGTGGCTTAAGCCAGAATCCAATCCTTCATACCTTGACTCTTTTCCTCTTACATTTTATCAATCACAGAAGACTCCTGATTCTATCTCCTAAATGTGTTTTGAATTTATCCATTTCTTTTCATACCCATTGGCATTTCTCTATTACAAGTCTCTGTTACCTCTGACATTGATGGTGGCAACAGTTTCCAAATTAGTTTTCCTTCTCCAGTTTTCCTGTCAGTCACCCTACAGCAATCTACATGCGATCTAAATGCAAATTTAGTCCTATAAACCAGAAAGTAAGCTCCATGAGATCAAAACCTGGGTCTTTCTTTCTCACCTCTATATCCTGTGACTTATGCACTGATTTTTTTCATTCACCAAACATTTAAAGAGTGTTTACTATATACAAAGCAATGTTCTAAGCATTGGAAATTTAATACAGAGCAAGACAGGCAGAATGGCTTTGTCACCAAAGAACCTTACATTTCAGGAAAAGAAGATAGACACAAACAAACAAAAATAAAGAAAGTATAAGGAAGTGAAAAGTGCTATGACACAAATAAACTTGCGGTGTGACAAACAGTGGCCCCTAGGCTGCTTTAGGTAAGGCAGACAGAGAAAACCTCCCTGAAGGAACTGGTGGGCATTAAAGGCTGTTGCTCTCCTCCTTATAAATTTTCTGGGGTCATCATTGACCTCATGAGATAGAAAGAGGGCATGATTTTTCAGATTCTTATCTTGTATTTTTCAGGGGTAATCTTTAGCCACTTTTGAGCATTCTGTATTATTTAATTTCAATTTTTCTTACATGGTTCTCACCCTTTACCTGGCATTACAGTCAGAGGAAGGTTATGTTAAAACAAAGATTCCAGGCTCCATTCCAAGGGTCTTTACTCATTTGATTTGGAATGGAGCCGGGAATGTGCATGTCTAACACATTGTCCCCAGGTGATGCCAGTGATACTGGTCCAGGGACTGACATTACACACTCACACAACCACCTGCAGTCTTCCTTCACACTCTTTGGCTGTGTCTATGGAGTTTCACTAGCCTACCGCAACTCCTTTACCTTTTTGCATTATTTTCTCTTATTCATTTTTCATGTCTCAGTAACTTTATCTACTCTAAGGACATCCCCTAAATATACATTTTCCTCTCTTCTGGGTGCTCCATAAAGTCATATTGCACTCCAGTCTTATTCTTCTTATGGTCTCTTATTCCTGTATTTGTATGGGCTTCCCAGCTGGCGCTAGTGGTAAAGAACCTGTCTGCCAATGCGGGAGACATAAGAGACACACGTTCAATCCCTGCATCAAGAAAATCCCCTGGAAGAGGACACAGCAACCCACTCCAGTATTCTTGCCTGGAGAATCCCCGTATATAGAGGAACCTGCATGTTATGGTCCACTGGGTAGCAAACATTTGGACATAACTGAAGTGACTTAACAGGAAGCATGTTTGTACACCTGATTCACACCTCCTTGTCTGTATACCTGGTTCACACCTCCTTGGCTATATTTTTCACTGATGTCTCTTTATCGCCTTGCATAGTGCCTGGCACTTTTCAAATACTTTTATTCAAGAAATGCCAGTGTTCTAATGACTGCTAGTTTGGTTGAATGATTTTCTGCATAAACTGTGTGAATTTGGAAAATAATTAGATGCAACAAAAGCTTAATAATGTATAAATGCCAAGAGAGGAGTTCTTAAAGGAGTAAACATTGTGAATCAATGGATGACTTCTATTAAAAGTGTGATTTATGGATTGAACTTCAAGAACATAATCCCTATCTTACCTTGAAGCAAAATGGCAAAGTATTTTTTTAATTATGGAAAATACTACAAGAATAAAAATAATGATATATCTACCTGTAAATTGACAGAAGAAGTTAAAAAAATTTTTTTTCTGTTTCTGTCCCATCACTTCATGGCAAATAGATGGGGAAACAGTGGAAACAGTGACAGACTTAATCTGGGGGCTCCAAAATCACTGCAGATGGTGACTGCAGCCATGAAATTAAAAGACACTTACTCCTTGGAAGAAAACTTATGACCAACCTAGACAGCATATTACAGAGCAAAGACATCACTTTGCCAACAAAGGTCTGTCTAGTCAAGGCTATGGTTTTTCCAGTAGTCACATATGGATGTTGAGAGTTGGACTATAAAGATAGCTGAGCACTGGAGAATTGATGCTTTTGAACTGTGGTGTTGGAGAAGACTCTTGAGAGTCCCTTGGACTGCAAGGAGATACAGCCAGTCCATTCTAAAGGCGATCAGTCCTGAACATTCATTAGAAGGACTGATGCTGAAGCTGAAACTCCAATACTTTGGCCACCTGATGTTAAGAGCTGACTCATTTGAAAAGACCCTGATGCTGGGAAAGATTGAAGGCAGGAGGAGAAGGGGACGACAGAGGATGAGATTGCTGGATGGCGTCACTGACTCAATGGACATGAGTTTGAGCAAGCTCTGGGAGTTGGTGATGCACAGGGAGGCTTGGCATGCTGCAGTCCATGGGGTTGCAAAGAGTCGGACATGACTGAGCACCCAAACTGAACTGAACATTAATTAATTAATTTGGCCATGTCAAATCTTAGTGGAGCACTCAGGCTCTTCCTTGCAGTGCTTCTCAGTTGTGGCATGAGGGCTGCTCTTTAGTTGTGGTTTGCAGGTTTAGTTGCACTGAGACATGCAGGATCTTAGTTGACTGACCAGGGATCCTCTGTCCCCTGCATGGGAAGGTGGATTCTTAACCACTGGATCATCAGAGAAGTCACCAAGAATTTTTTTTATCAAATATTATCATATTTCCTTTACTATTTTAAAATTATTTTCTTCCATGTATTTTACATTGAAGTGATTCTGAAACAACAAAAGTAGCTAACAGAAGAACATTATCATTGAGCCAAGAAAGAATAAGTCTTCTTAAGTGCTTTTAATACATGTTTTCTGAGATGGGAAATTATGAGAAAAAAAGGAAATTGCACATTAGTCAATCAAGGCAATGTTAATTAAATTGAGAATAGTATCAACAATTTCATCTTGTTGATACTTAATCAAAGGAAGAAAATATGGACAGTGTGAAGTGAATTTGAGATAGGAAATCTTCCAGACCATCCAATTACTCAGCTTCTTGATTTTCCCTGCCATCAGCGACAGCACATTCACTGCCATGGTCTAAGTTAACGTGAGACAAGGGGCTAACACAGATCTCCACTAAACCTGAGCTTTCCAGTATGAGAAATCATAGCGGAAGACAGCAAGAGGAAAGGTTAAATTTTTAAAGAGGAAAAATTATTTCTCAGAGATGATACATACTTAGCAGAGCATAAAATGAATTTGATCTGAGTTGGGAATTCAAAACATAAGAGCTTTAAATGATTGCTGAAACCTCAGTGCTTACATTTAAGAAATCTATTTTCCACCATTGAGATTTAGAAAATAAAAACTACATGTCAGTAAAGGATGGGGGATAGGGCTTTTGGCTTCTGGAAAGTCTTGAATGAGTCACTTAGTGTCATATGAGAAATAGGTGTTATTCCTACAAAATCTATCATACCACAAAAGCAAAGCATTGCAAAGGACATTTGAAAGTCACCTTAAGCATACCCCTGTCTGCACACATGCCAATTTGAAAATTATTACAGGCCCATTTAAAATAAATAAATACTTCTTCATTCCATTAGTAATCTGGTACAGTACTTAACAGTTTTCACTGTCAGAGAAGTCTTCCTTACATATTATATAAATCCCTTGAGTTTCCTTTCTTCCTTCCTTCCTTCCTTTTCAGCCTTGTTGCTTTCTTGCTTCATTTTTTCTTTCTTTCAATTCAGTCTTCCATAGAGGTGGAGAACAGTTAGTCATCATGAATTATAAATATATTCATCTTTTATATAATAGTCAAATAGTAATTTCTCTCTAGTTGAATAAGCTCAGTTATTCAATCTGTTATTCAATGATTTCAATTATTCTTTAACCTTATGCAAGATCTATTTTTTCTCACCTAGACACCTGTTTCTATTCACTGCTTCTCTTACATTGTGTCAAAGATCCTGCTTATTCCTTATGTTTCGAGTTAATGAGGTAAAGCAGGCTATGGTTTTTCATACAGAATTTTATCAGTTATTAAAGTAATATAAGCATCTGAACTTTCACTTTCACTATGCAAGTAATATAACCAATTACAAAATATTAGGAAAACAGGTAAGCAAAAAGAAAAACATCACCTGCATCCCACTACTCAGTGGTTATAGTTATATTTTAGACTGTTCCCTACCTAAATTTTGTATGTTTTATATAACATATCATGATGGTTTTGCTATCTTAACAAAATTAAATCTTAGAAATTGTATTATATGTCGCAAAATTATTTCTCAAGTTGATCCAAATAAAATAGAAAAGCAGACACACAAACAAACCATCAACTAGATTACAACATAAAAATACTATAATAAAATATGGTAACATATTAGTGCAACAGAGCAGGACTTTTTTTCTTAACAGTCTGGTAGAAACAGGAAAGACTCTATCTCGATTATGTCATTTTAGTCACTGCTAAATGAGGACAAATAGAGGTTTCCTTAACGGAAAATGGAAGACAAAAAGCATTAAAAAACAATCATATATGGACATAAAGCATGAGAAAGTGTGTGCTTGGATAGGTAAAAAGCATATAAAGGCCCCTGAGTCTAGCTTTCAAAGCTGGAACTATTTATGCTTTCTTATCTTTTCTTCTATGCAGGGTATAAAAGTACAGCCTAAAATTTCCATAGTCAAGCCAATGTTAGACCTCAGAGGCCAGCGTGCGGCTCTCCCTCCATGCGCGAGGCATTGTAAGGCCTCAGAGGCCAGCGTGCGCCTCTCCCTCCATGCGCGAGGCATTGGAAGACCTCAGAGGCCAGCGTCCGCCTCTCCCTCCATGCGCGAGGCATTGGAGAGACCTCAGAGGCCAGCGTGCGGCTCTCCCTCCATGCGCGAGGCATTGGAAGACCTCAGAGGCCAGCGTGCGCCTCTCCTTCATGCGCGAGGCATCGTAAGACCTCAGAGGCCAGCGTGCGCCTCTCCCTCCATGCGCGAGGCATTGTAAGGCCTCAGAGGCCAGCGTGCGCTCTCTCCCTCCATGCGCGAGGCATTGGAAGACCTCAGAGGCCAGCGTGCGCCTCTCCCTTCATGCGCGAGGCATCGGAAGACCTCAGAGGCCAGCGTGCGCCTCTCCCTTCCATGCGCGAGGCATTGGAAGACCTCAGAGGCCAGCGTGCGGCTCTCCCCCTCCATGCGCGAGGCATTGGAAGACCTCAGAGGCCAGCGTGCGGCTCTCCCTTCATGCGCGAGGCATTGGAGGACCTCAGAGGCCAGCGTGCGGCTCTCCCTTCATGCGCGAGGCATTGGAAGACCTCAGAGGCCAGCGTGTGCCTCTCCCTCCATGCGCGAGGCATTGGAAGACCTCAGAGGCCAGCGTGCGCCTCCTCCCTCCATGCGCGAGGCATTGGAAGATTCTTTGGAACATGCAGTTGTAATGTGGCTGTCACAGAAGACACTGAGAAATAAAGTTCACTTGTAAAATTATTTAACCTTTTATTTATGGACAAGTTTCAAAGAACAGAGAATTATGGAAAAATACTTTGATTCCAAACTTCTTATGCATGTGACCTGATAAAAATACTGAAATTCAGAGGAAGATAGTCAAAGGCATAAATTTCCAGTTATAAGGAGGATTAGGAATGTGATGTACAATGTAGTGATTATAGATAATACTATTAAGATGGTAGATACTGAGAGTTCTCATCATAAGAGTAGTTTTTCTTTTTTAATAGCTACATGAGATGATGGTTCTTAACTAAAAATATTATAATCATTTCACAATATATGTATCTCAAGCTATCATGCTGTATACCTTATACTTATATCTTAAACTTATAAACTTATACAGTATGTCAATTATTTCTCATTAAAACTGGAAAGATTTAAATTATCTGAGACTCAAGCGCCTCATTTCTTAAATGAGGTAATAATAAGGTCTACTTTTACAGGGACTATAAAAATTAAGATGTACATGGTGGCATTGGACTCATAATTCCCTATGTTAGGTATCAAGTTTGTCTATTTTTTCTCCCATCTTCACACATTATGTCCATGTATTTTACCTAATCACCCAGGAACTTACAAGTGTCCATGGTGTTTGATAAAGTCATGTTGTAGGCAAGTATGTTATTAAGAGTTAAGTTTTGCTTCTCACAAAATGCTTGCACATTTCACTGATCAATTAAATATTTCTAAATTGGATAATAAAGACTAATTCAATTGTGAATTCTGGATTATTTTTGATGGCTTTGTGGAGATATAATAGACATACAGCATTACATAAGTTTAAGTGTGCAAGGTGATAATTTTATTATATTTATATGTGTTCATACAGTTTCACAAAGCATCTTCTATTGGCCCCAGCTTTATGGATCTAACAGAGAATAATAGGCCCACTATTGGTGCTGAATATATAAGGCAAGGAACTATATGCTTCACTCCAGAAAGACCACAGCAGAAAAAGTGTGGTTCCTTCTGGAAATTTCAAAGTAGAGAGGAGCAAATGGATGGCAGAAGTCAACAATGAAGGAGCACCTATTCAGCGCCATATCGTTTCAGGCAGCTTATTCTGTCTATGAATTCTTACAGCCAACCTGAGGCAGAGTTTTTAATATGAGAATTATGAGCTATAAAGTACTGAGAAACAATTTAAAATCAAGCACTAAGATAAAGTAGGATCAGTATGGTAACATTTACCTCTATTAGTTCTTTCTATAAGAAGTTGTCTCCTATATCATATTGTAAAGTAATTAGCCTCCAATTAAAATAAATAAATTTATATTAAAAAAGAAGTTGTGTCCTTAGTAAAGAACTATCTAACAATGTGGGTCTCCCCAGGTAGCTCAGATGGTAAAGAATCTGCCTGCAGTGTGGGAGACCCAGGTTGGATTCCTACATCTGGAAGATCCTCTAGAGAAAAGAATGGCAACCCACTCCAGTATTCTTGTCTGGGGAATTCCATGGATGGAGGAGCCTGGTGGGCTACAGTTCATGGGGTTACAAAGAATCGAAGCTGACTAAATGACTTTTACACACACACATCTTACAGTGTAGATACTGGAAATTAAGGGGATGAGACAGGATACTTCTCCAAATTAATCTCATTAGCATTATACATTTCTCTACTCATCCCATTAAGACCTACTTGCTCAGGCTAGGAGCTTTCATATATTTGTCTTGCTTCTCTGGAGCTTTAAACCTATTAAAATACACAGTAATCATTTTTAAAAACTGTTTTCCACATGCATTTTCAGATATGCATTATGCCTGGCCATTAGGCCCAGAGTCTGATAAAAATCATATACCGGGATAAATGTAAAATGGGCCTAAAGGTAAACTACTGTTTGGGTAACAGTGCTCTGCACTGTGGGCTTACTATTAAATTTGAAAAGTGACTTACTCTTCTCATCTGAGCTGCTACTTGCCAGTTTCAGCTGGGGGCGGGGGGGTGGGGATAACGTCAACTTCCCATTATCATACCCAGAACAAAGGACTTGGATTTTTTTTTTTTTAATGATTGGAATGTCTGGTAAATATCTATTTCACTGATACTGCAGAGAGCTGATCCATATCTTCTCTATGTTTCAAATCCATTTGTTTTAGTAAGTGAATAATCAAAAATAAATTACTCTTTCAACAGAAAACTGCCTGAGACTTGAACTTATGTATGGAATAGTCTTTCATCATGTTTAAATGTATATAGAGGAACATAATAAAGCACTAGACTCTATTCATCCATTTTTTTAACTGGTGTGAATTATACCTTAAGACAACAGGGTTGTTCATGCCTTGGTTACTTTCAAAACAGCCTATTTACAAGTGAAAACTGTATCACAGTGCCTATTACATTTTCAAATTTTCTGATATATGCCTTAAAGTTTAGTACTGTACTTGCAGTAAGGTCTAACCTACACATGTGGAAAAGACAGGTATAAACACACTATTAAAAATGAAGTTTTAGTTCACCTGTTCCATGTAAAAACCCAAAGTGTTCTACCTTTTAAAATGAATGAAAATAAATACAGCTGCATTCTAAGCTACTTGCTCACTTTACTCCCTTGAAAATACTAATGCTATGACTATGCAATAATAATTGAAACAAAAATTTTTAAACACATTAGTGAACCTCTTCTAAAATGAGCAAATATCTTTTCAGGCAATTTCTAAAAATTGCGTCCTTTATCTTTTAGATTATCCATTCTAAAGACACTGCTTTAGAGCCCTAAGCATGTATATACACATATACATACACATATGCATACACATGTGTCCCTTTAAGAAACATCTGCCAGCTGAGTTTTTATAATCATAAAATCTTAGAATTAAGATATTTTTATTCCCTTGTTCTATGAGTTTTTCTTTTTCAGAGTTCCCTATAGCACCTACTCTAATGGATTCTGAAAGAGAAGTTTTCTTCTTCTAGACTTATACGTTGTTATGAAGTACAACAACGCATATTTTTCCACATGGGAAAAAATATAATGGTGTTACTTATGCAAAGTCATGTCATATTAGTAGTAGAATTAGAACTTAAAATATATTCTAACACCATGGTTTATTGTTATATAGCATTAGAAGGCAATGGCAGCCCACTCCAATACTCTTGCCTGGAGAATCCTATGGATGGAGGAGCCTGGTGGGCTGCAGTTCACGGGGTCGCTAAGAGTCGGACACGGCTGAGGACTTCACTTTGACTTTTCACTCTCATGCATTGGAGAAGGAAATGGCAACCCACTCCAGTATTCTTACTTGGAGAATCCTAGGGACGAGGGAGCCTGGTGGGCTGCCATCTATGGGGTTGCACAGAGTCGGACACGACTGAAGTGACTTAGTAGCAGCAGCATTTAATTTTGTGCTGCTCTGTTGACTTTATGGCATTTTTGTAGGTGATGTGATACCCCAAACAGGTCATGCAAATCAGCTGTCTTGTTTAATATATAGATGCCCCCTGTAAACACAAAGATATTTCACAATATCATAAAAAGAGTTCCCTCTCCTAATCCATTATTCCCAAATCCATCAAAATAACATGATTAGTATAATGAGTAATGAAATCTATCATGGTAACATGCAAGAAAAGTTTATTTTTCTGCAAATTCTGAGTACATTACCCAGTGACCTTATTTTTATTCAGGGGAGAGTAAATGTTCCCTTCCTCTTTTCTTTCTTGATATTGAAACAATTCTAAGCATCTCTGGATCATCAACTTCCTTTAATGGTCCACTGCTCAATATTAAAAATGAAAAGGCACTGTTTTTCAAGTATATATTACTCATAGGGTTTATTTTGTTGTTTACATTACTTTTCTTTTGTTTCTAATTGCTAATATACTAAAAATATAAGATGCAAGAACTGAAAGAAAAATACTTAAGAATTCTTGTGAATGTACTAATTAGAACCTAACCAGGCTTGCTATTCTAGTGAGAATTGATGAATATACATACATGAACTAAAGCAGAGAAAAGAGTGTCTTTCTTGGCTAAGAGACATTAGAAGAACTCTTGTATCTCTTTGCTCAGAGTCTATTTCTTGTCTCTCACATCAAAAATCCTAGGATGTAGTATTAGGAATAAAAATTGTGCTTCCTGATTAATTTTGAACTGCTATGAGGCTACAGGGTTACCTTGAAGGCTTTACTAGTTATCAAGTTTCCTATCTCTTATGAGCATGCTGTTATATTTTAGGGGTAATTGAAAAAGTAGGGAAAACTGCTAGGTCATTCAGGTATTACCTAAATCAAATCCCTTATGATTAATATACAGTGGAAGTGACAAATAGATTAGGGATTATATCTGATAGACAGAGTGCCTGAAGAATTATGGACAGAGGTTCCTGACATTGTACAGGAGGCAGTGATCAAGACCAACTCCAAGAAAAAGAAATGCAAGAAGGCAAAAAAAAAAAAAAAAAGAAATGCAAGAAGGCAAAATGGTTGTCTGAGGAGGCCTTACAAATAGCTGAGAAAAGAGGAGAACTGAAAGACAAAGGAGAAGAGGTAATATATATACCCATTTGAATGCAGAGTTCCAAAGAATTGCAAGGGGAGATAAGAAAGCCTTCCTAAGTGAGCAATGCAAAGAAATAGAGGAAAACAATAGAATGGGGAAGACTAGAGATTCAAGAAAATAAGAGATACCAAGGGAACATTTCATGCAAAGATGGGCACAATAAAGGACAGAAATGGTATGGACCTAGGAAGAGGTGGCAATAATACACAGAAGAACTACTAGGTGGCAAGGATAAACAAAATACACAGAGAGATCTTAATGACTCGGATAAACCACAATGGTGTGATCACTTGCCTAGAGCCAGACATCCTAGAATGTGAAGTCAAGTGGGCCTTAGGAAGCATAGCTATGAACAAAGCTAGTGGAGGTGATGGAATTCCAGTTGAGCTAGTTCAAATCCTAAAAGAAGATGCTGTGAAAGTGTTGCACTTGGTATACTAGCAAATTTGGAAAACTCAACAGTGGCCACAGGATTGGAAAAGGTCAGTTTTCATTCCAATCTCAAAGAAAGGCAATGGCATAGAATGCTCAAACTACCGCACAGTTGCACTAATTTCAAACAGTAACAAAGAAATGTTCAAAATTTTTGAACCGAAGCTTCAATAGTATGTGAACCAAAAACTTCCAGACATTCAAGCTGGATATAGAAAAAGCAGGGTAACCAGAGATTAAATTACCAACATCCACTGGGTTATAGAAAAAGCAAGAGAATTCCAGGAAAAAAAAATCTATTCTGCTTTATTGACTATGCCAAAGTCTTTGATTGTGTGAATCACAACAAACTGAAAAGTCTGAAATAAATGGGAATACCAGGTCACATTACCTGCTATGCTGGTGAAGAAGCAACAGTTAGAACTGGACATGGAAAAACTGACTGGCTCAAACTTGGGAAAGGAGTATGTCAAGGCTATATATTGTCACCATGCTTATTTAACTTATATGCAGGGTACATCATGAGAAACGCTGGGCTGGAAGAAACACAAGCTGGCATCAAGATTGCTGGGAGAAATATCAATAACCTCAGATATGCACATGCTGCCACAGCTGCTAAGTCACTTCAGTCATGTCCGACTCCATGCAACCCCATAAACGGCAGTCCACCAGGCTTCCCTATTCCTGGGATTCTCCAGGAAAGAACACTGGAGTGGATTGCCATTTCCTTCTCCAATGCATGAAAGTGAAAAGTGAAAATGAAGTTACTCAGTTGTGTTCGACTCTTAGCAACCCCATGGACTGCAGCCTACCAGGCTCCTCCAGCCATGGGATTTTCCAGGCAAGAGCACTGGAGTAGGGTGCCATTGCCTTCTCCAAAATAGGCAGATGACTCCACTCTTATAGCAGAAAGTGAAGAGGAACTAAAGAGCCTCTTGATGAAAGTGAAAGAGAAGAGTGAAAAAGCTGGCTTAAAACTCAACATTCAGAGAACTAAGACCACGGCATCTGGTCCCATCACTTCATGGCAAATAGATGGGGAAACAATGGAAATGGTGAGAGACTTTTTGGGGGGTGCTCTAAAATCGCTGCAGATGGTAACTGCAGTCATGTAATTAAAAGACGCTTGCTCCTTAGAAGAAAACTATGACAAACCTAGAGAGCATGTTAAAAAGCAGAGGCATTACTTTGCTGACAAAGGTCCATATAGTCAATGCTATGGTTTTTCCAGTAGTCATGTATGGATATGAGATTTGGAGCGTAAGAAGGCTGAGCAGCAATGAATTGATGCTTTTGAACTGTGGTGTTGGAGAAAACTCTTCAGAGTTCTTAGATTGCAAGGAGATTAAACCCGTCCATCCTAAAGGGAATCAGTCTTGAATATTTATTGAAAGGACTGATGCTGAAGGTCCAATACTTTGGCCACTTGATGTGAAGAACTGACTCATTAGAAAAGACCCTGATGCTGGGAAAGATTGAAGGCAGGAAGAGAAGATGAGGACAGAGGATAAGATGGTTGGATGGCATCGTCTACTCAATGCACATGAGTTTGAGCAGGTTTGGGGAGTTGATGAAGGACACAGTGTTCAGAGCTGCATTAGGCATTACAGACAAAATGGAGGGACGGCTGCAGCCCCCTCCCCCTCATTCTGCAGGCACGGACCCAGGATGAAGGAGTTAGACTTTGTGATTCTGACTTGTTTCTTCCTCTCCTCAACTGAGTTGACTGAAAAGGAATATTAAGGTGTTTATTGTTCTTGAGAGGAGCATGAGAAGGTACAAAGCCTTCCGCAGCTGTGCCCAGAAAATAATTAATAAAGTTAATCATTGACATTTGTTCAAGGACTTTACAAAAGAGTGTTCCAGGGTGAGCACATGGGCCGTAGCTTGAGGCCATGGGAGGGATTGCTATCTGAAGCCTATTTGTGAGGAGAATGTTTATGGCAAAGGAGTTTACTGAATTTAGGGCTTAGAAATAATTAAAACAGTTAGAAGTTAAAGATTTAAGGAATGTTGTAAAGTTAGCATATTTTACCATAGCTTATAGAAGTTAGGAATTTTAGAGACACTATAGCTAGAAGCCTTTTTAAGAGACAGTGAGCTCAGGATGTTAGGGGCAAACAGGACTTAGGAAGATAAGTAGCAAACTGAGGAATGTAACATGAGTTGCAATGTAAATCACAAGTTAACTATAGGACCCATTAGAAGAAGTAGATAATAGATGGTAAGGCTGATTCCGAGAGAAACACTGAAGTGGGAACTCTGTTTAAAGAGCAACAATGATTTATGGACATAATAAATCTGGGTGAGGAAGAACTGAAAATGTCAAACCTCCGACCTAATGCTTTTGTAAAAGTATAAAAGAAAATCTTAAACTTGAAATAAATAGACAGTCCAAGAAAACTGAAAGGCTGTCTCATCGCCAACACCATTCATCTCTTAAGGTTGAATCCCTGGCTGCTGGAGCTGGTCTCTGGCAACACAGAAGCCTGGTCTGCTGTAGTCTATGGGGTCATAAAGAGTTAGACATGACTGAATGACTGAACAACAGCATCAATTAACAGGATTTCAGTTAGAACCAATTAAAATGTTCTCCTTTATGTTAGAGGGATGGATGGTTTAAACGAAACAAAAATTCAAAAAGAGCATGTCATACAAATACCTATCTTGTTCAGTCTTCGGACAAGTTTTTTCTTCCATGATATGTCTATTGAGGCCCCTTTATTTCTCTTTGTCCTTTCTTTCTCACTCAAGTCTGAGCAATTAACTTTTTTTTTTTTTTAGTTCAATTTTGTACCTAGATTTCCTCTCTTGAAAACCACTTGACCCAATTAAATGATTAGATCTTGTTCACTAAGTATGCAGGCCTAAAACCTAGCTTTGTCTGGTGTCTGGTGTTTAGAACCATACTGAGAATGAATGCACCCATCTGTCTCTATCAGCCTCCTAGTAACCATGCCTACAAAACTGATATATCAAACAAGAATGCCACTCTATTAATTACACTAGTTACAAGCCAAAACAAAACCTGGAATACTTACATCTAAAATAAAGACACTGAAAAGCCAAAAGTTATATATAGAACCACTTTATGAACATGGAATGAGAATACAAAGACTGAATGACAGGTGATACTGGACAAAATTTAAATAATACAGTATAGTGGAAAGGCTCTCTAACTGGGCTATCTAATCTCAACTTAAGCAATTATTAGCTGTGAAGCCTTAGAGAAATTATGTAACTCTCCTCTGAATCTTAATATGTTCAGTTTTAAAATGAGAGTGATAATAGTTCCTTGGGCTTCCCTAGGGTCTCAGTGGTAAAGATTTTGCTTGCAATGCAGCAGATTCTGGGGATGAAGGTTTGATTCCTAGGTCAGGAATATCCCCTGGAGGAGGAAAGGGTGGGACAATCTACTCCGTATATTTCTTAATTTATTTTTAATTGAAAGATAATTGTTTTATAACATTGTGTTGGCTTCTGCCATACATCAACATGAATCAGCCATAGGTATACACAAGTTCCTCCTCTCTGGAACCTCCCATCCCAACCCTGTAGGTTGTTCCAGAGCCCCAGTTTGGGTTTCCTGAGTTATGCTGCAAATTCCCAGTGCATATGTATTTCACATGGTAAAAGGATAAGTAAGATACTTATAATTCCCTGTTACTCTTTCCATCTGCCCCACCCTTTCCTTCCTTCCCCACCCCATGTATGAGTCTGTTCTCCGTGTCGACATCTTCACTGCTGCCCTGAAAATAGGTTCGTTAATACTGTCTTTCTAGATTTCATATATATACATTAATATATGATATTTGCTTTTCTCTTTCTGACTTACTTTACTCTGTATACTAATTCAAATACATTCCTTTTTATGGCTGAGTAACAGAAAAGTTAACCAATCAAAAAATGGGTAAAAGCCCTAAACAGACATTTCTCCAAAGAAGACATATGGATGGTTAATAAACACATGAAAAGATTCTCAACATCACTCATTATTCAGTTCAGTTCAGTCAGTCGCTCAGTCATGTCCGACTCTTTGTGATTCCATGAATTGCAGCACGTTAGGCCTCTCTGTCCGTCACGAACTCCTGGAGTTCGCTCAGACTCACATCCTTCGAGTCAGTGATGCCATCCAGCCATCTCATTCTCGGTTGTCCCCTTCTCCTCCTGCCCCCAATCCCTCCTAGCATCAGAGTCTTTTCCAATGAGTCAACCCTTCTCATGAGGTGGCCAAAGTACTGGAGTTTCAGCATTAGCATCATTCCTTCTAAAAAATCCCAGGGCTGATCTCCTTTAGAATGGACTGGTTGGATCTCCTTGCAGTCCAAGGCCCTCTCAAGAGTCTTCTCCAACACCACAGTTCAAAAGCATCAATTCTTTGGTGCTCAGCTTTCTTCACAGTCCAACTCTCACATCCATACATGGCCACAGGAAAACCCATAGCCTTGACTAGACGGACCTTAGTTGGTAAAAGTAATGTCTCTGCTTTTTAATACGCTAGCTAGGTTGGTCATAACTTTTCTTCCAAGGACTAAGCGTCTTTTAATTTCATGGCTGCAGTCACCATCTGCAGTGATTTTGGAGCCCCCAAAATAAAGTCTGCCACTATTTCCACTGTTTCCCCATCTATTTCCCAGGAAGTGATGGGACCAGATGCCATGATCTTTGTTTTCTGAATGTTAAGATTTAAGCCAACATTTTCACTTTCCTCTTTCACTTTCATCAAGAGGCTTTTTAGTTCCTCTTCACTTTCGGCCATAAGGGTGGTGTCATCTGCATATCTGAAGTTATTGACATTTCTCCTGGCAATCTTGATTCCAGCTTGTGCTTCTTCCAGTCCAGCATTTCTCATGATGTACTCTGCATAGAAGTTGAATAAGCAGGGTGACAATGTACAGCCTTGACATACTCCTTTTCCTATTTGGAACCAGTCTGTTGTTCCATGTCCAGTTCTAACTGTTGCTTCCTGACCTGTATACAGTTTTCTCAAGAGGCAGGTCAGGTGGTCTGGTATTTTCGTTTCTCTCAGAATTTTCCACAGTTTATTGTAATTCACATGGTCAAAGGCTTTGGCATAGTCAATAAAGTAGAAATAGATGTTTTTCTGGAACTCTCTTGCTTTTCCATGTTCCAGTGGATGTTGGCAATTTGATCTCTAGTTCCTCTGCCTTTTCTAAAACCAGGTTGAACATCTGTAAGTTCACGGTTCACGTATTGCTTAAGCCTGGCGTGGAGAATTTTGAGCATTACTTTACTAGCATGTGAGATGAGTGCAATTTTGCAGTAGTTTGAGCATTCTTTGGTCATTGCCTTTCTTTGGGATTGGAATGAAAACTGACCTTTTCCAATCCTGTGGCCACTGCTGAGTTTTCAAAATTTGCTGGCATATTGAGTGCAAAACTTTCACAGCATCATCTTTCAGGATTTGAAATAGCTCAACTGGAATTCCATCACCTCGACTAGCTTTGTTCATAGTGATGCTTTCTAAGGCCCACTTGACTTCACATTCAAGGGTGTCTGGCTCTAGATGAGTGATTACACCATTGTGATTATCTGGGTCATGAAGATCGTTTTTGTGTACAGTTCTTCTCCTGTATTCTTGCCACCTCTTCTTAATATCTTCTGCTTCTGTTACAGCCATACCATTTCTGTCCTTTATCAAGCCCATCTTTTCATGAATGATCCCTTGGTATCTCTAATTTTCTTGAAGATCCCTCTCGTCTTTCCCATTCTGTTCTTTTCCTCTATTTCTTTGCATTGTTCACTGAAGAAGGCTTTCTTATCTCTTCTTCCGATTCTTTGAAACTCTTCATTCAGATGTTGATATCTTTCCTTTTCTCCTTTGTTTTTGCTTCTCTTCTTTTCACAGCTATTTGTAAGGTCTCCCCAGACAGCCATTTTGTTTTTTTTTGCATTTCTTTCCATAGGGATGGTCTTAATCCCTGTCTCCTGTGCAATGTCATGAACCTCATTCTATAGTTCATCAGGCACTCTATCTATCAGATCTAGGCCCTTAAATCTATTTCTCACTCCCACTGTATAATCATAAGTGATCTGATTTAGATCATACCTGAATGACCTAGTGGTTTTCCCTACTTTGTTCAATTTAAGTTTGAATTTAGTAATAAAGGAGTTCATGATCTGAGCCACAGTCAACTCCTGGTCTTGTTTTTGTTGACTATATTAAACTGGACATGGAACAACAGACTGGTTCCAAATAGCAAAAGGAGTACATCAAGGCCGTATACTGTCACCCTGTTTATTTAATTTATATGCATAGTACATAGTGAGAAATGCTGGACTAGAAGAAACACAAGCTGGAATCAAGATTGCTGGGAGAAATATCAATAACCTCAGATATGCAAATGATACCACCCTTATGGCAGAAAGTGAAGAAGAACTAAAGAGCCTCTTGATGAAAGTGAAAGAGGAAAGTGAAAAGTTGATTTAAAGCTCAACATTCAGAAAACAAAGATCATGGCATCTGGTCCCATCACTTCCTGGGAAATAGATGGGGAAACAGTGGAAATAGTGGCAGACTTTATTTTGGGGGCTCCAAAATCACTGCAGATGGTGACTGCAGCCATGAAATTAAAAGACGCTTAGTCCTTGGAAGAAAGTTATGACCAACCTAGCTAGCGTATTAAAAAGCAGAGACATTACTTTACCAACTAAGGTCCATCTAGTCAAGGCTATGGGTTTTCCTGTGGCCATGTATGGATGTGAGAGTTGGACTGTGAAGAAAGCTGAGCACCAAAGAATTGATGCTTTTGAACTGTGGTGTTGGAGAAGACTCTTGAGAGGGCCTTGACTGCAAGGAGATCCAACCAGTCCATTCTAAAGGAGATCAGCCCTGGGATTTTTTAGAAGGAATGATGCTAATGCTGAAACTCCAGTACTTTGGCCACCTCATGAGAAGGGTTGACTCACTGGAAAAGACTCTGATGCTGGGAAGGATTGGGGGCAGGAGCAGAAGGGGATGACAGAGGTCTCAGATGGCTGGATGGCATCATGACTCGATGGATGTGAGTCTGACTGAACTCCAGGAGATGGTGATGGACAGGGAGGCCTGACGTGCTGCATTTCATGGGGTCTCGAAAAGTCGGACATGACTGAACAACTGAACTGAACTGATAGAGCTTCTCCATCTTTTGCTGCAGAGAATATAATCAATCTGATTTTTGGTGTTGACCATCTGGTGATGTCCATGTGTAGTCTTCTCTGTGTTGTTGGAAGTGGGTGTTTGCTATGACCAGTGCATTTTCTTGGCAAAATTCTATTAGTCTTTGCCCTGCTTCATTCTGTATTCCAGGGCCAAATCTGCCTGTTACTACAGTTGCTTCTGACTTCCTACTTTTGCATTTTAGTCCTCTATAATGAAAAGGCCATCTTTTGGGGTGTTAGTTCTAAAAGGTCTTGTAGGTCTTCATAGAATCATTCAACTTCAGCTTCTTCAGCATAACTGGTTGGGATGTAGACTTGGATTACTGTGATATTGAATGGTTTGCCTTGGAAATGAACAGAGATCATTCTGTCATTTTTGAGATTGCATACAAGTACTGCATTTTGGACTCTTTTTTGTTGACCATGATGGCTACTCCATTTCTTCTAAAGGATTCCTGCCCACAGTAGTAGATAAAATGGTCATCTGAGTTAAATTCACCCATTCCAGTCCATTTTAGTTCTCTGATTCCTAGAATGTCGATGTTCACTCTTGCCATCTCTTGTTTGACCACTTCCAGTTTGCCTTGATTCATGGACATGACATTCCAGGTTCCTATGCAATATTGCTCTTATGGCATTGGACCCTGCTTCTATCACCAGTCACATCCACAACTGGGTATTGTTTGTGCTTTGGCTCCATCCCTTCATTCTTTCTGGAGTTATTTCTCCACTGATCTCCTGTAGCATATTGGCACCTACTGACCTGGGGAGATCCTCTTTCAATATCCTATCATTTTGCCTTTCATACTGTTCATGGGGTTCTCAAGGCAAGAATACTGAACTGATTTGCCATTCCCTTCTCCAGTGGACCACATTCTGTCAGACCTCTCCACTGTGACCTGCCCGTCTTGGGTTGTCCCATGGACATGGCTTAGTTTCACTGAGTTAGAGAAGTCTGTGGTCCTAGTGTGATTAGATTGGCTAGTTTCCTGTGAGTATGGTTTCATTGTGTCTGTCCCTCTTATGCCCTCTTGCAACAGCTACTGTCTCACTTGGGTTTCTCTTACCTTGGGTGTGGAGTATCTCTTCACAGCTGCTCCAATGAAGTGTAGCCACTGCTCCTTACCTTGGACGAAGGGTATCTCCTCACTACCACCCTTCCTGACCTTCAAATGAAATGAAAGCTACAATGAGATATCAACTCAGACTGTTCAGAATGGTCATCATCAAAAAAATCTGCAAACAATATAGGCTGGAGAGGGTGTGGAAAAAAGGGAACCCTCTTGCAATGTTGGTGGAAATGTAAATTGATAGAGCCACTATGGAAAACAGTATGGAGATTCCTTAAAAAAATCAGGAATACAACTTCTATATGACTAAGGAATCCCACTACTAGGTATATACCCTAAGAAAACCAAAATTGGAAAAGACACATGTACCCCAATATTCATAGCAGCATTATTTACAATAGGTAAGATAAGGAAGAAACCTAGATTCCATTGACAGATGAATGGATAAAGAAGTTGAGCCACTCCAGTGTTCTTGCCTGGACAATCCCATGGACAGAGAAGCTTGGCAGACTATAGTCCATAGAGTCACAAAGAATCAGACTCAATAACATGCATGCTACAATAAGTAACATCTCGTGCATGATGAGTGTGTGAAATACTTAGAACAGTGCTTCAGTTCAGTCAGTCAGTCATGTCCAACGCTTTGCGACCCCATGAATCCCAGTATGCTAGGCATCCCTGTCCATCACCAACTTCCGGAGTTCACTCCAAAGTCACGTCCATCGAGTCAGTGATGCCATCCAGACATCTCATTCTCTGTCGTCCCCTTTTCCTCCTGTCCCCAATCCCTCCCAGCATCAGAGTCTTTCCAATGAGTCAACTCTTGGCATGAGGTAGCCAAAGTATTGGAGTTTCCACTTTAGCATCATTCCTTCCAAAGAACACCAAGAACTGATCTTCTTTAGAATGGACTGGTTGGATCTTCTTGCAGCCTAACGGACTCTCAAGATTCTTCTCCAACACCATAGTTCAAAAGCATCAATTATTCAGTGCTCAGCTTTATTCATAGTCCAACTCTCACATCCATACATGACTACTGGAAAAAACATAGCCTTGACTAGATGGACCTTTGTTGGCAAAGTAATGTCTCTGCTTTTGAATATGCTGTCTAGGTTGGTCATAACTTTCCTTCCAAGGAGTTTGTTCTAAATATAACACTGTGCAGTCTCACAGTGGGAATGGATGGGCTGCTGGGATCATTAAAGACCTTTAACCATGGTGGATTCTCTCCTAGACACTAGTTATATACAGGCAAGGACCATGCCTCCCCTTTGTCGTGTTTTCAAATAATCTTTTTGTTAGCACATTTTTCTTTAAAGTTGTTTTAAATGTGTTAGTGAATCTTTTTATGCCAGAGCAAACACCCTGACCCTTGAAAGTCATCTTGTACATCTGCTGTGAGCTATATAGTATTGGATTTTACAATTTAACTCAATATATACCTCTATTTGTTCATTTCCTCCCCTATGCAAAACCTTGTTATAGCTCCATAAATAAAACCTGCAATGTTCTCATAGTGACAAAAACACTTGGATAAAGTCATATCATGTCAATACAGACTTTAGAAAAGACAAAAAGCTTCAGAAATAACACTATCCCAGGGGATGAAGAAAATCTATTTCAGATTGATAAGCTGGATCAGAGTCAGCATCTCTACGTGCTGCAGGGACAAAGTGCAAACATTAAAACATACATATATTTTAGGAATTACTTGTCAGTCCAGTGGTTAGGACTCCTCAACTTCCACTGCCAATGGCTCAGTTTCAATGCTACATTGGGAGATTAATATTGTAAAGCTGCATGGTGAAGCCAAAAATATATATGTATGTATATCTGTACCTTAATTTTCTCAATATTAGGTTTTTCTCTGCCCAAATTATTAAGCAAAGTTATCTTTTCCATAAGGCTAGCCTATATAATTTTAATTGTATATTCTCACTTTCCATTTCTGTTAGAACAGTAAATGTGTAACTTGTCATAATTAATAAAGTGTGACCTCATATATCTCATTTTGAAAAATTTTTTTGCGTATTGGAAATATGGCTGACAGATTTCATATTAAAATTCAAGTTCCATAGGAGAAAGTGGACATGTATGGCTTGAGATAATTCTATAGGTCAAATCATAGGTGCCCCTGGGCCCAGGATTTCAGGGTCCAAAACTCTGTACTTTGAGGCACAGTAGACTTCTGAAACATCCACTGCAGTGACTGCTTTGGCTTCCATAACATTAAATCTTGACTAATCAGTCCTGGATTGCGGAAATAAGACCTTGGCAAATGTAGACACATGATTAAGTGAGCTTTCTGGGAAAATATTTGACAATTGTTCTCTCTTAAAAAAAAAAAAAAATACAGATAGCTAATGGATAGAGATGTGTGTGTGTGTGTGCATGCACACATGCAAATATATGTAATTTTAATCTTAAAATTTACAAATATATGTGAAAATAATCCATCATGAAGTAGCTTCATTTAATGCAGTGATGTAAAAAGAGAGGATTCCTTCCCATTCTGTTGTGCACGTGCACAACCATTATTGCATACTTCTCAATATGGTGCTGATGGAAATCTTGTCTCACGGGGAGGACAGTTATTATCATTTCCAGGCTTCAGATGAGTAGGACAAAATTCAGAGAGTCTTGAAAATGAAGCCCAGCCTCTTAGTAAACGGCAAGCTTGGGCTTCAGACTCAGGTTTTCTAGTTTTGTATTCAGTGTCCTTTTGATTCCTCTGATTTTGAAATAAATGTGCTTGCATAAAAACATGTATTTTCATTTTATACAGTGTTTGCAAAGTAATAGTTGCGGAAGATGAGTGAAGAAATATATGGTATTAGGGAGAGAATTAGCAAAAATTTTTAACAATTTTGAAAGATAGAGTTAAAATGTATAAACAAACAAAGGCCTTTTTAGATTAAGTGTTCTTGGGCTTTGGATGGGTGTCAGGAGGAAATCAGGGAAGAGAAATTTAAGAACTATCACCGGCGCCTCAGAGAAATCAGAGCTCATGATTGTGATGCCCAAGGGAGTAAGAATAAAACAGTAGATAAATTAAATGAGATGAATTAAGGTTATGAATACTATCAGTGATAATACAAAGCTGCATGTGTGCATGGGCAGGCCCTTTAATTTACTGCAAAATGAAAATAAAGGTATGATTCTTATTTGCATATCTTAATTACCACTTTGGGCTTCATCTAGTCTTTGTTATGATTACTTCTGAACATATATAGTGAGAAATCTACATTGCTTGCCTGTCATTTTGGGGTATGGAAATTCATCTGAACTTGTTTAAGGAAAGCTGAAAATAGATTTGAAGTCATTCTGTTTCATTCAAACAGCATTTGAATTAAAAAAAAAAAGGTTTAAATCTACTGTTTAGGGAAAGTCAAATCATTTGGAATCACAGAAGCTAATCTGTAACAGGAATCACTATTTCCTGGTTGTATCATTATATCAAAATAAGGGCTGTGACAGAAATTTCAAAGATTTTCATGTTGAAAATCACAGCTGGGAGGAAATGGTTTTCACAAAAATATAAAGCAAAAAAAAAAAAAATAAATAAATAAAAATAGCTTAGAGTGTCTATTCATAAGGTAGTCCTCTTATCCCTTAAGTGTTTGGAAATCTGATCACCTTTCCCCAAAGGGTTAGGAAGAAGCTGATGAAAGCTGTGATCAGCAAGTACCCTTTAGCTCTCACTACTCTTTCTGTTTTCTTTTCCTCTCTGCAGAAGCACTCAGTCGCATCCTTCCACTCCCTCCTCCCAGCCTGTCCTTCCCAACTCTCTTTCATGGTGTTGAAAGTGATATGTTCTCTTCAAAGGATGTTGAGAAATGAACATATTCAGAGAATATTGTATTGCTCTTTTGTGATTGAAATGAAAATGTTTCTTTCTATCTGTAGATTCATCTGTGAGAAATAAAGGAAAGATAATCAGGGGAGTACAATAATAAATTTTCAAATATTGCTCTCAAGTGTTTTATGACAAATGTGAAAGTGGACAAAAGTAAATGGCATTTTGGAAAACAATCTTGAATTGACATTTGAAGGAACTTAATTTTATCTGTGAGTAATATGCAATAATTCTTATACAAAGGAGGCCATCTCTTGCCTTTTGATTGGTTGTTCAGTTATTTAATCTCTAAGTAGTGTCTGACTCTTTGAAACCCCATAAACTGCAGCACATGAGGCTTTCATATCCTTTAAATTAATTTAAGGGGGCTTAAAAATAAGATGAAGACTGCAGCAATCTCATGATTTTGCTAAATTTTCTCTGATAGATGCAAAATGAGTTGATACTAAATTTTAACATTGTGGCTTGTACATGTGGTAAATATTTTGATACTTACAAAAATGCTTTTGAGACTCTACTATTGCTAGGGCATCCAAGAGGAAATGAACTAACTAAAACTCTCTAGTTTTGTAGAACTTCCATTATCCTCCAGGTGAAATAAAGAAATAAATTTCAAAAAGAGCTGGTAGAGAAATTAGAGTGATAATTAGAGATTAAAAGTTAAAGTAAAGGAAAAGTGTATTAAAGTACAAAAAGTATAAATGCCAATATTTAAAAGAAAAAACAACAATATTTTTTAAAATTCTAACAATTAGTGAGCTCCAAATTCCAGGCATTGTTTAATTTTCAAATTCTTTTTATTATAGTAAGAACACTACATGAGGTTTGCTCTTCTAATGATTTTTAAGTGTGTGTGTCACTCAGTCGTGTCTGACTTTTTGTGATACCATGGACTGTAGCCCTCCAAGCTCCTCTGTCCATGGAAAATTACAGGCAAGAATATTATAGTGTGTAACCACTCCATTCTCTTCTCCAGGGGATCTTCCAGACCCAGGGATTGAACCCGGGTTTCCTGTATTGCAGGCAGATTTTTTATCATTCGAGCCACCAGGGAATGGTGTACATTACTGCTGACTACAGGTATGATGTTGTGCAAATCTCACTTGTCTATTTTTTTTTTCTTTTATTGCCTATGTTTTTGATGTCATATACAAAAAATAATTGTTGAGAACAATGTCAAGGAAAATTTTCCCTATGATTTCTTATTATATAAGGTCTTACATTTAAATCTTTAATTCATTTCAAGTTGATTTTTTGGAGGTGATATAAGGTAGAGATCTAGTGTTTCACTTTCATGCACAGAGATATCCAATTTTCCCTGGATCATTTATTGAAAAAATAATCCTTCCTCCATTGTGTTCTTGGTGCCCTTATTAAAGATAAGTTGGCTGCACATGCATGGTTTTATTTTTGGACTCTCTAATCTGTACCATTAGTCTATATGTCTATTTTTATGTAGTGCAAAATTGCTTTGATTACTGAAACTTTGTAATATATTTTGAAATCAATAAGTATGTTGCATCCAGCTTTGTTTTTTTCTCAGGATTGATATGTCTCTTCCTGGACTTCTGTGGCTCCACATAAACTGAAAATTATTTTCTCTATTTCTGTAAAAAATGCTCTCAGGATTTAGTTAGAGATTACATTGAGCTGGTAGATCACTTTGGGTAGTATGGATAATTTGACAATATGAAATTTTCTATGAACACAACATGTTTCCACTTGTATCTTTAATTAATATCATCATTGTTTTATAATGATCAGTATATCAATCTTTCACAGTCTTAGTTAATTTCAAGGTACATGATTATATCTGGTGCTGTTGTAAATAGAATTGTTTCCTAATTTCTTTTTCAGGTAGTGCATAGTGTATAGAAACAAAACTATTCTATTTCGTATTCAATTTTGTATTCTGCACCTTTAGGGAATTTAATAATTTCCTTTTTTTTAACTTAAAAAATTATTTATTTTAATTGGAAGCTAATTACAATAATGTGGTGGTTATGGCATACATTGACATGAATCAGTCATGGGTGTACATGAGTCCCCCATCCCGACCTCCTCTCCCACTTGACTCCCCATCCCATCCCTCAGGGTTGAGCCAGTGCAGTGGCTGTGAGTGCTCTGTTTCATTCATTGAACTTGGACTGGTGATCTAGTTCACATATGACAATATATATGCTTTAATGCTATTCTCTTAAATCATCCCACCCTTCCCTTCTCCCACAGAGTCCAAAATCTGTTCTTTACATCTATGTCTCTTTTGCTGTCTTTCATATAGGTCCATTGTTACCATCTTTCTAAATTCCATATATATGTGTTAGTATACTGTATTGGTGTTTTTCTTTCTGACTTACTTCACTCTGTATAATAGGCTCCAGTTCCATCCACCTCATTAGAACTGATTCGAATGTGTTCTTTTTAATAGCTGAGTAATATTCCATAGTGTATATGTATCACTGCTTTCTTATCCACTTGTCTGCCAATGGACATCTAGGTTGCTTCCATGTCCTGGCTATTGCTTCCATGTCCTGGCTATTATAAACAGTGCTGCGATTAACACTGGGGTACACGTGTCTCTTTCAATTCTGGTTTTCTTGGGGTGCATGCTCAGCAGTGGGATTGCTGGGTCATATGACAGTTCTATTTCCAGTTTTTATGGAATCTCCACTCTGTTTTCCATAGTGGCTATACTAGTTTGCATTCCCATCAACAATATAAGAAGGTTCCCTTTTCTCCACACCCTCTCCAGCATTTATTGTTTGTAGACTTTTTGATAGCAGCCGTTATGATTGGCATGAGAAGCTACCTCATTGTGGTTTTGATCTGCATTTCTCTGATAATGAGTGATGTTGAGCATCTTTTCATGTGTTTGTTAGCCATCTGTATATCTTCTTTGGAGGAATGTCTGTTTAGTTCTTTGGCCCATTTTTTTGATTGGGTTGTTTATTTTTCTGGTATTGAGCTGCATTAATTGCTTGTATATTTTTGAGATTAATTCTTTGTCATTTGCATCATTTGCTATTATTTTGCCCATTCTGAAAGCTGTCTTTTCTCCTTGCTTATAGTTTCCTTCATTGTGCAAAAGCTTTTAAGTTTAATTAGGTCCCATTTGCTTATTTTTGCTTTTATTTCCATTACTCTGGTAGTTGGGTCATAGAGAATCCTGCTGTGATTTATGTCAGAGAGTATTTTGCCTATGTTTTACTCTAGGAAGTTTATTAGTTTCTGGTCTTACATTTATAACTTTAATCCATTTTAAATTTATTTTTGTGTATGGTGTTAATGAGTGTTCTAGTTCCATTCTTTAAAGGTGGTTGACCAGTTTTTCCACCGCCACTTGTTAAAGAGATTATCTTTTCTCCATTGTATATTTTTGCCTCCTTTGTGAAAGATAAGGTGTCCATAGGTGCATGGATTTATCTCTGGGTTTTCTATTTTGTTCCATTGATCATTGATCTATATTTCTGTCTATATGCCAACACCATACTGTCTTGATGACTGTAGCTTTGTAGTGTAGTCTAAAGTCAGGCAGGTTGATTCTTCTAGTTCCATTCTTCTTTCTCAAGATTGCTTTGGTTATTCGAGGTTTGTGTTTTGTTTTGTTTTGTATTTCCACATAAATTGTGAAATTATTTGTTCTAATTGTATGAAAAATACTCTTGGTAGCTTGATATTGATTGCATTGAATGTATAGATTGCTTTGGATAGTATACTCATTTTCACTATATTGCTGCTTCTGATCCATGATCATGGTATATTTCACCATCTATTTGTATCATTTTTGATTTCTTTCATCAGTGTCTTATAGTTTTCTATATATAAGACTTCTATTTATTTAGGTAGATTTATTCCTAAGTATTTTATTCTTTTCATCACAGTGGTGGATGGGATTTCATCCTTAATTTCTCTTTCTGTTTTCTTATTATTAGTATGTAGGAATGCAAAGGATTTCTGTGAATTTTATAACCTGTAACACTACTATAGTCACTGGTTAGCTTTAGTAATTTTCTTGTGGTGTCTTTAGGGTTTTCTATGTAAAGGATCATGTCATTTGCAAACAGTGAGAGTTTAACTTGTTATTTTCCATTCTGAATTCCTTTATTTATTTATTTATTTCTGTGATCGCAGTGGCTAAAACTTTCAAAACTATGTTGAATAGTAGTGGTGAGAGTGGGCACTCTTGTTTTTTTTCTGACTTTACGGGAAATGCTTTCAATTTTTTACCATTGAGGATAATGTTTGTTGTAGGTTGATTATAAATGCTTTTTATTATAGTGAGCTATGTTCCTACTATACCTGCTTCCTGGAGAGTTGTTTTTTTTTTTTTATCATAAATGGGTGTTGAATTTTGTCAAAGACTTTCTGTATTTATTGAGATAATCACATGGTTGCTATCTTTCAGTTTGCTATTGTGGTGTATCACAATACACTACAATATTGATTGTGAATATTGAAGAATCCTTGCATCCCTGCAATAAAGCCCACTTGGTCATGATGTATTAACTATTTAGTATGTTGTTGGATTCTGTTTGATAAAATTTTGTTGAGGATTTTTGCATCTATGTTTATCAGTGATGTTGGCCTGTAGTTTTCTTTTTGTGTGTGTGGCACCTTTGTCTGGTTTTGGTATTAGGGTGATCGTGACCTCATAGAATATCCGCTGGATCATCAAAAAAGCAAGAGAGTTTCAGAAAAACATCTATTTCTGCTTTATTGACTATGCCAAAGCCTTTGACCATCATGTGGATCACAATAAACTGGAAGTCTGAAAGAGATGGGAATTCAGACCACCTGACCTGCCTCTAGATAAACCTGTATGCAGGTCAGGAAGCAAAAGTAGAACTGGACATGGAACAAAAGACTAGTTCCAAATAGGAAAAGGAATACATCAAGGCTGTATATTGTCACCCTGCTTATTTAACTTATATACAGAGTACATGATGAGAAACACTGGCGTGGAAGAAGCACAGGCTGTAATCAAGATTGCTGGGAAAAATATCAATAACTTCAGATATGCAGATGACACCACTCTTATGGCAGAAAGTGAAGAGGAACTAAAAGCCTCTTGAAGAAAGTGAAAGAGGAAAATGAAAAAGTTGGCTTAAAGCTCAACATTCAGAAAACGAAGATCATGGCATCTGGTCCCATCACTTCATGGGAAATAGATGGGGAAACAGTGGAAACAGTGTCAGACTTTTTTTAGGGGGCTCCATAGTCACTGCAGGTGATGATTGCAGCCATGAAATTAAAAGACGCTTACTCCTTGGAAGGAAAGTTATGATCAACCTAGATAGCATATTCAAAAGCAGACATTACTTTCCTAACAAAGATCCATCTAGTCAAGGCTATGGTTTTTCCTGTGGTCATGTACGGATGTGAGAGTTGGACTGTGAAGAAAGCCAAGTGCTGAAGAATTGATGCGTTTGAACTGTGGTATTGGAGAAGACTCTTGAGAGTCCTTTGGACCACAAGGAGATCTAACCAGTTCATTCTAAAGCAGATCAGTCCTGGGTGTTTTTTGGAAAGAATGATGCTAAAGCTGAAACTCCAGTACTTTGACCACCTCATGGGAAGAGTTGACTCATTGGAAAAGACTCTGATGCTGGGAGGGATTGGGGGCAGAAGGAGAAGGGGACGACAGAGGATGAGATGGCTGGATGGTATTACCGACTCTATGGAGGTGAGTTTGAGTGAACTCCGGGAGTTGGTGATGTACAGGGAGGCTTGGGGAGTCGGACACTACTGAGTGACTGAACTGAACTGAACTGAACTGAGCTGACCTCATAGAATGAGTTTGGGGGCTTACCTTTCTTTGAAATTTTCTACAAGAGTTTGAGTAGGATAGTTGTTAGCTCTTTTTTAAATTTTTGGTAGATTTCACCTATGAAGCCATCTGGTCCTGAACTTTTGTTTGTTGGAAGATTTTTGAAAACAGTTTCTATTCATGTGCTATGATGGGTCTGTTAAGATTTTTTATTTCTTCCTGGTTCAGTTTTAGAAAGTTATACTTTTGTAAGAATTTGTCCATTTTTTTCCAAGCTGTCCATTTCATTGTCATATAGTTGCGGATACTAATCTCTTATAATCCTTTGTATTTCTGTGTTGTCTGTTTGATTTCTCCATTTTTATTTCTAATTTTGTTGATTTGATTCTTCTCCCTTTGTTTCTTGATGAGTCTGGCTAATGGTTTTTATATTTATTTATCTTCTCAAAGAACCAGCTTTTAGTTTGTTGATTTTTGCTATAGTCTCCTTTGTTTCTTTTTCATTTATTTCTGCCATAATTTTTAAAATTTCCTTTCTTCTATTAACCCTTGGGTTCTTAATTTCTTCTTTTTCTAGTTGCTTTGGCTTACCTGGTGGCTCAGAGGTTAAAGCATCTGCCTGCAATGCAGGAGACCTGGGTTCAATCCTGGGTTAGGAAGATCCCCTGGAGAAGGAAATGGCAACCTATTCCAGTACTCTTGCCTGGAGAATCCCATGGATGGAGGAGCCTGGTGGGCTATAGTCCACGGGATCGTGAAGAGTTGGACACGACTGAGCGATTTCACTTTCACTTTAGGTGTAAAGTTAGATTATTTATTTCATTCTTCTCTTGTTTCCTGAGAGTAAGCTTGTATTGCTATGAACCTTTCCCTTAGAACTACTTTTACTGAATACCATAGGTTTGGAGTTGTGTATTTTCATTTGTTTCTATGCATATTTTGATTTAATTTTTATTTCTTCTGTGATTTTTGGTTATTCAGAAGTGTGCTCTTTAGCCTCCATATCTTTGAATTTTAAATACTTTTTTCCCTGCAATTGACATCTAATCTTACTGCATTGTGATCAGAAAGGATGCTTGAAATTATTTCAATTTTTTGAAGTTACCAAGGCTAGATTTATAGCCCAGGATGTGATCTATCCTAAAGAATAACCATGTGCACTTGAGAAAAGGGTGAAATTAATTGTTTTGAGGTGAAATGTCCTATAGATATTAATTAGGTCTAACTGATCCATCATATCATTTAAAGTTTGTATTTCCTTGCTAATTTTCTGTTTGGTTGATCTATGCATAGAAGTGAGTGGAGTATTAAAGTTTCCCACTCTTCTTGTGTTACAGTCAATTTCCCCTTTCATACTTGTTAGCATTTGGCTTACATATTGCAGTGCTCCTGTGTTGGGTGCACAACACAGGGTGTATATATATATATATATATATATATATATATATATATATATAATATTTATACTTGTTATATATTCTTCTTGGATTGATCCTTTGATCACTATGTAGTGTCTTTCTTTGTCTCTTTTCACAGACTTTATTTCAAAGTTTATTTTGTCTGATATGAGTATTGCTACTTCTGCTTTCTTTTGGTCTCCATTTGCATGAAATATCTTTTCCAGCCCTTCACTTTCAGTCTATATGTGTCCCTTGGTTTGAGTTGGGTCTCTTGTAGAGAGCATATATAGGGGTCGTGTTTTTGTATCCATTCAGCCAGTCTTTGTCTTTTGACTGGGGCATTCAACCCATTTACATTTAAGGTAATTATTGATATGTATGATTCTGTTGCAATTTACTTTTTGTTTGGGGTTTGAGTTTATAAACCTTTTCTGTGTTTTATTTCTAGAGAAGATCCTTTAGTATTTGTTGGAGAGCTAGTTTGGTGGTGCTGAATTCTCTCAGTTCGTGCTTGCCTGTAAAGCTTTTGATTTCTCCTTCATATTTGAATGAGATCCTTGCTGGGTATAGTAATCTGGGCTGTAGGTTTTCTCTTTTACCACTTTAAGTATGTTCTGCCATTCCCTTCTGGCTTGAAGAGTGTCTATTGAAAGATCAGCTGTTATCTTTGTGAGGATCCCCTTGTGTGTTATTTGTTATTTTCCCTTGCTGCTTTTAATATTTGCTCTTTGTGTTTGATCTTAGTTTGATTAATATATGTCTTGGGGTGTTTTACCTTAGATTTATCCTGTTTGGGACTCTCTGGCTTTCTTGGACTTGGTCATTCCCTTCCCCATTTTAGGGAAGTTTTCAACTATTATCTCTTCAAGTATTTTCCCAAGCCCTTTCTTTTTGTCTTCTGCTTCTGGGACCTCTATGATTCAAATGATAGGGCATTTAACTTTGCCCCAGAGATCTCTGAGGTTGTTCTAATTTAATTCTTTTTCCTCTCTCCTTCATTTATTTCCCACAATTCTATCTTTCACCTCACTTACCTTGTCTTCTGCCTTAGTTATTCTACTATTGGTTCCCTCCAGAGTGCTTTTGATCTCAGTTATTGCATTATTCATTATCAATTGACTGTTCTTTATTTCTTCTAGGTCCTTGTTAAACATTTTTGCATTTTTTAAAATCCTTGTCTCTAGTCTATTTATCTGTAATTCCATTTTATTTTCAAGAGTTTGGATCATCTTTACTATCATTATTCTGAATTATTTTTCAGGTAGACTCCCTATCTCTTCCTCTTTTGTTTGGTTTGGTGGGCATTTATCATGATCCTTACCTGCTGAATATTTCTCTGCCTTTTCATTTTGTTTAGATTGCTGTGTTTGGGGTGCCCTTTCTGTATGCTAGAAGTTTGTGGTTCCTTTTATTGTGGAATCTTCTCCCTGTGGGTGAGTTTGGACTAGTGGCTTGTCAAGGTTTCCTGGTTAGGCAGCTTGCGTCTGTATTCTGGTGGGTGGAGCTGGATCTCTTCTCTCTGAAGTGTGATGAAGTGTCCAGTAGTGAGTTTTGGGGCGTTGCTTTGGGCAGCCTGTCTTGTAATGCTCAGGGCTGTGTATCTGCTTGACTGGAGAATTAGTATTGTATGTCTTCCTCTGGAACTTTTTATCTCTTGGGTGGAGCTTGGTTACGTATGGAGGGTTTTGTGTGAGCCTCTTATCTATTAATGTTCACTGGAATCAGATGTTCTCTGATGTTCTCAAGTTTTGGAGTTAAGCCTTCTTCTCTGGCTTTCAGTCTTATGCTTACAGTAGCCTCAAGACTTCTTCATCTATATAGCACAGATGATAAAACACCTAAGCTAATGGTGAAACAGTTCTCCAAAGTGAGAGACACCCAGAGAGGTTCACAGAGTTACATGAGAGGAGAAGAGGGAGGAAGGAGATAGAGGTGGCCAGGAGGAGAAGAGGGGGAGCCTGAGGAGAAGAGGGGGAGTCTAAGTGGAAGACAGCAATCTAGCCGGTAATCAGTTACCTAAGTACTCTCCACAGCCCGGTACACCCAGAGAGATACACAGAATTAAATAGGGAAGAGAAGGGGGAGGGAGGAAGCAGAGTGGACCTGAAGGAGAAAAGGGAGAGTCAAAATGGGAAAGGGAGAGAGCAATCAAGCCAGTAATCAAACATCCTAAGTGAAAGTGGGTACTGGAGATTATATTCTTAAAGATACAAAATTGATAACAAATACCAAAAGCAAAGATTAAAAATCTAGAGGATAGACTGTCAGAAATATAATATTAAAAATACAAAACAAAATCAGTCACAAAAATTATAAATATATATATATGAAATTTGCTTTAAAATTTATATTTAATAAGTTTTTAAATTTATTTTTTAATTTATTTTTTATTGAAGGATAATTGTTTTACAGAATTGTGCTGTTTTCTGTCAAACCTCAACATGAATCAGCCATAGGTATACATATACACCCTTCCTTTTGAAACTGCCTCCCATCTCCCTTCCCAACCCAGCCCTCTAGCTTGATACAGAACCCCTGTTTGAGCTTCCTGAGCCACAGAGTAAATTCCCGTTGGCTATCTATTTTATATATGGTAATGTAAGTTTCCATGTTACTCTTCCCATACATCTCACCCTCTTCTCCCCTCTTCCCATGTCCATAAGTCTGTTCTCTATGTCTGTTTCTCCATTGCTGCTCTGGAAATCAATTATTCACTAACATTTTTCTAGATTTCGTATATATGTGTTAGAATATGGTATTTACCTTTCTCTTTCTGACTCACTTCACTCTGTATAAAAGGTTTTAAGTTCATCCACCTCATTAGAGCTGACTCAAATGTGTTCCTTTTTATAGCTGAGTAATATTCCATTGTGTATTTATACCACACATTATACATTCATCTGTTGATGGACATCTAGATTGCTTCCATTTTCTAGTTATTGTAAATAGTCCTGCAATGAACAATGGGATACATGTGTCTCTTTCAATTTTGATTTCCTCAGGGTATATGCCTAAGAGTGAGATTTTTGGGTCATATGGTGGTTTTATCCCTAGTATTTTAAGGAATCTCCATATCATCTCCCATAATGGCTGTATCAATTTACATTCCCATCAACAGTGCAAGAGTGTTCCGTTTTCTCCACACCTTTTCCAGCATTTATTGTTTGTAGACTTTTTGATAAGGGCCATTCTGACTGGTGTGAGGTGATATCTCATTGTAGTTTTGATTTGCATTTCTCTAATAATGAGCAATGTTGAGCATCTTTTCATGTGTTTGTTAGCCATCTGTATGTCTTCTTTAGAGAAATGTCTATTTAGGTCTTTATTCCACTTTTTGATTGGGTTGTTTGTTTTGCTGGTATTGAGTTGTATGAGCTCTGTGTATATTCTGGAAATTATTCCTCTGTCAGTTGGTTCATTTGCTATTATTTTCTCCCATTCTGAGGGTTGTCTTTTCACCTTGCTTATAGTTCCTTTTCAGTACAAAAGCTTTTAAGTTTAATCATGTCCCACTTGTTTAATTTGTTTTTATTTCTGTTACTCTAGGAGATGGGTCATAGAGGATCTTGTTTTGATTTATGTCAGAGTGCTCTGCCTATGTTTTCCTCTAAGAGTTTTATAGTTTCTGGTCTTACATTTAGGTCTTTAATTCATTTTGAGTTTATCTTTGTGTATGATTTTAGGAAATGTTCTAATTTCACTCTTTTACATGGAGCTGTCCAGTTTTCCCAGCACCATTTATTGAAGAGGTTGTCTTTGCCCCATTGTATACTCTTGCCTCCTTTGTAAAAAATAATTTACCCATAGGTGCATGGGTTTATTTCTGGACTTTTTATCTTGTTCCATTAGTCTATATTTCTCTTCTTGTGCCAGTACCATATTGTCTTGATGACTGTAGTTTGTAGTATAACTTGAAGTCAGGAGACTTGATTCCTCCTGCTCCATTTTTTCTTTCTCAAGACTACTTTAACTCTTTAGGGTCTTTTGGTTTCCATATGAATCGTGAATTTTTTTGTTCTAGTTCTGTGGAAAATGCCATTGGTAATTTGATAGGGATCACATTAAATCTGTAGATTGCATTTGGCAGTATAGCAATATTCACAATATTGATTATTCCTACCCAAGAACAAGGAATATCTTTCTGTTTATGTCATCTTTGATTTCTTTCATTAGTGTACTATAATTTTCTGTGTACAGTTCTTTTGTCTCCGTAGGTAAGTTTTTCCTAGATATTTAATTCTTTTTGCTGCAATGGTGAATGAGATTCCTTAATTTTTATTTTCTCTTTTTGATTTTCATTGTTGGTATGTAGAAATGCAAGTGATTTCTATATATTGATTTTATATCCTGCAACTATGCTAAATTGACTGATTAACTCTAGCAATTTTCTGATACTATTTTAGAGTTTTTTATGTACAGTATCATGTCATCTTCAAACTGTGAGAACTTTACTGCTTCTTTTCTAATCTAGATTCCTTTTATTTCATTTCCTTCTCTGATCACTGTAGCTAGGACTTCCAGAACTATGTTGAATAATAGTGGTGAAAGTGGATACCCTTGTCTTGCTCCTGATCTTAGGGGTAATGATTTCAGTTTTTCACCATTTAGAATAATATTTGCTGTAGGCTTATTATATATGACCTTTACTATGTTGAGGTAGAGTCCTTCTATGCCCAGTTTATGAAGAGTTTTAATCATAAATAAGTGCTTAATATTATCACAGTTTTTTTTTCTGCATCTATTTAGGTGATATGTGGTTTTTATCTTTCAATTTGTTATTATGGGTATCACATTGATTGATTCCTGTATATTGAAGAATCCTTGCATCCCTGGAATAAACTCAACTTGATCATGGTGTATGAGCTTTTTGATGTTTGCTGAATTCTGTTTGCTAAAATTCTGTTGAGGATTTTTGCATCTATGTTCATCAGTTATATTGGCCTATAGTTTTCTTTTCTATGTGTTGCCTTTGTCTGGTTTTTGGTATCAGGGTGATGGTGGCATTGTAGAATGAATTTGGAAGTGTTCCTTCATCTGCAACTTTTTGAAAGAGTTATTAGGATAGGCATTAGCTCTTCTCTAATTGTTTAATAAAATTCCTCTGTGAAGCCATCTGGTCCTAAGCTTTTGTTTTCGGGAGATTATTGATCATAATTTCAGTGCTTATAATTGCATTGTTTATAATTTCTATTTCTTTCAGATTCCATCTTTGAATACTGAACTTTTGTGAGAATCTGCACATTTCTTTCAGGTTATCTATTTTATTGCCATATAGATGTTCATAATAGTCTTTTATAATTCTTTGTATTTCTGCATTGTCTGTTGTAACCTCTCCTTTTTCATTTCTAATTTTGTTGATTTGATTCTTCTCTCTCTTTTTTTTTCCTTGATGAGTCTTGCTAAAGATTTGTCAATTTTGCTTATCTTCTCAAAGAAGCAGGCTTTGATTTTATTAATCTTTACTATTGTTTCTTTCCTTTCTTTTTCATTTATTTCTAGTTAGATTTTTATGATTTTTTCCTTCTACTAATTTTTTGGGTTTTTTTCTTCTCATTTTTTCAGCTGCTTTAGGTGTAAAGTTAGGTTGTCTATACGATGTTTTTCTTTTTCTTTTCTTTTCTTTTTGAGGTAGGATTGTATTGCTATAAACTTCCCTCTAAGAACTGCTTTTGCTGCATCCATAGCTTTGGAGTTGTTGTCTTTTCATTGTCATTTGTTTTTAGAAACTTTGATTTCTCTTTTGACTCCCTCAGTAACCTGTTGGTTATTTACAAATGTGTTATTTAATCTCCAAGTGTTTGTGTTTCTTACAGCTTTTTCCTTATAATTGATATAGATAATCTCATAGCATTGTAGTCAGAGAAGATGCTTGATACAATTTTAATTTTCTTAAATTTACTGAAGTTTGATTTGGGACCCAAGACATGGTCTATCTTGGAGAATGTTCCTTGTGCACTTGAGAAGATGGTGTATTCTTTTGCATTTGGATGGAATGTCCTGAAGGTATCAATGAGATCCATCTCATTTAATGTATCATTTAAGACTTGTGTTTCCTTATTAATTTTCTTTTTGATGATCTGTCCATTGGTGTGAGTGAGATGTTAAAGTCTCCTACTATTATTGTGTTACTGTCTGCGGGGGCACTCCGCAGAAAGAGAGAGGCAGTGGAACTTCCCTCAGCAAAGCTGAGGGGTCCCAAGAGAGGAGAGCCTGCTGTCCACCAACCCAGACCCTCAGCGAGTGAGAGACAATCAGACGCGACAGGGGTTCCGTCTAAGCAAGAGACAATCAGACGCGACAGGGGTTCCATCTAAGCAGTTTCGCTTTATTGCTGCAAACTCCCAGCTTATATAGGCAAGCAGGGGGTTTTAGGAGGGACTTTCCATAGTTGCACCAATCACGTTAAAGGTCACATCGTCATGCACCTTCATTATAACAGGAGTCTATGGAGATCACGCACTGTTTATGTGCACAGAAATCAAGAGAGCCAATCAAAAAACTTTGACAAACAACACAGACCACGCCCCCATCTCTTCCACCAGGCGCCATCTTAGTCTTTCGACCGCAAAGCTAGCCCCTTTGTTTTTAAAGTTTCCGTTTTAGGGCCCAACAACTGTCAGTTTCTCCTTTTATGTCTGTGTTTATCTTATGTACTGACGTGCTCTTATGTTGGGTGCAAAGATATGTACAATTGTTATGTTTTCCTTTTGGATTAATCCCTTGATCATTATGGAGTGTCCCTTGTTATCTCCTGCAATCTATTTTATTTTAAGGTCTATTTTGTCTGATATGAGGATTGCTACTCCAGCTTTCTTTTGCTTCTCATTTTCAAGGAATATATTTTTCCATCCTCTCACTTTCAGTCCATATGTCTTGAGGTTTGAAGTAGGTTTCTTGTATACAACATAAATATGGGTCTTTCTTTGTATCCATTCAGCCAATCTGTGTCTTTTGGTTGGAACAGGTAATCCATTTACATTTAAAGTAATTATTGGTATATATGTTCTTATTGTCATTTTCTAATTTTGGGCGGTTGATTTTGTAGATCTTCTTTCTTCTGTTGTATTTCTTGACTATATAAGTGCATTTAACATTTGCTGTAAAGCTGGTTTTGTGCTACTGAATTCTCTTAACTTTTGCTTGTCTGAAAAGCTTTTATTTCTCCATCATTTTTGAATGAGATCCTTGCTGGTTACAGTAATCTTGGTGGTAAATTTTTCCTTTTCAGTACTTTAAATATATACTGCCATTCCCTTCTGGCCTGTAGAGTTTCTGCTGAAAGATCAGCTGTTAAGCATATTGGGTTTCCCATTTATGTTACTTGTTGCTTCTCCCTTGCTGCTTTTAATATTCTTTCTTTGTGTGTAGTCTTTGTTACTTTGATTTGTATGTGTTTTGGTGTGTTTCTCTTTGGGCTTATCCTGTGTGGAACTCTTGTACCTCTTGGACTTGATTGGCTATTTCCTTTTCCATGTTGGGAAAATTTTCAAATATAATCTCTTCAAAAATTTTCTCATACTCTTTATTTTTCTCTTCTTCTTCTGGGGCCAGAGGTCTCTGATACTGTCCTCAGCACTTTTCTTTTTTTTTTTTTCACTTTATTCTGCTCTTCAGAAGTTATTACCAACATTTTATCTTCCAGCTCACTGATTCATTCTTCTGCTTCAGATATACTTCTATTGATTCCTTCTAGAGTATTTTTAATTTCAGTAATTGTGTTGTTTGCCTCTGTATGCTTATTCTTTAATTCTTTTAGGTCTTTGTTAATTGATTCTTGCATTTTTTTCCATTTTGTTTTCAAGGTGTTGGATCATCTTTACTGTCATTATTCTGAATTCTTTGTCAGGTAATGTTCCGATTTCCTCTTCATTTATTTGGACATCTGTGTTTCCAGTTTGTTCCTTCATTTGTGCAGTATTTCTCTGTCTTTTCATCAAAAAAAATTACTATATTTAAGGTCTCCGTTTCCCAGGCTTCAAGGAAAGTTGAATTCTTTCCTTGAAGAAAGTTGAATTCTTTCTTCCCTCCTATGTTTTCTGCCCTCCTATGGTTGATCCAGTGGTTTGTGATGAGTTTTTGTGTGTTGGTTTTTCCTCTAATGGGCAAGGCTGAGTGAGGTGGTGCTCCTGTCTGCTGATGACTGGGTTTGTATTTTTGGTCTATTTGTTGTTTAGATGAGGCGTCCTGCACAGGGTGCTACTGGTGGTTGGATGATGCCAGGTCTTGTATGCAAGTGGTTTCCTTTGTGTGAGTTCTCACTATTTGATACTCCCTAGGGTTATTTCTCTGATAGTCTAGAGTCTTGGAGTCAGTGCTCCCACTCCAAAGGCTCAGGGTTTGATCTCTGGTCAGGAACAAAGATTCTACAAGTAGTTTGTTATGGCATTAAGGGAGAGTAAAACAAATATCCCAAAATGAGAAGCCAAAGATAAATCCCAGAAAAATGGCATTAAAAAAATCAGGCAAAATGTAATTAAAGTAATGGAGTATACACATATACATATACACCCATGTGTAAAGTGAAAACAGTCCAACAAAAATATAGTAGATTGTCTGGTGAACAAAGGAAATAAAAAATTATATTTACCAGTTATGAACAAAACTAACAAGCACAAACTGGAAACAAAACAAAAACAAAGTGCTAAGTGGAGAATAAAGCAATGAAAACAAAGCTAGCAAATATGCTGAGAGGAAAGGAAATTTTAAAAAGAAAGAAAAAAATATATGCAAAGTTAAATAGAGGTATATGAAGAATATGTAAATTAAAGATTAGCTGCAAGGGGAAAAGAACAGTAGCAAAAGCAAACAAAGGAATAAATGTAGAGAAAATGTAATAGGCTTAAAAAATTAAAATTATTAAAAGAGAAAAGAGAAAAAAGGAAGAAGAAAGAGTAAAGGGGAAAACAGGAAAACTCCACAGAACTGCAAAAGTCCAAGGTAGAGCCAGAGATTCATAACAACAATAGAAAGTTTGAATGCACGCATGTACATATACACTCATAAGCAAAATCAAAACAGTCCAACAAAAATTAAGCACAATAGATTGACCTGGAGAACAAAGGAAACCAAAAATTGTACTTCCCAGAACAAAACTAATTAAAGCACACACTGGAAAACAAAGCTAAGGCAAAGTGCCAATTGGGGAATTAAAAGAAAAATCAATGAAAATAAAACTAACAAATATGTCGAAGAGAAAAGGAGAGAAAGAATAGATATGCAAAGTTAAATAAAGGTAGATAAAGTATATTTATATATGTTAAAGATTAACTGCAAGGGGAGAAGAACAATAGGAAAATAAAACAAAGAAATAAATGTAGAAAAATAATGATAGTTTTAAAAATTGAAAATGAAAATTAAAAAAAGAGAGAAAAGAAAAGGAACACTCCACAGAACTGCAAAAGTCCCAAGTACAGGAAGAGGTTTATAACAACAATAAAAAACGTGACTGAGGAAAAAGAAAATAAACAAAAATGCTCAAAAGCTTAATTGAGTTTCTTAGTGCCAATAAAATTGACAACTACAGTGGGGAGAAGGGGGAGAAGGAAAAGAAAAAAAAAAGAATCTGCAAAACAAGTCAAAAATAAGAATAATAGATGCTTTTCTTGAGTCACTGCTATCAGAGTCCTTTCCCTCACTGGGAGTCATAGTCCACCTCACTTCCCTAGGATGCCTTCCAGCACTGTGCTGGTCTCTGGACCTGCTGTGGGTGCAGCTCAGGTTCTAGATTCTAATGCAGATTAAATCCAGACAATCAACAGAAGCAGACTCTGTGTATATGGAATATATAAAAGGTCACTGAGAATTCCCACAAAGAAAATGCACAAGTTCTGATAGTTGTGCACATTGAAGGCAAGAACACACAGGAGGAGGACCAGATTAGAATCTGTGACTCTCAGCTGGTGTTCTGCTATGCACTTCTGTGTCTGAAGCTGTATTCCTGATGTATCCGTGGAGAGAGATGAACTCCATGTCACCTACTCCCCCTACCATCTTAAAAAATGAAAATTAAAAGAGTAATAATGAGCTTAAATTAAAAAAAAATAAAAAGTGATAATAGTAAATATATATCTAGAATTTTCTCTGGAGCTGTTGTGGCCAGTGTGTATTCAGTTCAGTTTCAGACAGTTCCTTGTTACAGCTTGTACTTCTTAAGGTCTATCAGTCAGTCAGTCAGTTCAGTTGCTCAGTCGTGTCCGACTCTTTGCGACCCCATGAATCACAGCACGCCAGGCCTCCCTGTCCATCACCAACTCCCAGAGTTCACTCAGACTCACGTCCATCAAGACGGTGATGCCATCTAGCCATCTCATCCTCTGTCATCCCCTTTTCCTCCTGCCCCCAATCCCTCCCAGCATCAGAGTCTTTTCCAATAAGTCAACACTTTGCATAAGGTGGCCAAAGTACTGGAGTTTCAGCGTTAGCATCATTCCTTCCAAAGAACACCCAGGACTGATCTCCTTCAGAATGGACTGGTTGGATATCCTTGTGGTCCAAGGGACTCTCAAGAGTCTTCTCCAACACCACAGTTATATAGGCCCCCTCCAATTCTTAGTCAGTTAACTACAGGGTTTTAATCTTTTGCACCTGTCAGTTCCAGAGTGGTTCTCTCTTCTTTATTTTGGCTTCTTCTGTTTGCAAGTCTCTTCAGTGTCTAATTTCTGCCCTGACACAAGGGGGCAAAAGTGATCACTTATTTAGGCTTGATTGTTCAGTTGTGCTGTGGGAAGGCAGGAACACTGCAAACAAATATCACTGGCATGTGATCACCTCCCAGGTCCTGGCAGCTCTGTTTCCTGGGTTTGCCATGGAGCACCATCTTAGGTGTGCTGTGTGTCTCCTCTGGGGAGCTGATCTCTGCCGACCCTCCTGGCGCATGTCAACTATCCAGGATCCCAGGAAGTCTTGGTTAGCCCACTCACAGTTTGGTAGAGGATGCTGTCTGGGGCCGAGATTGCTCGTCGCCTTCCGGCTCTGGCTGTTGCCCACCTTCCTCCCTGCCTCCAGTGGGGGATGGGCCGGTCTGATACCAGCTAGCTTTCCTCTGGTATTCACTCAGTCCTTTGTACTATGAGCAGGCCAGGCTGCTCATTAGAGCCTTTCACTGGAAATCTCTCTCTCCCTTTTTTTCCTCTCTCTGGCTATCCCAGAGTTTGGGTTGCCATCTCATGTAAGCTCCTTCAGATTGTCCTTAGGGCATTCAGGCCTGATTCTTACCCTAAGCAATGCAGCCTGCACCTCCCTATTCAGACCCTGCTTGCTGGTGGCAGATGCGAGCGTCTGGGCTGCTTCTCTTCTGGGAGTTGCAGTTAAGTGTGTATTCTGTGGTTGTTTTCTATTTTGTTTTGTTTCCTAGAGGTTATGTTGCCCTCTGAGATTCCAAAACTCCCACAGACCCGCCTGTGAGAGGGTTTCCTACTGTTTGGAAACTTTTTCTCTTTCAAGACTCCCTCCCCTGGACAGGTCTCTGTCCCTCTTTTCTCTCTTTTTGTCTTTTATATTTTGTCCTACCTCCTTTTGAAGAGAATGACCTGCCTTTCTGGGTGCCTGATGTCCTCCGCCAGCATTCAGAAATTGCTCTGTGGAAGCTGCTTAGCATTCAAATGATCTTTTGATTAATTTGTGAGGGAGAAAGTAGTCTCCTTGTCCTATCCTATTCCTTTGCTATGTTGGGACCACCCCCTTTATCTAATATCTAACAGTTTTTTTTTTTCCCTTTTAAAAATGGAGCCCTTAATGTTCTTTATATGTTAAATCTTGTTGACTGCAAACAGGAACAAGTCCCCCCCCCGCTTTTTTTTTTAATTTGAATGAGTTTTCTTTTCCTTCTCTATTTTTATGTTTAGGTCTTTCAATAATCTGTTGGACAGATTTGGAAAGAATGAGCACCTTTGTTCCTGAATGTAACTGAAAAGGTTTAATATTTTCATCAATGAGTATCATGTTTGCTGTGGCCTTTTCATATATGACCTTTATTATGTTCAGGTACATTTTCCATTCTTATTTTGTTGAGAGCTATAACATGAAAGGATGTTAATTATGTAAAATGTTTTTTCTTCATATATTGAGATGCTTATATGCTTTCTTATATGAAAAACAATGGACAGAGGTTTGTGACATTGTATAGGAGGCAGTGGTCAAGACCATCTCCAAGAAAAAAAAATGCAAGAAGAAATGCAAGAAATGGTTACCTGAGGAGGGCTTACAAACAGCTGAGAAAGGAAGATAAGCTAAAGGCAAAGAGAAAAGGAAATATATACCCATTTGAATGCAGAGCTTCAAAGAATAGCAAGGAGAGATAAGAAAGTCTTCCTCAGTGATCAATGCAAAAAAAAAAAAAAAGGAGAATAATAGAATGGGAAAGACTAGAGATCTCTTCAAGAAAATTAGAGATCCCAAGGGAACATTTCATGCAAAGATGGGCACAAAAGGACAGAAATGGTATGGACCTAGCACAAAAAGAAGATATTAAGAAGAAGTGGCAAGAATACATGGAAGAACTATACAAAAAGATCTTCGGGACCCAGATAATGAAGATGGTGTGATCACTAACCTAGAACCAGACATCCTGGAATGAGAAGTCAAGTGGGCCTTAGGAAACATTACTATGAACAAAGCTAGTGGAGGTGATGGAATTCCAACTGAGTTATTTCAAATCCTAAAAGATGATGCTGTGAAAGTGCTGCACTCAATATGCCAGAAAATCTGGAAAACTCAGTAGTAGCCACAGGATTGAAAAGGTCAGTTTTCATTCCAATCTCAAAGAAAGGCAATGCCAAAGAATGTTCAAACTACCACACAATTGCACTCATCTCAGTTCAGTTCAGTCGCTCAGTCCTGTCCGACTCTTTGCAACCCCATGAACCACAGTCTGCCAGGCCTCCCTGTCCATCACCAACTCCTGGAGTTCACCCAAACCCAGGTTTGATTAGACAGACCTTTTTAGCAAAGCAATGTCTATGCTCTTGTGAGTCCCTTGGACTGCAAGGAGATCCATCCTGTCTATACTAAAGGAAATCAGTCCTGAATATTCATTGGAAGGGCTGATGTTGAAACTGAAACTCCAATACTTTGGCCACCTGATGTGAAGAACTGACTCATTTGAAAAGACCCTGATACTGGGAAAGACTGAGGGCAGGAAGATAAGGGGATGACAGAGGGATAGATGGTTGAATGGCACCACCGACTCTATAGACATGAGTTTGAGTAAGCTCCAGGAGTTAATGATGGACAGAGATCCCATGATACAGTCCATGGGTCACAAAGAGTCGGCTCGACTGAGCAATTGAACTGAACTAATTGAGATGCTTATATGCTTTCTATCCTTTATTCTGCTGATGTAATGTTAGCTAATTTTCTTATTTTAGACCAGCTTTGATTTCAGGCATATGTGTGTGCATGCTAAGTCACTTCAGTTGTGTCTGACTGTTTTCAACCCTGTAGACTATAACCTGATATGCTCCTCTGTACATGGGATTCTCCAGGCAAAGATAGTGGAGCAGGTTGCCATTTCCTCCTCCAGGGGATCTCCTGGACCCAGGGAACTAAGGGAGTTCTTTGCCCCTAGTGCCACCTGGGAAGCTTGAAATCCCACTTACTTATGATGTATGACTCTTTTAATGTGCTGATGGATTCAATTTACTAGATTGTTGAGGATTTTTGCATAAAGAATACTTCCCAGATGGCTCAGTGGTTAAGATTCTGACTGCCAATGTAGGAGATGAAGGAGATGCAGATTCAATCCTGGATCCCCTGGAGAATGGAATGACAACCAACTCCAGTATTCTTGCCTGTGAAATCCCATGGACAGAGGAGCCTGACAGGACAGGACTTAGTGATTTAACAACAAAAAGATGCTCTACTGTTCAGTTCAGTTCAGTTGCTCAGTTGTGTCCAGCTCTTTGCAACCCCATTGGCTGCATCACGCCAGTCCTTCCTATCCATCACCAATTCCCGAAGTTTACTCAAACTCATGTCCATTGAGTCAGTGATACTATCCAACCATCTATTGTCAACATCAGTCCTTCTAATGAATATTCATGATTGATTTCTTTTAGGATGGACTGGTTGGATCTCCTTGCTGTCCAAGGGACTCTCAAGAGTCTTCTCCAATACCGCAGTTCAAAAGTATCAGTTCTTCAGGGCTCAGCTTTCTTTATGGTCCAACTCTCACATCCATACATGATTACTGGAAAAGCATAACCTTAACTAGACATACCTTTTGGCAAAGTAATGTCTCTACTTTTTAATATGCATCTAGGTTGGTCATTGGAGAAGGAAACGGCAACCCACTCCAGTACTCTTGCCTGGAGAACCCCAGGGACGGAGGAGCCTGGTAGGCTGCCGTCTATGGGGTCGCACAGAGTCAGACACGACTGAAGCGACTTAGCAGCAGCAGCAGCAGCAGCTTGGTCATAACTTTTCTTCCAAGAAGCAAACGTGTTTCAGTTTCATGGCTGCAGTCACCGTCTGCAGTTGTTTTGGAGGCCCTCCCCTAAATAAAGTCTGTCCCTCTGAGAATCACATGAACAGTATGAAAAGGCTCTATTGTTGACTGCATATATATTTGTAATGATTATATCTTCCCAGTGGTTTGGCCTTTTCATCATTATATAATGTCCTTCTTCATCTCTTGATTAAAGTCTGTTTTTCTGACATTAGTGAATCAGAAAGCACGTAACTAAAGTATCCTTTCTCTTGGTTGCTATTTACATAGACTATTTAATGTCCCTTTGTTTTCAGTATATGTGTGTGCTTAAGCCTAAAGTGACTAATACTCCATTGTGTATATAGAGTATTACTGAGTACTTTTAAAAATAGACACAATTGTATATTTTTATAAAAGTCACTTTAGGCTTAAGCACACACATATACTGAAACAAAGGGATATTAAGTAGTTTATGTAAATTTGACTCAGTTCTAATGAGATGGATGAAACTGGAGCCGATTATACAGAGTGAAGTAAGCCAGAAAGAAAAACACCAATACAGTATACTGACACATATATATGGAATTTAGAAAGATAGTAATGATGAACCTCTATGTGAGACAACAAAAGAGACACAGAGGTATAGAACGGACTTTTGGACTCTGAGGGAGAGGGAGAGGGTAGGATGATTTGGGAGAATAGCATTGAAACATGTATACTATCATGTAAGAAACGACGTGCCAGTCTATGTTCAATACAGGATACAGGATGTTTGGGGCTGGTGCACGGGATGATCCAGGGAGACGATATGGGGTGGGAGATGGGAAGGGGCTTCGGCATTGGAAGATCGTGTACACCTGTGGATGATTCATGTCAATGTATGGCAAAACAAATACAGTATTGTAATGTAGAATAAAGTATTAAAAAAAAAGATTCATACCCATTCGACTAGATTGTATGATCTCTGAGAGCATGGCCCATGCCTTATATTTAATTATATAATATATGAGGAGCTGCTCAAATGAGTTAATGAAGTACAGGTTTTTCTTTATAGTCCTTTTTTTTTTTCTAAACCTGTTGGTATGCATCTTTGGTGAAATACAATAAGCATATTTCTGTATAAATATCTGCTTAATACCATTAATAATGTTAATTAAAAATCAGCCTTCTCAAAATTAAAAAAAAAAAAAGTACTCAGAAACTCTATGTCTTTTGATTGGGAAGTTTAAACTATTTACACTTAATGTAAATTAACTATTGATAGGGAAATATTTGCTACTGTCATTTTGTTAATTGTACTGTTAGTCTTGTAGTCCATTTGCCTGTCTTTTCCCCTCCTGATGTCTTTTATGTTTTGTCAAGTTTTTAGTATTAGTTTCCTTGCTTCTTCTATGTACCATCTATTGGTATTTTGTGTGCACGTGTGTGAGTGTTTGTGTGTATGTGTGTGTGGTTACCATGGGGATTCCATGAAATATCTTTTATTTATAATAGTCTGCTTAAACTGATGACACTTCATTTCTCTCCCATGAAAGTCAGAGACAAGGATAGAATTTTAAAAGAAGCAAGGGAAAAATAAATTGTTACATACAAAGGAACCCTTTTAAGACTATTTAGTGGATTTTTCAACAGAAACCTTACTGCCAAGAAATAAGTGGTATGATAGATTCAAAGTGTTAGAAAACCAAACTAAGGAATGAATGAACAGGCAAATTCACAACCAAGAATAGTATGCTTGGGAAAGCTGTCCTTCAAACGTGAAGAAGAAGAAGAGAGAAGAAAAAAAACTCCCAGACAGCAAAAGCTTAGGGATTCAGTAGTACTAGACCTGTCTTACAAGAAATGCTGTATGGGATCTCCATACAGAAAGAAAACCAGGTATTATTTTGAGATATGTTTGTATTACATTTACTTATCACAACAATACTATGTGGTGCATATATTTTTCCATATGGGCTTCCGTTGTGGCTCAGCTGGTAAAGAATCTGCCTTGCAGACCTGGGTTCCATCCCTAGATTGGGAAGATCCCCTGGAGAAGGGAAAGGCTACCCATTCTGGTATTCTGGTCTGGAGAATTCACTGGACTACAGTCCATGGTGTTGCAAAGGTCAACACGACTGAGTGACTTTTGCTTTCACTTTTTCATGATAGGATATGAGAAGTCTTTACTATGTCGTAGCGATTGTATATTTCAGCACCATTACAAACCATAATTTACTAATTTACTAAAGTAGAAGCCCCAAACTTTCTTTTCTAGCCTCCTTTACATCATATGTCCACTTTTTCCTTTAGATTCATTTGCAGAAGAGGGTAATATAAATCAGGAAGTACTGGGTTGAATTCATTTTTCTGGCAAAGCAATAGAGCACAATGGAGAGACTGTGCGATAGTGACGGGATTCTGTATTAACAGAGCCCCAGCAGTGGTGGGACAGTAGTAGTGTCCTGTCTGTGTTCAGTGCCCTGTGCTGCAAGCTGCGGTTTCTCTGGGCAGTGGTATTGCCCATCAAAGTGTGATTCGGTGATTTTTGCCACTAAAACTGGCTTCACATCTCTAGTTATTTATCGATGTCTCAGAAATCTTCAAGATTCTGTGAGTTGCATTTACATACTGTGGTCTAAAGACAAAGACTAACAATGCTTGTTTTTGTAAATAAAGATTTGTTGGGACATAGTTACACCTATTTATTTATATTGTCTATGGCTGTCTTTGTTAAAATGTCAATCATGGGTGTTTTCAGCAGAGAGCATCTGGTCCACCAGTCTGAAATATGTACTCTTTGGCTCAGGAGAAAACGTTTTCTAAGCCCTCCTTTAACAAGCACCTTTCTGTGCACACCATAGCTTCTGAATCTGTGTGCCTCAAATGGAGGCTGTGTGCTGCAACTATAGAGCCCACACTGGAGCTTACAATGCCTCAACTAGAGCAAACCCATGCACCACAATGAAAGACCCCATACGACACAGTGAACACCCCAAACCCCCACGCCACAGCTAAAACCTGATACAGCCAAAAATAAAAGATAAATAAATAATGTGAATATTAAAAAGAAAGAAAAGGTGACACTGTCACAGTTAAAGATATCTTTCTGCTTTAGTAAGCTAGAGTGGGTTTTGTTGTGTTCAATTAGAATCCTGATTGATACAATCCATTTTAAAAATGAGAAAACTTGGCCAAAATTAATTTAAATAATGTTCTACAGTTCACACGTATTTCACTTCAGTTCATTTCAGTCACTCAGTCATGTCTGACTCTTTGTGACCCCATGGACTGACTCTTTGTGATCCCATGCATGCCAGGCCTCTCTGTCCATCACCAACTCCCGGAGTATACTCAAACTTATGTCCATTGAGTTGGTGATGTCATCAAACTCATCTCATCCTCTGTCATCCCCTCTCCTCCTGCCTTCAATCTTTGCCAGCATCAGGGTCTTTTCAACTGTTAGTCTTTCACATCAGGTGGCCAAACTATTGGGGTTTTAGCTTCAACAATAGTCCTACCAATGAACACTCAGGACTGTTTTCATTTAGGTTAGACTGGTTGGATCTCCTTGTAGTTCAAGAGACTGTCAAGAGTCTTCTCCAAAACCACAGTTCAAAAGCATCAATTTTTCGGCTCTCAGCTTTCTTTGTAGTCGAACTCTCATATCCATACATGACTACTGGAAAAACCATAGCCTTGACTAGACAGGCATTTGTTGGCAAAGTAATGTCTCTGCTTTTTAATATGCTAAGTTGGTGATAACTTTCCTTCCAAGGAGTAAGCAACTTTTAATTTCATGGCTGCAGTCACCATCTGCAATTATTTTGGAGCCCCAAAAATAAAATCTGCCACTGTTCCACCATCTATTTGCCATGAAGTGATGGGGCAAGATGCCATGATCTTTGTTTTCTAAATGTTGAGCTTTAACCCAACTTTTTATTCTCCTCTTTTACTTTCATCAAGAAGCTCTTTAGTTCTTCTTTACTTTCTGCCATAAGGGTGGTGTCATCTGCATATCTGAGATTATTGATATTTCTCCTGGCAATCTTTATTCCAGCTGATTCCAGCTGGGCTGATTCATCCAGCCCAGCATTTCTCATGATGTATGCTTCATATAAGTTAAATAAGCAGGGTGACAGTATACAACCTTGATGTACTCCTTTTCCTATTTGGAAACAGTCTGTTGTTCCATGTCTGGTTCTAACTGTTGCTTCCTGACCTACATACGGATTTCTCAAGAAGCAGATCTGGTATTCCCATCTCTTGAGGAATTTTCCACAGTTTATTGTGATCCACACAGTCAAAGGCTTCAGCACATATATTTAGTAAGTAGTAAAACTAGGATATAAACCTCAAGGATTCACCTCTAGAGCCCAACTTTTAAACTAAATACTATAGTTCTGTTATGTTTCATGCTGGGTTTAGGGTTGATAACATACTTTTGGGGGACTCGACTCAAGTTTTCAGTTTTCATTATATATGCTTTGGTAAACCATTGACAGATTTAGGGACTATGTATGTTTATCTTTATTGCTATAGAGCTGGGCTCAGATTAAGGCTTTATTAGCCAAGATAGGTTTTCTTTATGCTAGATTGTGATGTGATATTAACCTTGTTTAATATAGTGCTAATTGTATTTAATTCTTTGTTAATTCTGATATATTACATAAACCATTTTCTTTTTGCTACCTTTCATGATACTAGCATCCTTGTAAAAGCATTTGTTGTTAGTCACTAAATTTTATTTTGCTCTTTTGTGACTCCATGGACTGTATCCTGTCAGGCTCTGCATCCTTGTGATTTCCTAGGCAAGAATACTGGAGTGAGTTGCCATTTCCTCCACCAGCAGATCTCCCCAAACCAGGGATCAAGCCCAGGTCATCTGCTGGGCAGGTGGATTCTTTACTACTAGGCCACCACAGAAGCCCATAGAAGCCCTTTGTCAAATTATAATGGATTAGTTCAGTGCTACGCTAAACTAGAAGTTCCTGCATTTAGAAAGAAATGATGCTTAAAGTTAAATTAATTTGTATAAAAATCATAAATAGTATCAAATCACCATTTGATGATTGTATCCAGTGTAATATTTTTATAGATTAAAAAAAAGTATTCTATGAAATTGTAAAATGCAAGAATCCTGAAATTTAATTCATGTGAGAGAAACTTGCCTTTCAAAATAAGAATTTGGGAAATGGACTTTAAAAGATAAAAATAAAATAAAAATGATATGAACTGTAAGTTCTTGACTAGTTTCCTCACTATCTTTAGCCAGTCTTCATTGCCTATGAATTTGATCAGACATCTTGCCTATCTGAATATTCCAGTTATTTCATAGTGATTTCTTCCTAATTAATGGAATTTTACTTCGTGCCTTTTCTGTTTATTTGTTAAACTAGGTTTCCAAATCCTGACAGAGCAACTGAGGAAAGATGTTGATTCCTTAGAAGTAAAATATGTGGTTTTAATACCATGAATTTAACGTAACTAAAATTTTAATACCAGGAGTTTTAAGTAACCAGGAATGAGAATGTTTGTCATCACAAGTTGATGAAAGTCATAAAATATTTAGCCTCAGTTACTCCATTGTATATTCTTTATGCAGGAAAAGTGAATTTATTATATATAAGATTTAGCAGGCTGAAGCAATATCATGTGGTTGACATATTATCTGACTCTGAGAATGAAGGAAAGAAACAGACATTTTGGCTATTGATGTGTGTCTTCTCTAAGGAAAGAAATAAAATTAATGCAATGTTTAGAAGTTGAATTTCTTACTTAATTGTCTAAATTTGAATAAATCTTTTAGTTCAAGTATTGAGTAATGATAAAAGAAATGTGACAAATTTCTTATTATTTCTAATAAAATATGGTGAAATCTTTTTCTGTTTCTCTCTTCTTTCTCTTGATATCTAAATATGGATATAGATATAGATTTATTTATAATTGAGAATTTGCTTCATAGGTTTTTAGATTCAAAATTCCTCAATAATAACATAAATATTTTAAAAAATCAAATAATAGTCTCACTTTGATTCAGGTTACTAAAATGTTGATGAGAAAAGGGGAATTTTACACCGTTAGTTTGCCTTCCTCTGTCAGTAGAACTTAACAGGGGTAAGATTAAAAAAGAACCCCTTGGTATCACAGAGGAGGTAAAATGGTTTTTATGTAAGCAGAGTAGAGCAAAGAGTTGGTACTTCAGCTCAGGGCAAAGAGTTGGTACTTCAGCTCTTTAGTATGCCCTCTCTTTTCAAGAAATTGACGATTTTGGGGGAAAAATGATTTTATGTCTTGCTTGTACTGCAAGGCCATCATTCATCTTATTAAAACGTTCATCTAATAATGCAAGATGTGATTGAATGTCACTCATTTCGATCCTATTGATCACATAGTGTCTGTTGGTCCCAGTGCAATTTGTCAAAGTAAGACAATAGTTTAAAGATGGAAGCAAATGAACTTAGTCACTTTCATAATTCCCAAGGACAAAAACTGCTTTTTAAACTTTTCTACATGTATTCCTATTCCTTGTAGTTACTGAACTGAGTTCTCAGTTAGCAATCAGTTGGGTTTGTTATTAATCTGAAAGTCTTATGTGACAGAGGTATGCAAAAAGCCCCAGTTAGACTACCATATAGCAATAATAAAATAATCTACTGGCTTTATCTTACATCTTTTATGGAGCATTTTTAAAATATATAAATCTATGTAATCTGCAACCATGAATTTGACATTTTGTTTTTGCCTTAGGAATAAGCATTGTAACTTTTTTCTATATTTACTCTCCAGCAGTAGTCCTCATTGCTGGGTACTGATAGCACATGTGTGCTAAGTCACTTCAGTCACGTCTGACTCTTTGAGACCCCATGGACTGTAGCTGCCAGGCTCCTCTGTCTATGGGATTCTCCAGGCAAGGATACTGAAGTGGGTTGTCATTTCCACCTCCAGTACTGATACCACACAATATGTGAAATTTTACTTTAGAAAAATTGCATTTATAAGTAGAGGATAGGATGAGAAAATAAGAAAACAGAGCATTATAACCAAGATCTCAGAAGGATAAAGTCTTGAATCAAAATTACAGGACTTTCTATCTTGCACAAAAATGTTGGTTTTCTTTTCAAGGTTTCTGATAACTTTGAGTATCGGGAGGATTTTTTTCCAATTTACTGATGGAGATAGAGAGGAAATGATTCTGCCAGAAAGAGTGGCTATTTTAGAACATTAAGTCTGTAAGTCTTAGGAATATCCTTAGATGTATGCTTCAGGAGCACAATGTCGGGCTCTTGTGGGTTTGGAGTGAGAATCCTTTAATTGATAGTGAGGTCTTTCAGCAGTGAGCTTGAAAGTGGGGCCAGGGACACTTTGATCTCAAAAAGGCTCAAAAAGAGAGCCATGATGCTTTCAAATACAGTGACTGATTCTAATTAAATCTTTGGGCTACCAAGGGAGCTTTGCACCCAGCTCTGAATAAACACTAATGTTCAAATGCATTAAACTTTCAGGGACTGAAAGACTAAGTAGACTACTGATGATGAGCTCTCACCATTTTGAAGGAGTCCATATGAAGATATACTTGGTGGAGACCTTGATGGATATTTTAATGAATGTGTAAGGAAGTTCAGGTTAGAGGAAAGAGAGAAAAAACTATTTTTTTTTCCTGTAAATATTTTACTTTGGTAGCAAATCAATTTTAATCTGTTCTATTAAAATACTCTTGCAGTTTATTTTATAGGTAACATATGTATTAAATATAATTGTTGTTTAATTGCTAAGTTGTGTCTGACTCTTTGTGACCCCACGGACTGTAGCCCACAAGGCTCCTCTGTCTGTGGGATTTTCCAGGCAAGAATACTGGACTGAAGAATACATTTCCTTCTCCAGGAAATCTTCTTGACTCAGAGACTGAACCCAGGGCCTTCTGCTTTGCAGGCAAGTACTTTACTGCTGAACCACATGGGGAGCCCATGTAATTTGTACATGCAATTTTTGTACATTTGTTCCATTATTTTCTTAGAAAAAATCCCTAAAAGTAAAATAGCTGGATGAATGTGTTCGTTTATTTTAAGGCTTAAGATGACTTATTTGAAACATAAAATGATTGTACCACTCCCTAAAAACTTACTTTTAAGTTTACATTTTTTCCTGCATTTAACACTTTGATTTTTATTTTTTCATTCTCTGAATCCCCTGAATTAACACTTATTCTTTCCTTTCCTTCATGCATTCGTCCCCTTATTCACTCTCTTATTCAGTAATACAGCCTAGTGTTTGCTCTAAATTATTACAACATGGGGACTTGAGAGAGAATAGAAAGTGAGAATTTTTAAATGTATATATTTAGAAAAATATGGTAGCTTGTAACGAGCATGAGATGTAAATTTAGAAGACAGATTTAATAACTAACCTCTGTGCTTCATTGTGTTTCACTTGACATTTTTGAGGCCTGACTAATCATCTTTAAAAGTAGAAGAAAACAGTAACTACTTAAATAGATAAGCATATATGTAAGTATTTTGTAAACCAAAAAGCTGTTTATAAAAAATGATTGGGATTTTTTTTTACATATGCAAGATGAAATTCTTTAAACTCTCAATCATGTATATTTATCTGGATTGATAGTTCAAAATCAAATCATATTAATCTGAGTAAATATTTAGCTTCAGCAGTGTCCTTGTCTAGTATAGGTTTGATGTGATAAATGCATGCCTTTTTTCTCCCTCCTCTCTTCTTTCTGTTGAAGGACTTCATCTAGAGGACATGACCACATGTTGACTTGTGAGCTGGTTCCAGGCAATCAGAGACTCTTCAGCCCCCTCCCTCTACTCACTGTTCCTGAACTAGGAGCTACTCTAAGGGCATAGTTGTAAGGGTGCAGTGTTGTTGGGATCATTAAGATTGAATATATGACTGAACTTTGTTAAGACCGTTATATAAACTCTTAAGATTCCTGAGGGGTTGGTACAGAGATCTACTCATCTTAAGGACTCCCAAGACAAACTTCATGTAATTCCTTTCTTATTAAACTGTCCACCTAGCAATCTGGAGTAATCTGCCTTTTTGTCTCTCCTTGCTCTTGTGTAGGAAGCTAGTTTCAGATTTCTCCCAGGCAATTTTGGAGGTTTTAAGCTAGTAGTAGCTGTTATTCTTGTTATTCCTGTTATTGTTCTCTTTCCTTCCTTCTTCTTTCATCTTTTACATTTTCTTTATGCATTTTATAAACAAAAATTTACTTATTTAATAGACAAAATGATCATTAAAAAATTCAGAAAACAGGAAAGAATGCATTATGAAAATTTCCCCTCCCACTGTAGGGACCAGCAGCTCAGTTTCCTTCTTTGAAAGCATCTAATTTTCTAAATATTTTTAATATTCTTGGTGAAATAATTCTTATATATTCTATCTTTTTCTCTACACACACACATCTCATTTTTCAAAAACAAAAAAAAAACAAAACAAAACTTCCTGGATGTTAAATTCCCCATTCTGCACTTTTGCTTATTCACTTAAAATATATTTTATTTTTACAGCTGTACAATTGTACATTATAAATATAGCATACATTAAGCAGTTTCTTATTGACAGACATCTTATTTCCTAATTTTTTATTTTACCACAATATTCCATTGTCATTTCACTCGTGATTACCACTAAAGGACACATATCTCTAACTGGAATTGCTATTTCAAAGAATGAATGCATTTGTAAATTACAAATATTGTCAAATTTCCCTTTATACATATTGTACCAGTTTTTGTTATACTCTCATGAGATATGCATGAGAATACCTTTTTCCTAAAATGACCCTAATAGCACTTTAAGAACTGTTTGATCATTACCAAGTAGATAAATTTAAATTTTTTTCAGTGTTTTAAATTATGAAATGATTGATTATCTTTCCAATTGTTTAAGGGACCTTTACATTTATTTTTCTGTTAATTCTTTTTGTATATTTTCCCTGTCTTTCTGTCATTTCATTTTAAATAAATATTGTAATAGATATTTTCTCACATATGCGGCTTCCTGGTGGTTCAGACAGTAAAGAATCTGCTTGCAATGGTTCAATTCCTGGGTCAAGAAGATCCCCTGGAGAAAAGAATGACTACCGGCTCCAGTATTCTTACCTGTAGAATTCCATGTACTGAGGATCCTGGTGGTCTACAGCCCATGGGATCACAAACAGTTGGACAGGACTGAGCAACTGACACTCTCCTCTCTGTCTCCAGACACATGGATACACATATCTCTTCTTCAATGTAAGGAATTATGATTTTGCCCCCATATTTGTTTGTTCAGTCACTCAGTCGTGTCTGACTCTTTGCAACTCCATGGACTGCAGCACCCCAGGCTTCCCTGTCCATCACCAACTCCCAGAGCTTGCTCAAACTCATGTTCATCAAGTTGGGAATGCCATCCAACCATCTCATCCTCTGTTGTCCTCTTCTCCTCCTGCCTTCAAACTTTCCCAGCATCAGGGTCTTTTCCATTGAGTCAGCTCTTCACATCAGGTGGCCAAAGGATTGGAGCTACAGCTTCAGCATCAGTCCTATTTGTTTGTGTTTTGATTTTAAAATTGCCTTGTAAAAATATTTTTTCCACTGCTATAAACTATTATAAGTCATCTAATCTGTTGTTTTCACGTTTCATGTTACATTAAACAGAATATCTTCAACTTGAGCTCTTTCAATAACACTATTATTATTTCCTGATACTGTTATGGATCGGCTGCTAAGTTTCAATATATGTTCCAAAATAAATTTATTTTATGTATTTAAAGCTTATTACTCTCTATTTAATTTCTTCAGACAGTTTCCAAGTTGTACAACCATTTTATTAAAGAATATGTCTTACAAACTTCTCTGCTTTATTATCTTTGTCATTCACTAATTTGGAATATATTTTAGTCTCTCTCTGGGCTGCTCATTCAGTGGCATTGATGTGCCTATCTATGTACTAAGATCATAATTATAGATATTTTAACTTTATAATGATATTTTTTTAAATTACTATACATAGTCTACCTTGATTACTTGTCTCTGGGCTATATTATAAATTGAAATATGTCAATAGTGTGAATAACTTCAAATTTACCAGGTAATGAAAAACTTTACATGAAAGTGGTTGTAAAAATTTAATTTCTGAGCAGTAATATATGAGAGCTCCCATTACTTCAAAAATTGAAACTGATTGGATTTTTAAATTTTCCAATAAATTAGTTATGTAATGATATTTCATTGTTATTTCAGTTGGTCATTACTTGATTACTGAAAAACTTGAGCTCTCATTAATATAAGTTATAAATATAATTTGGTGAAATATCTAGTAAAACATTTCTCACATTTTTCTAATTATTTTTGTCTCTAAATTACTGATTTGTAAAAGTTCTTCATTTATGCTTGAGACTAATTTTTGGTCAGTTACAGATATTCCAAATCATAGGTCTTCCAAATTACATGCTTTTTAAAAAATATATTCATAATTTTCTTAATGATCAGAAACATTCTTAATGTAAATGTACTTGAATGAACTTCATAAATACAATTAGTACTTTCTGTATTTTTAAAGAGCATATTCATATCTGAGAATGTAATATTTTACTATTATACTTAAAAGATTCATGTATTTGTTTTCAACATTTCAAATTTTCATTGTCAAGAACTTACTTTTGTATATAGTGTAAGAAAGGTTAAATTTCATTTTATTTCAAATGGAAAATTAATTTTCCAGTGTCACTTGTTGAAAATCTTATTCTTTCTCATAGATTAAAAAAACATATTTAGCATATGTCAACTATTGATATCTGTGTAGGTTATTTTTTGGTCCTATATTCTGATATATTGGCCTTTTATCCATGCAAAGTAATTTCTTTCTTTGAATCAGAAATTATTTCTGATTTATAACAACTGTTGATACCATGCATGCTGCACTTCCTGCCTTTTTTTTTGGATATGGCCTTGTAACTTTGCATTATTGTATAAATTTATAATGTCTTGCTAATTTACATACACACGTATCAGCACAAACATGTGCATACAAATTTTGCTGATATTTTAATTAAAATTGTTTTAAATACACAGAAAAATCTGGCAAAATTAAAATATTTTATATAAAACCTTTTAAAGCTATAAAATAACATACTTATTTCTAAAACATTCTTTTACACAGAATCACTCAATAAAAACCAAAGGGTTGTGTAGAAATTGTTTATGAAGAAAACACTCAAGAACATAATCAGTAGTATATAAAAATATAGGGGAGAAAGAATAATGCAATTTTACGTATGTTAAAGTTCTTAAAATATATTCAGCTATAAATGTGATACTTTAGCTTGAAAAACACTTGAAATTTACTTGTAGAGGTGAGCATTAGAATTGCCACAGATTGTTATTGTGAAGTAGTGGATGGAAGGTTATCTGAAATTATAAAGTTATAAACAGTGGATGCAGGTAGGTGTGACTCATAGCCTAATCGTTAACTTGGGAACATGGTAGATGTGTGAGATGTGTTTTTCTGTATTCCTATTTGGTTTTGTTCTATCTGGTTTATTCTGTATTTCTATTTGGTTTTGTTTAGTTGGATGCAGGTTTTGAATTTTTCTATTGTTTCTCACTTCTGAGACTGCAAACACAACTATGCATTATGCTCAAACTGTCCTCTAATCTCCCCTGGTGGCTCAGATGGCAAGGAATTTGTCCATGGTAAGGGAGACCTGGGTTTGATCCCTGGGTCAAAAAGATCCCCTGGAGAAGGGAATGGCCACCCATGCCAATATTCTTGCCTGGAGAATACTATAGGCAGAGAAGTCTGACAGGCTACAGTTTATGGGGCCTAAAAAGTCAGACATGGCTGAGTGGCTAACACATATTCAGAGCATTGGAATAGGCGAACCCATGGACTGCAGCATGCCAGGCTTCCCTGTCCTTCACCATATCCTGGGTTTGCCCATGTTCCTGTCTGTTGACTCAGTGATGGCATCAAACCATTATATATATAAATGTATATATATATACACACACCATTATATATATAGTGGAGTATATATATGTGTGTGTGTGTGTGCGTGTGTGTGTGTGTGTGTGTGTGTGTGTGTGTATGAAGTGAAGAAGTGAAGTCACTCAGCTGTCTCCGACTCTTTGTGACCTCATGGACTGTAGCCCACCAGGCTTCCCTGTCCATAGGCTTCTCCAGGCAAGAACACTGGAGTGGGTTGCCATTTCCTTCTCCAGTGTATCTTCCTGACCCAGGGACTGAACCCAGGTCTCCCACAGGCAGATGGTCTGAGCCACCAGGGGGAAGCCTATATATATATATATATATATATATATATATATATATTTATAGGTGCTGGGGTCCTGCCCCGGTGGATCCAGGGAATTCGAAGGGGAGACAGCATATTTGAGGAAAACTTATTTATTTAATTATAAATAAAAGAGAGATTAGGAAAAAATAGTGTAGTAGGAAAATTTAGTGGAGAAAAGATGCTGAATAACTTGGTTTATGGAGAAAGCCAATAAAACTTCAGGACAAGAAGTTTGCACCATCTACGTTGGGCCACCAGCACCCGTTTGAATATCAGAGAGTGCCCTGCCTTGAGCTCCCTCTCTCACGGATCTTAGAAGCCAAGGCAAGTAAGCAGACATGGTGAGCCTCCCCCGTTCCAGATGGGAATTCAGCCAGAAAATAGAGTCAAGAAGACATGAGGGAAATTATTCTTTCCAATGACTGGCCCCTCCTCTATTGTCTGGAAAGGCCTTATATACCTTTTGATTTTACGTAGAGATCAACGGATAATACAAAATTATGCAGTATCAACAGCCCTATTGAGACCAGGCTTTCTCTCTGCATACCTAGTTTTATACACAAGTCTTAGGTGATTTACATCATCTTCTGGCCAGAAAGGCCAATTAACATTTACAGCCCTCTTTTTGATAAGGGTTTGTCCAACCAGAAGACTTATTTGCCTTAACAGTGTTGTTCTTTCCAAAGTCTGGTGCCGCTCTCAGAAAGCACTAAATAAAGTTACATTCTTACATAGCAAGGACACAGCAATTTATAACAATGAAAGAAGTACAGCGATTTATAACAAAGAGAAAACTAACTCAAAAGTCTAGTATTGCTAACATCAAAACTACTATATTCCTATTTCTGCATCCCAATTACATTGATTAATATCCTCCCAAGTGCCTAAAAAGATAAAGGATATGGAGGCCTGGTGGCAAACATTAACTCAACAAACTCTTCACCAAACTAATTCTTAGCTCCAAAGGATCTATATCTTTAAGATGTTTTGAGCTTCATGCTTCTCACAGTTGGGGTCTGTAAACAATCCATAAGTTGTAAAGCAGACCAGTCAGATAGGTTAGAAAGCCATCAAAGGGGTTTAAGCCAAGACATTCTTTTTATATACAGGAGACTGTTAACTGGAGCTCTGAATTAACTCCTTCCAGAGAAAAGGTGGTAATGTCAGAAGAGTACAGCATAGCAGACAGTAAACAGACAGATTTTGGTTTCGGGGTAGATGCTCAGGAAAACCCATGGGGAGCCCCTGAAGCCTGACTCACCTTGCCCATCAGGCCTCTCCGCATGACCTTGTCATGGGTGGGATCTCCTGTGCTGGCTCCCGGCATCTCCTCCTTTTTTATTTCTTAAGACAGCCAGAAATAAAGTTAGAAGGTATGGAAAAAGTCATTAGCTGCTCCTGCAGCAGTAAAATCTAATCGGGAGTGTTTCAACGTCTGAATCTGATTATGAAATTTCCTTAAGTCTAAACTAATATCTGAGCTATTCCAAACACCTGAAATATAATTTTTTTAATATATTGGGCAGTATGTACCTGTTGAGTCAATGATATTGCTGCCACAGTAACAATAACAGTAACAGTTGTTGTTATTAAAACTGAATTACCTAAGATTAGTAAGCCCACAGATCGTCTTGATCATATTAAATCTTGTAGTTGTCTTAACACAGCAAGACCATAATTATCATACCAATAAGTGGTTATAGTTACAGGCACCATAAGATAGGGTGAATGTTTAAGCACCACAAAAGAACAAACATTATATTGAGGAGTTAAACAAGATGAAAGCATACATTGTTCACAAGTCTCTACATTAGGTCCATTTGTACATTAAGTTTTCCAGAATCACTGGTGAAAAGAAAAACATAAGGAGAGAATAGACAAGCCAAAATAGAGTAAACAGAGTTATTTTCTGGTCAGAGTTCCTGCTGCAGCAGCTGTCAGTCCCACTGGGATCTCGATGTTTATTTTGCCTCTCCTGCCGGAACCGTCGTGGCGGCCCTCGCCCCACCTCCTGCTGAAACAGTGTTGGGCCGAGCGGCTGTCAAGCAACACAAAAAATTTATAGTTTCCATATATCTCCACTCCCCGTCAGCCCTCTATCCCATATTTTTGCAGACGGACGCTGGCGCTGCTCCTGGCTGCAAGCGCAGCACACTGGGTCCCATCAGTCAGTCAAGCTGGCCCCGCCCACTGCTCCTGGTGCGTGGCTGTTTCCCGTGGTGGCGGTAGCAGAGGATGGGGATGACACAGAATCTGTAAATTACTTTGGATAGTATGGAAATGTTACCAATATCAATGCTTCCCTCTATGAGTATGGTTCACTTCATTTCAGTCCCTCAGTCATGTCTAATTCTTTGCGACCCCTTGGACTGCAGCACACCAGGCTTCCCTGTACATCACCAACTCCCGGAGCTTGCTCAAACTCATGTCCATCAAGTCGGGGATGCCATCCAACCATCTCATCCTCTGTTGTTCCCTTTTCCTCCTGCCTTCAATCTTACCCAGCATCAGGGTCTTTTCCAATGAGTCAGTTCTTCACATCAGATTGCCAAAGTATTGTAGTTTCAGGTTCAAAATCATCCCTTCAAATGAATATTCAAGACTGATTTCCTTTTGGATTAACTGGTTTGATCTCCTTGCAGTCCAAGGGACTCTCAAGAGTCTTCTCCAACCCCACAGTTCCAAAGCATCAATTCTTCAGTGCTCAGCTTTTTTTTAAATAATCCAACTCTCACATCCATACATGACTAATAGGGAAAACCATAGCCTTGACTAGACGGACTTTTGTTGGGAAATTAATGTCTCTGCTTTTGAATATGCTATCTAGGTTGGTCACAGTCTTTCTTACAAGGAACAAACATGTTTTAATTTTATGGCTACAGTCATCATCTGCAATGATTTTGAAGCCCCCAAAATAAAGTCTCTCACTGTTTCCACTGTTTCCCCATCTATTTGCCATGAAGTGATGGGACCTGATGCCATCATCTTAGTTTATTGAATGTTGAGTTCTAAGCCAACTTTTTCTCTCTCCTCTTTCACTTTTATCAAGAGGCTCTTTAGTTCTTCTGTGCTTTCTGCCTAAATGCTGGTGCCATCTACGTATCTGAAGTTATTGATGTTTATTTGGGAAATCTTGATTCCAGCTTGTGTTTCATCCAGCCCAACATTTCTCATGATGTACACTGCATATAAGTTAAATGAAGTGAAGTCACTCAGTCGTGTCCGACTCTTTGCGACCCCATGGACTGTAGCCTACCAAGCTCCTCCATCCATGGGATTTTCCAGGCAAGAGGACTGGAGTGGGTTGCCATTTCCTTTTCCAGGGGGTCTTCCCAACCCAGGGATCGAACCCAGGTCTCCTGCATTGTAGACAGATGCTTTACCATCTGAGCCACCAGGAAGTCAAGCACAGTGACAATATACAGCCTTGATGTACTCTTTTCCCAATTTGAACCAGTCTGTTGTTCCATGTCCAGTTCTAACTGTTGCTTCTTGACCTGCATACAGATTTCTCAGGAAGCAGATCAGGTGGTCTGGTATTCCCATCTCTTGAAGAATTTTCCACAGTTTGTAGTGATCCACACAGACAAAGGCTTTGGCATAGTCAATAAAGCATAATATTTTTCTGGAACTCTATTGCTTTTTAAATGATCCAATAGATGTTGGTAACTTGATCTTTGGTTACTCTGCCTTTTTAAAATACAGCTTGAACATCTGGAAATTCTTTCTTCATGAATTGTTGAAGCTTGGCTTAGAGAATTTAGAGCATTACTTTGCTAGTGTGTGTGAGATGAGTGTAACTGTGTGGTAGTTTGAACATTCTTTGGCATTACCTTCCTTTGGGATTAGAGTGAAAATTGACATTTTCCAGTCCTGTGGCCACTGCTGTATTTGCCAAATTTGCTGGCATACTGAGTAAAGCACTTTAACAGAATCATCTTTTGGGATCTGAAATAGCTCAACTGGAATTCCATCACTTCCACTAACTTTGTTCATAGTGATGCTTCCTAAGGCCCTCTTGACTTCACGTTTCAGGATGTCTGGCTCTCCCTGAGTGACCACACCATCGTGGTTATCTGGGTCCTGAAGATTTTTTTTTTTTACAGTGTTTCTGTGTATTCTTGCCACTTTTTAATATATTCAGCTTCTGTTAGGTCCATACCATTTATGTCTTTTGTTGTTCCCATCTTTGCATTAAATGTTATTTTTGTATCTCCAAATTTCTTGAAGAGATCTCTAGTCATTCCCATTCTATTGTTTTCCTCTGTTTCTTTGCACTGATCACCAAGGAAGGCTTTCTTATCTCTTCTTACTATTTTTTGGAACTCTGCATTAAATATGTATATCTTTCCTCTACTATTTTGCTTTTAGCTTATCTTCTTTCCTCAGTTATTTGTAAGGCCTCCTCAGGATACTATTTTGCCTGGTTGAATTTCTTTTCTTAAGGGTGGTCTTAAACACTGCCTCCTGTACAATGTCAGGAACCTGTCCATAGTTCAGCAGGCATTCTGTCTATCAGATCTAGTCCCTTGGATCTATTTCTCACTTCCACTGTGTAATCATAAGGGATTTGATTTAAGTCATATCTGAATGGTCTTGCGGTTTTGCTACTTTTAAAAATTTAGATCTGAATTTGGCAATAAATATTTCATGTTCTGAGCTACAGTCAGCTCCTGGTCTTGTTTGTGCTAAGTGTATAAGACTTCTCCATCTTTGGCTGCAAAGAATATAATCAATCTGATTTTGGTATTGACTATCTGGTGATGTCCATATGTAGACTCTTTTGTGTTCTTGGAAGAGGGTGTTTGCTATGACCAGTGCTTTCTCTTGGAAAAAATTTTGTCCTGTGTTATCCTTTGCCCTGTTTTATTCTGTACTCTAAGGCCAAATTTGTCTGTTACTCCAGGTATCTCTTGACTTCCCTACTTTTGCATTTCCGTTCCCTGTGATGAAAAGGATATCTTTTTGTGTGTTAGTTCTAGAAGGTCTTGTAGATCTTCACAGAACTGTTCAACTTCAGCTCCTTCAGGATTACTGGTTGTGGCATAAACTTGGATTACTGTGTTATTGGATGGTTTGCCTTGGAAATGAACAGAGATCATTCTGTCATTTTTGAGATTGCATGCAAGTACTGCATTTTGGCCTATTTTGTTGACTCTAAGAGCTAATCCATTTCTTCTAAGGGATTCTTGCCCACAGTAGTGGATATAATGGTCATCTGAGCTAAATTCACACATTCCATCCCATTTTAGTTTCCTGATTCCTGAAATTTCGATGTTCACTCTTGTCATCTCCTGCTTGACCACTTCCAATTTACCTTGATTCACAGATCTAATATTCATGTTCCTACACAATATTATTCTTTACAGCATTGGACTTACTTCCACCACCAGATATTTCTCCCCATTTATTTGTATTATCTTTAATTTCTTTCATAAATGTCTTATACCTTTCAGAGTACAGCTCTTTTATCTTCTTATTTAGCTTTATCATTTTGCTCTTTTGATGAAATATTAATTGAGACTGTTTTTTAATCTCTCTCTCTGATAGTTTGTAGTTAGTATACAGCATGTCTTTATACTATATATAAGATATAGTATGTGTCTGTATATCATTTTTTTATCCTGAAGCTTTACTGAATTCATTTATTAGTTCTGATTTTTTTGGTAGAGTCTTTAAGGTTTTCTATTCTATCATGCAATCTGCAAATAGTGACAATTTTCTTTCTTTCTTTCCAGTTTGAATGCTGTTTATTTATTTCTCATGTAGGATTGCCCTGCTAGGACCTGCAATATCATGTTGAATAAAAGTTGTGAGAGTGAGCATTTTTGCCTTGTTCCTGATCTTGGAGGAAAACCTTTCAGCTTTTTTATTTTTCCATTGAGAATTATGTTAACTGTGGGTTTGTCATATATGACCTTTACTATGCTGACACACATTCCCTCTATACACACATTGTTGAAGACTTTTATCATAAATGGATACTGAGCTTTGTCAAATGCTTTTTCTGCATCTAAGATGATAACATGATTTGCTATCCATTTTGCTGATGTGATGGATCATGCTGATTGATATGTGAATATTGAACCATCCCTGCACCTCTGGACTAAGTCTCATTTGATCACGGTGAAGGATTCTTTAATGTATTGTTGATATTGGTTTGTTAATATTTTATTGAAGATTTTTGTAACCCCACTTTTTAATATAAAACAATTTTTATAATCCTTAGCCTCATTTTTAAGTTAAAAATAATTTTACCTCAATATGCCTTTGCAGATTTAACACTTAATACCAATCTTTCAGCGACTCACTTTCACTTTGATACAACAGCAGAATAAATTCGCTCACTTTACTCTTTTTGTAGCATTCACTATCTTGTTTCTATCTGCTTACAGCACTTTTTTTCTATTTTTACATGTATAAATCCTATTCATTGTACAGTTTAATTCATATGCCATCTTCTTCACATAATTTTCTTAAACCACAAAGTGGCAAGTGATTTTAATAAATACTATTTAATCTCTAGGTACAAGTTATTATACCACACAACTTCTTAAATGGTCACATTTCAAAACAACCATTCAAGTTGAATATCATATTCTGTCTCCTTCTTCTTCTGCTTCTTTTTCCCCATTTCCTTTTCCTCTTCCTCTTTATCTTGGGCCAAATTATGATCAGAGAAATTGATCTCTTTACTTGAATTTCCTAAAAGCAGCACATGTTAAGGTTACTTTTGAACACAGAGGTATCTAATTATGCAATCCTGCTTTCTCCAGTCTTTGCATGCTCTATCTTCTGAAAACTTCTTCTAACTTTAGACTTTTCTGTATTGTTGGAGAAGGAAATGGCAACCCACTCTAGTATTCTTGCCTGGAGAATCCCATGGACGGAGGAGCCTGGCGAGCTACAGTCCACAGGGTCGCAAAGAGTTGGACACGACTGAGTGACTTCAGTTCACTTCTGTATTATGTAATGAATATATTTCACTCATACCATTTGCATGTATATCTTAAATGTGTTTCTTAAGGAAAAAGCCTGACTTTCTCATATGCTCTCAATAGATCCTGGATAAGTTATCATGCACAATTTCCACTGTCCATTCCATGGACAGAGGAGCCTGGTGGGCTATAGGCCTTGGGGCCACAAAAAGACACGACTGAATGCGCACAGTACAACACATCATTTCTGCTAACATCACCACTATTATTATCATTATTCAGCTTGTTTAGTTTTATCTTTGGCATTTTCCAAGTTATAACAGTGTTTAAAAGTGGTGCAGCTATGTTCAGGGATTAAATATTCTTACACTGAAAATTTGGACTAAAAAATATATGGAAGACTTATTTTTAAATTGGTATTTTAAATATGAAAGTTTTCTGCTGGCAAAAGAAAGCTAACATCTATATTTGAGATTTTCTTTTTAAAATAACAAGGAAAATAAATATTAGGCCTTTGTATTTTTTAAGTACTCTCAAATGAAAAAATAGCAGATTATACCTGAAGCTTGAACTATATGACTCGGTTTAAATCAGAGAAACACCCTGAAATGAAAATCTCAGATGCTGTCTGACTTGTATGGCAGCATTAACCTAACCTATCCTCAATGTAAATTGTTCTTTAGATAGTGGGGGAAATGAGAAAACTTTTAGGGAAGTTAAGACACAGCTTTTACCTAGAAGATAATTGCACCTGAGGATTCATTTAAATCTTTCAAAAGCTATACCCATCTACTGGAACATGGAAAGAGATATGCCCAGCCATTCTTGGCCTGCTTTTAATACATATTACTCTGCCAGAGGGAGGACATATTTGTATATACTGGTTTTAAGCATAGTCAGCTCAAATCTGAGTTTATTGTAATAGCACTGTTACATGCTCTATCTGGCAGAGAATATCTATATGAAAAAGAAATCCTAGAGTGTTGCTCACCTATTTGCTCCAACAACCAGTCACATAATCGGGAAATAATTTGGCTTTACAAACATAATATAGTGTGGTATACAACCCTGCTTGAAGAATCATGTGATATGAATCACAACACAAGTAAAATAAATATTCAGTGAAGTACAGGGCAGTGAAAAATACTTTGTAAATGTTTTTAAGGATTTATATGAAAATTCAAGAATGTAAACTAGCATTATTATTTACCAGGAATAATCCAACATGTTATACATATTAGATTTAGTTACCATTCCAGCAGCAAGGAGACATGATTTGAACTTACTTTACTAAAGTAATTGACAGTCATAGAATTTTTAAACTTAAAATTATAGTAGTATGTAGTGTGTGTGTGCATGCTCAGTTACTTCAGTTGTGTCTGACTCTTTGTGACCCCATGGACTGTAGTCTGCCAGGCCTCTTCTGTCCATTGGATTCTCTAGACAAAAATACTGGACGACCCAGTGATACAACCCACATCTCTTATGTCTCCTGCATTGGGAGGCGGATTCTTTACAACTAGCACCATCAAGGAAGCCCAGTAGTATATCAAAAACTACTGAAATTCAAAGTGTTGGCTCTTCCAGAGTTGAAAAAAAAAAATCTAAATAGGAAAAATGGAGCTTGATACTCTAAAAGGTCATACGGAATTAGGAGTCAAGTTTTGGCCTAATGGTGACTTTAAAATATGATTTAAGATTTAATCATGTATATATGTGTGTGTATATATGTATATGATTAGAAAAAGAGTAGTTCATATAACTATCACTATCGTACATACATTATATGTTTTTCTGAGAAAAGTATGACTGTTCGTACTTTATAATTGTGAGAGAAAGTCTTAGAAATTTCATGCAACAGGGAAAATATAGCCAGTCATCATTAGAATCAGTTTTCCAAACCAAGTATATTAAAGAATGCGAGCCATATCATTTACATTACATTTTTATATGAATTAAAGAAATCAATGAAAATATTCCCCTGAAAAGTGCAAAATAGTTTGAGAGTTTACTTCCTTGAAAAATTACTTTCTCCTTCTCTGAGTTTATTATACATTTCATTCATGTGTATATAGGGATTTCTGTCTCACCGAGAAAAATGGATTTTTTTTTTTTTAATTCAAGCTTATTTAACTTATATGCAGAGTACATCATGAGAAACGCTGGACTGGAAGAAGCACAAGCTGGAATCAAGATTGCCATGAGAAATAGCAATAACCTCAGATATGCAGATGACAACACCCTTATGGCAGAAAGTAAAGAGGAACTAAAAAGCCTATTGATGAAAGTGAAAGAGGAGAGTGAAAAGCTGGCTTAAAGCTCAACATTCAGAAAATGAAGATCATGGCATCTGGTCCCATCACTTCCTGGGAAATAGATGGGGAAACAGTGGAAACAGTGGCAGATTTTATTTTGGGGGCTCCAAAATCACTGCAGATGGTGACTGCAGCCATGAAATTAAAAGACGCTTTTACTCCTTGGAAGGAAAGTTATGACCAACATAGATAGCATATTCAGCAGCAGAGACATTACTTTCTCAACAAAGGTCCGTCTAGTCAAGGCTATGGTTTTTCCAGTGGTCATGTATGGATGTGATAGTTGGACTGTGAAAAAGCTGAGGGCCGAAGAATTGATGCTTTTGAACTGTGGTGTTGGAGAAGACTCTTGAGAGTCCCTTGGACCACAAGGAGATCCAACCAGTCCATTCTAAAGGAGATCAGTCCTGGATGTTCTTTGGAAGGAATGATGCTAAAACTGAAAGTCCAGTACTTTGGCCACCTCATGTGAAGAGTTGACTCATTGGAAAAGACTCTGATGCTGGGAGGGATTGAGGGCAGGAGGAGAAGGGGACGACAGAGGATGAGATGGCTGGATGGTATCACAGAATCGATGGATGTGAGTCTGAGTGAACTCTGGGAGTTGGTGATGGACAGGGATGCCTGGCATGCTGTGATTCATGGGGTTGCAAAGAGTCAGACACGACTGAGCAACTGAAATGAACTGAACTGAATGTGGTTGTTATTTAACATAGCTCTGGCTGTGGCCAATTAGTAAACATAAAAGAGATATTTTAAATGGACTGTATTTCTATCAAAGAGATACTGCTGGGAAACTCCAAGCTCCCCAGGAATATGAATCTAGGTCATTTGAGATGGTAGAATATACACTTGTTCTTACTGTCAAAGATAAAAATCACTGTATCAAAAATCAAAATGACAGAATATGAGAAAAAGGACTAAAGGTAGTCGAAATAGAATAGGAAACATCAGGTCTTGCCTACCAAAGAGGGCACGCATGGCCCCATAGTGCCATGAAGGGCACGGATGTCTTACCCTTCTGCTGCACAAAAGCATATGCAGTGAGCTCTAAAGAAAGATGAATATTTGAATATGAGAAATGGGGGTGCTTCAGTTCACTCCTTTCTAAATAAGATGCCCTTCCCCTTCCTTTTAAGCACCGTAATGGTAGAGTGGATGAGCCTGAGCTTTTCAGTCAGGGAAACGTGGACGAGATTCCCCATGTATCAGCAGTGATCTTGTGCATAATGGCAAATTAACATTCCTAAGCCTCAGTGTTCTGATCCATCAAATAAAGAAAATAGTAATTCCTGCCAGCTTGTAAAGTTAAGTTGTCAGAAGGTATGTGATTTTGTCCACTGTTTACATATACAGTTTTGTTTTGTTCATTTTGTAAATTTAAACCATGCGACATGTCCACTCTTATTCCTGTTTTTGCTAGTTTCACAATACCTACCTCTTACTAGACTTTTGAAATGCTGAGACAAAGTCTTTCTACCTTGGCAAATAAATATTTAAATATCAATAAGGCACTTTGGTCAAAATGCTAAAAGAAAGTTTGAATGATCATGAGAAGCTTTGAAATATTTTCCATATGGACAAATGATTAAAAAAAAATGGACAAATTCAGGAAAAATGTATTAGAGAAGTGTGTCAAGCAGTAATTTCTGAAAACATCATGTTACCATTCTATGTTTTTCAATCACTATATTTTGTTTTTTTTCTCATTGATAAATATTCATATTCCATACCAAATATTGTATTTATGTATTTATAGTTTGTATTAGATTCAGATATCAATCACCTTGTGGGAAAACAATAACTTTTTTGGGGGAAGGGGTGGAAGATGGTGGGGGAATGGTCCAGGGAAAATTCATTTTCTTTTTGATCTTTTATGCCCTCAAAATTGCAAAATCGTCCCTTTTTACTTTACAGATTTAATGTCTGAATACATGAAAAAATGAATGGAAACTTTAATGTATTGAGTACATGTTAATTAGAATTTGTGAGGAAGCTTAGAGTCAAGTCTCTGGATTAATTGTGTCACAATACTGGTAGAAAGTCACGGACATATGGAGAACACATTGTCTCCTGTTAAAACAATGAAATGTTCTTTTATTTTAAGGTGACTCTAACGGCTCACTCGTTGGGTGACAAGAATCATGAGCCGATTTTTGTAGCACTGGATTTCTGATATTTTCTCTACACTCTCTGTAATCACTGACATGAACTTGAGAGACAGATAGGGCAGGAATTATGTAGTCTAGTCATTAAACAGAGTAGAGTTGGAGGAAAGTATGGATTCAGTGTCTTCTAACATAGATCATCAATCTTGACTATTGGCAAAGAGATTTTGTGTGTTCAGATGAAGTGACATCAGAAAGAAGCTTACAAAATGCACTTCCTATGCAGAATTTGTGGCAGGAAGTAACTTCTTAAGACTTACTAACTGAAATTTTACCAATAACAGGTATGTGGTAAGAGTTAACTGAAGAGAAGAAAATATTCTCTTTACTCCATATTCAACAAATTATTAACAAAGATTGTATTTTCTGGTATGTGAAAAAAATATTTAGACAGCTCTTAATTAAATGTCTTAAATTTCTTAACAGCTTAGTATCACAGACATGCAGAAGGTCTGCCCTTGTGGTAGAAAACTATCCCACACTGTCTTCACAGCATCTTAAATTTGAAAAGAAAAGCAAGTCCATTTGCCTACTGTACCTCAGAACTATTGTTATTCTCTACAAATGTGTTTCATTGAACATTAATGTCTGATAAGATACTTATAGGCAGGCCAGTATGTAGTTAAATGTTCAGAATTCATTATAAATTTCTATTTACTAATAATGCTTCAAAATCCCACTACCTCCCACCAATAATCATTGCTTTGGGCTTTGAAGTGACTTATATTTTTCCTTTCTTTTGTCTGAAAATATATTGCTATAGTGGAAAAGGGTTTCTCCTTGATACTCCAGAATCCATCTCATTGTGCAGTCAACAAACTTATTGGGTCCAGTTGACCTTAAGTGGGCCATGAGAGTTGTAAGTCATCACTACTGCCTTATCTCAGTGCCTCACCTTAGCCCAGGTAACTATAATCTCACGTCTGTGATGTGCTCAGTCACTCAGACATCTCTGACTCTATGTAACCTCATGGACTGTAGCCTGCCAGGCTCCTCTGTCCATGGGGATTCTCCAGGTAAGAATATTGGACTGGGTTGCCATGCCCTCCTCCAGGGGATCTTTCCAACTCTGGGATCAAACTCAAGTCTCCTGCATTGCAGGTGGGTTCTTTACCAGCTGATCTATCAGGGAAGCCCCATATCCTGTCTGGTTTCTTACAATCAATTACCTCCTAACTAACTATACTCACTATTTTCTTTCTATCATTACTAGAATCCATTATCCAGCAGCTCAGATGATCTTCAAAAGCATTGATTATACTATGCTGCTCGTTGTTTCATTTAGATTAAAAAAACTCTACAACCTCATTACATTGCTTTTTGAATTAAACCTAATATTTTCCCATGATTTACAAAGTCCCATTGTGATCCAATGTCTCACTACTTACTCAGACATCACATTTTACAATTGGATCATTTATCTCTCACCATATCAGCTTCTTTTCCTCTCTTCAAGGAACTAAGCCTTTTCTACATCCAAAAGTTTGCATTTATCCTTCTTTTACCTATAAATTCCCTCCCATAGCATTTTATAGGCTAATCCATCCTCAATTTTAGATATCAACATATGTAATTCTTTTAAGAGTAACATCACATACTAGTGTGCTAAAGTAACCACTTCAAGGTATTCTGTTTCTTGTTAACCAGTTTATTTCCTGCATAAAGCATAGCATAAGAAATAATAATCTTGCATTTCTTTATTTTATTCTGTTAAATATCTCACCCAAGGGAATGTGATCTTCATGAGGATGGAGTTAATTCTATTTTCATCACTGTTCTGAAATAAATACTTGAACAGTGGCTCATATAATGTAACATCCCACTACATATTTGTTAAATGATGAATAAATTAATTGAGCTTGAAAATAGTACTTCATTATTATTATTATTATCAGTTATTAGCATTGAATAATAAGTATCAACTTGCATACAATATGAGAAACATGGTGATGGAAAAGAGTGCTTTAAATAACATATTATAAATATAAAATATTTTCTGTAGCATCATCAGAATAGCATTTGTCATGGAAAAGTGAGATAATCACTTGCACCATTTGGCTTCCCTGACGACTCTAGTCTATAATAATCTCCACCTGTGAGCATCACTAGCCTATGGTGAGTGTATAGCTCAATTGCCATTGGTACAAACTGTCTTGTGAAATCAAGAATAATAACTCAAATTACTTTTTCATTTATAGTCATTTTTCATGTTAGTAAGAAAAAGTGATACATACATATTGACTCTCATAAACTTATAACCTCCCAGAAAGTGCAGAGAATAGATAGTGCTAATCATTAATTAGAAAATACCAATTGAATCAATGCCTATTTATATATTTCTTTGATAAAAAGGTGTTTACAATTTTCTTGGGGACTTGTCCTCACTTCTTCCCATCATAGAACCTTCCAAGAAAAAGAACTTCAGTTTCTGAGTGTGTCCCTGAATCTTCATTTCCTTCTTTCCTGGCATAGAAAGCAAAAAAAAAAAAAAAAAAAATTAGGTAGAGAGGATAATTGAATTTTTCTCTTGACAAACACCTTTTAAATTACACTAAACATTGTACTAGATTTTGGAGCTAAAGCAGGGAAGAGATATATGAATTTTCTATTAGGATAGCCATCATAGCCAGGAAATACAAAAGAAACAAGTTAACATATAAGTGAGGTAAATGGACTTTTATGTATTTTGAAAGAATCCTTTTGTTGAGCTGACACATAGAGGGAATCCAGACTTTAATGAAGTAATCCCACAAGAAAGTCAAGTTGGCTTGTATAATAAAGACTGATCTAGAATGAGAAGAAAAGAAAATATCTATGTTGACTGAGTTTGTGAACAGCTTGAAGGGATCTGGTATTTAGGGTGACTGGCTTTGAGGCTGCTGTGCTTGCAAGTTACATTGAGGACAAGATGAGAATTATGTATTTTTGAATTGTTCAGTGTAATGCTAAAAATATAATATTTTGTCTCCAGAAACTGCCATAAAGATTTAAATTTTTCGTTGTGTCATTGGTTGCCATAGTGATGTTCTATCGATGTGGCACAGAATCTAAATGGGCAACACTGAGCTTATGTTTGGTGTAGTGGCTGATAAGATATACTCGATAAATTGCTGATTCTTTCCTTGTTTGATTCCTCTGGCTTTACTGTGACTTAAATAAACATTATTCCCTATAGCTAAAAATTTGCTAAGCCATGTCATAGAATTTTTCTTCAGTCTTCCTCTGGCCTGCTGACTTTTTCTCCTTCCCTCTCTCCTTTTAAAATAATATTTATTAAGCTCTTACAATGAGTCAAGCAACAATTGGCAGGAACATTAAAATAATGACTGCAATTTCTTCATAGATTTTACTTCTGAATCTTTATTTAAATTAACAACTGTGGAAAATTCTGAAAGAGATGGGAATACCAGACCATCTGACTTGCCTCTTGAAAAACCAATAGGCAGGTCAGGAAGCAACAGTGAGAACTGGACATGAACAACAGACTGGTTCTAAATAGGAAAGGAGTACTTCAAGGCTGTGTGTTGTCACCCTGCTTATTTAATTTACATCCAGAGTACATCATGAGAAACGCTAGGCTAGAAGAAGCACAGCTGGAATCAAGATTGCTGGGAGAAACATCAATAACCTTAGATATGCAGATGACACCACCCTTATGGCAGAAAGTGAAGAGGAACAAAAAGCCTCTTGAGGAAAATGAAAGAGGAGAGAGACAAAGTTGGCTTAAAGCTCAACATTCAGAAAATGAAGATGGCACCTGGTCCCATCACTTCATGGGAACTAGATGGGGAAACAGTGGAAACAGTGTCAGATTTTATTTTGGGGGCTCCAAAATCACTGCAGATGGTGACAGCAGGCATGAAATTAAGATGCTTATTCCTTGGAAGGAAAGTTATGACCAACCTAGAGAGTATATTCAAAAGCAGAGACATTACTTTGCCAACTAAGGTCCGTCTAGTCAAGGCTATGGTTTTTCCAGTGGTTTTGTACAAATGTGAGAGTTGGACTGGAAAGAAAGCTGAACACTGAAGAATTGATACTTTTGCCCTGTTGTGTTGGAGAAGACTCTTGAGAGTCCCTTGGACTGCAAGGAGATCCAACCAGTCCAATCTAAAGGAAATCAGTCCTGGTGTTCACTGGAAGGACTGATGCTAAAAAGCTGAATGAAACTCCAATACTTTGGCCACCTCATGCGAAAAGTTGACTTACTAGAAAAGACTCTGATGCTGGGAGGGATTGGGGCAGGAGGAGAAGAGGATGACAGAGGATGAGATGGTTGGATGGCATCACTGACTCGATGGGCGTGAGTTTGAATAAAGTCGGGAGTTGATCATGAACAGGGAGGCTTGGCGTGCTAAGATTCATGGGGTTGCAAAGAGTCGGACACGACTGAGCGACTGAACAGAACTGAACTGAGCATTCTCTCAGAGGTCCCATTACATTTCCTATAAATTGTGAAGTTTGTTATGATTTCCCATAGCAAAGCTAAGTTAATAAGTCTGTAATTTCCAAAGTTATCATTTTCTCATTTTATTCAAATGAATGTATTACTGACCTTATTTCCTCTCTAGCTTGATATTTTATGGGCTCATCAATATATCACATCAAGAAGATCTCAAAAGGCCTTCCTTTTCACAACTGAATATTTAGTTAGGGCTGACTATTAAAGCACAGTGTTCTCTATATAAATGTTCGTGAATGGTGTAGGGAGAAATATTGTAGGTACTACACTGAAAACTTTACATATATATATATATATATATATATAAAATTTATATTTACAGGCAACACTATTTTACAGATGATGAGATGGAGGAATGGGAATATTCATTTCAGTTCAGTGGCTCAGTCATGTCTGACTCTTTGTGACCCCGTGAACTGCAGCACGCCAGGCCTCCCTGTCCATCACCAACTCCCGGAGTCCACCCAAACCCATGTCCATCGAGTCGGTGATGCCATCCAACCGTCTCATCCTCTGTCATCCCCTTCTCCTCCTGCCCTCAATATTTCCCAGCATCAGGGTCTTTTCAAATGAGTCAATTCTCCTCATCAGATGGCCAAAGTATTGGAGTTTCAGCTGCAACATCAGTCCCTCCAATGAACACCCAGGACTAATCTCATTTAGGATGGACTGGTTGGATCTCCTTGCAGTCCAAGGGACTCTCAAGAGTCTTCGCCAACACCACAGTTCAAAAGCATTAATTCTTTTGTGCTCAGCTTTCTTTATAGTCCAACTGTCACATCCATACATGAACTGGAAAAAACCATAGCCTTGACTAGACGGACCGTTAGGCAATAATGAATTATCTATTAATTATCTAAATTATCTATTAATTATCTAAATTAATTTTTAAAAGGAAAACTAGAAAATCCTAATTCTGAAGTGAGTGTATGACTATGAGAGGTGCAGCCACCATAGAAAACAATATGGACATTCCTCAAGAAACTAAAAAAGAGTCATATGATCCAGCAACCCCATTCCTGGACATATATCCAGACAAAACTATCATTCAAAAGATACATTCACCCCTATGTTGATAGTAACAATATTCAGAACAGCAAAGACATGGACACGATCTAAATGTTCATCAGTGAGTGAATGGATAGGGAAGATGTGGTATACATTCAATGGAATACTATTCAGCCATGAAAAAAATGAAATAATGTCATTTGCAACAACACAGATGGACCTAAAGTTATCATAGTAAGTGCAGTAAGTCAGAAAGAGAATGACAAATACCTATGATATCACTTATACATAGAATCAAAAATATAACACAAATGAACTTATCTTTGAAACAGAAACAGACTCACAAACATAGAGAACAGACTTGTGGTTGCCCAGGTGAAAAGGAGAAGACTGGGACTTTGTAATTAGCACAGACAAACTATTGTGCTGCTATTGTATAGCACAGGAAAGTATAGTCAGTATCCTCTGATAAATCTGTGATATATACTACTGAATGAGTTTTGTGTATAACAGAAATTAGCACAATATGTTAAATCAAGTATACATCAATAAATTTTTTTAAAAGACTATGAGACAAGTAAAAATGTTTTCCAGAACCACGAGAAATAAAGAAAAGAGTCATTAAATGCCAGGTTGCTAGATGATCTTGCAATTAAAGCTGTGATACTAGTTTTGCTAAATGTTTTGTGCATTTCTTCACTTCATAGATGTTCTTAGGGACTCGGCTGTTGGTTTGGCTCTCTGAACTAGGCCCTGAGACACAGAGCTGAAAGCAGCAAGACTCTGCTCTCTTCAGTCTCAGGTCTACATGCGTAAATCCAGCATCAACAGTTGCAGTTTCTTTCAACAGGGTGAGCCTAGAAGAACTGCCACATTTCCTGACTGCATGCAGTTCAATATCATGTTATGGGTAAGAAATAGGGTGCTGGGTGGTGTGTACCTCCCACAACTTCTAAAGGGAGATACTCAGGAACATAGTAAGTTTCCAAAAGTACATGAAGTCGTGATATTGATTCTCCATATTTCTTTTTGTTCTGTTAAAAATGAATAAAAACAAATAAAATTTATAATATTTTTTTAAAAGAAAGCTAATTCATTCCCGAACCTCTGCTCCTATTTTGAAAAATAAGTGTTGTTTTATTAATTGTGTTTAAATAAATATAACTTATTTTAACCTATTTTAATAGTTCATTGTAATCAACTTCTCATTAAGAGCCTAGTTTATACACTTTACATTACGTTCAAATGTAGACTCTATAAACTCTTCCGTGCTTCCTTTGAAAATGGGTTAGTCAGTCAGTCATGTTCAACTCTTTGCAACCCTGTGGACTCCAGCCCACCAGACTCCTCCGTCCATGAGATTCTCCAGGCAAGAATACTGGAGTGGGTAGCCATGCCCTTCTCCAGGGGCTCTTCCCCACCAGAGACTGAACCAACGTCTCCTACATTGCAGGCAGATATTTCACTGTCTGAGCCACCAGTACGTGTGTATGTGTGTGTGCGTGATGTTTCGTTATGGTTACCTCAAGAAATGTAGACTCTGTAAACTCTTCCAGTGCTTCTTTTACTGTGTAACAATGTGTCAGTAAATGCACAGATGAGTGGCACAAGCGCTATCTAGGTACTTGGTATAATGGTATTTAAGCAACGGATTTATCCTAATGTATCTGGTATTTTAAGCCATGTAACATCTCCAAGGCTTGTTTTCTTTATCTCTAAAATGAAAATATTTTTGACTGGACTATGTTGGAGTTTTCTCTAAAAGTCTATGAAAGTTTCTACAATACCTAACTTTGATCCTACAAGCTTCAGTTTGGGTCTGGGTTCATACTATTTTCTAAGTGGAAAGATAAGACAGATTATTTTCCTTTAAAAATTAAAGTCTCAGGGGCAAAATGATGCATGTAATACTAAGTCTAGTATTCTGGATTGGGGAAAGTTATATATTAATGAACATAAATTTTAATTATTTTTGTCATTAAAATATTTCTTTTCTTAAGTGGAAGATAATTTTAAATTTTAAGAAGACAATAATGATTTTTCCATTGTATCTCTATAAAATCTTACCCTTAAAACTTGAAATTATGCAAAAGCAATGTATTATTCCTCATTTTCCACATATAGATATAAACTTTTTGTATTTCTAATCATTTTTAAGAATATATAACAGAGGAGATCTAAACTAAGAACTGAAATTCCAATTTCTTGTATAAATATTTCTCCTCAAAACTAGAAAAATCTTAGTCATTATCCTAAGTAAATATGTAGGATACATCCCATTTCTAATTCAACTTGAACTTGCTATTAAGGTGTTTCCTATAACTATTGCCTATTTCTTTTTTTTTCTCCCCCTGAGCTTTAATATCATCAGTTAATTGTAGCTGACTTTAAAGTTTTTGATTCTAGGATAGCAGTATGTAAGTTGATCAAAAAGAACATTTAAAACTAAAATTACTTGCTAGGTAGAGCATCATTTTCAAAAAGATCTGTACATAAAACAAACATTAAAATAAACACAGAAAAATTAAAACTTGGAATATAAACAGAATCAAAGGGTCCTAACTATACTTCACATGAATAATTTAAATACACTGAAGGAAATTTAAAAAGAACTATGTAGCATTTGAACATAGTAGTTCATTTACAAAGCTTCTTGCTAAATGCATAATAGTTGTAGGAAACTTTGTTAGCAAGTTTGTTTTTCTCAATATTTAGATTTCTCAGTGGTTAAATTTTCTGAAACAGTCTCTGTATATTCTAGGACTGAGTAAATAAATAAATATACTGTGGATAAAGGAATCTGGTATTTCAATTTTGGAGAAAAGAACAATAGATGTGGAGAGAAAAGATAGAAAAAATTCTGTAACACTGAAATGAATCTATGCTGATATATGCAAATAGATTAATAAGTGGGGACAACTGTTTTAAATGCTCAAATGTCAACTAGACAATTAATAAATGTGGAAGGAATAATGAAAATATGGAATCAAGTTTGTCAGTCTACATAGTAATTATACATTCAGGCAAAGATCATCAGTAAATATAAAAATTAGGGGATAAAAATCTGATGAGATGGAGAATATTTATGGACTTCCTTGGTGGCTCAGATAGTAAAGAATCTGCCTGCAATGCAGGAGACCAGCTTCCAATCCCTGGATAAGGAAGATCCCCTGGAGAAGGGAATGGCTACACTCTCCAGTATTCTTGCCTGAAGAATTCCATGGTCAGAGGAGTCTGGTGAGCTATAGTCCATGGGATATTCGCATGATGTTGAAGTCATCATCCCCTAGCAATGACTCTTACTGGAGCAATCTGGCACAGACTAATTTACCCAAGTGATCAGAGTTAGCATGAACAATAATAGAACAGATCACATCACACACCTTCTGATATGATCGCTGAAGAAGAACATAGCATCACTTCCATGGTTGATACTCTGACCAAAAATGTATAATCTGAATATAATCATGAGGATATAATATAGATTTTAATATAAATCCAAATTTAGGGTCAATCTGCAAAAAAAAAAAAAGGCTTAAATCTTTAAAAATGTCAAGATTCACCACTTTCAATAAAACACACAAACAGCAACAGAAAAAACAGGGCTCCTTGGAGAAATGACTGATTCTAGTGCTGGACCAGAAAATAGTCAAGATAAGTCTGGAGCTTCTTTTGCTTACAGAAAGTAAGGATGTGCTAAAATAAATAAATAACCCCAGACTCATAATGATACACGTGTACAAGAGAAACATAAGAGCCAATGAAGAGAGCTCCCAGTAGCCAAAAGTGGAAACACTGGGGCAATGAAATGAATAATGTAGCATCGGATAATCAGTTCAGTAGCTCTGTTAATGTAGCTCTGGATAATCAGTTCAGTTGTGTCTGACTCTTTGCAATCCCATGGACTGCAGCATGCCAGGCTTTCCTGTACATCACTGACTCCCAGAGTCTGCTCAGACTCACATCCACTGAGTTGGTGATGCCATCCAACCATCTCATCCTCTGTTGTCCTCTTCTCCTCCTGCCTTCAAACTTTCCCAGCATCAGGGTCTTTTCCATTGAGTCAGCTCTTCACATCAGGTGGCCAATTATTGGACTTCAGCTTGAACATCAGTCCTTCCAGTGAACATTCAGGACTGATTTCCTTTAGGATGGACTGGTTGGATTTCCTTGCAGTTCAAGGGATTCTCAAGAGTCTCTCCAACACCACAGTTCAAAAGCATCGATTCTTCTGAACTCAGCTTTCTTTATAGTCCAGCTCTCACATCCATGCATGACTACTGGAAAAACCATAGCTTTGACTAGACGGCCCTTCATCTGTAATGTCTCTAATTTTTGATATGCTGTCTAAGTAAAGTAAAAGTAAATATTCATCAGTTTGTAGAAATATAAATAAATTATTGAATAAATAAGTATATAAATGAGTAAATGGGCAGAAGGTAGACAAATTTCTCCACAGCAGAACTTCAAATAATGCATGTAAATTCTGTTTCCTCAGGAAGATGGAACATAACTGTTTAAAAAAATGTATTTATTTATTTGGCTGTGTCAAGTCTTAGTTGCAGCTTGAGGGATCTTCGCTGTGGTGCACAGACTCTCTGGCTGTAATTTGCAGGTTTCAGATCATGTAGGCTCTGTAGTTGCTGCTTGTGAGCTAAGTTGTGTCACTCAAGTGGGATTTCAGTTCCCCAAAGAGGGATTGAACAAAGTCCCCTGCATTGCAAGGTGAATTCTTAACCATTGAACCACCAGGGAAGTCCTGGAACATAAAATTCATATTGGTAATATATACTCTTGACATTACACAGTAATGATAATTTACCTCATGTTTCTCAAAAATCAAAAATAAATGAATAAAATAGCAACAAAGTTGGTGGTTGGATGGCATCACTGACTCAATGGACATGAATTTGAACAAGCCCCAGGATTTGGTGATGGACAGCAAGCCTGGCATGCTGTATTCCATGGGGTCACAAAGAGACAGAAATGACTGAGAGACTGAACTGACCTGAAGCACAAAGTGATCAGAAAAAAAAAAAAAAAGATAAAGTCAAAATGAAGGACTCTGCAAAATGAGACTTTTTTTTTTTTTCAAAACTATTAAGATCATCACAAGTACAAGATAGTCTGAGAAACTGTCATAATTTTGAGAAGCTAAAGGAGGCACATTGACTAAACGTGTCCTGGGATGAAAAAAGATCATTAAACAAAAACAAAGGAAATCTTAATAAAGTATGGGCTTCTAGTTAATCATATTGTATCAGTATTGGTTTACTTTCTTCCCAGGTGGCTCAGTGGTAAAGAATCTACCTGCCAATGTAGGAGATGCAAGAGATGTGGGTTGGATCCCTTGGTCAGCAAGATCCCCTTGAAAAGGAAATGGTAACCCACTCACGTACTCTTGCCTGGGAGAATTCCATGGACAGAGGAGCCTGATGGGCTATAGTCCATGGGGTCAGAAAGAGTCAAACACGACTGAGGACACATACATTTTGGCTTTACTAGCTGTGACAAATGTATCAAAGAAAATTGGGTGCAGGGCAAATAAGAGTGATCTCTATCCTATCTTCACAGCTTTGACAAATCTAAAATGTTACTAAAGATTTTTCCAAACATGTCGTGATCATGAAAGACAAGGAAAGTTTGAAGGTGGTTCTAGATTAAAAAGAGAATAAAGAGTTGTATATTGCTTGATTATGGATTCAACTCTCTAGCAGATATTTTGTTTTCTTTTGCAATAAGTAGGATAATTAGTACAGCTGGAAATTTGAATAATTTACTTAAAGCAAGTAACTTCCCTCGACTACTCTAAGATTTGAGGATCTAAACATATGAAGCAAAACCAAGAGCAGATTCTTTCTACCTGGCAACTTTTCACATCCATTGCAATTGTAAATAAAATACAAGTAGCCCTAATTTGTTTTGTAAATGATTATCTCTAGAAAAATTCCTAACTGCCTAGCCTACTAACACTTTTCAGTTCATCAGTGTAGCTTAATAGAGAACATTCATTTTAATGTTATTGATTGTTGGAGACCTTTCTAGATCAAAAGTAAAGTTTTATTTAAGAAGCTATCTTGTGTCTTCAAGATTTTCCTGAATGGCACTGGTGAAGTGAGAGGAAACTTTTTCATAACACAGAAGCTCCCTCACCACCTGATTCAGCTGTGCAAAAGGGTTAGAAATATAACTTAACATAGTTAGTTTGATGGAAAAACAATTGTTCTTTCTGAAAGCTATTTTCAGAGAACCATTATGTCTAGACATTGGAAAATATTAACAGCATCAAACAATTTTGATGATATACTAGAAGTAAAAAAAAATGAGAGAAAATAAAAATGACAAGCCACATGCCCTACACACACATACTGACTAGCTCAGGAGTAGGCCCAACTTCAGAAATGCACAGGAGAAAATCAGGCTGCATTTGAAATCAGTTCATGAAATATAATTGCTGCCTCTGTAGTCTTCCCTATCAGCTTAAACTGTTAGAACTAAATGTGAAATAGCAATTTTGTTATAGAAAACGAAATGGAAAAAGTAGGTTTTATAAGGGGAAGTAGATTAAATTTAGTTTCTTGCATCATGGCTTTTCAAATACGTTTAAAATGTTGGACAGTACTACACATTAATATATTTCTCAAAATCTAAGAGTTCTTTCATTTCATTTCTAACCTTTTATATTGCTACTTAAAGGGGTGCCCTAGGTAATGCAGAAGTATTGCTCTGATGAAATTAATGCATATAATTATTATGGAGTTTCATAAGAGAGACATATAATTATTTGCCTGAACAGAGTGCCCTTGAAGTAATTAACTGCTGATGGGAACAAAGAGAAGCCATCTTCCAGGTGAGCCCTAGACTCAGCTCACCTCTGAATTCAGCCCTTCGCATTCTCCTATTGAGAAACGTACTTCTTAGCAGGTTCTCTCAGAGTTCCATCACTATGGATAGTTGGTCTTTTTAACCTAGTAAAACTCTGTTTCATCAGAATACTCCCTTTACAAAGGACTCAATGAAAAAAATGCAGATTATATTTTAGCAGGAAATATTATCTTTAAATGTATGTGTTTTATATTTATAGGATATTAAAACTGCAAATTAAGAATTTTGTAGTACGTTGGATCAAAATTAAACAAAGTAAGCCTCCACTTTGGGTATCCTTGGGCAGTTTTTTCAGGCAAGCCTTTCTAGGAGGCCCATTCTCATTCCCCCATGCCCAAGCAAAGCAAAACATGTTATCTTATTGGAGCAGCTCATGAAAAGGCAGCCTCCATAGGTGGTTAGGGTCACAGTGTTATCTCTGCCCAAAGAACAGACAGTCTTATGCAGAATAGACTGAAGATAGAAAAGCCTACTGCAGAAATCTATTAATAAGTTTAAAGGTAAATGGGGGCTAGACAAAATAATACTATAGACAAATGAAGAATATGACTAGTAATGCCAGTCCTGATCAAGAAGCAGTCAGCTGACTATAGCTTATATTCAAATGGGGTTTAATTAAAAAAAAAAAAAAAAAAACAAACAACTATGAATATGGAAGGCTAAGTCAAAACCATTCATTTAGCAACATTGATGAGACATATGTCAGAACCCCTTTTGAAGCCTTGTTTATTTTACACTGTTCCTCAGCTTACCTGATAAGGGAAACAAAATGTGATAGACTATTGGAGATGGGCTCTGGCCATTATATTCTGCCCCATTTCTAACTGGAAAGATTTTTTTTTTTTTTTTAATCACTGCTGGTGCATGGGATGATCCAGGGAGATGATATGGGGTGGGAGGTAGGAGGGGGCTTCGGCATTGGGAGATCGTCTACACCTGTGGCTGATCCATGTCAATGTATGGCAAAACCAATACAGTCTTGTAACGTAGAATAAAGTATTAAAAAAATAAAATAATAATAAATAAATCACTGTTTCCCAGACTATTTCAGGACTATGATTTCAGATATGAATGAGATCTACTAACTAGATGCACTAACCTGAGGCAGTAGGGATGTGAGGCGAAAGCCTGTTTTTAGTAACTATTTTCGTGGGTGAGAAGGTTTATAAAGGACAGCAGAGGCACCTAGACTTAATTTTCCATGTTTTCATTCCTAGTTTTTAGGGTCTAAGTGGCAACCATGAAGCATACGGCTAAAGTAGCGGCATTACCCTGATCTCTGGGTGGTAATTTCAATGCAATTCCCTTGAACATAGTAGGACAGACATGGCCCCTAATTTCTGTCCGACCAGGTCATCCAATGGTTTGGCAGGCCCATGATTCCCTGCATTGGTTCCCTTCCTTCTTATAGTAATAAAACCTCAAGCCACATGATGTCCTCACTAATTTACAAACTGAAATTTTATATATATATTCCGTTCAGTTCAGTCACTCAGTTATGTCTGACTCTTTATGACCCCAGGAACTGCAGCACGTTAAGCCTCTCTGTCCATCACCAACTCCCGGAGTTCACTCAAACCTACGTCCATTGAGTCGGTGATGCCATCCAGCCATCTCTTCTGTCATCCCCTTCTCTTCCTGCCTCCATCCCTCCCAGCATCAGAGTTTTTTCCAAAGAGTCAACTCCTCGCGTGAGGTGGCCAAAGTACTGGATTTTCAGCTTTAGCATCATTCCTTCCAAAGAACACCCAGCGCTGATCTCCTTCAGAATGAACTGGTTGGATCTCTTTGCAGTCCAAGGGACTCTCAAGAGTCTTCTCCAACACCACAGTTCAAAAGCATCAATTCTTTGGCTCACAGCTTTCTTCACAGTCCAACTCTCACATCCATACATGACCACTGGGAAAACCATAGCCTTGACCAGATGGACCTTTGTTGGGAAAGTAATGTCTCTGCTTTTGAATATGCTATCTTGGTTGATCATAACTTTGCTTCCAAGGAGTAAGCATCTTTTAATTTCATAGCTATATTTCCAAATAGGATTCTCTATAGCATTCCCTATGCATAGTGAGTCTTAGGAATTCTTATAAAATTCCCTCTATTGCTGTGTAGAGACCTGAGTTTTTAAAAGCCTTCAAATTACTGAAATTTGTGAATGTCTTTTTGGGGGACTCTTAACTGATTAGCATGGGCGGCTGCAACAGGTGCACTTAGCGCAGCCGAGAGGAGCTACCCCACGTCCGAGGTCAGGGGCAGAAGCTAGGAAGACCCCATGCCCAAGGGGCAGCGGCCAAGAGGAGTTACACCACATATGAGGTCAGAGGCAGAGGCTGAGCATGCCAGGCTGTGATGGTGCAGGAACAGCCAAGAGGAGCTACCCTGCATCCGAGGTCAGGGCCAGGGGCCAGGGGAGCTACCTGATGTCTGTGGTCAGGGACAGCAACCAAGAGGAGCTACTCCAAGTCCGAGGTTAGGGGTGGCAGCCGAGAGGAGCTACCCCATGTCCGAGGCCAGGGGCTGTGGCTGGGAGGAGCAACCCCACATCCAAGGAGTGGTGGCTGAGTGGGTGCAGGAGGGCCCAGAGGAGCTATTCTATGTTCAAGGTCATGAGGGGTGGCAGTGAGGAGATACCCTTCCTCCAAGGTAAGGAGCAGTGGCTGCACTTTGCTGGAGCAGCCATGAAGAGATAGCCCACAACCAAGGTAAGAGAAACCCAAGTAAGACAGTAGGTGCTGCAAGAGGGCATCAGAGGGCAGACACACTGAAACCATAATCACAGAAAACTAGTCAATCTAATCACAATAGGACCACAGCCTTGTCTAACTCAATGAAACTAAGCTATGCCTGTGAGGCCATCCAAGATGGGTGGGTCATGGTAAAGAGGTCTGACAGAATGTAGTCCACTGGAGAAGGGAATGGCAAACCACTTCAGTATTTTTGCCTTGAGAACCCCATAAACAGTATGAAAAGGCAAAATGATAGGATACTGAAAGAGGAACTCCCCAGGTCAGTAGGTGACCAATATGCTACTGGAGGTCAGTGGAGAATAACTCCAGAAAGAATGAAGGGATGGAGGCAAAGCAAAAATAATACCCAGCTGTGGATGTGACTGGTGATAGAAGCAAGGTCCAATGCTGTAAAGAGCAATATTGCATAGGAACTTGGAATGTCAGGTCCATGAATCAAGGCAAATTGGAAGTGGTCAAACAAGAGATAGCAAGAGTGAACATTGACATTCTAGGAATCAGAGAACTAAATTGGACTGGAATGGGTGAATTTAATGCAGATGACCATTATATCTACTACTGCGGGCAGGAATCCCCCAGAAGAAATGGAATAGCCATCACAGTCAACAAGAGTCCAAAATGCAGTACTTGAATGCAGTCTCAACAATGGCAGAATGATCTCTGTTCATTTTCAAGGCAAATCATTCAATATCATAGTAATCCAAGTCTACACCCCAACCAGTAATGCTGAAGAAGCTGAAGTTGAACGGTTCTATGAAGACCTACAAGACCTTTTAGAACTAACACCCAAAAGATGTCCTTTTCATTACAGGGGACTGAAATGGAAAAGTAGGGAGTCAAGAAACACCTGGAGTAATGGGCAAATTTGGCCTTTGGAATACAGAATGAAGCAGGGCAAAGGCTAATAGAGTTTTGCCAAGAAAATGCACTGGTCCTAGCAAGCACCCTCTTCCAACAACACAAGAGAAGACTCTACACATGGATATCACCAGATGGTCAACACTGAAATCAGATTATTTTCTTTGCACCAAAGATGGAGAAGCTCTATACAGTCAACAAAACAAGACCAGGAGCTGACTATGGCTCAGATCATGAACTCCCTATTACCAAATTCAGACTCAAATTGAAGAAAGCGGGGAAAACCACTAGACCATTCAGGTATGACCTAAATCAAATCCCTTATGATTATACAGTGGAAGTGAGAAATAGATTTAAGGGCCTAGATCTGATAGACAGAGTGCCTGATGAACTATAGAATGAGGTTCATGACATTGTACAGGAGACAGGGATCAAGACATCCCCATGGAAAAGAAATGCAAAGAAGCAAAATGGCTGTCTGGGGAGGCCTTACAAATAGCTTTGAAACAAGAAAAGCAAGAAGCAAAGGAGTAAAGGAAAGATATAAGCATCTGAATACAGAGTTCCAAAGAATAGCAAGAAGAGATAAGAAAGCCTTCTTCAGCGACAATGCAAAGAAATAGAGGAAAAGAACAGAATGGGAAAGACTAGAGATCTCTTCAAGAAAATTAGAGATACCAAGGGAACGTTTCATGCAAAAATGGGCTCAATAAAGGACAGAAATGGTATGGACCTAACTGAAGCAGAAGGTATTAAGAAGAGGTGGAAAGAATACACAGAAGAACTGTACAAAAAGAGCTTCATGACCCAGATAATCATGATGGTGTGATTACTCATCTAGAGCCAGATATCCTGGAATGTGAAGTCAAGTGGGCCTCAGAAAGCATCACTATGATCAAAGCTAGTGGAGGTGATGGAATTCCAGTGGAGCTGTTTCAAATCCTGAAGGATGATGCTGTGAAAGTATTGCACTCAATATGCCAGCAAATTTGGAAAACTCAGCAGTGGCCACAGGAATGGAAAAGGTCAGTTTTCATTCCAATCCCAAAGAAAGGCAATGCCAAAAATTGC